>CM062278.1:2464306-3064306 GCA_031216635.1 Dissostichus eleginoides | reverse complement strand
ATTTACAGAATGATTCCTTATAATATTGCCTAACGGAAGCATATATAATGTGAACAAAATAGGTCCAAGCACTGAGCCCTGTGGCACTCCATGGCTCACTTTGGTTTGCATGGAAGATGCATCGTTGACACACACAAACTGAGAGCGTTCAGATAGATAGGACCTAAACCAGCCTAAAGCAGTTCCCTTTATGCCAACTAAGTGCTCTAGTCTTTGCAATAGGATATCATGGTCGATAGTATCAAATGCAGCACTGAGATCGAGCAAGACAAGAATAGAGACAAGTCCTTTGTCTGAGGCTATGAGAAGGTCATTTGTGACTTGAACCAGAGCTGTCTCTGTGCTATGATGTGTTCTAAAGCCAGACTGAAAATCTTCAAATAAATCATTGTTTTTTAAGTAATCACACAACTGTTTTGCGACCGCTTTCTCAGGAATTTTTGAGAGATTAGAAATAGGTCTATAGTTGGCTAAAACCTCTGGATCGAGGTTGTGCTTTTTAAGAAGCGGTTTTATTACTGCTACTTTAAATGATTGTGGAACATAGCCCGATAATAAAGACATATTCATAATATTTAATAAAGAAGTGCTAATTAATGGAAAAACTTCCTTTAACAGCTTAGTTGGAATCGGGTCTAAGATACACGTTGATGGTATAGAAGAAAGAATCATTGAATTCAATTGTTCGAGGTTTATGGCTGAAAAGCATTCTAGTTTACAATCTAGTGTAATATTAGAACTTAGGTTTCCGGGAGCTGTTGATAACACTATACTGGTCGAAGGCAAGAGGTCATTCATTTTGTTTCTAAGAGTAACAATTTTATCATTAAAAAAAAAAAAGCACATCTGCACTTGTGTTACACAGTGCCCACATGAGGAAAATATGTGCCATTTCTGTCTGTCTTTTGACTCAGACCGAGACAAGAGGAGAGACGTTTCATCTCGATGTTAGATTGTAGCCGAGGAAGAAACTCGTATAAAAAATGGACATGCTTTAGTGCCTTTAAATAACACAATGTTCTTCTTTTTTACATCTTCCTACTTTGCATTTCCTTGATTTGAACTTCTTTATGTAGTCTTCAGCAGTCTTTATGTGTGGTGTGGGATCTGTGTCTGTTCCTAGCTGCTGTGACGTCGTACATTTCCTCGCCCTGGGACCATTAAAGGCTTTCTGATTCTGATGCTCGAAAAACTTGTGAAATTACAGATTGCCTTCACTGCATGGTCACCAAGGTGTACACATTGGACACATTTTTCACAAGCTACCAATCGATCTTCAAACTCTGAGCATGCTGCAGAAATAAACATGTTGACAGCCTGGTACAAAAATGCTTTTGGTCTCTATAGCTAATTTCTTCCATAATGAAAACTTCCCTTTTTTTATATCAAAGCAAGTTTCACATTGCGAGGTCGTGGCCCCTCTAAGTGACGGATGGTTTCTGTCTCAGTTCACTGACGATGCCCATGTTCAGATTAACTGGGAGTTTTGGCACATTTTCACTGTTGAATTTGATGGCCAAGGTAAAAGCAAACAGGTGGATTTCATTTTGCAACGGATGACTTGCAGACTTCCTGCTGTCCTGATACGTGTCTCGTTCCATTATTTTGGAGTCAAGGAAGCAAACAGGTGTGTGTTGGTAAGGGGGACCTGGCTCTCACTCGCAGTGAGGGAGTAGCAAGCTGATTGGCTGATGCAGAGTGTAGGGGTGGAGTGTATGGTTCAACCATGTCCGGGATGTAGGATGGGCTGGATCCATTCTCTGCACAGTGGACCAGTACAGTGTGCAGCCTCTGGCAGCCAGTGAAGGGAGTGGGGGTGCGGTTTTGGTCTGCTTTTTGTTTTTCCATAGGGCTAGCGGCTGGTCATCTTGAGGTATGAAAGAAGCTGAGCTGGAACTAAAAGGTGACATTAAAACTCTGCAGACCACTGATGAGTCAGAACTGTCAGTAGCGTGACACATACAGTAAAGAAAATTATAAAAAATTCTCAGTAATTGTGCAATTCTTAACATGTTTGTTAGCTGTGTAAACATCTAATGCAGGGGTGTCCAAACTTCTTTCACCGAGGGCCACATACAGAAAAATATTCGAAGGGCTGGGCCACTCATTAGAGGTGAGATTTATTGCCTCATAAGTGAAGTTAGAAGTTAGCAAAATCAACCAAATGTTAGTAAATTATGCTTGATACAGCCTTCATCACAGCTTTCCATAGGGTTTCATTTATTTTGTTAGCAGCTCATTCCTTCAAACAGAAGCCTTAGATTGCTTATCATAAGAGGAAATAGGAAGGGTATATTTCAAGGTTATTATTTAAATAAGTTATTGGGCTTTTTTGTTATCAACGTTTTTTTGTTACAACATATTTTCAACTTGAATTGACTGAAAGTGGGCTTATTAACACATGAACACTACTGTGTAATATATGTTTACAGATATATTTAAGAAGTACAATATAAGACAAGCTCAAGTTTCATTTGTGGGCCGCATTCCATTATACCTTTTGAATTTGCTGAGGGCCGATTCAAAATGGACCGCGGGCCGCATTTGGCCCCCCCGTCAGTCCACCTCAGAAGAGCTCGGTCCAGAGAAGCCAGCGGTGTTTCTGGGTGTTGTTGATATATGGCTGTGGCTTTGCATGGTAGTCAGCTCTACCATGCAAAGCCAGATTTTTGGAACATGTTGCAGGCATCACATTCAAAAGGAGTGAATATTTGCAAAAACAGTTGATCAGTTTGAACATTACATATCTAGTCTTTGTAGTGTATTCAATTGAATATAGGTCGAAAAGGATTTGAAAATCATTTTATTCTGTTTTTATATACGTTTTACAAAACGTCCCAACTTCATTGGAATTGGGGATTGTATTTGGTGTATCAGGCACAATGTGTCACTGTATGGTGAGGAACATACATTCTTTATGATCCTTTTATAAAACATCTACTGCCTGGGAAATGGTGCGTGCATGCTGTTTGTACACGGACCTTTTTACTGAATGGTCCCTGGTGTGCTTCACCAGACAGCAGCTGCTCGGCAACCCTAACTCCACCACATCCTTCCTCTGCAACCACACTGTCAGCTCTCTGCTGCCACTTTCCACCACCCAGTGCCACATGGGGGGGGGGGCTTCTTGGCTAAACAATTGATTGACTCCACATGAGCCTTTTTTTACCCCCCCCCTGCTGATTCCTTACATCAAAAACATCTGATCAATGATGTGATGTGTGCTCATATAAGTTGAGAAAATTATTTAACAGCTTTCCCTCACAGCATGTGATTGGAAAGTGTGTTTTGGATGATTATATGTTGTACATGTGAGACAGATCTGGCTGTCGTACTTGCTGCCAAATGTGGACCCATAAAGGGAGATGCTAGGCAGAACCTGGAGACAGACTGAGACAGCTTCCTAGGAAGAGAGGGTTGAGGCTGGGAGATCTTTTTCAAACTGGTGAGGAACAACATTGAAAGGCCATGATGTGTGATCCCAGATGATGTAAATCCAGGCAAAGAGTCCTTTCATTCAGTCAGCCGGTGCCCATCTTTGGTTCATATTTGTTTGTGGGTATAAGCCCTGACAGCAATATGACCTGTTCATGACTGTTGGCTTTAACATTAAAGACTTGTTATGCGGTCTTCACATTCATCCCTGTATGTTCTTTCATACCGTCTGTCTGAATATACCTGGATTCACTCTGTCCAAAACACTGTTCTTCAGCACCTCTCTCTTTAAGCACTAGGAAAAGCTCAGTCTGCGCTGATTGATTTAGTAGACAAATTGCAGATGGGGGGCGCTTTATTTTAATAAGCACGTGTGACATAGTTAGGGAAAAATATCTGAATGATAAGTGCTCTTTAAAAGCTAACGGCATATTTAGCTGTCACGAAAGGGACCAGGGTTCAACTAAATTATATCCTGTTGGGACATGATGCTACTTTATTGATGATTCATCCATAAATCTCAAAAACTGTTGAACAAAGAAATTATAATTACCAGAGACATGTCCCAGACCTGACGTTATTCTACAGTATATGGAATTCAGCTACAATAATATAAGTATAATATTTTTTGTTCATTTTCTTATTTTTATACTTTGTTCCATCTTTAAAGATTGTAATGCCTTTATACTTTGCTGCTGCAAAAAAATAATTTCCCAAATTGGTAAAGTACCTATCTATCTTCAAAATAAAATTAACGTTATTACAGAATGTATCCAAACTAAAACAGTCCCTCTCCCAATGATGGAATGGGAGTTGTGCGAGTGGTGACATCAGCACTGGCAGCCCATGAAGAATACCAGGAATTCTGGGAAAGTGAGTGTGAGGCAGAACAAGCAGACCTGTGTTAGTGTCTCCTGGGCGGAGACACAGCAGACACAAATCTCCCTTATATGGTTGTCTAATAATAGCATTTTGGGAATTTACAGTGTGGTATAGAACATTAGTCACCACTTCTGACTGATCATGTGTCTGAGTGTGATATAATGAGCTGATGAATGAATGAAACAGGGACTCAAATGGGTCATTATTTCCTGCCATTTTTATTCCATGTGAGGCTGGAAATGGTAATTTAATGCCCCCTGACCGGAGTGTTTCCTCCTAAAGTACGCTGCGCTCATTTCTGAGGCAACGAGGAAACACTCACCAGTGCTATAATATCTATTCTACATGCACTACCTGTGTGTTGCACGTTGTAGCATTCCTGGGATGATAACAGCCGTATCATCCCTGAACAGTGGCTTTCAGAAATAGCATTAATGTCTACTTATCTCAGAGGAGTCCCATTCATCCTTATCAGCGTGCTGCCATCGGCTTTCCCTTCACAGCACAGGCTCTGTGTGCCGTGATAAACCGGAGCAGGAAAAATAAAACACAACCTCCATTGTAGTAAAAAATAACAAGTGAGATAAAACCCCCTGAGCAATGTCAAGGTCATTTCCTGCTGAGGAAACAAATTGGAGGGAAGGGTGTGGGACCTCCCAGCAGGGCGAGCTGAAATCTGTGTGGGTGTGTGTGTGTGTTTGTGTGTTCATTCACTATCTCTGGGGAAATGATCTATCACAGCATCAGTGTGCACTCGGGTTTTTAATAACCAAGCACACAAAGTGGACTTGGTGCTTGAATACTAAACTCTAAAATGGTGGTGTCCAAAATAGCGTCTTCATTGGCCAGGGAAGTTGTTGGATTAGGACCAAATTGGTGTTCAAACCCTCATGTCACACTTGTAATTCCAATTCAGGAAATGGGAATTTATAAGCTACAAAACAATCTTGCACCAAAATATCATCAAACCAGTAACAGATGAACAGAAATGGAAAAAGTACTCAGATCTTGTACTTCACTAAAAGTTGAAGTACCAGAGTGTAGTAATACTCTGTTAGAATAAAAGTCCTGCATTCAAAATGTTATTCAAGTAAAAGTAGAAAGTATTAGCATCAAAATATAGTTAAAGTACCAAATGTAAAAGTAGTCATTGTGCAGATTGGTGCATTTCAGAATAATATATATGATATGTTTTTTGATCATGAAAGTGTTCTCAAAGCTGGTAAAGGTGCAGCTAGTTTGAATGACTTTGTATACTGCAGGGTAGCTTGTGAATTTACTCCAGGTGGAACTAAAGTCTGATTTAAGAGTTGACTATATTTCACATCATTCATCCACATCTGTAAAGCAACTCAAGGTATTAAATAAATGTAGTGGAGTAAAAGTACACAATTTATCTCCACTGTAGTGTAACATGAAAATACTCAAGTACCTCAAATGTCTACTTAAAGGTGGGGTAGGTAATTTTGGAGAAACCAGCTCGAGTGCCCTAGAATTTTATACACAGCCGGAAAAAATCTGCCACTTCCTTACAGAGCCCCTCCTCCAACACACGAACATGACCAATGAGGGCACGAGATAAGTTTGTGCACAGATGGAAGGCTGACAGGCAGGTAGGCCATCCAATCATTTTAGCCGGGCCGGCTAAAATGATTGGTCGTGCTTTTTACAGTACTACAGCTTCCACAGATGACATTTTTTTATGGATTTTTTGTCAAAGCACTTAAGATATTCATTGCTATCGGGATGTTAAGAGCATTCCATGGAATATAACAAAAAGTGTATCTCGAGCCGGTTTCTCAAACTTACCTACCCCACCTTTAAGTGCAGTACTTGAGTAAATCTACTTGGTTACTTTACACCACTGCAGAAATATCATGTCATTTTGTTACGGTAAACAGGTAAACACATGTCATCATGATGCCCATCTTCTCAATTTCCCTCTTTTTGTGTGTATGAATTGTATGTTGTACTGTGTATGGCGAGTGTTATTGTATCTTATTTGCCAGTGCCAAAGACATATTTCCATTATATGTATATTGAATGGAGAATAAAGTATTCTGAATCCGTTTCATTCCATGTATAGTTTTTGTTATGTGGATAGTGTATAATGTTATTTTGTGTTATTGTACACACGACATCTATTGCATGTCTTTCCATCACGGGATCTCTCTGTTGCCAGGTCAAAGACAGGGACACATTTTACGGGGACAAAGCTGATGTTTCCCGTTTCCATTTATTATTTCCTAACAAAGTAGCTTTTGGCCTCAACATAGCAGATCAGAAAATAGTTTCTGGTTTGCGTTATCAAGTGTCATATGCATTTTGGAAGGCACTGACCTGTATATACAGTCTATGCACTGACACGTGTCATCATGGTGATAAGATGTTAAATCATCATTGAAAAAAAGAGGTTTAAGAGGGACTCAAAAAAGAATAAAAGGCAAACTTTCAAAATGTATAACATTTGACTATTTTATGTCTTACAGTCATGGTTCATTTAAGATAAAAAGATATAATCATAAAAATGACAAAGTCAGACCTTTGGCTTAACTGATGTTATTCTCAGGAGTCTTGATTTAAAGGTGACCAACAATGCACCGGGCTGACGACTGCTGTTTCTGTCACTCTCTGAGCAGTCTTTAGTACTGCGGAGCCTTCAGGGCCAGAGTCACTGTGAGTGACCCCGCAGAGTCACTGTGATGGGCCCCCAGCGTCACTGTGATGGGCCCCGCAGCGTGGCGCTCAGCTCCTGCAGCTCGCTGAGGACCTGCTCCAGAGCAGCGACTCCGTCCAGCAGCTCCCCGTGGAGCTGACCTGTGGCCACATCTGTGTGCATTTGCTGGAAAACAGTAACGCAGAGGAAGAGGATCAGATAAGGGGGTCTCATTTCATAATAAGAGAAATACATAATAATAATAATAATAATGTGTTCAATATACACTTAGCTGCTAAGTCATATCTAGGTGTCTTATTTGGTTGAAAATTAAAAAGCATCTGCAGACTTAGCAGATGCTTTTTAATACATAGAATTCACCACTAAATACAAATCAACTTGTATTAAAAAAAACATTTTAAGTATCAAAGAAATAGCGACTACTGTGTGTCTTTTTTCAAATAAACTATTGATTTCTTTGACATTGAGAGCAAAATATGAATAATCTTTTGTTAATAGTTATCAAAAAACAGCATGCTTCTATGATCATAAGATTATTTTATCATTGTAAAATCATTTTGTAGCATTCATAATGTATACAGTTTTCATAATATCAACACTAGGATGAGCTCTTAACATAAGTATCAACGCATAAAATAATATATGGCCGTTACCAATCGAGCAAGGTGCCACCCTTCAGGATGGATTCAAACCCAGGTAAGAACACAGCCATGGTACAATGCTGAACATGATTCTTGCCAACCACTGCTATACTTTAAAGCAAAGCGGAACCATCAGCATCATGGAAAGTGGAGGCAGTGGACTCTGATTGGTGGACTGTACCTTAGCTTTAGTGGCCAGACTCTTGAGGCTGAGGCGGGTGGAGGACAATATCTGAAGAGCTTCTGCTGGATTACTCTTCTTCTTACTGCAACTAATGGTCACTGAAAACAAAGAGACAAGTCAGATAAGTGGCTTTTATGTGTTTTGTCAACTCAGTGCATTTCACATTTTTGTATATTTATTAGGGCTGTCAAGTTAACGCGTTAATAACGCCACTGATTATTTTAACGCAATTAACGCATGTCCTTTTTTTGTCCTCGGCCGCCCCGTAGTTTCAGAGCGCATCGAGTTTAAAATACCATCTATACAATCCAAGCACACTGCTGATGCCGACAGCTTGCGGCAGACCACACTTGAAAGTGTGCGGGGGAGACGCCTGGACACGTCTACGAGCAGCAAACTTTCAACAAAGATCGCTAAATGGGTGGCTACAGCTTGCAGGCCAATTCACATTGTGGAGGACGAGGGGCTGCGTGATATGATTCGGGTCGCATCCAACGACTGCACTTATGAATTGCCTTCCAGAGCCACCACTGTGTCGAAAATACACAACTTGTATGAAGTCCAAAAAGCGAAAGTAGAGGAGGATTTAAGAAAGACTTCCACAGTTGCGCTCACCGGAGACTATTGGACTTCACTCAGTGATGACAGTTACTTCGGGGTCACAGCGCATTATTATTTCAAACACACTTTGTATTGTATTATTGTATGAGAGGTTCCAGGTTGAATTGAGGTGAATATTTGTAATGTTCAGAGGTTGTTGTGTTTAATATTCATGAGAATATTTGTCATTGTTCAAATGATAATAAACAAACATTTGCATAAAGCATATTTGTCCACTCATATGTTGATAAGAGTATTAAAAACTTGAAAAATATCCCTCTAAGGTACATTTAGAACAGACAAAAAATGTGCGATTAATTTGCGATTAATCGCGATTAACTTTGGACGATCATGCGATTAATCGCGATTAAATATTTGAATCGACTGACAGCCCTAATATATATACAGAACTAGTTTGGTGCCTGTTTTAAACGAGCCTGTACACCGCGTGTTGGACCTGTTGTGTTCTACTTGCAGCTTCTTCTTTCCTGACTGCTCTCATGTTGGATTCAGCTCCATGCTCATTCTGCTGTACTGAATATTCCTTGGGATTGTGGAGAGTAACTAAGCTGGAATCAGAGACCAGTGTTGTAGTCAAGTCACCAATTCTCAAGTCCGAGTCACTCGAGTCCCCACTCTTCGAGTCTGAATCCAAGTCTGAGTCACCTAGGAAGAGTCAGAGTCGAGTCCAAGTCAGAGTCATCATTACCTGTGCTCGAGTCCGAGTCACCAAAGAGGAGTCTGAGTCGAGTCATCATTGCTTGTGTTTGAGTCCAGTCAAGTCCGAGTTATCATGTATTAATCTGAGTGGATATATTCGTTTATATATGTGTATATGTAGCTGTTGGTTTGGTTTTATCAATCAATATTTGTTATTTTCTACATTTCTTTTATCCTTTTATTTTCTGCGTTGCTTTTATTCTGTCTATGTTATACTAATTTGTCTATATAACTGCTGTGAAACACTTTGGGCTGCAATTATTGTAAGAAAGGTGTTTTATAAATATAAGGGTTATTATTATAATATAATACACACGGGACAGGAACTTGCCGAGTTTGTCTTTGTCCCGAAAATGGGCACTCGATCCACGCAAATCGTGTCACAATCGAGTCACACTCGAGTATGAGTCCAGGAATCGAGTACTCTCAGTCTGTCAGAGACACATCTCTAATGTTAGGCCCACTGCTGCTCATCCGGGGTTAATCCCTCCAATTCTATTCTATATTTCACCTCCTCTTCCTCTCTGAAAAAACTGGCTAGATTGTTTGGTTACTGGCAGGTAATGAAGCCAAAAGGTAGAAAAGTACGAGGTCCGTTTGCCTTCATTTCACATTTTGAACACAATACCTTCACTAATGAAAAATATTAACCTGACTCTTATGGTGTATATACAATAAACTGTTAACCTAATTTGATCATAATGGCTAAGAGTTCTACTGTTTATGTTTTGTTGGGAGTATGAGTTATGTATTAGACCTCAGAGAGAGATTGAGTTGCAGGGCAGGAGGACATCATTGGTACAGGTTCCCTGGAATAAAACAGTTCAGATGTTTCTGTGGTGCTGTGTGGATGGTGCTCTCACCTTCACCCATATTGATGGCTCTTTGGATCACCTCTTTGAAGAGACCCGGTTCTTTCTCCCAGCCCCCAGCTTGAACCTTGCAGCGGTGGGCTTTGGACAAGAACTGTAGAGCCTGAGAAACCACACAATAACAACGTTGTATTATTAATGGCTAAGCAGAAGTCTAATTCAGTCATCGCTTGAGCTCGTTTTTCATTTCTATTGTGATTGGTACAGCTGCAAACTATGATTCACGTACCATGATGAAATAACATGTTTGTAACATTTCATCTTATCAAATTGATTCCATCATCACAGGGCAATGTTAGAAATTGCATGTGTGTCACACTCCTGTCCACAAGAGACACTAAGCAGAAAAGCCTGGTGCAGTTCCTCTCAGGCTTTAAAAAGAGGCCTGGATGAAGTCTGCCTCCTCTTTGAAGGCTTCTCAATTCTTTAATTTCCCCTCCTCGAATCCTCGGTCCTCCTGTAGTGACCCGGAAATGGATTTCAGTGCGCCATGTTGAAGGACATCTCATTTCTCTAAATGCACTTCGAGGACCGAGCATCGAGCATCGAGGAGGCTCTCTGGAGGAGCTATAATCGAGGATTCACTGATGGTTCCTCCGCGGATGTATTTCCGGCAACAGTGATGTTTCAAAGAGTCGTGACGCACGGCCGGACTTATCTCAGCCAATGACAGCTCTGCATGCATCCCCTGGATATTATTTTATTAACTGCTTTCATCGCGACGCGATGTTTACAGTGAGAACAGCTGTGAGGTCCGTGCAGAAAGCAGAGCAGTGTGTATGGGGGGGGGGGGGGGGATATATCCAGTCTCTGATTGTGTTAACGTTATTATGAGAGTGCTCTCATACTTGTTTGAATCTGAAATTGTATATATTATATAAATATATATATGTGTGTGTATATGTCCGCATCTGTAGCCTGTTATTGTCTCATTATACCGCACTGTGAATGAATTAAAAGTAAATATATAAGTCGTCATGAACACGGTTCTGTCCATCAGACAGAGGGCTGTGCCTCCTGTCATCATTAACGGTCGTCTCTTTAAAATGACCGCTCAGAGAGTATTTCTCATTTCTCTAACCGCCTGCTGCTTCCCCTCCTCTCTCCTCGGTTCCCCTCCTCGACTCCTCCGCTCGCATCTCCTGTGGGCGGGACTAAGACACGAGGATAGGAGTCGAGGAGGGGAATTAGAGAATTGAGAAGCCTTCTTTGTCTCCAAACACCACACCAGGATTGAGTGTTTAGTAGCCGTTTGTCTTTTGATACCTTAAATGTAGGTAGTATTTTCTTCGTATTTTGGATTGTTATTTACACTAAAAGTAAATGTTAACTTTATTGTTAAAATATAAGTATCTTTAAATGCTGGAGTTATGTTTGTTTGGGCAAATTGCTGTTATTCAAACATTGGCAACAGCAACCATCTTTACCGACAACTGGACAATATTCCTGACAAATAAAACAACTGCAAATTGCAACTCTTGTCTCCTGGTGGTTTGTGGCTCCAGTTTGAACTCTTTTACCTCAACAGTCAACATAGTATGAATAGTGATATTGTTGATACCAACCTTGTCGTTGTCCTCTGGGCTAGAGCTGTGTCCGTCTCCGTATAGCCGAGCGTACTGCTGCCACACCTCACTGTCGCTGCAGTGGCGGGCGCTGACCCGGCCCAGGAGCTCCTTCAGTTTGGAGCGGAGAGTTTCTGCCTGCTGCCCCTGGAAGTCAATCAGGTTCTCAACTACTGCTCGAACCAGGATCTTCAGAATCTGCAAAATGATTCAATGTCAACATCAGATTTGTTTCCGAAGATTAATGACAATTCATAAAGTTGAAACATCATAATAAGTGATGTCATGGGTTTGCATTAAATTCCACATGCAAACCTTTATTGCTGTACATTAAAAGCAGCATTTCTCAGCACTACCAGAAACCAATGAAGGAACAGCTGGATGGAAAGAAGCTGGCTTTATGGGGAATGTGGTTTTAATTTTCACAAACACGTGCACTCATGATGCATGGCATCGGCATGAGGCTGCACATTATCACCCTGCTTTATGGTTATTGTGCCAATCTGCCATAGTCATCTACTAATGATACAATTGTGTTGAGAGAGCAGGTCAATGCACAGATATGAAAAAATACAGCATGCAATATATGGTTACACCTCAAACTAGTCAAAACTTTAAAAGAACTATGGAAGATAAAAACATCTGCTTTTATTTCAAAAACGTTATTTCTCTCAATATGACACATGATATAAGATGAATACCTAAGTGTAGCTTAGCAGTGGTATTGCTAAAGACAGTAGTGGGTAAGCTGGTGAAGAATATTGGATAGGAGGAGGTGTTGGAGGAAAGTGTCACCCTCCTTCCCCGCTCTCCTGTCCCAAGGCGTCCCTCAGGGTTCTGTGCTTGGTCCTATGCTCTTCATCCTCAACCTCTTCCCCCTCAGTAGCATCATATGCCGCCATTGCCTCCACTTCTACACTGACAATAAACTGTGAAAAATCGGACATGCTCATCATCGGTCCCAAATCCCTCAACAAACACAATAATAACTTCTCCCTTCCCATTGACGATTCTACTCTGTTTTCCCCCGAACATCCCCAACCCAGGAAAGCAACCTCACCTTTGAAAACCAGATCTACCAGAAACACCTTTTTCCACCTCAAAAACATATCATGTCTCCGCCAATCACTCTTGTTCTGCTGCCGAAACCCTGATCCATGCCTTCATCTCATCACAAATCAACTACTGCAATAGCATTCTTTATAGTACACCATCTAAACTCCTAAATAAACTCCAGTATCAATATTCGAAGGTGTAATGTCATAACATATACACAGTTACGGTGTAGTTATGTAATGTATGAAAAACTTAGATCGCAGGTTTCTCAACCATACAATTACAAGACATAAAGAAATAAATATTTAAAAAATAGTGCAAGCTCACATGTTAAATAGACTGTGGGATGAAACTGTCCCTGAGTCTGGTGGTTTTTGTCCTGATGCTATCGGGGGGGGTTTGGATGTCTCTCCGGCTCTCCACATTCTGGTCGTGAACCGGCGACCCTTTGGTTCCCAAGCCAAGTCCCTAGAGACTGAGCTACTGCTGCCCAGTTAGTCAAACCCCTTAAAGTGTGCATCACTAGTTATTATCTCGCTACATTGTAGTTTTTATTTTTAGTGTCTTAGTATTTTCCAAGCAGAGAAAGACAAAGGTATGGGTGCAAAGACCAACACATGCAATTATAATCTCTGCCTCTGTGTCTCCACTGTCAGGGTATTTGATGTGACACTTCCTGTGATGAGTGAGATTTAATCCTGAAATAGAAGTTTGTTTGATGTATTCCCCTCCCCTGTCCATCACTGTGAGGAAAGGTGACTTATTTAGATGAAAACTGAATTGATGACTTATTCAGATTCCTGCTGGATCCAGTCAAAGTGTGAAATTGAGTGGAAAAGTAATAACCTCTCTGTTGAGAAAAAAGAAAAAAAATACAAGCCAGGCCAGAATTTTCTATGGAGCTCATATTGAAGTTTACTTATAGATCACAACAATAGAATAGGGGGAAAGGGGACCTTTTATTCTCAGGGGATTCTGTGTGAAAATGTGTGTGACTGTAAGGTTCTTGCGTATCCCTTTTAAACTCACGAGGCATAAAGCTGAGGCATGTGACCCTCAGCTCCTCTGAAATCTATCAGCTTCTCAAAGCACTCCTGTCATCAGCCCTCTACACATTCCATAGAGAGGAATTCATGGTGGGCCTGTCATCATCGCCCCAACCCTCATACTCTTAGCTCTGGACTGAAAACTACAAAAAGGGAAGAAAAATATTAAAAGAATAAGGCATGTTGCTTCTAAAAATTATCCGATTATGCAGTTGGAGGATTCTTTGTTTCACGGCTATTTATGCAAAATACCTTTCAAAAGGTGTGAGATGGATAAAAAAACCCTATAAGAATTTGAAGTAAAGAGATTCTTTAAGGTGACGTTTTGAGAAGACATTCTGACAGCTTTGTTTCTCTGTGGATGGCAGGGGAGAGGGATGGAGGTTTATTTAATTAAAACTTTGTGTTTGTTCCAGTGCTGAAAGACATTTAAAACAGTTTCCTCTGTCAGGCCAACTGACCATCAATGTTAGCTAGGTCAGCTTGAAAATGTCAGAATGTGGGCTTGTGTGCATTTTTGAAAAATTACATCTGGCAAACAATTATGTTATAATTATAAATAAAATAAAAAATCTTTGATAGAGAAATGGTTCATCAGTTGGCACAGGAATGACGTGAATCCAAGGACTTGATAACCAGGATGCATTTAACCCACTAGTGTGAGCTGACAGAGGAAGGAGATGTTGGTTGGTCCATCTAAGTGATTTATCATCCAAATGTATCTAATTAGTTCCCTAAACTGCAGATTTGCTTGGCAAAGTTCACAAAGTTGAATGATTTGGCAGTTTTCCTCAGTCCTGCGAGCAGATCCACCGATGGTAAATCCATTAAAGTGAACTGATTCTGCTCTGAGGTTCCACTCCTCTAAAGGCTGTGACCATGCTGAGGCACGGTTTGGACTTTGTGTAATTTTTACATTTCTTTGTTGAAGGAGGAGATTTAAAAATTATGAGGAAAACAGAGCAAAGTTACATTCCATTTACCAAATTCAACCTATTTTTTTACTTTTACATCTTGTAGTATAACTGATGTGACTAATGGCAGCACAGCCAGTATTAATAAACATGCTGGGTGAAAAGACAGAAACGGGAACAGAGCAAAAGAAAGTCACCTAGTTTTAAATAATGTGCGATTACCCTCTAAAAAGTGAATTTAGGTAGTTTGGGTATTTCTCTAAAAACACAGGATGTATTTCTGAGTCATAGCTGTGAATTCATCCAGTCCCACTGAGCTGAAGGACGACATCTTTAAAGTTAATTGTCAAAAACTGAAATTAAAACAGGGCTGAGGCAGATCATTAATAACAGTGAAATCCTACCACTGGCTGTTTTTATTTGTTAATTCAAAGCTGAGGATTTGTTGTTCTTCTTAGATTGTCTTGGTGGGTGTGCAATTAAGCTTTTCCTTCATTTGTGTTAATTACTCAGCATAAATGGCCAAAAGAAGTAAGATAATTTATCACTACAGGAAATAAACTGTTAGTTTATCGTTTGGCAAGACTTTAAATGCTGAGTGTATCATGAGAAGAGAAGAAGAAATGTAAAATACAATTATTTTGTTTTGTTTTATCTTATATATTGTGGTTGTTATCCATGATTAAGTACCTATGTATGTACTGTATTAAATATCTTTGGATTGTAGGTCTAACTCGCTACACAAGCTGCTGTGATTGACTGCCTCAAGTACATCACTGAATGTGGAGGTCCTTCAGATGCATCTAATAATAAATATGTGTGGGTATGAATGCTCCATATCATTTTAATTTCTTAAGGGTGTATAAGCTTTAGACTATATTCACTATGACACCCTTTCAGTGTCACAGTGTCACAGCAGTATGTAACAGTAATTCCTTCTCATATTGCCCTTGATGACTTAAAGTGTGAACGACACGGTGAACCATCAGATCCTCCTTCGCACTCTCCAAGAGTTTCAGGCTCTGCACTTTCCCTCCTCACCTCATACCTCGAAGACCGCACCTACAGGGTAACTTGGAGGGTCCGAGTCCGACCCTTGTCAATTAACTACAGGGGTCCCTCAGGGCTCTGTCCTTGGTCCCCTCCTCTTCTCTCTGTACACAAACTCGCTCGGATCAGTCATTAGCCCGCACGGTTTTCATACCACTGCTACGCTGACGACACCCAATTAATTCTGTCTTTTCCCCGTTCTGAAACCCAGGTCGTCGCACGCATCTCTGCTTGTCTAGCAGACATCTCTCGGTGGATGTCTGCTCACCACCTCAAGCTCAACCTTGACAAGACTGAACTGCTTTTTCTTCAGTTCCGGGAAAAGATGTCCCACTCTTGAACTAACAATCAACATCAGCCCCTCTGTTGTTTCCCCGACTCAGACTGCAAGGAATCTGGGTGTGACCCTACAAACTGTCCTTCACTGCAAACATCGCTGCTACAACCCGCTGCTGCAGATACACTCTTTACAACATCAGGAGGATACGTCCCCTCCTGACCCAGAAAGCGACGCAACTTCTGGTCCAGGCTCTCGTCATCTCACGCCTAGACTACTGCAACTCCCTCCTGGCTGGTCTACCTGCATGTGCCATCCGACCTCTGCAGCTCATCCAGAATGCAGCGGCTCGTCTGGTCTTCAACCTTCCTAAATTCTCCCACACCACACCGCTCCTCCGCTCCCTTCACTGGCTTCCAGTAACTGCTAGAATCCACTTCAAGACACTGGTACTTGCGTACCATGCTGTGAATGGATCTGGCCCTTCCTACATCCAGGACATGGTTAAACTACACCCCAGCACGTGCACTCCGCTCTGCATCGGCCAAACGGCTCGCTGCACCCTCACTGCGAGGGGGACCCAAGTTCCCATCAGCAAAAACACGTCGGTTTGCTATCCTGGCTCCAAAATGGTGGAATGAGCTCCCCATTGACATCAGGACAGCAGAAAGCTTACACATCTTCCGGCGCAGACTGAAAACTCATCTCTTTCGACTCCACTTCGAGCAATAAAATGACTAACAAAGCACTTATATACTTAAAAGGACTGGCTTATCTAAAGCCAGTTGAGTAGCACTTGAAATGTTTTGGCTCTATGAAACCTGATGTACTTATATGATTCTGTTTTCTTCAAGTTTGTATCTTCTTGGTCGAATGCACTTATTGTAAGTCGCTTTGGATAAAAGCGTCAGCTAAATGCAATGTAATGTAATGTAATGTAAAAGTGCAGTTCTTTACCTCAGTGTCCTTGTAGTTTTCCCGGAGGTCCATCAGGCGGTGGTAGGCGCGGATAGTTTCGGAAAACTCCCCGATGTCAGTGCTCACCATGATGAAGTTCTCCCAGATCTGCCAGTGCTCGTAGTTGCACCTCAGAGCTTCCTTCAGGGTGCGGAATGCTTTCTCTCTACAATGAAGCGACATGTAGAGGCAGACGAAAAAGAAGAGGAAAGGAAGAAGTTAGCAGTGAAACTAACAATAAATAGATTTTTGGTGAAGGAAAGATTGATGAGATACAAAGCTGCTGCAAGACGCACAAACACGTCAAAAATGTAGAAAGTGCATCTGCTGAAGTAGCAGCAGTGCTAACCACTTGGCTTTTCAATTTCAGGCCTGAAAACTCATGAGTCTGAAGCGAACAAAGACTCAGACACTCTGGGTTCACAAGATACCTCTGTACCCCAAAAAAGCAGAGCACAAGGAAGAACAAACAGGATCTGGTCTGTGCGCTGCCAGAGCCATACAGAACTCAGGTTCAAATAAAGATAATCCATTTGAATCGTACATACCAGTGATTTGAAACCTTCATTGGTTTTATTTGATAAATTGTTGCTGTGTGATCTGTAATCGAGCTAACGCTGCAACAAGATGTATTTTAACAATGTTGCCATCAAATACATTTCTGTACTGTTCTGACAATTTGCCGTGTTTCTTTATAAGCTTGTTTTATTTATGTGTAACTAAGTCATCATGTTTATGTGCTATAAATGTAATAAATGTTAAAAAATGTTGCATTCTTTTTCTTTCGAAAAAATTACAGACTTTATTTCTCTGGTGCCACTTTCAAATGTCCCTGATCCTTTGCTCCATCACGACTAATCTTGAATACTAATAAGCAATTTACATTAAGTTTGCTGTGGCTATATGCTTTGCTATATTGCTTATTAAACAAAACTCATTCTATGCATAGTCATACTCACTTGTTCTTGAGGCGAATGTAGGCTGAAGAGAGGTTGTTCCATGCTTCTGGATTCTGGAGAGGGGATGGAGAAAAGAGATGCGTCGAAAATGGCAAATAACCACAGAATTACGCACAGAGGCTGACAGAGAAGGTGTAAACTATGACTGTTGGTATTGCTGAATAGTGTATGTTTTGTTCCGTTTTGTCTACGCACTACTCTTTCACTAATGATTTAGTAAATAATAGTCAGCGTGTGTAGGGTACTTACATCTGGCTCCAGTGTCACACACCTCTTGAAGGCCTTGGCAGCTCCCTCATAACCCTGCAGGGCTATGTAAGCACAGCCAAGAGAAAACCACACACCGAGCTACACACACACACACACACACACACACACACACACACACACACACACACACACACACACACACACACACACACACACACACACACACACACACACACACACCACACACACACACACCACACACACACACACACACACACACACACACCACACACACAACACCACACAAACACACACACACACACACACACACACACACACACACACACACACACACACACACACACACACACACACACACACACACACACACACACACACACACTAAAGCATTACAAGTAGTGCTGAACGATTAAAAATCGAAATCGTGATTTTAAAGGATGCAATTATGAAATCGCAAAGCCTGCGATTTTTTAAAATCTTTTTTGTTTTGTTTTGTTGTTCTTGTGTGTCAGTCATCCACACCAATCAGAAGTGCTGTGCTCCACATGTACCAGCCATTGTTAACCAATCAGAAGTGGCCCATGATAGTAGGTGATAGACAGATTGATCCAATCACCTGCCAAGTATTTTTGAAATACTTTTCCAAATGGCTTCCAATGGAGCTTTCCTAGATGGTTTGGTGAAACCAACCATCTGAGTCAGGTTAGTAATGCTCCATCACATGTTTCTATTACAGGGTGAATCTGAAACTGAAGCTTGACTTTAAAGCAACCCAACGGAAGTTTCATGTAAGTTTAGTTCTTTCACTCGTAGCTCGGGCTGCGGGGGTGCTAGAGACGGGAGCATGTTGATGCGACCTTCCTAGCCGGAGATATGGCTGCATTTTACAATAAACTTCTGTTGGGTCGCTTAAAAACAAATATCGCGAATCGCAATCGCAATATCTGTCACAAAAATCGCTATTAGATTTCCCCAAATCGTGCCCTAATTACAAGTGTATCCATGTATTAAATCTATGCATATGTTCCATAAAAGATGTTTGTTAGCAAAATAAAACAGATTGATAAAATCTCACATTTATTCAATGACTCAATTTATCTCAGTAGTTGGTTCGCTCTCTGTGGAAACAGCAGCTGAATCTTCCATCCCTGTGATAATAGCAGCTAGAGTAAAACGATAGTTACGTCTGTAACTACGGTTCTATGAGTCCCGGATGACCTCCAGAGGCGGTGATCTAGCATTGGATATGTCCATCGCGCGCATGCGCAGCTCGAGTACCAATAACAACAAAGTCACCTGTGACCCACGTGACACCAGCTATATATGCCGGTGTCGTCAGAGGATCTGTTCCCAGAATCTTCTCGCGAGCACACAAGAATTCTGAGTAACAGGATGCTCTGGCGGTCATCCGGGACTCATAAAACCGTAGTTACAGACGTAACTATCGTTCTATTTCGTCCCTACTAATCGCCAGAGGCGGTGCTTTAGCACTGGATGACTTTTACGGCTGCCGCCTTCCTGGTCGTCTTAACTGTGTTAACCTGTGTTCAGCGTTTCAGCCAGGGGGGCGTCTTGCCGTCATTTGACGCCCATATTCAGCTCGGGACGCCCTGAACGCGAGCCGAGGGCGTCCAGAAATATTAATAATTCGAGAGAAGATCGAGAGTTTTTATCGCTTGAAATAACGAAAAGGAAAAAGGAAAAGGACATCCCTCTGTTGGAGGGGCAAAGGAGTCTGATGGGATTCTTTTCGGAGTATTGAAGATCGTTTCCCCGACATCGGCGGTGCCTGCTACAGGACAACACAGAACGTGCACGATTTGGACGCGATGAGCGGTGCTAGTGGAGCACGCGCGTGAGCTGCGAGCACCAGAGCCTCGCAGCGGCGAAACTGAGGCTCCGTGGCAAACTGTGGTAACATGAAGAGCTGTTTGGGAGCGGAAACAGCCGGCGCTTTAAGAGAGCCGAGCCAAATGATCCGGCTCACTAACGTAAAAAGACAGTATCTATAAGGGACGGCTCAAGTCAAAATTCAACCCCCCCCCCCCGCTCTCGGGGTGGACGCCCTCTCAGCCCTGGTCTGGCGGAAACACTGCCTGTGTTATATGTAAATGAGCTGTGCGGTTGCCCTGACGTCATTGGCTGCCATCTCCTGGTCCGCCCCCCCGAAGATTGTGATTGGAGTACGCTGGGCCCGACGCACTCCAATCGCAGCGCACAGCCGGCGCACACCTGCTGGAGATGACTTCAAAGCCTGTGCCTGACGATCACTCTGGAGGCTCTGCTGTGTGAGCGGATGCCTCTCGCTAGTTGCTCTACAAATCTGTTAACAGTGGTTAACTCGTGTGGTCCATGTTTATTAGTATTGTTGTGATTAGATGTGTCTAGATTAGTTTAGTATTGTTTGACTGTGGTCCTCTACCTTAGCTGTGTTTTCTTACAGCTTCCTTTTGTTAGTCTGTACCACTTTTATAGTGAGGGTTGATTTGTTGCTATTTAGTTCGTTAGTACCTATTTCTTTGTTTGTAAGTTAGCTCCGTTATTAGAGTCCTTCCTTTGTTGGTTGCCCGTTGAAACCCACGCCCTTTTGGCCCTTTTTGTTTGTTCAGGCTGCGTGCCTTCCTTCTACCTGTTTTATAATAAAACTATTTATAATTATTACCAATTCCATTCTGGTGTATGTTGTTTTCCTCTACCCTAGCGGGGGACGTAACAATGACTTATATCAACAATGTCATGAAGAATCCAAGCACTTACTTACCTAGCCGGAAGCAGCGGAGCTCGGCAACAGGACCACGCCCAAAGGGTGGGGAGTGGAGACATTGACCTGGTAGAACCTGGAGAATGTGCCAGAAGAAGCCCACGACGCCGCGGCGCAGATGGTCTCCAGGGGCACCCCTCTCAGGGCAGCCCAGGATGTTGAGATGCTCCTCGTAGAGTGGCATCTCACCCCTGATGGCGGGGGGCAGCCACTGGCCCCATAGGCATGCGAGATGGCATCGACAACCCAGTGGGACAGCCGCTGTTTAGAGAGAGCACGACCCTTCCTAGTGCCGCCATGGCAAACGAAGAGCTGCTCTGACCGCCGTATACAGGCCATAGCATCAATATACGCCCTTAGGGCACGCACAGGGCACAGCATCTCAGGGATGCCGCTCTCCTGTGGAATGTTAAAGCGTGCCAGCTGGATAGGCCAATTGGAGTGGGCTAGTGGAAGCACCTTGGGCAGGAACGCCACATTCGGCCAGAGGGCAACACCCGAGCCATCGGAGTTCCACCTCAGGCATGTATCGCTCACGGAGAGGGCATGTAGCTCTCCAACTCGCTTCCCTGAGGTTATGGCAAGCAGAAATGCCGCCTTCAAGGACAGCCACTAAGCCCCACCTGGGCCAGGGGCTTGAAGGGAGGAGATGATAGGGCATCCAGCACTAGGGGCAGGTCCCAAGCCGGAGCCCTCGGGGTGCTAGGGGGACGCTGCCGTAAAGCCCCTCTCAGGAAGAGGGACACCAACCTGTGGCGCCCCACCGTGGCGCCGTCTACTCCAACATGTCGGGCAGAGATAGCAGCCATATAAACCTTCAAAGTGGAGTGAGAACGTCCACTATCCAGAAGGGACTGCAGGAACTCTAGAATGGTGGCCACAGAGCAATGCCCCGGATTCTCAGCCTTACCCAAACACCAGTGGGAGAAGAGCTTCCATTTGCACTCATACTGCGCTCGAGTGGATGGTGCTCTGGCATTCAGGATAGTTTCCCTGACAGATGCCGTGAAAACGCTCAACAGCGGGTTGGGCCCTGCAGAGGCCAAGCCCAAAGATGAAGGCGGTGAAGGTCGGGATGCCAGATCTGACCCCTGAGCTGTGACAGAAGGTCCTTCCTGTCGGGGAGACGCCTTAGGGCTGCAGCAGAGACTGCGCAGCAGCGGGAACCAAACTCTCCCCGGCCAGCGGGGGGCGACCAGAAGGAGCCTGTGCTCCTGAGTAAGGACCCTCTGAAGCGTCTGTAGTATCAGAGGCAGTGGCGGGAAGGCATACAGGAGACTGTCTGGCCAGTCGTGCGCCAGAGCGTCCTGACCCATCGGGCTGGTCACCTCTGCCCAGGAGAACCAGAGGGGGCAGTGCCTCGACTCTTCCGAGGCAAAGAGGTCCAACTGGGCCCTGCCGAAAAGGCTCCAAATTGTCTCCACCACCTCTGGATGAAGCCTCCACTGCCCCGGTGGAGGCTTGTGCCGAGAGAGGAAATCTGCGACCTGATTCTGGTCTCCTGGTAGAAAGACTGTCCGCAGGCTGGCCAGGCGGGGGAACGCCCAAGACAAGAGGCTCTGTGAAACCCGGAGCAGCTGTGCGGACCTGGTACCCCCCTGGTGGTTGATTTGTGCCACAGCGGACATGTTGTCCGAACGAACGAGCACATGCTTGCCCGCCAGTTGGGGTAAAAAGTGCATTAGTGCAAGCAGCACGTCTACCAGGAGCGGGGGCGAGAACACTGCCTTCACTGGTTGAGTTAATAACAAAAACACAAAGCTAAGACCAGAAAACTGGCTTCTAAAGAAAAAACAGCAAGGGTAACTCCGGTGCTTATCCCAAGCGTCAGCCAAAGTGGCTGCACAGGCAGGAAACAGTTAGGCTGAGCCACGCTACTGCTAACTAGCTAAACAAGAAAACTGGAAATTCAAAATGCTAATGATAGCTTGGCACAACGCCACGATCAGAAAAAGTAAAAAAGAGCACAACAAGGGCAACTCCTGGGAGAGGGAGCGGAAACGCTGCTGTCACCAAAAAGTTTAATCCAAATAGCAACAAGACAGTAATCAGGACAACTTAGCTGGGAGAGGGAGCGGAGAAACTGCCATCACCGACCAAGCCGACACCAACCTGTCCGTCGAAGTTTCTGCGCAGCCGGCTACAGCTCCTGGAGAACGAGTAAGCCCGCGGCTCTGACTGGATCAGTCGCGAAGCTGCACGCAGCCAGCTGTTTGCAGAGAAATCCTTAGTTCAAACGTTCCAACCGAACGCTGCAGGCTACAAGAATGTAGTCACGGTACTCTCGCGCAGCGAGAAGATGAAAGGTGCAGATCCTCTGACGACACCGGCATATATAGCCAGTGTCACGTGGGTCACAGGTGACTTTGTTGTTATTGGTACTCGAGCTGCGCATGCGCGCAATGTACATATCCAGTGCTAAAGCACCGCCTCTGGCGGTCAGTAGGGACGAAATAGAACTGCATGTACACTCAAATCTGAAATCCTTCTGAATTAAAATCCTTTTTCCTGGAGTTTTAAGCATTTACGTGCATTACCTCCGCCCTCTGCACTTATTTTGGAGAAGCTCTGACACTTATTCGCTGAATAACAGCTGATCACAACGTTCACGCTCTGTGGTCACGAAGTACGCCACTAGCCCCCCCGTCGACTTTCCTGAAGTACTCCACTAGCACCCCCGCCCTCCCCCCGTTGACGTTCGCGATACAGAGGGCTTCATCTAATAACTTTGACTGGAGCCAGAAGTTGGAGTACCAAACACTGACTCCAGGTACTCATC
Organism: Dissostichus eleginoides; assembly: GCA_031216635.1. NCBI lineage: Eukaryota > Metazoa > Chordata > Actinopteri > Perciformes > Nototheniidae > Dissostichus > Dissostichus eleginoides. The sequence continues at coordinate 3,040,700 of CM062278.1, read as the reverse complement.
TGAGTACCTCACTGAGAAAGTTATGTGCACCCCTGATAATTACATTTCCTAATAGCACTTTTAGGAAATGTAATTTCGGTCCGTATATTTTCAAAATATTGATTTTTAGATTTTTTTCTGAGAACTTACTCAGTTGATACAATCCTTATTAATTGAACTAAATTGAGTCTAACCTAGAAAGTCTTTAAGTCAGTGCATGGCATGACACTTAATTCAATATCATTTCTCAACAGGGAAGCCTACAGTTCAACATATCTGGAATATGAGGTTCCAATATAGCTTACAATTTTTTTTTTATTAAGATGTTATTGCTTTGCCTGTACCTGCATGGGGTTGACCCTGACGGACTGCTCGAAGCAGTCCACACACTGCTGGAAGTCCTTGGAGCGCAGGTGCAGCAGGGCTTTGGAGCGCATGGCCCTGGCACTGCGCCCAGCCGACAGCTCCCAGGCACGGTCGTAGTACTGATGCTCCCTCAGAATATCTCCCAGCAGGCAGTACAGGCTGGGCGTCTCCTTCTTCTCCAGCTCACGGCGAACAATCTCCTCAGCCTGAGCAAAGGGACCGTAAGGAGGGGGGGGGGGGTCAGCGTGGAGGAGGAGATGTATGCAAGAGAGAGTTATTGTAAAGTGAAAGGAACAATAATATATTAAGAGATGTAAAGACTTGTGAGGCAGTGTAGCTGATGCAGCAGTAACAGAATAAAACTGAATAAAGTCAAAAAAAGAACAAAGACCACACAGTCAGTAATGGTGGATGAGTGGATTTGGGATACGTTTGACAGGGAAAATAATTAAAGTTGAGCTTATGTTACGTTGTTGTCAGGTGACTGCCACCTAATCTGTGGACGTTTGCACCCGTTGCACCTCACCCTGCCACTACACGCGTGAGAGTGCTCCTGGATGAGCTGAGGCTGGAATAACAAACAGAATCTCACCTCTCTGTGACATGATTTAGACTGAGGTTTGCAAAAACCACCAAATGGCTGGGGCCCCTGAGGCCTAACAGAGGCTGAGATTTACTGCACTCTGATCCCCTGTCAGAGGGCTGACACCGGGCCAGGAGCCTATCACACTGCTGATATGAACTCTGGAAAGATACCAGATACACCATTCTACAATTAAAGATGATATAACGAGATTCTGTTTACCATTGTAGGATCATTAACCACACACTGTCACCTTCAGGCTGATATAAAAATACATTTACAAACCCACCTATCAGAGACATCACTGACAATACCATTTCAGAGTGAAGTCAATTATTTTTTTCTCTTGTGCAAATGGCATTTTTATCCAGCATTATTTTTTGCTTACTGGCTGATGCTTTACATACGATCTCTTGACATCTCAGTTCAGTAGTTAGCTAATGAGCCGAGTGTCAGCTGTGTTTCAGTTCAGCGTGCTTCACTAGAGAGACGTAAGCGGCGCCGCCTCTTAGCTCCGGAATCTTGCTTCTAGACCGACAATTTTTTGGAGCTGGAAACAAACCGGATTCCAGAGCTAAGAGGCGGCGCCGCTGCGGTGTGAAGAGGAAAAAAACGGTACTTTTCAGGCTCTAGCTCCGAGCCGGCCCTGAAAACGCGTTGGTGTGAAAGGGGCATAAGTGCAGTTTGGGCTCCAGTCAAATACTATATGATTAACTGCAAGCAATTTAGGAAAAATTATTGTATGTAGGGTTTCTAATGACTCCATACACTGAGAAGAACTGCTTTGGCCATAACCAGTTGTCACCACAACATTTGATGGCAAAATAAGCCTCCAGTAGACCCTTTTTGTGTGATGAGACATGACGTAGCCACTGCACAGCTGGAACATGACTCAGCAACATCCAGTGGAAGTCATGGGTAAGCGCAACACCCACCTGGGGCTGCAGCAGGAATGTAAGCCTCTCCCTTGTTGCCTTTCACTAAAGACAACAACAAAAAGGGTAAAACTGAAAATGATCAAAGCTAATCCCACAGGCTGGCTATCACTGCTGCTCTGTGCGCTCATACTGTGGTTACTGCTGCTGCACCATTAGCTAGGCAGCCACTGTTTATGTTCAGCCACTTCAATGATGGCTTGTGACATTAGATTTGGCAAATGATATATGTAGCTGGAACTGTACGTCTTTCTGTGGGTGTGATGTGTATGTGTATGTGTGTGTACCTTTCCATGTTGGCCCAGCCTCTCGTAGCAGATCACTACGTCCTCCCAGAGCTCCAGATTTTGGTAGATGATCAGAGCTGAGCTGGTACAGCCGAGGTCTGTGAGCAGGCTGCCCAGCTGTTTCTGTGGAGGGCAGAGACATTAGGCTACAAGCATGCTGGCAGAGTGACATTTTGTCCAACATGTGAATAAAAATGCAAAAATGCACTTTAGCAAATAAGAGTTGTTATCAAGCACTAAACACCAACTACACCCAAGAATGGTTAAAAGTAAAATGAAACGTGTCCGGTCATAAATCATTTAATTTGTTTAAATGCAGCAAGTATATAAACCTATATATATCCCAGTCTTTCATAGTAGTTAAAAGTAAGTGTTCTTCTTATGTTCAGAAGTGAGGGCTTGTCTCTTAAGTATGCATCTATAGCTGGTATTTGTACAGAGCTGACCATCACAGGAAGGGGACTGTGGTTAAAACTCTATTGAGACGCATACTATGAACCAAACTCAGTATACATGTACACACACACACACACACACACACACACACACAACACACACACACACACACACACACACCACACACACACACACACACACACCACACACACACACACACACACACACACACACCACACACACACACACACACACACCACACACACACACACACACACACACACCACACACACACACCACACACACACACACACACACACACACACACACACACACACACACACACACACACACACACACACACACACACACACACACACACACGCTAGATTTGGATGAAAATATTAAAAGCATATTTGCCGTTCACCTGACCAACATCAAATTATGAAAATAGGAATAATAGTGAAATACTTGTGTGCATGTAAACGTAGTCACTGATCCCCAAGTGTATTACAATTCACCCTGAGGGGGATATGAATGCCGGTACCAAATTTAATAGAAATACATCCAATATTTATTGAGGTATTTCTGAATCGGTAGGATACTTTGTTATGACAATCCACTCAATATCAGACAGAGATATGGCAGTTCTGATTAAAGCAGTAGACTGAACGGCCAACCAACCTTGTTGTCCATGGTAACACATCACTAGTATCTTAAAAAGAGTGACTTTATAAAAGATTTAACGTTTTATATAACACACCTATAAAGTTAAACCGATAGCTGCCTGATCAGAAGAGATGTCACGTATACCTCACTACATGTTGTGTATTTACAGGCCTAAATTGTGCAAGACGAAGTATAAAAATGCAGAATGCATTAAAAATAAAGGAAGTAATAAACAGTATTTCATGATAAAATATCAAAACAAACACACAGAGGAAAACTGCACTCTGTCCCAGCCATAAATAAGCCTGCAGTGCTCTGTCACATGCAGGCCATGGTTACCCAGGATGAAAAAAAGGAACCATCTGCAATCATCCGCCCCACTCCGCCTTCACGTCCTCAGGCGGCAATAGGGACTGTTCAATTCCATCTTTATTGCTGTTATCAGTTATTACACGCCGCCTGGGTGATGTCTCATCCCAACTGATCTCTGCTCTATCCTCCTTCTTCAATCTCTCTGACAGATACATCTTTCTATTACTGCCTTCTCTACTCACTGCTCGTTGGATCCTTAGAACTGCTACAAGATGTGTATTTTGTAAATTGTGTAACTTGCAGCTGTTAAATACCATCCAACTATGTGCTATATGTGCAATATATATATATGCCGTTAAAACTGTGCTATATATACCTGGCTGCTGAATCCTAAGAACTGTTACAGGATGTGTATTTTGAAAATTATGTAACTTTTTATTTTTTTATTATATCATAACTTAGTACTTTTTAATGCATGTAACATGTAACATATGTAACATTAAGCTGTCTGTGGCTCTTTTTTCTGCTGTAACTACGTACATTTCCCCTCTGTGGGACTAATAAAGGTATTCTGATTCTGATTCCATTTCACTCTGCTACCATGCTGGGCCGTGTTAGAGTCTAATGTTTGTTTTGGAAGACGTTATGATGCTTTGAGGTACAGCAGCTCTGTCAGGAAATATCATTAGTGTGGTTTCTACAGCTCCTCTGAGAACTCCATCCATCCCATTTTTCCATTTTGCCATCTTGTGCACACAGAGCAACTTTTAGGATTACACTGTAATCTGAAGATGTCCATTGTCTAACTGAAGTGAAGTCAGACTGAGACTGTCACAAACACAACAGTGATTGTCCAATCTAAATCTAGAAATCCTAACAACTCACAGCAGGTGGTTTAAGCTTTGGATTCTCATTGTTTTCACATGTTGATGCGCAACTACTGCTAGAGAGATGCCCAGTATCCAAAGAGTTTGTAGGACTGTCTTTTTTATTGTCTTTCCACAGCTAAAAATACAAATCTAATGAATAATTTAATTGTTCCATCTATTGTGAGCTGCTTATTCTAAGGCCAAAAATTAGCATAGCATTGTCTGAGTACTTTATTTTGTTGGTGACACAGGAGCAACGACTCTTATATATCACCACAGTCATAGTTGTCACCAGAGTTTAATGCCATTTACTGCAGCAAGTAACACCTGCATAAACTTGGTATGTTCACAAAAAAAGACTATAAATGTGGATCTGCCAGTTTCTGATCATACATCGGTATCACACCTCTAAGCCTATTCCTTCTCTAGTGAACTCGTCCAGCACATCTTCACGCCGTGCACATATGGATTGTGTTAACTTACAAAGTCTGGAAATCAAGCCAGTGATAGCTTGCACAATCATGGCTTTCCATATCCTCATAAACTTAATTCAGGCCAAGTTCACCGTAACAACATTTTAAAATATTTTCCTCAATACAATTCATTATATTCACATAATGGAGATCTGTGAAATGGGATATCCTATTGAGCTATCCATGCTTCTGAATAGGGGGACACACATGACACTACTTCGTTCTCAACTGTAGTAAATGTTTAGTGCCAATTAGCAAATGATAGCATGTCAAAATGTTAAACTAATGCAGTGTAAAACGCATATCTTATAAACAGCAGCATGTTAGTCATACCATGCATGTTAGCTCTCATTTAGCTTAGCTGACATCTTATTTGCACATTTGATGACTCCAGATTCAAAGAGAAATTCATTCAGTGTTTAATTTGTATTGGTTGTTGATTAAAAAAAACTTTTTTTTAAAGTGTGTGGTACCTGGACAGCCCATCTGGGGGGGGCTTGGCAGAAGTAGAAGGCCTTCAGCCGCTCAGTCCCAGGACAGCTCCGGTCTTCAAAGTGGTCTACTATTGCCTGGAACAGGAAAACAAGCTGAAATTCTGAAGAGGGGTCTGTTAATAAGCCCACATGAGACAATAAATACACACTGATAATTAAAGAAACTCTACAACAAAAAAATCATAGTATTATTAAATAATAAAGTAAATAATCGCAATAAATAAATAAGTATCCCACACTCCTCCTCACCTGAGTTTGCATCATGGCTCTCTCCACACAGCGGGAGTTGCCCCTCTCCAGTTTGGTCCTGAGGCAGAGAGCGGTCACCTCCACAGCCCAGAACTTAGGCTGAGAGAGGATGCACTGCAGACACAGGAGGGGGAGAGGCTTCAGACAGCATCAAGACATCCATGATGAATAACAAATCAGAATCTGGGACAATAGTTTTTCATATCATACAAGTCAAAGTCTCATTTTTTGTATGAGAGTTTATTTAAGAGTATCTATAGTCAATTAGCTCTGATGGCACAGCCAAAACCTATAATTATGACTACACTACAAACGCTTAAAAAGAAAAGTAGCAATCCAACAATGCCAAAGTCTACAATAGCCAGCAGAAACCAATATTTACCAATATAATATAATAAACTAATATTTATGGGATGTACGCGCAGCACTGTTGCTACCCGGGCTCCTGACCTTTACTGCAAATGTCTATTTAGCTTCTCAACACTCACATGTGATGTAATTGAGATGTAAATGTTGGCCATGAAGGTCGTACAATGGGTGGGCAGTATTTATTGCTGTTAATTAACTAAATGACGACTTCCTGTAAACAGTTCATGCTAAATGTGTGCAGGAAGTTTTGAGTTTAATTTACGGATTCATTAAAAGTACCACAAACTTTTCATACAGGTTAATGTTTATAGGAGAGACTTGTGTTAAATGTGGTTTGATTAGACATGGGCCCCTTAAAGTTGACATATTCAAAGCCCCCCCGCGCAATACAAAGACCTTGTAAAGACACATATCTATGAAAGTTTCCTTTCATTCCCTTCTGAAACTCCATATTTAGCTTCCTCATAAACACTTGTGCTTTCTGAATGAAGTCCATAAGCATATTCAATTCAGTAAGCACCTGATCTACATCTGCACACCCTGAGAACAGACACCCTGGTGTCAAATAAGGACGGATTAGATCTAGTTCCCTTTATTATCCTTCCACACATCTATAGCCCGTCTCCTGTGCTCTGTGGTAACAAGCAGAGCAGCCATCTTCAGAGATCATTATTAAAACCCATTACAGCAACAAAGTCCTAATCTGTGTGCTGTGCTCATAATCTGCTGCTCAGTGTTCGCGCTGTAGATGATCAGATTAAAGGGAGCAGGGGGGGGGGGTCAGGTAGACACTGGGGGAGATGACACTAGCTTTGTATGAGCCTTGGTTCTGGCTCCTTTAATCAGAACACGCTGTACAACAATGACTTTCTACCTACAGTAACTGATCAACATGGAAATATGCATAAAGATGAAATGGTTTCATGCGAGATGAACAAACACTAATGATGTTTGTGGATGCTTAGCAAGTCGTGATGGAGTCATTAGTGCAACAGTACATTGTCCTAATGTTATTCCTCTCTCAACATCACTCGCCCAGCAATTAAGATCAGACAATAAGACATGATCTGCATTTCTCATGCAGAGGTGAATACAAACGAGCTACAAGCTCCTCTCAGAGGCAATGAGAGAAAATGAGTTATTTTACAACAGTGTGAGAGTAACCTTGGCTAATGTTCACTTATTGATTAGGATTGATAATTGGATGTTTGTCAAAGTGCATTAATAACAAGAGCAATGCCATCAGTTGCTATCAGACAGCTATCATTGCTTAAACTAAACCAGGGGCTTCAAAGTCATTTGAGTTCAGCGGCCACATAAAGCCCAATTGGATCTCAAGTGGGCCGGACCAGTAAAATCATGCATAAAGTCATCCATTATCAAAGGAACCAAGCGGGACATTAGGATCAAGAGAGGGAACAGGATCTGCAAAAGATGAATAAAGACTCAGGACAACTCTGACTGTTTGATTTCCACCACAAGCGACAGACCCTGCACATTGATCTTCAGAGTTTCTGACACGGCGACAGGCGCACGAGACAGCTCACCCATCACAACAGCTATATGGGTCTTATTAACAGCTGTCAGCTTCAGGAGGCGTCAGATCATGCCAATGCAAAAAGATGGCTCCGGTAGAACAGTATAGAATATGGCGCAGTAATATGTTGGCCAGGTCATGCATTCGCCTGGTGTTTATAACTCATTCATCACTCAGGAATGATGAGACTGGATTCATTTCTCATAGTGTCACACTTGGACATGAACATCAAAATGAAAAGAGTCTAGATGACATCACATTTAATATTCCTCAAATTTCATCCCATATTTTAAAACTTCCATTTCATATTCTCAAGTTTCATCCAATGTTCTCAGATTTAATTTTGGTAGTTTAAAATACCATTAAAAATGTTAACAAGAAAACTAGGTTAAAAGCCACAAGGAGAACAAATGGCACAATCGTTCTCTTCACTTGACTTTTAGTGTTTGCAATAAACACAGAGAAGATGAGGTTTCATTGACAGTTTTGAAGGAATTAAAAAAATATATATGTGGCAAAATTGAGCCTATTGGAAATAAAAAGAATGTAAATAGAGCATTATGAGTTTACCTGTGGCCTGTACTACGAAGCAGGATTTGCGGTTAGCGAGGTAACTTCAGGGTTAGCTCTGGGTTTTCGGTCCTATGACGCTGGTTCACTTCTTACCGGGCTAGATCTCCATGTTAACTTATGCTGAAAACATAACCTGCTCCGGAGCAGGTTATTTCCTTATCTGAGTCAGCTTCTCGAGCCGTATCTGGACGTGCAACATGTACATTGTCACATACTGTATGCCGAAGTATTATTTTAAGCAACACAAGTTGACGAAACACTCGAGTCAAATGTAATTAAAGTCAGATCCACTCCTGTCAGTACGCTTCTCCATGTTTGTGATTGGTCAAATGTTGGTAACCCCGCCCCTTTCATGTGGACGCGCTCTCAGCCGGACAGCGAAACCCTGGGTTGATTTACCGAGTTGATAACCAGCATCGTAGGACGACACGTTTGTTAGGGTTAGTTAAGCCAGATAACTCTAACATATCCAGGGTCTGTTGAACTGGCTTCGTCGTACAGGCCACAGGCCTCGATAAGCAACTGGCCTGATTGTCTATATTAAAAAGACGTGTGACAAGAAGGAACAGTCAGTTAACGGTAAACAAAATATTGTAATTATACATTTGAGACCCACTCTATATACCTAACCTGTTTGAATTTGTAAAAACCATAACACACTATACAATACCATACTACACAGGAAGAAAGCAAAAGGGTTTTTGACTGGCCCTGGATCAGTTCTGATTCATGAGGCTTTGGAGAGGGATCAGACTGACAGTAAGACATGAGTCCTGTGAGGGTGCAGGTCTGCAGAGTTGAGGAGGATCTGCTTCACGGTACTGCCTGCTGGTCTTAAGGTCTTAAGGGGAAGTAAGTGGGATCACATCACCTCTGTGTGACCTGCAGGAGCTGCTGATGGGCACATCAGGAGTATTATTATATTTGCTGACAGAACCCTCTGAGAAACTCTCATACCTCATGTCTCTAACGTGTCTAGACAATTCTACACCTGTTTGGCAGGATTTCCCTTTAGAGATGACATAGCCTCCTTTTCATTCACATCTTTGTGGATTATATGGAGTCTAGACAACAGCCTTCCAGGACAGCGACAGAATGTAGCGATGAAGACAACCAGACATGTGACAACCATCTAACCAGCCTGCAGATTCCTGGATCTACATGTAGGCTGGGAAGATGCCTGCTCACAGAGCCAGCAGCTGCCTCAGCTTCTCTTCCAGCTCTCTGCTCAATGAGCTCCCATTATTACTGAACAACTCTTCACAAAGTAGCCAAATACCTCATGCCAAACTGCGCCCACATACCTCATGCCAAACTGCGCCCACATTTGCATTTTTTTAAATAAATATTGATAATGGATACAATCCATTCGCTAAAGTATAGACCAGGTGTGTCCAAACTTTTTTCACCGAGGGCAACATACAGAAAAAAATACGAAGGGCTGGGCCACTCACTAGAAGGTATATTGCCTCGTGAATTCAGTTATAAGTTAGCAAAATCAATCAAATGTAAGTAAATTATGCTTGTTACTTGAATATGCTTTAAGAATTTCATTTTGTTAATAACTCATTCTTTAAAACAGGAGCCTCAGATTGCTTATAAGAGGAAATAGGAAGGGTATATTTCAAGCTTGTTATACAAATAAGTTATTGGGCTTTTTTCTTAACTTAGATTTGTAAAAAGAAAAAATTCAACTTTAATTGACTGAACTTATTGAAAAATGAGCTTATTAACACATGAAAACTACTGTGTAATATATGTTTACATTTATATTTAAGAAGTACAAGACAAGCACAAGTTTCATTTGTGGGCCATATTTCATTATACTTTTTGAATCTGCTGAGGGCCGATTCAAAATGGCCGGCGGGCTTTTTGAATAGACCAGGGGTTTTCAAAGTGTGGGAAGGTGAGCCTCCCCTCAGAGAACATAAGAACAGCCGCGCCCCCCCTCCCAATTATTATTGCTATTATTATTATTATTATTATTGTTGTTGTTGTTGCTATAATGCAGGGGTAATCAATTGCATTTCAAAGAGGTCCAGTAAGAGAACATGTCATTTATGCTCTGTTTTCGCTGTCTACCTTTCTCTTTTTTGAGCACGCCATTTGAAATGACTCCGACTGCTTCTCTCTTCTTGTCTCGTCTCTGTGTGTGTGTTTGAATCTATCGTGCTGACTCACTGACTGCAGCGATTTGATTGGCTGAGTAGCGTCACCTCCTTAAAACATTAAACAATAACTTTTTTTAAACCTTTTTATCTTTATGTGTTAAACATTTTTTACATTTTCAACATTGTGGATAAATCCTTATATGCTCCCGGCAACACACTGAACGTCAACTTTTCCTCCTTATGACTCACCCACTTTAGTGGGAACAATGAGTCTGCGTCTTTGATGCGCACAGGCGCATGATGCGGGGATGCAATGTAGACAGGAATAAACGCAGATCATCCTCTGGCTGCAGCCTTGACCGGTACTTGCTTTTGATCAAAGTAAGTATTATTCAAATTAAAATAAAGGGCGGTGCCGGCCGTCAGCGAACCGAGCCGGCCGTAAGCGGCCGTCAGCGAACCGAGCCGGCCGTAAGCGGCCCGCTGACGACCGGCCGTTCTGTGATTCTCCAGAACACACAGATGGCCAGTCCGCCCCTGCCAGGATCGGTCCATGAAAATCCTAGCTTCAAATAATCGTGGTATACTTCCTCTGTTTTCTGCCAGACGCTGTCTCCTCTCTCACTTTAGGTAACTTCACTAAAAATCGATCCATGTTGCCGCTCGCATAAAGTTAGCTGAAGTTAACTTGCTAGATTTCACTGTTTCTCGTAATTTTTTTCTCACACTGCGCCTCCCCTGAAGCTCTCTGACGCCCCCCCGGGGAGGCGCACCTCACACTTTGAAAACCTCTGGAATAGACCATTAGAAACGTTGGACTACTATCAGAATCCAGGACCTAAACTTTAAAGCAAGGCTTATGTTCAACATGATGTGAGCTGAACTGCAGCCTTTACTCTTTCCAGAATATGTTATGTCACATGGTCGATTTCTTTTCTAGCACACCAAACAGTGGGACTAGATGAAGGTCTCAAAGCCAACATGATTCATGTAGTGAGCAACAGTGTGAAACACACACACACACACACACACACACACACACACACACACACACACACACCACACACACACACACACACACACACACACACACACACACACACACACACACACACACACACACACACACACACACACACACACACACACACACACACACACACACACACACACACACACACACACACACACACACACACACACACACACACACACACCAATCTGTCACAAACCTAATATCTGTAACTGCAATGGTAAATAACAAATCACAACCATGATGAACAGTTACTTACGGATGTGAAGGCCAGGAGTTCCTCTGCTGTCAGTTTGTGAACGGGGTTGTTCTTCTGGAAGTCCGTGCTGCAAGACAACACACTCAGTCAACCATTGGTACATCCTGAAACCAGACTAGAGTCCACAGTTTCTCCAGCAGCTCTGTGACTGTGCGTCAAGATACATTCTTACCTCAGCTTCTAATGTGATGAAAATGCTAACACTGAAATGATAATGTTTAATAGGTAGGATGAGGATTAACATGTAGGTTTAGCTTAATAGCATAATAACATTTTCTGATAGCAATTCCTGCAAAATACAGCTGAAAGGATGTAATTAGTTTTGAAGGTACTTATTCACAAAAGAAGGTCCTAGTATTTTTTTTTATTTTGTATTTAAAGGTGATGCTCGTTCAGAAGATCAAACTTATTACAATCGATTCTCGAATGTATGTCCACATTTATGGCAATGCAAAGATCTTTCTAGAACTGCAACTAAAAACTATTTATAAAATATTTTTTAAAATATATATGAAAATAAAGCTTATTTTGTTTCATTTGTATTAGCCAAAATGTGTGGCAAATTATTGTTTGTTTTAAGGGACAAAGGCCTAATGACAGGTTGATTTAGAAACACTGTGTGCGTTTTCTCTCATTTTGTGATGGATCAATGAAGCCGGACATTACTGGCTCCATCAGGGAGTCGACATTAGCACACTGAGCGAGGGCAAAGCTAACAGAAGGGAATTTGTGCGATGTGTTTGTTATTTAATGTTTTTGAATGTATCTGACATTTCCTTCTCTGCATCGTTGGTCTCTGCCTCCCTCAGAGTTTCCGTTAGAATCTTTTTTTGCCGGTCAACATGTCCGTTAAAGTTTAAATCTTCCGGACAAAATGAGAAAAGTGCCGGTCAAAGGTCTTCTTTGTTATTTATTGAGCTTTAAAACAAATTGATATGATTCGATATTGAACAAACTAATTATAGTAGATCAACTACATTATTCAAAAGTGTACAGTAATTTACAATAACACGGGAATAATAAACGGAGCGCTCTCTCTCTCCCGACAGCCCGTCAGTATCATGCAGCTCGCGGTTCCAGTAATGAGTGACCCGACAGTAAAAATAAACATATCTATAGGTAGTTTGAGAGGTAATTAAAATAGCTACGTGTGATAACCTGAAGTGTGTGTCTTGCTCCGCTCACCGCTGCAGGTGATCATGCAGAGCTGCGTGTCGACTCGTCAGCAGCAGCTGACATCGATCAGATCTAGCTAATGATATGACTACCTGCTTATCCAGACACCTAAACAATAAGCGTCGCAATGCAACCGGGTGAGGCCGCAAAGTATAGCGCAGCATTTGTTTACATGCCCACCGGAACCCCGAGGCATTACCAACAGATCAACGCACAATCAACCCATACAGGACATCTCTTTCTCCACATTAAGTGTTAGACATTAGAATGGACTATTCATGTCTGTCACATACTCTTCTTGTCTGTCACAGAAGTGGTGCAACTGATGCGGTATTGTGCTAAGGGGAAATTATTTTGACCGGACATTTTGACAGGAGAGATTTGGATTTGCCGGTCTTCAGCATATTTTACCGGTCAAATTCCGGCTAACGGAAACTCTGGCCTCCGTCACTTTCAAATGCTTTCTCAAGAGACAAAAGAGATGGCTTCATTTCCCACATTAGGAGATGTTGCCAAAGCACGTGTTGTGAATTACACATAAACCAACTGATGAATTAAGAAATGTTTATTGGTCAATTTTAAAAGATTTGTTAGAATTTTAGCAAATTACATTTTGTGCATTCATTGAATATGTGTACCAAATGTCACAGCTCCAATCCTGTGTGTGAGGATATGCCCAGCACTCCAGAGAAGGACAAAAGAAAATCCAGACAAGGTCACATCGCCGAGTTAAAAAGGAGCTTGGAGAGGACGAGCTGACCGGGGACTCTTTAACTTTTAAGCCCTTGGCTAAAATGTAATATGAAGTAATTACATCCTGCGATGTGCTCTCATTAATACAAGACCCTCAGACAATGACGAGGTCATTCAAATTCCTGAAAGCACTGTGTGTTCGGTCAAAGTGACCACTTCCTTCAGACACTCAAACTGTTGCTGACAGTCACAGGTTACCCCTACACCCGCTCCACCATCCATATTCACTTATATTTTTCAGTTGATCATTTTATTGAAGAACTCACATTTTAACCAATCTAACCACTTACACCAGCTTCATTGATGCTCTATGTGCATAACTGCCAACCATTTGACTCAGTTTATCTTCTAAATGCTTTTCCACTGAAATACGCACGTCCCTGATTCTCCCTGATCCCAACTTTTCCTTTGCTCTGAAGATAGAAACAAGTATATAAGCATATGTTTTTAATTAACCCCAAAGTTCCCCCCTATCCCAGCTGTGTATCCACAAGGTGATAGCACATACTCAGGGCTTTCTTTTCATAGATTGCATGAACCTGCTATGTTCTTTCTCTGTAAGCCTACACATGAGTTCCCTTTGATAATGGAGAAGAAAGCAGGTATGTGGAGAAGAAAGCAGGTATGTGGAGCTGCCATTAATTAAGGAGAGCTGCTGCTCATCAATCATCTCCTAATAATCTGTGTGACCGCTTCAGTGGCCTTCACTTGACCTGTGCAGTCCCAGCAGCATCACGGGAATTAATCAGACTTGCTGTGAAGCTAATGGATCCAGATTATATTCATTGTCTTATATTAACCCTTTCCTGGATAAAATCACCACTACAAACTAGTTGGTAGTAGGTGAAACATAATCTCTTGTTTTTTCAAGATGGTGCTTATTTTACCCATAGACTTTTTCTTGCTTCAACTTGTGAAATGATTCATGAAATTATTGTTGCATATGCATGCATTATTCTTTAGGAGCTAACTGCTCTCACAAACACAGCTGACCAATCCGAACCCACAATACCATTTACACCGATATATTTTGATCAATTAAATTATTTTTCCATTAAGCCATGTTTGAGTGTGCACCTCTTTCCTATTCCACACAATAGAAAGGATTTAAAAGTGGACAATACAGCAGGATTTTCATCCCAATGTCAAGTTTAAATGTGTCCATTAAAAAGGGATGTAACCATTTTTACTGATAGAAATGGTCAAACATCACCTTCATTTGCCCGGTTCTTTTAAAGCATACAGCCCAAAAAAATGTTGTTGTATTCCATATTCAATATATATAATATATATATATATATATATATATATATATATATATCCGTTCAAAGACCATTGGACAGTCTTTTCTGTTCTCACACAGATGGACCTTTTGTATGGGCAGACAGCATGTGTTTCTTACCTTGCCTGGACAGCAGACTGTGTTTTAGCAAACAAATCTGACAACAAGCGTTGATCAGCTGATCCAAGGGATGGATTTCCGACATGATCACCCTCACACAGCAAAAATTAATTTTCTGATGGAGACAATTTCTCCTTAAATTCAAGTTGAGTTTGCAGAAAAGAATACATCAGTTCAAGTTTCAGAGACAGTGCGGAGGACCTACCAGACTCCCAGCAGGACGGCCTGCTCCTCAGCACTCAGGTCAGGCAGCTCGTACTGATCCGGCTCTGCCAGGTTGATCTTATCCAGCACGGTCTCATCACCCAGATTGTAGTCCTGCGAGCACATGGAAACACACACACAGTCAGCGGTGTACACACTGCAGCAAAGACCAATAATAACAACTTTTTAGATTAGGCATTACATTCAATTGAGAAAATGCTTGCGTCACAACCTTGAAAAACCTACAACAGTAAGACATAACAGAGAAACACTGAGGACAACGAGAGGTGCTCCAGCCTCATATCCAGGCAGCCGGAGAATTATATAAAAATTAACCACTTTTCGAAAATGTAAGCACATAATCATGTTCTAGAAAAAAGATTAAAAGACATAATTTTTAACTTTACAAAAAAACTACATTATTTAGATAATGTCAATGCAAGGTGGTGGGGGATGTGAAAAGAAACATAAATACACAGGAGGGGTTTATTGATTTTAACAGCATCTTTTTTCTAGTATCAGTATACTGAGCATTTATCTGAAGATACATGTCTATTTCCCCTCCCTCTATGTATTATCCCCCAGGGAAAGATGCATTAACAGAACTTAAGAGAAAAACACCTGTATAATGCACTAGGTCAGGGGTTCTCAAACTTTTTGTTTATGCGGACCACTATTTATTATCAAGGATTTTCGCGGACCACCTCATATGCAAACCGTAAAAATAAGTACATATATAAACGCCGATATTTTTTTATAGTTAATTATAGACAATCAAAAGTAAATTGAAGCCTATTTGATACTTTTGTGACCGGTGTCTGTCTGCGTTGTGTAAGTGTCTCAAAGAGGACGGCGGACGGTATTTTAATTAGGTCATCCCAAACAATGCCACAAGTGCGCACGCGCGCAGTGCACTCACAACACGGGCAGACAGGTCGACAAAAAAATACCGGTATGCTCCTACATTAGTTACTGTACTGCAAAAAGCAGACGGCGCTGCGCGCCACACACACACACACACACACACACACACACACACACACACACACACACACACACACACACACACACACACACACACACACACACACACACACACACACACACACACACACACACACACACACCACACACACCACACACACACACACACACACACACACACACACACACACACACACACACACACACACACACACACACACACACACACACACACACACACACACACACACACACACACACACACACACACAGCATCAAGGCTTGAGCTACAGTATTGCAACTAAGCAGACAGCGCTGCTTCTCTCTCTCTCTATCTCCACTTTCAAAATCTATTTAAATCTCAAAACAAACAAAAAACAAATTAACTTATTAACGAAACGAAAAATATAGCCTACTCGGGGGTGGATCTAGAAAAATATTCATGGGGTGGCAGGAGATTTTGAGGGGTGGCATCCCCTGGCAGAAGTATAGCTGATTTAATCGCAGTCATATCAATCAATGTTAACTTGGAAAGCCACAATATTGTTCGCCAATCATATTTCCACACTCGCGCCAGGGTCGGGGGAGGGGTTACAAGGCTCGTGTCTTGTTGTGCATTCACTTGCACATTAGAGATTTTCTCTCATAAATGTCCGATGAGCCCAACGACCACTACCCCACTGCCTGATATCATTAGAAAGCTAGGAATCTCCTCTTTCCAACAGTGTATACAACTCAAAATGTGTCTTCGGGTCCCCGAAAATCCTTGATAATAAAAAGTGGATTTTATTTAGCTTTTTTCCACGGACCACCTGCAGTACCCTCGCGGACCACAGTTTGAGAACCGCTGCACTAGGTCATATTTTTCATTGTGGACTGCACTTGTGCATCTTCTTCAACCTGAGCGTTTAAATCACGTCCCAAAGAAAGACTGAATCTGTTCCTGCCATCTGCTCATGGGATCCTTTTTTTTATTTTTTATAAATGAGCGAGTTACAGAGAATAGGGCGGGAATCTGCAAATGTAGTGCTGATGTATTGATGCATCCTTAATAATGCCCAATTCATTTTTTGATTATCACTTTAATGTTGTAGCTGGTAAAGGAGGAGCTTCATTTCGTACTACTGGGTGGCTTACCCCCACAATAATATATTGTATATTGATACAGCGGCTGGGATATGTCTGGGAGATTTCAGGCAGCTGGCTGGGAGGGGACATTCCAGGAGGCAGACAACAGGTTCAAAGTGGTACAAACAGTATGAAAAACATCAAGGAAAAAGGAAGACAAGAGCTCATACCTTGGGCAGGCTGGCCTGGGGGGTCGGGGTGGCACTGGCCTCATCCTCCGCCTGGTCCTGCTTTCTCTTCACCTCAAGGATGAGCTGAGCCAAATACTTCTGCTGGAAGTGGGTCCTTTTGCCAAGAGCCCCTTGATACCAGAAACGATTTGATACATTTAACAAATTGGGATCTTTAAGGTTTGATCAGAATCGGTTCAGGAGGATGGTTACCAGGTAACACAGCCTGCTCTTATGCATTTCCCCCCCCCCCCCGATGGCCCTGTGCTACGTACCAGTCATGTTGATATTCAGCCCTGAGAGCTCCTGGGCCTTCTCGCTGTGTTCCTTGGCGCTCTGGTAGTTATAGTAGGTCAGATTGGTGTAGACACACTCCAGGTGGAAATGGATGGCCAGGTTTCTCTGCTCCGGACACAGAGAGAGGCTCTTCACCACTGGGAAGGACAGAAGGCCACAATCAGATCAATACTAAACTTCATTTTTTTTTTTTAAGAGAAAGAAAAAACATATCTATATCATAACATTTGGATGGTCAGCTAGTCTTCCCAGTTAAAATAAATAATTATGATTGTTTGAAGTGAGAATCAATGTCATCTTTTATTGGACGTGTTTAAGTACTGTGTTCAAGACCACCGTCAACGGTTAGAGTGATGTGTCTATGTCTGAAAAATACAGACTGTAAAGTCATTATAAATCTACCCCTACAGATTCTAATGTGGTCAGCACAATCTGAAGACCTTTGTGATGAAGGGTTGTTAAATGCTTGTGTAAGTCGTGGAACGCATGTGCTGGCAAAAGAGTACCCTTTGCCAAAAGGTTGGACATTGTCCAATCTGCTCCAGATTTCAAATAGAGAACAAGAGTTACAGCCTAATGACATCTTGTTGTCTATACTGACTCAAAGCAAATGCTGGGATTTTTGAAAAACAAACTTGATGAAAATGTGTCAGCAATGCATTGGTCCCCAAAAGGTGAGGCTTTTTGAGGCTAGGGAAGCTTGAAAACAACAAAAAGGTGAACACTTTTAATTTAGTTTAATTTTCTTTTTGTATTTCCTTCCCTTTCTAGGCTCTGTAGTTAAGCAAACTCTTCCTAAAGATGTAATCCGACTGACTTCAATATTTGGTCAGAATGATCCAAAGGGCGTGGCAATGTAACCAGTATAAAGCGTGGTGGCAAAAATTCATTTCTTTAACATTAAAATAAAAGTAAATTGAGCATTCATCATCCAATCTGCCCCAAACTTCATTTCATAGGGGGTCCAGCCCAGAGGGTAATCCACATAACATATTGACTCAAACGTATAGTGCCCCCTATTGGCAACAGCAGGGTACCCTGGCCTGGCAAACATTGAGGTATGGTCTAGACTTAGTTTACAGGAATGTACAATCAGCACTCTCTAGCTTTGCAGAGTGGACACAGGAAGTGGCATTTAAGTCTTTCGTGCCATGTTCAATAATCATGAAAATTGAGAGCCAAGTCAAAGAGCCTCTGGTGACTCCTCACTGCTTGCATATTAAATGCGTCTTGTTTTTTATCACTTGGTTGCGGATAGGTAAAGGCGGCAGTCTGTGAGCGTCTGTAGATTGTGGTCTTCAGCAGAGATTTGCTAACACTGCAAAGATTACAAATGTCTGGGTGATGTAGCTGTGAAGGCAGCACTCAGAGCTGGCTGGAGTTCAGGTGCCTGACTGTCACACTAAGGAGGAGATGCATCAAAGAATACATCGTTATGGAAACATGGATTCATAGACACACCATCCATGTCGACAGAGCACAGCTACATTTCTCACCATCCCCCATGAAGCACTGAGGCCTTGAGATGACAAATAAGAAAGACGAGTGGAGGGGAAGGGATGAAAGCTTGGTACAGCATCTGCTGTGTGGCTCCTTATAGATGAATTGGGCAGCCTGCACATACTGCTCACCATTCACTGTTTAACTATCACACACAGGCTGCAACAAACACACCCTTCCATTTAAATCAATATACTCACATCAAGCAGCGTTCCAAAGAAAAAAAAGGTCTTCAGTAATTAATTAAACATGTCAAATGTCCTCTGATAAAAGCCCTGCTGATTGGCTCCAACAATAAAACGGAAACCATCTTAAAATTCACAAACTGAGGCACAAAATAATATCTGAACCAATTAATCAAACACTATTGTTCTGATAAAAATAAAAAAGCCTCCAAACAAATGTAGTTATTCAGTGCCTTTTGTCCCAATTCCACAGTTTGAAAACTTCTGTCACGTAGTGATCATCTACTCAATAAAACATCTTTGCTGATGTTTTTTCCAGTCTTCTGGCCAATCAGAATCAAGATTGTTGCCGGAAGACCCCACGGAGAATAACTTTGCGGTAGAACTATTCTTTATACATCCATGGGTACAATTTCAGATAAAAATGAACACGTAATGAAATACGACCCCCGGTTTGATGATTGACAGAATCCCTTTCATCACAGGGAGCCCAGACCTCTCAAAGCAAAGTGGTACCAACCTAACTAATGCTGTACATACATGCGAGTCATACAATTGCACCCCATGGGCTAAATCCATCCTTTCAATTAAAATGTTTAACACAGAATTACATTTTAGGTTTTTTTCTTTCATAGTTTTCATCAAAACCTAAATCTATTAAATCTACTGTCAGCAACAACATATAGAAAAAAGACTTCCAATGAATATGTCACATGAACCACGTAAAGAGACGCTTGTCATGGTTGACTTATTCTGTGCACACTGCCCGGTGCTGAAATGAGCCTAATAAAGTAACTAATGATGAATGAAACAATTCAACAATATATTACACCTCATTTGAACCCCTTTGATGGTAAACCTGTAACTACCACACATGTGTGCGTCACAAACACAAACTGGTATCACACTAAGAGAGCATTTGGAGCAATCAGCTTTGTGTGAAATAATGCTTTCATGTAAAATGAGTGCAAACAAAGGGGGCTCTAGCAAAATAACAAAGGGTCACCCGGTAATAAGGTTCTACCAGTTTTGACTTTTATCCAGCACAGCGCATCATCGCTGAACCCACACAGATTACAGTCTAATACAGGCTGGGCAGAAATGGCGCCAACATATTTGTTTGCATAAAGCAGTAATAGTACTTTAATTCTACCATGAGATGGTTTAAAATGTGTGGATAACATATCAATTAAATGTCCAATACCATATTCCAAAAGTGTTGAATATTTTTTTCAGTCTTTGACACTTGCACAACTGTGTCTTTTACATTACGGAAGATAAACAGATCCCTGTGCATTTGGGATTCGTCCACTGTCTCAAACGTGCCCCCGGAAACTGACTCCTACCCCCCCCCCCGTGTGCTGTTACAGCTGTAGCACAGGGATGTCCACCACAGTGTTCACAGACCTCTGTCCATGCTGCTCTGGGCCAGGTCCAGCAGCTGAGGAGAGCAGGCCTCCAGGATCTGCTGGTGCAGGCGGATGTAGCGCAGGGTCCACCAGGGCAGCATCTGAAATAAATATGAAATATGAAAAACTTCTCAATTCACAAATTAAATGACATATTAATTCATGCAAAAAAAATCATGGCTAGTAACACAACAACTCTCAGCTTATGATTTGTATTAGGGATGGGAACGATTAATCGAATATTCGAAATTATTCAGGTATTCGAATATGATAATATGAGTTATGAATATTTTTATTTTATTTTAATTTTTTGGGAGGGGTGCCTAAGTTGATTACACATTATCAAATGGAATAATTCAATTTATACGACAGTGCCATAGCTAAGTCTGTTAGGTCTAAAGGTGTGTTTTGCTCCGCTCTCCGGTCCCTCACAGCGGGCAGAGCTGCAGGTGCTGATCTCTCTCTCTCGTCCGGTTATACTTCACTCGCGTTTATGTCCAAATCCATCAGATCTAGCTAATGATGTGGCTGCTGCCCCTCCCTGCACGCAGATCACGCAGACTCAAACCTCATCTTATGCCCAAATGCGCTCCGCAGTTACCCCGTTGCGAGGTTCCGGCGCTAACAGTTCACAAGCGTGCTCCCCCCCCCGCCCCGCGTCAACGCTCGCGACACATCAGTGGGCAGTCTAAACAACAATAAGCGCTGCTTGGCAACCGTGTGTGGCGGCAAAGTACGAAGACATTTTGACAGGAGAGATTTAGTTTTGCCGGCATTCAGAATATTTTACTGGTCATAGTCCAGTAATTATTCAAATCTAACAGAGTCCTACACAACAGACATGGCGTCAAAAAGGAGTAATGTGTGGAAATATTCCGACCAGGTTAGTGAGTGCGGTGTAGAGTGCAAACTATGCAAAATTAAACTTGTGCATCATAAGTCAACTAGCTCAATGCTCAACCACTTAAAATTAAAAACATAAAACATTGAGTTTGGAGCCCAAGAGTGAAAGACAGGAGCAGCCGCTCATCACCTCCTTCACCAGCGCAAGACGGCACTGTGACCCCGCAAGAAGAGAGAGAATTACAGCCCTCATTACCCGAATGATAACCAAGGACATGCTACCAGCCACTGAGCTTCGTTGAGGGAGAGGGGTTCCGAGAACTCATGAACTTTGTTGAACCGGAGTATAGGGTGCCCACCCGTAAGACTATCGTTTCCAGGGTTGAACAAAAATACGAAGAGGGTGTGAAAAAGCTGAAAATGGACATTAGTCAATCAGAAAAAGTAGCCATCACAACTGATTCATGGACCGCTCTCACAACAGAATCATACACGACCATCACCTGCCACTACATCACTGATGACTGGGAGATGAAAAGTGCAGTGTTGCAGACGCGCAGTTCAGACGAACGACACACAGAACATAGCAGCTCAGCTACAAGCTGCTGCTGAAGAGTGGGGTTTAACGGATAAAATCACTGCATGTGTCCATGATAATGCCAGTAACATGGTGCTTGCTAATCGCACAATTGCGGACTGGGAGTCGGTACCCTGCTACGCTCATACGCTTCAGCTAGCCGTCAACGATGGATTTAAAGTGGGCAGTGTGCATTGGGTTGTGGCAGCTTGTGGGAGACTTGTGTCACATTTTCATCACAGCACTGTAGCCACCGCTGGCCTGAAGAAAAAACAAGACGCGCAAAATCTCCCCAAACATAAACTCATTCAGTACTCTCGTACCAGATGGAACTCGATTTGTGACATGTTTGAAATGTCTACACGAGCAGAGATGGGCCGTGTCTGCGGCCCTTTCGGACAGGACCATTAACAAACTGAACGACGCGAGGACCCTGGAACTCACAGATCAGAACTGGCAGGTTATAGAAGACATTCTGCCCGCACTCCAGTCTCTCAAGTGCGCAACCACAGCACTTTGCAGCGAGACCCACGTATGCATCAGCTTGGAACAACCTGTAACAAACAGCCTGTTGACAAGGCACCTAATGTCCATCCCTGGAGAGTCGCGAGTGGTTTGCGAGTTCAAGGAGGCTGTTGCAACCTCACTGAGAAAGCGCAAAATCCCAGAATCAGACGACACCTCAGCAGCTAATGCAGGTAGGCTAAATAATTTGTAATAATTAGTAAGAATATTTAATTCAATCCACAATATTAGGCATAAATAATAAATATGCCTAAACATTTGATATTTCTATTTCCCTGATAGGCAAGAAGCCAGTGTATATTGCAAGTGCGCTGGATCCCCGACACAAACACCTGCGGTTTGTAGCGCAGACTCTCCGCTCGGAGATCGTGAAAAACCTGTCTGAAATGTTTAGGCGAGTGCCCGACAGGAGGACCAGCGCCGCCACCAATGATAACCAATCTCTGTTATGTTGTTCATGATCCCTTTTTAATTTAAAAAACAAGTTATGCATGAAAGCAGGCCTATAGCCGTCCACTGTTCAAACTGTGATCACCAGTTCAATACATTTGACAAATTCGACTTGGTTTCTATACTTATTTGAACATGTATTTAATTTATAAAAAAAAATAAAAAATAAAAAAAAACATGTAAACATTTTTTTTCCCAAATTTTTTTTTATAGGATATGTACATTTCGGTTAATCGATTAACCGTTTTTTTGGGGGTCGAATATTCGAATATACATTTGCTTTCAAATTCCCATCCCTAATTTGTATTTATCTAATCTTATAAAGGTGTGGTGGAAATGTTGGGAAATGTATTCTGGTACAAATCCCATGTGTAAAATATCTTGAAAATCCACAAGTCATTCCATCAGTTATGACACATTGTGCTCCCCGATGTAGTAGCTGAGATCAAAAACCTGACGGGTAAAACAACTGAGCTGTCAGACGATTAAACAGCTTTGAACCAACAAGACACATAGTTTGTAAGAGAGCTCCTTTTTAATATTACATTATATATGGCATTTATAGAAAATGTTGTATATCATAAAATGGAAATGTGTTATTTTTCTTATGATTTCAATATTCCAATACAACTTTAGCTCTGAAAGTACATGATTGGGTTATTAAATACACTCGTCACATGCTGCTCGAGGCCTTTTTGTCACAAACTACCAGAGAGCTGTGTGCTGTGACTCAGTGCTGACCACACATTAAAAACGCCCTGCTGCTTTTTGGTCTGACCAGAACACAAAGCGGCAGGGAGAGAATAACTGAATGTCTTGCAGCCATGTAAGTGCTATATTCTCCCTCACACCAACCCCCCCCCTCCCGCCTCACCCCCTGTACCCTCCTGTTCCCGCTCAGCTCTGGGAAAGTGGAAGTGAACCATGTAAATATCTGATCTGTGTGTCAGAGAGGATCTCTCAGGCCTCATTTCCAATGCAAAATGACCCCATCCGCTGTTGCATGGTTACATGAAGGTTTAATTGTCTTTCCCACTGAATCAATATG
Source organism: Dissostichus eleginoides (assembly GCA_031216635.1). Classification (NCBI taxonomy): domain Eukaryota; kingdom Metazoa; phylum Chordata; class Actinopteri; order Perciformes; family Nototheniidae; genus Dissostichus; species Dissostichus eleginoides. The sequence goes on along the minus strand of CM062278.1, from coordinate 3,016,555 downwards.
CTCCAGCACACACACACACACAAACACACTAAGCCGTTCACACATATCTTCATCATGTCAGCATTCACAAGCACACCGTCTCCTGACTGGCACTACTTCTCTTTCTCCCTCCTTATTTATTGTTGTGCACTGGGCTATGAGCGGCTGCCAGACACTGCTGGAATATAGATGAACAGAGTTGGGTACAGGAGAGGGGGGGGGGGGCATTAGACTTTTTCATTAAAAGGACAGGATCGTAACATTTCCTTCATAATCCATTATTACCCGTCGGGTCTGTACCATAGACCAGTGGTTCTCAACTGGTCAGGCCTCGGGACCCACTTTTTACTTGGTCAATAAATCGCGACCCAACATTTTGAAGCACTCAAATCTATTCAACAAAAAATCGTGCTGTAATATATACGCTTTGCAGCATACAATATTAAAGTGAAGTACAGTGCATATATCCCTTCACAGAACTAAAGGTTCTTTTAAATAAGGTTTAATGAGATGATGGAATCAAAGCTGAACTGATAACATAAAAAGGCACACATGCTGAAAACCCAACCCCAGCAGGGGAGATTTTTAGAAATACTAACATATAAACTACGCATTCTGCTACACTCTGAGATGAAAATAAATAAATCTATTACTACCCGACATATTAATAATATTTTATGCCATTGTTTGTTTTTCACTTAGTTCTGACAGCTGAACTTGCTGCTCCTCACAGAGAGAAGAGCAAAGAGGAGATAGTTTGTGTGACTTACTTTAAATTGTGGGTAAGGGTAGATAGCCCCCATTGTTCTGTGACCTGTCAATCATCAAACCGGGGGTCATATTTCATTACGTGTTCATTTTTATCTGAAGTTGTACCCATGAATGTATAAAGAATAGTTCTACCACAAAGTTATTCTCCGTGGGGACTTCCAGCATCAATCTTGATTCTGATTGGCCAGAAGACTCGAAAAACATCAGCAAAGATGTTTTTATTGAGAAGATGATCACTACGTGACAGAAGTTTTCAAAACCGTTTATGGTCTCCAGTACTTCCAGTCCAACGCACGCCTACTGCATGCACAGCGTTAGAACATCGGGCCTTCAAAATAAAAGTTTGACTTTTTTCCCAAAGAAAAAATAATTCCAATTTTTTAAAAAAAATTTCTTCACTCACACATCCGCGACCCACTCGTAACGGGTCCGCGACCCACTTTTGGGTCGCGACCCACCAGTTGAGAACCACTGCCATAGGTCTGTACACAAGTCGTTGAGCGCTGACGGGGGGGGGGTGGGTGTGAGGTAGAGCATGCTCGTGAACTGTCAATGGGGGGGGGGGAGCGCACGCTCGTGAACTGTTTGCGCCGGAGCCTCGCTGCGGGGAAACTTTGGCGCTGTTCCGAGTTCTTTCTAATCTGTCAAAATGACGTACTGCTTTCAGATTTTTCTGCCATTGTTAAAAACTCATAGACGGAAAATATTCGGTTAACGCGACCACTGGCAGGAAGAGCCAATTAACGCAGTTTAGTACTGTAAGTGGCTTCAACCACACTGCAGGAACCTATTAAGAAACGAGATTGGTTTGTTTTCCTGGCCAAAGCTGGTGACAATTTTCTCTAAATGTTGGCTCATTATATGTAAAGATCTTACCATCATAAGCAATGAACAAACATGCAGATAAAAGCGAAAAGAGGCAGAGTGTTGTATGAAAAAAGATACCAGCTGGGCTTGTGATCTAAGAAAACTGCTAACCCATCAGCTAATAATAGTGCGGCTGTGGCTCAAATGCTGAAATCCCTATGTTCCCTCCAGTGGGGATTTCTCTCCCCTTCATCAAACCTGGGGAATACACATCAAACGGGGTGTAACCTTATTGAAGCCATACAGTTTTCATGGAACCTTAAAGACCCAGTGAAGTGTGCGCCGGTGCATGATCTGTTATGCTAATACGTATAGTAATGACCAAAATTGTCCATTGGAACCCATATCAAAGATGTTGGAATAGCAACGAATTTGACGAGTTGGAATTTTCCGCTGGGAAACCTCCGCCTTCGTGGGCGTGGCTTGCGATCTACTGCGTGACGTCAGAAGATGGGCTCAGCCGAAGTGTTTACATTCACCACCGTTCATTTTGTCTCTGTTTCAAAGTGGAATTTACCAACGTTTTTGAGCGAGTATTTTATTGGAAAGTGTTTCGCAGTCGACTGGAAGTGATTGCCAATCGAGAAAAGCTGACAATGGAGGCGACAGTGAAGAAAAAGGGAGGAAAAACACACGGGAAGCGATGCATTGCCGCTGGCTGTGGTAATGTCAATTCTGCCGAAGTGGCGATGTTTCTGTTCCCAAAAGATGAAGGTGAGTGGCTGGTGTCATTGTTTCGTAGATACGTAGATTGTTTATGAAAAATAAAGGCCACTGTGTTTGTGTTTACTAACAAGACTATCATGGCGGCGGCAGAGCTCAAGTCGAGTTTCTCCGCCTGGAGATATTCTCACTATTTCACTTTTGTCGAGCACAAAGAAAAGAACGTTTTAGTTAAATGTAAGTTGTGTCTTGGCGGGTCAAAGATCCTATCGACTGCCCAAAACAGCAATTAAAATCTGTTGAAACATCTGCAGAAACAACATGCTGGGACGAAGCTAGTAGCTAAGACCACAGACCCAGACTCATCCGACGCCACTCCACCTCCACCTAAGCAACAGCGGCTGGATTGGCACTTTGAAACATATCTTTGTGTTTGTGTTTGTATAGACCACATTGCTTAGCAGAGTTCAGTGATGCAAATGCATGTCAAGTTGATCAACAGGTTGTATTATTCTCCGATGCAATAACAGTACTGAAATGAAGGCTACAGTATAAGGGCATTAAAGACCCACTGAAGTGTGCGACGGTGCATGATCTTTTATGCTAATACGTATAGTAATGACCAAAATTGTCCATTGGAACCCATATCAAAGATGTTGGAATAGCAACGAATTTGACGAGTTTGAATTTTCCGCTGGGAAATTCGCAGTCGACCTCCGCCTTCGTGGGCGTGGCTTGCGATCTACTGCGTGACGTCACAAGATGGGCCAAGCCGAAGTGTTTACATTCACCACCATTCATTTTGTCTCTATTTCAAAGTCGAATTTACCAACGTTTTTGAGCGAGTATTTGATTGGAAAGTGTTTCGCAGTCGACTGGAAGTGATTGCCAATCGAGAAAAGCTGACAATGGAGGCGACAGTGACGAAAAAGGGAGGAAAAACACACGGGAAGCGATGCATTGCCGCTGGCTGTGGTAATGTGAAGTCTGCCGAAGTGGCGATGTTTCTGTTCCCAAAAGATGAAGGTGAGTGGCTGGTGTCATTGTTTCGTAGATTCGTAGATTGTTTATGAAAAATAAACGCCACTGTGTTTGTGTTAACTAACAAGACTATCATGGCGGCGGCAGAGCTCAAGTCGAGTTTCTCCGCCTGGAGATATTCTCACTATTTCACTTTTGTCGAGCACAAAGAAAAGAACGTTTTAGTTAAATGTAAGTTGTGTCTTGGCGGGTCAAAGATCCTATCGACTGCCCAAAACAGCAATTAAAATCTGTTGAAACATCTGCAGAAAAAACATGCTGGGACGAAGCTAGTAGCGAAGCTAGTAGCTAAGACCACAGACCCAGACTCATCCGACGCCATTCCACCTCCACCTAAGCAACAGCGGCTGGATTGGCACTTTGAAACATATCTTTGTGTTTGTGTTTGTATAGACCACATTGCTTAGCAGAGTTCAGTGATGCAAATGCATGTCAAGTTGATCAACAGGTTGTATTATTCTCCGATGCAATAACAGTACTGAAATGAAGGCTACAGTATAAGGGCATTAATGGGTGCCCTTTTCTAAGTAACTAAGAAGTTACTTTTCACAGTAACGCATTACTTTTTGGTGTAAGTAGTGAAGTAACTAGTAATTGTAACTACTTACTGGTTTTCAGTAACTAGCACAACACTGCATGTGAACATGAATGTTGCATCATGCTATGAACAGATGAATGTATGATCAGGTGACGGCCAATCCTGTGTGTAGATCTACTCTAGATCTATGACAAAATATTGTCCTCAACTAAATTGACTTCCATGGCCACTTTCCTCATCTATCCTGTCCGAAAAGCTGTCAAAATCACTCATTTCTCTCGCACCAGTATCACTTTCCGAAGGCTCCGCCATGTTTACAATCACAACTGGGCCCATCTTGTGACGTCACAGCCGCTATCGTCTGCAGCAGCGGTAGGCTCAGACTCTGAAAAATTTGCGATGTTTATCTCGTCCCTCGCACTTCCTAAAAAATTATTTTAGCCATGAACAGGTACAATTATATGTAAGAAATGAAACTGCCATTTCACTTTGGCGCAAAAAAATGCACTTCACTGGCACTTTAATGGGTGCCCTTTTTTAAGTAACTAAAAAGTTACTTTTCACAGTAACGCATTACTTTTTGGTGTAAGTAGTGAAGTAACTAGTAATTGTAACTAGTTACTGGTTTTCAGTAACTAGCACAACACTGCATGTGAACATGAATGTTGCATCATGCTATGAACAGATGAATGTATGATCAGGTGATGGCCAATCCTGTGTGTAGATCTACTCTAGATCTATGACAAAATATTGTCCTCAACTCAATTGACTTCCATGGCCACTTTCCTCATCTATCCTGTCCGAAAAGCTGTCAAAATCACTCATTTCTCTCGCACCAGTATCACTTTCCGAAGTCTCCGCCATGTTTACAATCACAACTGGGCCCATCTTGTGACGTCACAGCCGCTATCGTCTGCAGCAGCGGTAGGCTCAGACGGCCGTTCCGGGATGAAATATTTGCGATGTTTATCTCGTCCCTCGCACTTCCTAAAAAATTATTTTAGCCATGAACAGGTACAATTATATGTAAGAAATGAAACTGCCATTTCATTTTGGCGCAAAAAAATGCACTTCACTGGCACTTTAAGCACTGCATTGACTGTAGCTCTGCTCCTGTAAACACATGCATAGACTCACTTTAACCAGGTAGCAGGGGCACAGGCACATTCCAATGGGCACTTCACCAGCAGCATTAAATAGGCTAACATGTTCAGGGACTGAAGTGCCAACAGTTGACTAGAACTCCTAAAAAATAACTGATCAGGAGGAGTTTGTACTGACAAAGAGAATCTTACCTGGAGGCTGTCCATCTCTGAGGAGCACTTGGTGAGAATAACCCTGGCCAGCAGGAGGAGGAGGGGGTTGGCCACCAAGCTGTACACAGACTCCCCGTCTATCAGCAGGCTGGAGTGGATCGCATCCACCAGGGCCTGTGGCTGCACATTTAAATTGAATAATATAAATAATAATAGTACAAATAGATAATTATTCACACTTTGCACAGTGATTGAAAATGCTTCACAAGCAAGTAAGGGTTGAGTCCTGATACAAAAAGGAGGAAAGGGAGGGAGGAGTGGAGGATTAGAGGTCAAAAGCATGAGTGAAAAGGTGAGTTTTTAAGGCTTTTTTGAGGGATGTCAAAGTGTTGGCCTTTCAGATGTCGAGGGGGTTCCTGGAGGAGTGGGGGGGGGGTCTGCAGCAAAGGCCCTGTCGCCCCAGGTCTGGAGCTTAGTCCTGATGGTCTGCAGCAGGTTAGCATCAGCAGACCTGAGGTGACGGGTAGGTAGGTGTGTGTTTTGCTGGAGGCGGTCACAGAATTGGGGGAGGGGGTGCAGTTCAGTGGGGGTAAGCATGCGGGCAGCAGAGTTTGTGACATTTAAGTGTTTTGAAGATATAGGCATGTTAACCGTGGAGAATGATGTTGCAGTAATCAGGTCAGGATGTAACGGGGGTGGGACCAGGAAGCAAAGCTTTGGAGGGAACTTCTGTGTGTCAGGACGGTGTAGCAGTCCATGTTTTGAGACGGCATCATTGTTGAGCTGTATTATAAATCATTTTCAGCTGAATATGTTACGATGAGCCATCTTTGTTAACCCTTTCACCCGTGCCATTATGCATGTAGGGAACACCGTGTTATAACACAGGCTCCTGGTGTGACAGCATGGATAAATCATTGATGCCTAAGGAATTACTTTGATAAAAGAAACGGCCATCTATCCTGGTGTAATGGCATTGTGAGACATGCCATTCAGCTTCAGCGCCTGGAGGAAGCTGTCTCCTCAACCTGCTGTAATTAGGACCCCAGAGACGCTTCATTACTGCAGATCTCCTGCACCGTGCCGCAGAGGCAGGGAAAGAGAGAGTACCGAGTACGACCGGCTGCATCATGGCTGGTATGGCAGAGGGTGGTGAAAACTGAACAGCACATCACCAGGATTGAGCTGCCAGCCATGGAGGACCTCTACTCACCTTATATAGCCCCGCCCCTTTTCCTACTTCCTGTTTTAATGCTTATGTCCTAGTTCTTCCTGTTGAGCACTAGCATTTTATTTAGGATCATTTACAGCGACACTGCGGTGATCAGAAGGTGTACAGTACCACATCCATCCTCTGTTAGTGACATCAGGACCAATACATTTCATATGAGGACATTTTTTATAACTTCCCAGCACTTAGTTCCCCCATGGAACTAAAGAGCAGATCGCGTTCACACCGGAATAAGTTCCTGAGGGAAGATTACCCAAATGAAGCCGCTGACGTCACTTCTTCTGCTTTGGGTTTACTGGCAGGCCGCAAACAACTTCACGGCGTATACTGCCACCCGAAGTCCCCGGCCGGAAGTCCCCGGAGTTGGGGACTGGCTTCAGTAGAAGCTACTGGGACTCCCAGCAGCTTCTACTGAAGCCTTCCGAGTAAATCGCCATTACGCCGACACCTCCTCATCTCCACCGCTCCCATGTTTTCTTTTGTGTTGCCATAAGTTATTCTCTCTCCGTTGGTGCGCGGGGCTAATGCTAATGCTAATAATGCTAATCCCAGCAAATACAATGGCGGCTTCACAAAACTTTTCAGAGTTTTACGGGGCGTGGTTTGCAATTCGCCCAGCCAACCAGAAATTGGAACTTTTTTCTCCCCAGGAAAGTATCTGCTCTCTAGCAGGAACTGAAAAGGGGGGAAAAGTTCCCATGAACTAAGTTCTCTTTTTGGTGTGAACGCAAAATCCCAGGAACTATCGGAACTAAAAGGGAAAAGTACGGGTAAAAGTACTCCGGTGTCAAAGCGCCTAATATACACAATGTACACATATTTATTGTTACAATAAGCAGTATTTTATTCTACTGTACAGTATTTAATTTTACATTCTGTCTTACGCTCATCTTATTCTATCTAACGTGTTTACAGTATTGTTTACTTCTTTCTTCTGTTTCGTTTTGCAATATTTGTATTCTTCGTTAACAAAGCAATCACAGTTAAGTTTTCTCCTAATCTCCTTTCATCATTTTGTCAAGAGTCCAGTTTTAATTGTTTTGTTACTTTTACACAATTGCCAAAAAAAAAAGTGTTGAAAATCTTACCTACCCATCATGCTTTCAGTTGAGGACTTCATTAATGGTTTGGTAACATTTCCATTAAAATAAACTTATCAGCACTTAAAGGCACGGACACACCAAGCTGACACCAAAGAACTGACACAGACGGACCCCGACTGTTGCGTTGCGTCGCGTCGCCTCACGTCTCCTGCGTCTTGGCCATGTGTCGCACTGGAACACACCGCAAAGACTTCAGCCGCCGGCCAAGAAGCACGTACGAACTGCGCATGCGTGAGTGGCAATAACTCTCCTTACCAGCAGGCGGCGGTAGTGTGTATTCGTCATTCAAAAGAGGCAACAACCGGAAGACAGACTGCGTGATAACCGAGAGAAGAAGAACAGACTGCGTGATATAAACAAAACAACAACTAGCGTGTGCGTTCCATTTTCACTCTACAGCGAGAAGCTCATGGGGCTTTCCCGAACCTGTGTCGAGAGCTGGAGTTAAATGAAATCTCAGATTTGCCTTCTTAATAGTTTGTTTGGGTCCCTCACTTCCGTTTCGCTTCTCATGCACTGATTCGCTAGCTGAACAGCCAATCAGAGTGATTTCTTTTGCCGACTGCCAAAGAATTTCGGCCGAAAAGGCGTGGGCACGGCTGAAAAGACACGACGGTGCGGGACACACCAATCTGAGTAGGGTGTGTCGACGCTCATCGTCGGCCTGATCGGCTTGGTGTGTCCGCGCCTTAAGAGTTAGTTTGAAGCGAAGATATCAAATCAGAGACAGATACAAACAGAGGAGAGAGATGAGACAGCATCATACCTCAGAGGAGAGCAGGGCCGGTGGCAGCAGGTCGGAGATACTGATGGAGACAGAAGGACCGGTCCAGTTACTCTGAGCAAACAGGTGGAGGCAGGACACTGCCAGGGCCATCAGCGCCAGCTGCCTGCAGCAGAGAACACACACACTGGGTTAGTAGACAGAAAGACTGGAGAGAAAAGATCACGTCTACAGAAGCTCAAATGCTCGATATGAAATGAAATATGACCCCCGGTTTGATGATTGACAGGTCACAGAACAATGGGGGCTATCTACCCTTATCCACAATTTAAAGTAATTCACACAGATTATCTCCTCTTTGCTCTTCTCTCTGTGAGGAGCAGCAAGTTCAGCTGTCAGAACAAAGTGAAAAACAAACAATGGCATAAAATATTATTATTATGTCGGGTAGTAATATATTTATTTATTTTCTTCTCAGAGTGTACCAGAATGCGTAGTTTATATGTCAGTATTTCTAAAAATCTCCTGGGGGAGAATCCCCCCAGACCCCCCTGCTGGGGTTGGGTTTTCAGCATGTGTGCCTTTTTATGTTATACAGTTCAGCTTTGATTCCATCCTCTCATTAAACCTTTTTAAAAGCATTCTTTAGTTCTGTGAAGGGATATATGCACTTTACTTCACTTTAATTAATATTGTATGCTGCAAAGCGTATATATTACAGCACGATTTTTTGTTGAATAGATTTGAGTAGTTCAAAATTTCGGGTCGCGATCTATTGACTAAGGAAAAAGTGGGTCCCGAGGCCTGACCAGTTGAGAACCACTGGTCTAGAGTAATGGTCAAAAACATTATGTGAGGATACATTGACCTTGAAACAAAATGCAATTATTTCCGAATTCATTGAATGTTTGATATGAAGAAAATGACATCAATAATTCCTGAGATATCACATTTACACACGGATGTACAGATAACCAGGAAGAAAAAGGTATAGTGACAGGGATTTAGAGTCAGGCAACGACTAGCGATATGCATTGCAGTCTTTCTATTGGACTGAGGAGATGAGGGGAGGTGTACACAAAAAAGGAAGAGGATCCAAATGGAGGAGGAACAAAATGTGCTGCATTTAACATGTACAAAGGACAGCTCTCCCCAGAGAGCAAAAATGGCAGATGTTAAGCTTTCATCATTCAAAATGGAAAACAAGCACTCTCGTGCTCAACTGCTCTCACTGCCAAACACAACTCCTCAGGTCAATGTTAAGACAATCATTTATTATCACAATTTACAGTTTGTTACAGAAATCCCAATGAGTCCTCTGATGTCAAAGTTATCTCATAATTTGGAGTTCACTTTTCTTTTGTTTGCTGAAGAAATAGATGGTACTCTGAGCCTCTGAATGTCTGACGGATGGCCAGTACAGCAGGCCACAGAAGGACATTGTAAACAAGCTAGCCTCAATCGCTGTAGACTACAAGCTAATGATAGATCATGTTTTGTTAGCAGTGGTGTTAAAAGAATAATGGCTCCATCATTTAGCAACTCATTTATTGGAAATGACGGACAGGCTGCCTCTGCTGTTTGTCTGAGGATCTGGAGTGTAAAAGTCTTCGAACCAAACTATTTAGCCAGTCCTTTTTAATTAAGAATTCGTATTTTTTTTTTACATTATTTTATCTAATTTAGTTTTTATTGTATTTAATTTGTGAATAAAATATTACTTTATGTCTAATCACTCATTTTATTGTAATGAATTAATGTATTTTCTCTAGTTTGCTGCCGTTTTTCCTACTAGTGGTGTTTTTTTTCCTCATTTTTATTATTTTATTCTTAACATTCTAACGTCTCACATGCATTGGTCCAAAATAGCGAAATTGTAAAAAAAAAAAAGTTTAAATGGAATTTAAAAATAAAGTTTTACCTGTTGGTGTGTTCATTGTTGGTGCCACAGGTGAGGTACTGCAGCACTTGTTTCTCCAGGTAGGCCTCGATGTCCTCCCCCTCATTGCAGCTGCCATCTCCCCTAAGCAGGTCCAACACCTGGGGGCTCAGCAGGACCGCCTCCAAGTCCCCCTCCATCAGGGACTTCAGCAGAGGGCCCGCCTCTGGAACAACCAAGATTAGAGTTCACATTCAGGACATTCTTACTATTTAGTTCAAATTAAGTTCACATGAAAACAATGCAATTGCTACCGCAGGTGCAACATTTAACTGCAGAAGGATAGCTGAAAAATATGAATTTTTGCAGGAAATCTTATGCACTACGATTGAATGCATTTAAACCCTTTTGAAAATGCAGAACCCAAATAAACAGATCCTAGGAAGCAGGGGCACTACATGTTGGCCTATAGAAAGATACACATTGGTCCAAACCCTTTAAAATTATTTAAGAGTTGAGGTTTTCATTAACCCGTCTTGAAACTCTTTAAAAACAATTTTAAGTGGAAGGAACAGATCATTGCATAGTGTTGTCACGATACCAACATTTTGGTTTCGATACCAAGTCAAGAACTGGATTCCGATTCTTTTTCGATACTTTTCTTAAAAAAAGGGAAACAGTCTTAAATGTAATTATTGTGCTTTATTTCACACCAGAACCAGAACACAAACTTTTAAACAATGAGAACAATAAATAAAATAAATGACAAGAATTCGTATTAAATAAAATTAAGCATCATCTCAAACAACTTTTTTGTCAAAATAGATTTGTATATTAAACAACAGAAATGACATTCAACACAATGAGGTCTCCGACAAAAAATAGAACATAGCCCTACTGTTTAGCAGCATAACTGGCTTGATTATGTCCCTACTCAGACTAAACCTTAGTCCTAGGGTGGCAGGCTGGTTTTCATTTTTTTTCATTTTTTATTCAGTTCCTTTGCCTTGTTAAGATTTTTGGCCAAGAAAACAAGGGTTTCTAAGTGTCCCTCAGAGAGGCCTCGTGGTGTCCGTAGGCTTGCCCTCACTGTCAGAGATAAAAAATAAGATGCTAAAATACTTCCAAATTTCGCTTCTGGCGTCTTTTTTGTCAAAAGCCGAGGCGCAGCGGCAGTTGCACTCCCACTAGCAGCCATGCTTCTCGTTTTCTCACATGCTCTGGCAGCTAGCGCGTGCACGAGAGAGGGGAGGCACTTAGAGCGTGCTTGAGAGGGGAGGGACTGCAGGCACGGCTGCAGTGCAGGGAGTGGAAGCAGAGCGCTCAACACACACGGCTCTTATTAAAACTGCGCTTTCTCACCGGAGTACTTTTCCCCGTCATTCTAAAGTACCGATACTAATGAAACGGAGGAATCGTAACGTTTTTAACGGCAGGGTATCGCGGTACCTTTCAAGTATCGGTACAACGTGCAACACTATTGCCTAGTGTGTGTCCTATCGGCATGAGTAAACACTGCAGATAAAGAAGATTAGGGATGTTAGGAGAACCCTACAATATTGTTGATATTGTAGAGGGAGTTATGACCTGTTAAATGCCCTAACAAAAACATTGTAGCGGCAGAAAAAGAAATAAAACAGAAAACTTATTCTAAATTAAGCTGCCGCTCTTCGTTGTATTCCAATAATACAATAGATAAACAACAATGGTTTCCCCTGTGGCATTTCCTGTGTTTCCCTTCTAAAAAAAAGGCTAATTTTGGTGCGCCAATCTGTCTACTACCTGTGTCTAATATATACATATCACCAAGTGCTCAAAACCACTTTCAAAATAAAAGCATACAGAATTACTTCAACTAAATAAAATAATTACAATAAATAATGATTAATTCAACATGAACAAAAACGGCTAGAAAATAAGTGGTTAATTGGTAACAGTATTCAAACATAAAATATAAAAAAATCTCAAAAAATAATTTACACACCTGGTTGTTTTGTTCTTCACCGTAGTATTATGTCAAGAATCATGGAATATATTGGCAATAGTGCAGTGTGCAACCTATTTACTAATGTTATATGGCGTGGTTTCATAACAAGTGGACGAAAGTGGTGTTGCTCTAAACTGAAAGCATTGAGAAAATACTGTTGTGTTAATGCAGTTTGTGTAAAACCCCCCCACAGCCTCGCTTTCTAAACAGCCAAGCCAGGTTGAGGAAAAAAAGCGCTGCACTACAAAGCTCGAACCAAATTGGCAATGCCACCCCCTGCTTTTGTCTGATATCTTTTTACAGTTATTTTTAATATCACTCCATATTCGAATGAAGTCAATGAACATATGGAACCATTCCCCAAAGACCGAACGTTCAGTGTGTGAGCATTTAGCTAGCTAACACTCACACAGCGTACACTCCGCTGTGTGGAGAGGCTGATGGGGAGATGTGGAGAAACAGTGATTTATGAAAGGAGAGCGGCTGCTGGGCCACCGCCTCCCAACCAGAAATAATTGTAATGTGTTTGGTTAAACATCTCCCAGCCTTTCATTAGCTTTTTATTTGAGGAGGGCGACTGGCTTGGCTCATTAGCATTGATTGCTTCTTGTTCCCCCGTTGGAGAGAACAGAGGGGGGGGTAGTTGGCATACTGAGCTGCATGAAGAAGCCCGGCTAACTTGAGAAAGATCTCAATTGTCTCCCTTAAGGTCCTTACACACCGAGCTGATTTTCGGCGTCGATAGACGTCGGACCGTCGATGAGCGTCGTGTCGCCCTACTCAGATTGGTGTGTACTGCACCGTCGTGTCTTTTCGGCCGTGCCGACACCTTCCGCCGCCGATTCGACTTGTTGAATCGGTAGGCTGTCGGCTATAGGCTGTCAGCCAAATAAATCACTCTGATTGGCTGTTCAGCTTAGCGAATCAGTGCATGAGAAGCTAAACGGAAGTGAGGGACCCAAACAAACTATTAAGAAGGCAAATCTGAGATTTCATTTAACTCCAGCTCTCGACACAGGTTCGGGAAAGCCCCATGAGCTTCTCGCTGTAGAGTGAAAATGGAACGCACACGCTATTTGTTGTTTGTTTATATCACGCAGTCTGTTCTTCTTCTCTGTCTTCCGGTTGTTGCCTCTTTTGAATGACGAATACACACTACCGACGCCTGCTGGTAAGGAGAGTTATTGCCACTCACACATGTGCAGTTCGTACGTGCAACTTGGCCGGCGGCTGAAGTCTTTGCGGTGCGTTCCAGTGCGACACATGGCCAAGACGCAGGAGACGTGAGGCGACGTGAGGCGACATGAGGCGACGTTCCGTCGGGACGTGTTTTTTGGTGTTCTTTGGTGTCAGTTTGGTGTGTAAGGAGCTTTAAAGTACTCTCGCATACAAAACAAGGAGAGTAGGAAAAAGAAAAAATTGCAGTGTCTCCTTTAAATCCATGCATGCTGCGAATACTCAAACTAATATGCAGTTTTTTTTGCTGCATCAGAAATTGTAACCATTTCCTGATGATTGGTGTAGCTTCATGATTAGCAGTTTCACTTATTACAAACACCATCACTGAGCCCACAATCTGCCAAGTAAAAACATCTTATAATATAGATAATATTACGAGTTCAGATTAAGGCATTGTCACACCACTGCACCCCTTGCCTTTTCTTGTGCAGAGCTTTCAGAGCACATCAGAAGGACACTGCAGGACTTTCTTTTTTTTATAGAAAAAATCAAATGTGCAGATGACATGCATTTTTTTACATTCTCAAGTCTACTGTCAAGGTACTATGGCTGTGTTCAGAGTAAAGAGCTTTTTCAAGTCAGAAAGAAAGAGGCCATGATGTTCCCTGGTGAACAGACTTCTCTTTTGTCAAAAAGCTGGTCACAACCTTCAAAACCAGCACTCCCATCTGTTGGCGGAGAGTTGTAACTGCAACGCCAAAAAGTTCACTAAACAAATCAATACAAAAGTTTTATTTTGAGTTACTATTTTTGAGTTAGCATTTTAGTGTAAGCAGTGTATAAAAAGCTTCACTATATAAGACAAAGTGATAATGCGGTGTGCTTCTTCTGTTGCTCTGCTATAGAAAAGAAGCTCGTCAGTGCAGACAAGATCAGGGATGGGAGTTTTGTGAAAGCAGGATTTAACAACTGGCGAAAGGCAGAGGAAACATTTAGGGAGCATGAGAAGTCCCATCAACACAGGCCGTCAACAAACTGGCAGCATTAAAAACGAACACCGATGAATGCGCTGCTCTCACAAGCTGTTGCTAAAGACCAAATGACTGCATTTAATATGACGTTATTATACAGGGCCGCCCCTCCCTACACGCAGATCAAGCAGACCCCTCGCGGATGGGGCCTCATTTTGCAGATGGGGCCTCATTTTGCGGAGGGAGCCTCCCCTAAAGCACAAACGCGGCGCACCTACAGTGTAGCGTGGCAGTTTCGCCGCTGCGAGGCTCCACTAGCACCCCCCGCAACCGCACGCCGCACCCCCCATCGCCCCAAACATAAGCGCACGCTGATGTGCTCACACACGCAAGGACATACACTCTCTCTTGTCCTTTCTCTTTTGAGCGCTGCTCTTGTGCTTTGGTTTGCTGTACATTATAAATGCAAGCTATTACATTTTTTATAATGCTGCCGAACTTGCTGCTGCTAGCTACAGAACAGTATAGGTTGATTAAACGGTTCGCTCGTCACGCAAGGTATCACATGACATGAAAGGGAGCAAGGTCATTGGACAGACAAATTAATTTAGGTTGCTTTGAAGACTGCATGAACCGGTCAATGCCATTTTGCATGGGCCCCTGGCCGGCTCTGGGCCCCGGTGCATTGCACCGGCGATAGTTACGCCACTGAGTCTGTCCCTGTAGCCCTGTAGACTATTTCTCAAGCTGCTAAACTTTCTTCACTTAGAGCAGTTAATTGTCATTAAGGTAGATGGCAGTGTGGTAATGATGCACCTTCCCTGTACGCACTGGAGGGAAAATCTGTCTATGGACAGAGAGGGTTAAATTCTTAAAAAACTGTTTGGAATATTAATCACCTATTATTTCACTGTACAATCTCATCAGAAGACATTACTTTACTATCTTGTGCATCCACAACTTAAGACTCATCAGTTTCAAATATGAGGTAACTAAAAGGTGAAAATCAAAAGATTCATTAACATACAATATTATATAAATTCTTTGGACAATTCTGCAACATTTGCCGAACACAAAGAGCCTGCCAACATTCAATAGAGAAGCCTGCGATTAATAAAAGGCGCTACAGTAATAAAGCGTTGCAGAGTATCAGCATTCATCCACTGACAGACACTGTCCAACTCCAATGTTTCTGCTACTCAGACAATCTCTTTCTAATGGAACTCACACTCTGCAACAGCACTGCTGGCTTACAGCTAAATGTATCAATGTTTCACTTTACATTCATGATATTAGATTGTTGATCATTTAATCAATATCCATCCAGATCCATACATCGAAACCCCCCTCGAGGTAACATCCAGATTTCTAGCCCACTTCATTCACATGGTCCTTTAACCGTATCCATAACTTTAATAAGCAATAGCAGTTGGACTACTGCTGTAATGGAGGTGTGGAGATTTTTTAATCTCAGCGCTGATCTAATGAAAGCCAGGGGCTGCCATAAAAGCACAATGAGAAGTGAGGGGGGGGGGGATGAGGAGCAGGAAGGCTTTATGAGGGGGAAAATGAAAGCCTGAGGTATGGCCACATGTTTAATGACATTTCAGCTACTCATCAGATCTGCCAATGAAATGGCAGCAATTATGGAAAACAAGACAGGCCCCCTCAAATTAGTCCATAATTCATAAACGCTCGGGCAGTTTATAAAGCAGCCGTGAATAGAATCCACCATATCGTACAAAGCCGAGCAGCATTATAGATCCAGGATCAACCATCAGGAATATCACAGACAGGAAGGACAGTTTCTATACCATCTACAGCAGTGATCATCAACTGGCGGCCCGCGGGCCACATCCGGCCCGCCAGACATTCTCTTCCGGCCCGCACGACGGGGGTGACTGTGGCGTTGGAGGAGTGGTTAGTGCGTTCGCCCCCCACTCATTTACTTTTTTACAACGTCTCGTGAGTAATGTGCAGTACCGGAGTCCAACAGAGAGGCAGCAGCTGCGGGACAGTAGACTGCGTAGCCTTCCCTGCCCTGAAGAAGAAGTGATCCTTCATTAGCGTGAAGAGTCTGCTTTATGCACTCCGCAGCATAAAGCACAAATGTAGTTGGTGATCCCTGACAGGGGCGCCGTAAGGGGGTGAAAAGTTAGGACGATTCTAAGGGCCCGTGACTGACAGGTGCCCATCAATTTTAGAACATTAAGAAAAAAATGTTTAAGTAACCAATGTGATATCTTTTCATGGGGCCCAAAATCCCTGGCGGCGCCCCTGATCCCTGATCTAGAGGCTAGTTATTAATGGAAATTGCACAAAGTTGAATGAATACATCTAAAAAATGTCTAGCCGGTAAACAAGATCGTTGCTTTTGAGAGTATAGGAAAAAAATTTTAAGATGTACTCGACTTAAAATATCACACTTCAATTGTACTTACAGCCTCAATTTAGACTAAATAAAGCAGGCTTCCGAAAAACCACAATAGAGTCACAGCACTACGAACTCACTGCAAAGTTATTTGCCAGGGGTTTCTTTATCGAAGTGAAGCTACCATCAATGAAATGAGCCAATAATACATACCATGTAATAACCATCAAGGATGATGTGATCCACAGTAACAACAGTCTTTCACAGAACAATCTGAGGAGGTATCTTATCTTTGGTTTGATCTTAAAGGTAGGGTAGGTAAGAATGGAGAAAGCAGCTCGAGTGCACTAGAATTTGAAAGTACACAGCCGAAAAAAATCTGCCCCTTCCTTCAGACTTCCTTACAGAGCCCCTCCTCCAACACACACGAACGCGCACATGACCAATGAGGGCACAAGATAAGTTTGTGCACAGATGGAAGGCTGACAGGCAGGTAGGCCATCCAGTTATTTTAGCCGGGCCGGCTCAGATGATTGGTCGTGCTTTTTACAGCGCCACCGCTTCCACAGATGACATTTTTTTATGGATTTATTGTCAAAGCATTTAATATATTCATTGCTATCGGGATGTTAAGAGCATTCCATGGAATATAACAAAAAGTGTATCTGAAGTGAATTACATACCCTACCTTTAAGATGGTATAAAAAACTCAAGTTAACTGGTTATAGACTGGTGACTATACATGATGAATGTCCAACATTTCACAGAGACTGTGACCTCTGTGACGGACTTCACAGGGGTTGATATAATAAAAGAATAGCAACCCTTTGGAATAAGTTGAGTCATATAAAATAATTGTCTTTGATAAAGACAATTTGAGCATAATGTGAATTCTCATTTGCATATCATTTAATATAATTGCAGGTTTTTACAGAGGTAGCCTACAACTGACAGAACATTCTTTTAATCATTGTTTGATACTGCTTGATCCACTCTTATTTCAAAAATAACAATATGTTATTGAGTGGTTCTGCTGTGAAGCTGGACAGGTTGGGCCGACAGTGTCCCCCATCTGTCCATTGATGGACATGCTAATCCACTGCTGGGTAAAACAAAGGAGACGTGGTCACGAATTAAACTGTACAAAAGTTAGAAAGACTGACAACTCAAAGCTGATAGCTCTGCATTAAGGTTTACAAAGACACCAGCGACGTGCAGTCAGGGGAGGCAGGGGAGGCAGAGCCTCACCTGTCATACTCCAATGTAACAAAAAAACTAAATAATAAAATGTCTCCACTGATCTGTGTTGTAAATGTGATTTCTCTATGATTCCAATCGCTTTTTATAGTCAAAATCGGCAAATTTGCCGAGCTCCGCTACAACTAGGCTACATGGGAGCGATGAGAAGTGAGGCAGGGACGAGCTCTGCCTCACGTCACCCCATAGGAACTGGCTGGAGCGCGGGCACTAATTTAGCACGGGCACTTATTTTGTGAGCGCGCTCAAGCCAGTTACTCTGGGGTGAGGTGAGGCACAGATGAGCTCTGCCTCACCTCAGATGCGTCACCCCACAGAAACTGGCTGGAGCGCGGGCCCTAAGCGCATGCCTGTTACCATCTCACTGTAGGTCACCAATGTAATGTTTGTAGATCCCTTTATTACATTTATCCTCGCCATCCATAGTCTCTAAATAACTTATTTCACGTATATATGATATTTAGGCTCGCTGGTCTCATCATACAACGGCAATGAAAAAAGCACCAGGGGAGGCAGCCATAACCTCCGCCGCACTGAAGGGGGCGCACGTGAGCCCACAGGTTCTTGTTGCTACTGTTATTCTACGCAGAGACGGTAGACGCAAACAACAAGCTAGACTTTTGAAACTAGAGGAAGATAAGGAGGACTTTTACAAAAAAGTAATAGAGATTGTTGTCCAGAAGGATGGCATGGACTTCATCTTCAAGTCAAGGTAAGACCACAATTTAATGAAAATAGGATCTTACTAAGAAAGAACAATCCAATATTTAGATTTTGGGTATCCTTTTGTTGAACGGTCTGTTTAAAATGAATCGAAGCATCAGACTAAAAAAGCTTTTGAAAATACGAATATTTCGATTAAGGTCAAAATATAGTATTTGTAAATCTGACTCTGAAAGAGTCAGTGCCTCACCAGCCATGACCTCACCGCACGTCACTGAACGACACATAGGTGACCTTTGGTTGAAAAAAGTATTGAGATTCCTTACTTTAAAAAGTACCAATACCACACTTTACAAATACTACAATTCTTGTAAATGTACTGCATCGAGAATATTATATAAGTAAAAGTATTTAAGCACGATTAAGAATATATACTTAAAGTATTGGGAGTTAAAAGTACTCATTGCAGGAAAAAACTCTTTAAAACTCTTTTAAAGCAAAAGCAGCACAACTTCACATTTAGGGAGCTGAAACTCTGAAATACATAACAAAAACCTCCTAGCAAGATTGCTGCCAATTATTTTCTGTTAACCAACTCATGGTTTTAGTCAAATATAATATTGGATACTTTAATCTATACCAAATGTTCAATTTTAAAGGTCCCATGTCATGCTTTTCTGGTTATTACCCGTCCCCTTGTGTGTTATGTAGCTTCTGCATGTAAACGGTCTGCAGAGTCACAAACCCTCAAAGTACACCCTGTAGCGAGTACAACTCTAACACAGAAAAGACCTGTCTATGCTGCCCCAGAACGCCTCGTTGGACATTTCTCCTTTTCCATTGTTTTCTTCCTGGGTACAGTGACATGTGAACACCCAAATCAACAACAAATGACCCAAATGGACCAATCCGGAGCACCTCACACACCAGGATCCCTTGGCTAACTAACAGGGAGTCCCCATTGACTTGCATAGAGCTCCCTGAACGCTGGTAATAGACGAGTTGGGATCGCGGAGAAATGCTCTCCACAGACCCATTCTCTCAGCGTTATAAACCTTTTTATTACTCAATATCAAGCCACACTTATTGTTTTTACTTCGGCTGTGAGCGTCTGTAAAATAAATGTAGTAGAGTAAAAAATACATCATTTGCTTCTGAAATGTAGGATAGTACAAGTAGTAGTATTACATGAAAATAGAAAGCTGAAGTACAACTACCTCAAATGTGTACAATTAAGTACAGTACTTGAGTAAATGATGGTACTTAGTTCAGGGTTCCTGCAGGTTTCGCCAACTCAAATTTAAGACTTTTTAAGACCTTTTAAAGACCACTTTGAATAGAATTTAAGACCTATTTCACGGCAAGAAAGTATGAAGGAAAATTGCTATGAAAGAAGAAATACGTCCCATAATTACTTACAAAGTAAATGTATTCATGTTCAACATAAGAACAATGACTGAACATAACAGCATAACAGTACAGAACTGTGTTAGCGTGTTAGACAAAAAGTGTGTGTGAGTGTGTGTGTGTTAGGGCTGTGCAATTAATCGTATTTTAATCGCAATTACGATTTTGGCCTGCCACAATTACGAAAATAAAAACATAATCGAAAAAAACGATTATTTAGCTAGGTTGTGACAGTGCACTAGAACATATTTGATCTAATTCATTTTAGTCTAATTAATTTTTATTTATCATATTTATATATGTTTAGTAGCTTGTGGAAGTGCGCTCCAAAATATTTGTTGATCTTGTTTATTGGTATTTATTATTTTGATATTATTTATTTAATTTATTTTTGTATTGGTTTTTCAGTTGAATTATACGTTCAATAAATGGATATTTTCAAAGTCAATGAATAATCGTGATTATGATTTTTCAGCCATTGTGTGTGTGTGTGTGTGTGTGTGTGTGTGTGTGTGTGTGTGTGTGTGTGTGTGTGTGTGTGTGTGTGTGTGTGTGTGTGTGTGTGTGTGTGTGTGTGTGTGTGTGTGTGTGTGTGTGTGTGTGTGTGTGTGTGTGTGTGTGTGTGTGTGTGTGTGTGTGAGAGAGAGAGAGAGACAAGAGCTATATTCAGAGCTCTGCTGCCTTGGCTACAATCTTTCATCGTTCAGTAAGATCAGAAAATCTTGGTGTCAAAATGTAGAATAACACAAACTCCAACACAACTTCTTTGAAACGCATTTAAGCATATATTATGTTTAATGAACTTTTAAACATCTTACAACTGGTTTCCTCTCTGTGACCCTGATTAAAGTATGTGTCATGCATTGTAGGCTGAGTTGGAGTCATTGTCCCCTGCTGAGATTCAGATTCACGTTTCCCCTGTGCGGTTCCATAGATACCAGGGTGATGATTCCTAAGATGGGACCACAGGTTTGACGTATTTGTCGCTTTTGCACTTGTTGATCCCATGCTGACACCTACTTTGCATGTATTGCAGACTGCCTTCCCCTGTGTTGTTTGAGTGTAATACTCCCATACTGCACTTGTTGCCCTTTTCTTTAGTGCAGCCATCTGCAATGAGTTAGAGAGACAGAGAGTTAAAAGTGGGGCTGCAGGCTGACATGCTTAACTAACAATAATGCTTAATTTATTATATCAAAACAATGCTTGTCTATCTAGCATAGAATCCCAATAACCTGCTAGCAACTGCAAAACACTAGTGCTAGCTAATGTTTCGCAAAATATTAAAAGTGAGGCTATTACAGTAGACCTAACGTTAGTCTAGTAGCCTCACTTCTAATATTTTGCTAAACATTTGCTAGATACATGTTGGTTAGCTAATGAGCTTCACATATCAACCTGAAAAACTGCGAGGCTCCACTCGCAGCCCCCCCCCTCCCCCTCCGCACCACAGTTACTCCGCTGCGAGACGCTGCACGCACCCCCAACTCTGACTGACTTCCCGCGTCCCTGTGTAACTGATAGAATTGGATCATAAGATCGTGGTGTTTTTGCAACTTCAGCATAGGGGATTGGGATGTTTATTGAACTTCGGCTTTCAACTGACTTACCTTCGAAACACATGTATGGCTCTGCCGCTCAGCGCTGCTGCTTGCTTCAGTCTGTGTCTGCGTTCTTTCGCACCTGCCTGTAATCTGAGAAGGTCCCGCCTCTCTGGCTGGCTCCCGCCCGGAAAATCTTCAGTGTTGATTGACACTTCAGTAATAGCCTATCAGATAGCGCTGTGGGCGGGACATTGCTCGTGTACACAGAGTGGTGACTGCAGCCAGAGAAACGGCCGCATCAGAGCCAAAGTTTTATCGGCAATTTGATAAAAAAAAAGGCCGATACCGATAATCGGTCAATGCGGAATATCGGGCCGATAATCGGCCTGGCCTATGGGGAACACTCAAATATCTTTATTTAGGTAGCCTACATTATTCTTTTTATTTTGTATTTTTCTAAAGGCATTTTTTTTGGCCGGAGAGGGCCTTTTATCAGTTATAGTATTAAAGTTGAAAAGCGGGCAATGATTAAAAGTTCATCCATTCCAGGATTTGAACCAGTTGCAAGGAGGACTTCGCCGCATGCGGGCCGCCGGCTCTATCCACTGGGCTATCTATTCTATAAACTGTTGAACTTTTTTTTTTTTAATAGAACTACTCATAATTGTCTTTTTGTTCACAACTTCTCCACATTTCGAAGTGTTTCCCGAGCCAGAACGACCTATCTTTCTTCCTGGCTTGCTCTATAATGATCCAATACAAATGCAATACCAACAACAACTCAACAGCAACAACACAAACTACGACAACAACCCACACATTGCGCATTGTTTAGAGCGGTGTTGAAGCGCTCAAATTTGAAACTGTTTCAACCTGTCACCTGTCAGAATCGAGACGAGGCAGTGCATTGAATCACCGGATTGGACGGCGAACCAGTGAGTTGATTCATTCAGGAAATGAAGCAGTTGCTGCTTCGGACGTCATATGTCACGTGATTTGAAGCAAGCTTCAAAGCACTGCTTCTATGGAATAGGAAAACCAGGGTTTGAAGCACGTATCGAAGCTTCAGTGTCAAACTGCCATCACTAGTCATTGGCTTCTGAAGATCGTGATCGTTGTTCTCGAGCCCAGGAGGAAGTTAAAAAGAGACAATGTAGTCTCGAAAAGGTTCAAATGGGTAATTTAATAAAGTGACGTGGTTTTGAAACGAACAGAGCAAATCAGGAACACAGCGCCATGTTCGGGAGGGAGCGAAGAAGAGAGAGCGATTCAACGTGGAGCGAGCTAATATCCAATTCCTGGCTCCTCCTCTCATTGGCGGCTCTGACGAAAGGGGGTCCTCCCTCCTCGAGTTCTTCTGTGTCTGATATCGCGTAAATCAGAGGATTTAGACGTTGTGTGTTCATTGTATAACTCCACAAGCCTTTTCTCCTCGTATTCTCATTCATGACTTTTTATTTAATGCATTTTAACGGCTGTAATCCTTGTTAACGTAAAACCGGAAGTGACGTCATTGTTGACAACGGAGACGCCTTTCAATAAAGCTTTTCAAAATAAAACTGTACATTCATTTAACATTCAGCAATAATGTTAGCCACAAGCTAATGCTAACCGGAAATGAAGTATTTTCAGAATAAAAGTTTTAAGCTTACAGTATGTTTAATCTAAATTACGTCATTTAAACATTGATTTTAATTTCTTACACTTTAGCTCTATTACAATGCTGGTATTACTAGAAAAGGCTAAACCAGTGCCGTTGCCGTGAGTTTCATCATCAGGAAAAGCACCCACCGTTAACGTTACCGTAGCCTGACAGGGAAGCCATTTAAAGCTAAAATGCTCACCAGATAACTTCATCTGCCCACGGGTGTGCTAATGGCTACATAGTGAAATAATGATAGCCTGGTGTCTCACCTGCAGTACTGAACATATTCTGCTTCCATTCCGCTGCCTCGTTTGGTGTCAGGAAGCCTCGCAGCACAGGGAGCTCCACGTCCAGCGGCATCACTGAGCCCTCTGTAGCCGGCCGAAGAGAAGCGACAGCGGGAGCCTTCAGTCTGAACGGTCCCGGATCACAGCCAGAGAGGAATCGCGTTCTTAATGAGCCAAGTCGGTGTTTCTCAGTCAGAGATATTATGTTTATTTCCACACATGTGGTGCAAGTGTCATCAGTGGGCAGCCATGACAGATGCGCATTGCATTGTGGGAGATCTGAGCAACTTGCACAGGGATGCTGGGATTTTTTAAAGTTCAGTCATGTAGCGCCATGATGTAGATGGGCACGCGATCAGAGTTAGAACAAGTACTCAGACTTAAGTAAAAGTAACATTATAACAGTTAAAAAAAATACCTTGTTACAAGTGAAAGTCATGCATTCAAAATGTTACTTAAGTCAAATTAAAATAGTATTATCGCTAAAATGTATTTTACGTAGGCTACCAAATGTAAAAATACTCATTATGCAGGATGAACCATTTAAACACCATATATATATATTCAATGATTGTATTAACTTATATAAAAAAAAAAACTTGATTTCAATTATTGATGCATTAAGTAATGTGTTTACCACTTGGTGGGTTTCATTTTAGATACTCTATTTACTGTAGGCCTACTACTGATTAGCTTAACATATAACAATACATTATAATGTATTAGTTGATTTCTATTTAGATTGATTGGGAAATTATTTATCAGTAGCAGCAACGTGTTCAGGCATTAGAATGTCAACATCTTTAAAGGTGGAAAAAATTATAAACATAATAAAATAAAAACAATAAACAGCAGCTAGTCTATACATATCTATAGTAAAAAGGACGTGAACCACAAAAATACTCAATATAAAATGTTTTAGATATTTTAGACCCTTCTACAATATAGAAATCCGAAAACAGATATACATATGACAGTATATCAATTACAGTTGTGTAAAGTGGCAGTTGTGCCAAATTGTTTGTTTTTCTGGAGAGGGATCCTGAGCAGTGAGTTCTCTGCCAGCCAGAGGTGAGGTGTTATAAAGTGTCAGGGCAGTAGGCAGGAATGTTTCCTGTATCTGTCCTTGTGACAGCGGAGCTGGAGCAGTCTAAGGTGCTGTTTACACGAGAACGCAAACGGTTGTATCCGCTACTTTTCTCTTTCGTATAGCCCGTTAGTTCACACGAACCATAACGGAAACGCGGAAACGGACCCCGCAAACGATAACGGGTCCCAAGGTGGATAGATCTGCAAACGGAACGCTCTGTGGGGCCAAACGGCTCCGTGTGTATGTCCTATACGATCATTTCCTGATAACGATGAAGCCATAGCCCCGCCTCTCCCCATCTCTGCTGCTCACTGCTGTAGCATGGTCAGTAGCTACTGTCAGTAGCTACTGCTACTGCTACTGACCATGCTACAGATGTTAGTGCAAAATCTACAGCTCCTCTACTACAACCATCAGCAACAAGTGGACATGGAGAATTACATAAACTACATGTTGCTAAATCCACCGCGGGGCATAAACAGAAGGGCAACCATGGCAACCATGCTCGGGGGTCTTCTTCGCTGCTTTTGGTGTATTTTGTGGCAGAAGTACAGCGCCACTTACAGGCCCGGCATATGTATTACAGCGTCTCCAGCGCTCCCGAGCGGTCTCGTGTGAACGGAAGACTTTTTTGATATCGTATTCGGTTTGTTTGCGTTTCGTATGCGTTTGCGTGTAAATGGGGTCTAAGGAGCTCCTGCCTGTCAGCTGCTGGTGGAGAGGGGGGGTTATCCATGATTGAAAACAGTTTGTTCAGTGTCCTCCCCTCCGCCACAGCTTCAGAAGTGTCCAGTTTGATGGCGATTACAGAGCCAGCTTTCTTTATCAGATTATTGAGTCTGCTGGTGACGTCACCGGCCCTGATGCTGAAGATGGTAGAAGATCTCTAACAGCAGACTGGTAGAAGATCTCCAACAACAGACTGGTAGAAGATCTCCAACAACAGACTGGTAGAAGATCTCTAACCACAGACTGGTAGAAGATCTCCAACAACAGACTGGTAGAAGATCTCCAACAACAGACTGGTAGAAGATCTCCAACAACAGACTGGTAGAAGATCTCCAACAGCAGACTGGTAGAAGATCTCCAACAGCAGACTGGTAGAAGATCTCTAACCACAGACTGGTAGAAGATCTCCAACAACAGACTGGTAGAAGATCTCCAACAGCAGACTGGTAGAAGATCTCTAACCACAGACTGGTAGACGATCTCCAACAGCAGACTGGTAGAAGATCTCCAACATCTTGCTGCACACGTTGAAGGATCTCAGCTTCCTCAGAAAATAGAGTCTGCTCATCCCCTTCTTGTACAGCGTCAGTGTTGATCCTCCAGTTCAGTCCGTTGTCTAAGTGCACTCCCAGGTACTTCTAGTCCTCCACCACAACAACACCCTCTCCCAGAATGCACAGGGGCTGTGGAGACGTCCTCTTCCTCCTGAAGTCAATGACCATCTCTCTGGTCTTAGCCACATTCAGAAGCAGATGACTTATTCCAGTCCACTCCACAAAATCACCCACCATGCTCTGTACTCCTCCTCCCGTCCATCCCTGAAACACCCTACCACTGCAGAGTCATCCGAAAACTTCTGGCGCTGGCCTGATTCTGAGTTGTATTTAAAGTCAGTGTTTATAAGGTGAACAGGAAAGGAGACAGCACAGTCCCCTGTGGGGCTCCTTACTAGCAACCACCACATCAGAGCACTGCATATACTGTGGTCTGTCTGTGAGGTGTTGGTAATCCAGGAGATGGTGGACTCGTCTACCCTCATAGCCTGCAGCTCACTCAGTAGCCGTGACTGGATCCTGGTAAATGCACTGGAGAAATCAAAAAAGGTGATTCTCATAGCGCAACCTGATCCTTCCAGGTACGAGTGAGCACGCTGCAGCAGGTAGATGATGGCATCGTCCAGCATAATGTGAAAATACTCAAGTAAAGTACAAGTACCTCAATATTCTACTTTAAGTACAGTACTTGAGTAAATGTACCATAGTTACATTCCACCACTACACGTGATGCTGCATTTATCAGTAGGTAAAAGCATGTTAACTGCCGTTTTCTCTATAAATGGGTGTAATCGCTTTGAGCAACAGGAAAAGTTGCAACATAAATAACATGTATTATTATTATTATTATTATTCTTATAATCGTATTTTACTTTGATGGCCATTATAAATGCCAAAACACAGATCATTGCAGGAAAGTTGTTAGATGGTTGGTAGTTAGCAGAACTCACTCGTGTACAATATTAAACACACCAGCATTCATAGTCCAAAAAAGCATTCGTCAAAAAGACAAATAATGTAAAACACACATAGTTGGTCAATGTGTGTGAGTGGTTAAGTTCCTCTGAGAAGCGCAACAAAAAGATACAAAAACGAACAAAGGAAGATTTACAAATTGGCCCAATCCAAGATGGTTGCTGGGGCCTTTACCACGTTTTGGCCCATTCTCTGAGCAAAAAAGGGGGAGGTTTAAGGTAAATGTAAATATATTGTTTAGTTAAATATCAACAGTCTGTGGCAATAGGCTAATGCTGTGCTATGGAGCAGTTTACAGTCCACCAATGGAGAGAGGTTACCTATCGTTGTGGTGAATAGTTAGAGTTCAGTTACAGGCCAAATGCGGCCAGCGGGGAATCGACCCTCAGCAAATTCTGAAAGTATAATGAAATATGGCCCACAAATGAAACTTGTGCTTGTCTTATATTGTACTTCTTAAATATATATGTAAACATATATTACACAGTATGCATGTGTTAATAAGCCCACTTTTTAAATAAATTCAGTCAATTAAAGTTGAAAACATTTTCTAACAAATCTAAGTTGATAAGAAAAAAGCCCAGTAACTTATTTGTATAACACGCTTGAAATAGACCCTTCCTATTTCCCCTAACTATAAGTAATCTGAGGCTCCTGTTTTAAGAATTGAGCTGCCAACAAAATAAATGAAACCCTCTGGAGAGCTGTGATGGAGGCTGTTTTTTCTTAAAGCATATTCAAGTAACAAGCATAATTGACCTACATTTGATTGATTTTGCTAACTTATAAATTAACTTGTGAGGCATTATACTTCACCTCTAGTGAGTGGCCCAGCCCTTCGTATATTTTTCTGTATGTGGCCCTCGGTGAAAAAAGTTTGGACACCCCTGCCCTAGGGAAAGGGTAACATGTGTGTGGATTGGATGCATAGTGGAGCAAGGTCAACAATGTCACCAGCATAATTATTCTGTTGCCTGAGTATGAGAGACAAGGGTCATACAGGGTAGTTACACAGGGTATATGTGAGGGGCAGGGTTAAGAGGAACTGAAGGAAACCATGGGATGGTAACATCATGGAACGCTGGAATCAGTCTTAGCAGTTGTGATAGCTGGTATCGATATGGGAGGAGCTGAGGTGGCTAAAGGAGTTAGCATAGGAAGGCAGAAGCTGGACAAAAAGGAAATGATGCTGGGATGGAAGGATGCTCAGGATGTTTGTGAAGCCTTTAGGAGAATATGTACAGAATGGGATTGTTCTAAAACACAGAGACCCTGTAGTGGGCCGACGTTGGAGGAATGGAGCCGAGAGCGTCAGGGAACAGGTCGGAGGAGAGGGATGGACTCTGGGCCTTGAAAAGCTTCAAGCTAATTGCTATCTGAAGGATTGAAAAGCAGTTCATTGTCAGTGGCTAACGAAAACCTTTTTTTACGTACTCGTCTGACACGGGTCATGTGAAAACCGGGATGTGTTTTTGGTTTATACACGCAGAATATGAGCCAGTTTGCGTCACTTTTAACTTACTGATGATAAATGTCTTCAGACTCACGGGTAAAATAGAGTTGTTGATTACCGAGTTACTGCAGTATGAACCGTTCCAATCATCCTGCAGCGTCCCGGTCTTCTGACTGTGTGAGGATGGTGGTCCAGGTGGAGGGTCTGTGCAGGCGGACGGGGGCTACAGCTACAAGACTCAGTCAACCATGAACTACTGATGTCTGTTAAGGATGAGTAGAATCTGGAGTGGAGCTGCTGTGAACAGCCATCAGCCTTGTTTCAGTCCCGACCTCTGGATCAGTGTCGTCAGTCTTTTCACTTCCTGGTCCATAGCAGCAGTGGTGGAGGTGATGTCTGGACCCTAGGGTGGACCCCTAGTGAGGCCAGTCAGGGGAGGTGGCCGCTGGAGCTGAGACCATCTGTTACACCAAGATTGATCGGGACTGTGGGACAGCAAGACCAGGAGCACGTTGGTTTTTTGGGGCAAGATCTTAGAAATCCACTGTATCCATCTTTTTATAAATGTACATTATCATTTTTATCACTTGGACTGTCTATGTTATACTTTTATTATATATGTGTTATCTATACACACAACATCTAAGTCTATCTGTCCTGGGAGAGGGATCCCCCTCTGTTGCTCTCCCCGAGGTTTAAAACATTGATGTGTGTCAAAACGTTTGCCTTACAGAAGTGGACTGTCCCAGTCACTCATCATAGCTTTCTTTTAACTTTTTAACTTAAACAAGAGTTGTATAAAAACTAGCAATTTGAATAGGTCACATACAAATGGCCCCAAAAAACAGCTGTTTCTAGCTTGTTATGAATTGTTATTGTTCTCTTTTAATAAATCAGCCACTAGTTTGACTGTAGACATGTTGTCATTCCTTGTCACTCAGCTGTTCAGAGTAATGAGACCAGTGATGTGATTGGCTGAGAGGCTAATCACCACCATCCAATCTATTTTCAAATGTAGTTGTCTAATTGCCCCTCAATGAACCAACATAACAGTCCTAACTCTGTTCTGACTGCTCATAGTTGCCATGATGGTATTACAAGCTCAGAAACACACTCCACTTTAACTTAGTTTGAGTTTATACTAGTTTCTAAACTTTGAGATGTACTTTTGAAAACCCTATAGCTGTATAGTCCGATGCTCAAACCATCCTCCTGGCTCACATGATCACATGATCCTCTCTGTAACCTGTTCACATGCAAAGCTGGTGTAGAAATGACTATCACACATCAAATGGGAGGAGAGAGCTCAGTGCTGCAGATCACTGAGTCATGATTCTGCAGGTCACTGAGTCATGATTCTGCAGGTCACTGAGTCATGATTCTGCAGGTCACTAGTCATGATTCTGCAGGTCACTGAGTCATGATTCTGCAGGTCACTGAGTCATGATTCTGCTAGTGAAAGCTACCTAAGTTCTCCTGTTCATCATCAAGTCTGTTTCCCAGTGTGAAGGAGCTGCAGGCTGCTGAGCCGTGGAGGATCAGGTTTAACACGATTCAACAGTGCATTCCTGAGCACCCAGAGGTGTTGCTCTGATGAGGGTCACATTTCAGGGCTTTACTGTTATATTGTGCCCAGTATGTGAAAATGTCAAAGGAACAAAGCCATTTGAACCTGTTTCTGACAAACCACTAAAGAAGCAGCAGGCTCTCTGATCTGTTCATCTGGAGCACACAGACTCACATGTGGACGAACCACTCTGTTCCTCTGATACATGATACTGATGATTGTGTTGTGCGATGAAACGCTGTAAATACTAGCTAGTTAACATTGAGGTCAACATAGTTTGTATCAAAATAATAAACATCTTGTTGTTTTACGGAGAAGCACTTAGAGCTCAATATACAAAATGTTTGATACATGATCAGATACAGTCCATTATAATGTTCCGTCGGTTCTTCAGGGATCCCTGCTGGACGATGGAAGCTCCTTGGCTGAAAAGAAATGAATAGCTTAAAGAATAAAGGCGTTCCAAGAGAGGGCAGTAGTTATAATGTGGTGTCAAATCTCTCCTGCTGTAGGTTTAAGTTGTAAAGCCCCCCCCCCCTGTTATCATGTATACAGGATATGAAATACCAGATTTCTCTAGACCCCCTCTAATATCATGTCATCCATTTAAATAAAGTCAATGCTGTTAGTCTCTGCTGCTCACTGGGGAAATATTAACAAATCATCTCCAACATTATAGGACTTCTGTTGATCAGTGCCAGATAATGACATCATGAGCCAGAGATAATTGTCATTGATCCTACAAGTCAATAAGATTTGTATTGATTGTTAAAATGAACTGAGATCAGCCTCACATTACTGTATGTGGAAAACACAAATATGCGTGAAAGTGCTCTAACAGACGGAGCAGAGGGGGCTGTATGCTGTGAAATACTTCATGGTGAGGGGGGAGAATTATACATTCATGCACAATATGCACGAACAATATCTTTTAACAATCTGAATCCTGCACATGTTGCACATCTCTGCTCCACACATCTCTGCTCCACGCCTCTCCACTTTGAATATAATATTTGTCATCTTTCTTTGTCTTCCTCCTATGTGTAAAATTACATGGTAATACAAAACGATTCTGATTAGGAAGAACACTAGAAACTTTCACACTTGAGACATATTTCACTCAAAGCTACACCTGGAAGAGTGTCGAGGAGAATCTCTAAAGTATGAACCCTGACAGCTGGAGGCTTTCTGCATGAGCTGCTTCAAATCTGATCCAGAGTAAGGTCTTCAATTTCATTTCCTGGGCTACAGCCATGACCATATATCCCCTATTATCAATGAAAGAGTGGATGAAGGGAGAGAAAATGTATCAATCTGTCAGGATATAACAACACCCTGAGCTTTAGCCTGTTAGACACAATGCTCCTCTCTCCCACAGGTCCCTGAACGTGTCACAGCTTCAGCACGGCTACAAACACAAGCAGGGGATACTTTGTCCCCAAAACACCATCAGCCCTGTCAGTATTTTGGAGGACAAATTATTTTAAGATTAAATATTGAAAAGACCAACTATTACTGTTATCTGCAGAATCGAACGGCTGAACTGCTGAGCCTTTTGTCGGCTTAACACAGGTTTAGTCTTGACTTGAGACCAAAAAACGGAAATATGTTCAGCACATGATGTAGTTTTGTTTAGTTGTTAAGGGTTGCACTGCTTTTGCTGCTGTTTGGTCCCTCTGCTGTATGTGTACGTAGCCATCAGGCTGCACCACCAAGGGTTAACCCTGACCCGTCAATAATAACCTGCACTGAACATTCATATTCATATGGCAAGTTACAGCGCACTGCTACCTGCACATTAACATGTATATACAGTATATTTAACAATTATACATATCTGTGTATACAGTGCCTTGCAGAAGTATTCACCCCCCTTGCAATTTTTCCTATTTTCTTGCGAAGAAAAACAAAAATAATATAATATTTTTTGGGGGATTTTATGGCAAGACCCCAAACAAAGTCAGTCAAACTTGGTGAAGTTAAAAAAGAAAGAGCATCTTTTAAAACATAAAAAATTATTAAAAACTGAAAAGTGGTGTGTGCATACTGTATGTATTCACCCCCTTTGCTATTTAGCCCAAACAAAGACCTTCAGAGTAGGGCAGCAGAGGGCCGCCCACCAAAACTCTCACACCGTGCAAGGAGAGCATTGATCAGAGAGGCAACAAAGAGGCCGAGGATAACCCTGAAGGAGCTGGTACCCACAGCAGAGAGAGGAGAATCTGTACATAGGACCACAGTAAGCCGTACACTCCACAGAGCTGGGCTTTATGGAAGAGTCGCCAGAAAGAAGCCATTGCTTAAGGCAAAAAATAAGAAAACACGTTTGGAGTTCGCCAAAAGGCATGTGGAAGATTCCCCTAACATGTGGAAGAAGGTCCTGTGGTCAGATGAGACTAAAATGGAACTTTTTGGCCATCAAGGTAAACGCTATGTCTGGCGCAAACCCAACACCTCTGATCACCCTCAGAACACCATCCCCACAGTGAAGCATGGTGGTGGCAGCATCATGTTGTGGGGATGTTTTTCATCGGCAGGGACTGGGAAGCTGGTAAAAATAGAAGGAGTGATGAATGGAGCTAAATAAAGGGAAATACTTGAGGAAACTGTGTTTCAGTCTGCCAGAGATTTGAGGCTTGGGCGGAGGTTCACCTTCCAGCAGGACAATGACCCAAAGCATACTGCTAAAGCAACGCTAGAGTGGTTTAAGGGGAAACATGTAAACGTTTTGGAGTGGCCTAGTCAAAGCCCAGACAATCGAAAATCTGTGGTATGACCTAAAGATGGCTGAACACGAGCGGAACCCATCTAACCTAAAGGAGCTGGAGCAGTTTTGCCAAGAAGAATGGAAACAAATCCCAGTGGAAAGATGTGCCAAGTAGTGATGGCAGTTTGACACTGAAGCTTCGAACGGAGCTTCAACCCTGGACTTCCTTTTCCATAGAAGCAGTGATTCGAAGCTTGCTTCAAATCACGTGACATATGACGTCAGAAGCAGCAACTGCTTCAAATCACGTGACATGTGACGTCCGAACCAGCAACTGGTTCATTTCCTGAATGAATCACTTGACTGGTTCGCGGTCCAATCACGCGATTCAATGCACTGCCTCGTCTCTATTCTGACAGGTGACAGGTTGAAACAGTTTCGAATTTGAGCGCTTCAACACTTTATAACCGCTCTAAACAATGCGCAATGTGTGGGTTGTTGTCGTAGTTTGCGTTGTTGCTGTTGAGTTGTTGTTGGTATTGCATTTGAATTGGATCATTATAGAGCAAGCCAGGAGAAAAGATAGGTCGTTCTGGCTCGGGGAACACTTCGAAATCTGGAGAAGTTGTGAGCATGGTTTAAGGAATAGATAGCGCAGTGGATAGAGCCGGCGGCCCGAATGCTGCGATGTCCTCCGCGCAGCTGGTTCAAAGCTCGGAACGGATGAACTTTTAATCATTGTTTTTCAACTTTAATACTTTAATAACTGATAAAAGGCCCTCTCCGCCCAAAAAAATGTCCAGCACTCTCTAGTCTCTTCTCAATAACCCAATACACACAATTATCAATCTTTAATTGCAAATAGAATATGATATTCAGTCTTAGTGTGTGTGCGTGCATCGAATATTTTTCAAGGCAAAGATACGTTAAACCCACTGCAGCCTTGCACTTCGCCAGGAGAGGTCGCTGTAACTGAAGCTTCGAGAAATGAACCTATTTCCGACACAATTGTCCAAGTGGTTCGATGCTTCATTCAAAGCTTCATTTTGCCATCACTAGTGCCAAGCTTATAGACACATACCCCAAGAGACTTGCAGCTGTTATTGCTGCAAAAGGTGGCTCTACAAAGTATTGACTTTGGGGGGGTGAATAGCTCACGCTCATGTTTTCTCTTTTTCATTATTATTTCTTGTTTGTTTCCCAATAAAAAATATTTTTTGCATTTTTTGCATCTACAAAGTTAATAATACAAATTATCCAAAAATCTAATTAAATTAAATGTTTTAATGCAATAAAACAAGAAAAATGCCAAGGGGGGTGAATACTTCATTCACCTGTTCAGAGTTTAGATCATTTCTGTTATCTCCATTCATATTATTACTACATGTTTATTCTTATCTGATTTATTTTCATTATCCTTTGACATGTGGGTTTTTTTTCTTCACTTTTATTGTCATTACACAGTACACGTACTATGTAACGAAATGGTTTCTCTGCATTTGACCCATCCTAGTGTTAGGAGCAGTGGGCTGCCATTATGAACGGCGCCCGGGGAGCAGTGTAGGGAACAGTGCCTTGCTCAGGGACACCTCCGTAGCACTTGGTCTTGCCGGGACTTGAACTGGTGACCTTCCAGTTGCCAAGCCAAGTCCCTATGGACTTCGCCACCACCGCCCTATTATGTGCTTCAGATTAAGGGTGAAAAAAGAAGAGACAAAATAAAAACGTCCTAGTTTAAGGGAGTCACTGGCCGTCAAATCTGCGCCATCAAGGATTTGTTTTTTTTTATGAAACAGGTGGGTTGTCTCCGCTCTGCATGTCAGTCAGGAATTTTAAAGTATCTGGGCAAATATATTATTTTGTTTTCCTATCACATTTTAAAACATTCCACAGGACTCTTCTATTACAGTCTGAGCTTTTTCTTGTCATGATGCGTTTCCTACTCATGACTTATTTTTGTCACATATTAATTACAGGTATTTTTTGACATATATAACAGTATTTTGATTTGACACCAGGGGAGTCAACTTCATATTAAGAGACCTTAACAAACACGACTTAATTTTATTTTTACTACAGAAAGTGATTGCAAACATTTTAGCAGAGATACAAGCCGTGTACATTTTATTTGGGATCCTTTATTGTCTTTATCTAAAAAAAAAGGCAATAAAAAGTATAATTGTATCCACTTGCACTATAAAGCCCTACTCACATATGATCTCAATCAATTCTCATTCTAGGACCAATGGGGGCCTGGACCAGGACCCCTGTGGTGCAGAAGAGCTGCAGCTCCCTGAGCGGCCAGTGGAGAGAACACATGTCTGAGTCTGGTACTAAAACAGCTTTGGACAATTTCTCCTTATGGCGACTATACAGCGGTTACATTCTCCATTACTCACCCCGATGACGGTTTCTGTGCGCAGGACGAAGGGCCGCGGCCGCAGAAAGAGAACGGAGCTGAAGCCTGCTGAGTCACCAGAGACTCAAACATTCTGCAGCTTTGTTTTAGAGCCTTTTAAACTATACAGCTACATTTTAGAAGTGAATTTGTCAACACTTTCTAGATATGAAGTTGTTAGTCTTCCACCCTTAACATGAAGCACAGAATCCTTACGGTAAAGGAAGCCCAGAGATTTCATTACCAGGAAATATTCACTTTGTGCAATTATGTGAAATACATACTTTTTTTTGGTATAAATGTCCCAACACTTTAATATGTAACTGTCACTTAGTTTTATTATTATATATTATTTTAATAGAGAGGCGAAGTCCCTCCCTTTCCGGGGGAGCTCCATGGGACCTTATTTAGGAAAAAGTATGTATTGAAGTCAATGGGGAGAGAAAGATTATCTTTCGATCCCGTTTGAATTGTGCCACGAATTACACATATGATGTTTGTCAATTTAAAAGATAATTTAGCAAGTCAAAAAAATAAAAATGTGTCGTAAAAATGTGAAGTAACAATTTTGTGTGAAACCGCTCAATGAACTACATCTCCCGTCTCGCACCACACACCCGTCACGTTGGCACATTTCACTTCTTTCTTTCAGAATGAGGCGAAAAGTATTAAAAGAGGTGAAAATCACTACAAGTCTGGGCATGTTGAGAGCTGTACATACACACAAGGGGAGTTAGTCGGTTCCGTAAGAGCCAGCATGCGGGACCGGGATTCTGGGATTTGTAGTCTTTCTAGTTGCGTATTTTTCATAGTCTTTTATTTCAACAGTTTTACGACAAACTGTGACTTTTTTGACATGGAAATTATTTTTTTAAGATTGACAAACATCATATGTTTAATTCGTGGCACAATTCAAACGGGATCGAAAGATAATCTTTCTCTCCCCATTGACTTCAATACATACTTTTTCCGAAATAAGGTCCCATGGGTCGGAAGTAGATGGGCGGGACTTCGCCTCTCTATTGCTGCTATGAATTTTTTGCCATATTTGTGTACTTATGTCTTTATTATTTGTTAATTCAATGATTAGTGTGCTTTTCTTCTCTCTATTTAATAAGTTAGCTTACTCTTTATTATTGCTTGCCCTTTTGACCTGCTTTGCCACTTTTGCTGTCACACTGATTGTCCCCGCTGTGGGACCAATAAAGGAATTCTGATTCTGATCGATCCCACAACATTCATAACCAATTGGAATGCAAATGGATGTCGTGTATTTTCTTTCGACCTTGTACGATCCACTTAAGTCATTAAACTGGCCACATTTAGCTCAGATGTTCGATGTCTCTCAGGACTTCCTGTCTCTCTGTCGTCGAGACGACAGATCTGATGTTTGTTGACACGCAGAAAGAATCATTCGCACAATCAATCCGTACTTTCAAGCTCCATTTAATGTCCTAGCAAAAGGAGAATGTGACTGTTCTAAGGAGTGAGTAAAATAGAAAGTGCATTTTCTTTCACTGAAGTTTGACATAATAAAAAAAGATCAAAGCAGTTTGTCAGACGGAGCAGAATCGTTAATTTTGTAGAAATAGCAAAGAAATCAGTAAAGGTACTCTGTTGGAGTATTTGGTGGTATGGTGTAGATCAAAGGCACATCACAGCTTTGTATCTCACTGGGGATTGTTGCACACGCACAGAAAACACACACACATGCACAAGCCTTCAGAATACATTTCCCATGATGCTCTGACAGTCTTACGATCTACAGTCATGTTGATGCAAAACGCTCATGGAGATTTCTGAGAGGCAACAAAACGTTTATCCAGAGAATGGTGCTTTTTAATTTGGAGCCTGTAAAAGGGATAACATAGCATTAAAATGTGTCCATCAGCCGATATTAAAGCGGTATGATCCTGGAGAAATCAGAAGAAGCAATGATGACCGGCGGGCGTTTTATCACATTCTGTTCTCTTTTCTCTCATGTTTAAATAGTTTGCTTAAAGAATGACCCAAACCCTTGGTTACAACTGATCTTGCTCTAACAGTCAAAAAGAAAAAAGGAAATTAACATTCAGTAAACATTCTTCTCTAAAAGGTAGTTCCCTTATATAATCTGTCATGTCTTCTCTGCCATTATGTATACATAAACAAGTTTAATAACATACCAATCAGTGGTTATTTCACAATTGGAAAAAGCACAAAATGTTTACACTCTTTTACAGGTAAATAAAAGTTTGTCGACTGTTTTCATAAGGGCGTAGCATACTTCATAGTTCGTCTCACGGTTCCCACATCCCCCCCGCTATCTGCTATTAGATCTTTACATACAAATATTGACAAAGTAGTGGCTTGTGCTCTGAAGCCATCAAGTCTTTTGGAGAGTAATAATCATCATGAGGAGGGAGGAGGGGGGGACGTGATGCTGGGAATGGATGGGGTGGGGTGTGGACTCATAGCTGGCCCTCGCTGTCCTGGCTGCCCCCCGGCTTCTCTGCGTCGGGGGGGCCTGGCAGCTCTTTGAGGCCCGTGCTGCGTTCAGGGAAGTTGTCTCCGTCGGGCTCCAGGCCGTCGGGGCAGGGCAGCTTCAGGAGCTCCTCTCTGAGCTGAGCCGTGTGCCTCTGTGGGGGGGGGGGGGGGGGGCACAGTTAATGTTACAGCAAACATTAAGCACAGCTCTCTCATGATACATGCTGTGACAGAATAACAAAGCATGAGGTAAATACAGGAGGGGGGGAGGCAACAATATTTGAAGATGAGGAGGGTGTTCAGCCTCCCCCCAATGCAGCTTGCAGTTAGAAAATATGCATAAAGTTATGACATGGTCAAAATATGTACTTGCCTAATAATTAAGTTAGACACAGTATAGTGTATATATATTTAACCTACATATTTGTATATATGTACATTCACCTGTTCAATGTTTGTCTTTCTATTCATTCTGTTAATACATATTTATTCTTATTATTTCTATCCTTATTATTCCATGTGTTTCTGCGTTATTCTGTTGATGCCATGACACCTTAATGTCCCTACGGGGATCAATAAAGGTCCATCAGATCTTATACTTTACTTTGAAATATGGTAACTAAATTAGAGGAGTATAAAGTGTTCAGGGTCCTGCAGCTGTGGGACATCTGGATTGTTCCCAGTGAGGATAAATGAGCACCAGGCAGACTGCAGACACACAGTTTGTGGGTGGGGCTAATTGTGTGTGTGTATCTGTGTATGTTATGAGCTACTGAGTGACCCAGGGTGGTCTGCAGAGAGCCCCTGCCCCCTGCAGCTGTTCACTAGCAGGACACAAACTGGGCTCTTTCAGAGTAGACTTTATGTGGAAGATATTCACACAGGAAGTGGAAAAGCCCCTTAAGACCCTGTAATACCGACTGTGCATTTTCAACACATTGAGCAGATTTCATTGGTTCCCTGGGCAAGACACTTCACCAAACATTGCTCCTGTGGGGCCCACAGTACTGAATGTATGTACGTCGCTTTGGATAAAAGCGTCTAACAGGTGACATGTAATGTAATGTCAGTGCGTTACCAGTGTTTTGTGTTCCATATACGGCAACCTCGAGCCTTGAACTGCGCCTTTATAAATAAAATGTATTATTACCTTGAGTGCAGCAGCATGGTGGGACATGGTGCGGCCCACCCTCTTGTCGCTGCTGTACTGCTGGATGTCAGCGATCCACTCCTCACACTGAGACATGATCTCCACCCGCTTCAGGTAGAAGTGTTTGTGGATCACCTGCAGGGACACGACGGGGAACTGATCAACTACAGCCAGCACAAAGAAGGCTTTCCAATAACAAGTGTCTGTGTATATATCAAATAATAATAAAAGCTGTAAAAATAACACATTTCTTTTGAAAAACTATGAAATAGTTGAATGTCTGCTAGCAAATGGATGTTCCAATGTATGTTTATTAACTACATGCCCCCCCGTCAGGAGTCCAGACTGACACACTGAGTGTCTGCTCTCTAAACGATCAGAGCCCTGACAGCACCAGGCGTCAGGGGGAACTGGTGTCAGGACACCTGTCAATCATCCGGCTACATCAGAGAAACATTTCCCAGCTCCAACACGTGTCAGCTCTTCAGAAAGAACACGTTTCAGGATCAGTGTGTCAGCCATGATGAAACACCACTGACAGCTCTTTAGTATTACTTGCAGTGTTAAAAGCAGCCTGACCAAACATTCATCACTCTTTTTTGGTCAAATCCTCACATTTTGGCAGATGATCGTTCATTTTTTCTGTTTACTATAAGTAAGTCATGTATCTCAAGCTGTCGTACACGTTTGACACGGATCTCTCTCTTACTGAGGAGTTGTTTATTATGGAGGGTCTTTCTGACATCATGTGTAGGACCCTCTTCTGGAACACTGATGTCAACATCTAGCCCCCCGCCCCCCATCTGGCCTCCCTAACAACCGTCTCCAGGGCCATCAGTATGCAGTGAGTGCTGGATGTGTCTGCTGCTCTGGGTGAGGGAGGGATGGATCAGTTATTATGGCGAATGCTGATTTACTGGTTACCAGGGGGGAGGCAGAGAGGGTCTGTGGAGCTTTAAATCTCCCTCCTCTCTCTACATCTCCCCCTCTACATCTCCCACTACTCTCTACATCTCCTCTCTACATCTCCCACTTCTCTCTACATTTCCCACTTCTCTCTACATCTCCCTCCTCTCTCTTCATCTTCATCCCACTCTGGGGCGGCTTCCCATCTCCTCCTCTGTCAATGTTCCTCCCACCCAACCCCCCCCCCTGTGCTCCTTAAGTTACAATCAGTGATGTGGGCGGGGGGCCCCAGTGAGAGGGATGCTTGAAGGTCACAGTTGTGTGGTGAACAGTTGAACAGACATGGAGTGTGCATACAAGCCATGATAAGAAACATAAAGACGGCAGCACATCCTGACCTTATGCACAGACATGTTCATCCATGTGCTTTAGAGGGGGGGGTTTCCCCAGGGCTCCATGTGGGGAGGGTCAGCAGCCGTTTAACTTTTGGTATTTAGACATGACCATCGATCACCACATGGTAGGAAGCGCTGTATGCTAACCATGATGAGGGTGGAGGATGTTCTGACCAATGACCTTTCAGGAAATACATGTCCTTATACACACACACCACTCAGCCATGTCATAACCTATTACACCAGTTTAGAAATGGATTTAGTAAGCAGCTTGATGTCTGAATAATGTCAGGTGACTGTAAACACTGTTGTTCCAGTGAGCTGGCAGAATAGAAACAGACAAGTCATCACAGACTGAAGGCTGGACTGTAACTCCTTCTAGCAAGACTTCTGATTATATCATTGAATATCATCACACACACACACACACACACACACACACACACACACACACACACACACACACACACACACACACACACACACACACACACACACACACACACACACACACACACACACACACACACACACACACACACACACACACACACACACACACACACACACACACACACACACACACACACACACACACACACACACACACACACACACAGAGCTGGTAAGTGCAGTCAGAGCAGGTTCTCTGATGGAGAGCCCGCTGCTGAAAAACCCAGCGACCTTTGAGGTAATGCTGTCCACTCATTATTCCACAGGGCACACAGAGGAAGAGCAGCCGACGGAGGGGTGTGTGAGACCCTCCACACACCCAGGGTCAAGGACCAGACCACATCATGCAGCCATTAAAAACTTTTGTTCTTAGTTTTCTGCATTTCATCATCTCCAGAGCCTCAACACTAGCCGGGCTAGAAAGGTCTATTTTGAGGGTCTGACACTTTTAGAAAACGTCTTCCCCGCTCTACCAGCAGGGAGGCAGTATATTGTAAATGCATGCAGCCTTTCTCCACAGTTCAAAGCTACACACTTTTACAGGAGAGGGAAAACTCGAGTCTGGCGACGAGACAGACATGTTAAAATTATAAATAATGCAGCCATAGACTGGCTGCTTCCTCCCTCTGTGCTCCGTGTGAGTGGGAAGGACCTGTGTGAGACTCAGGTGTTCCTGCACACACCACCTTATAGAGAACCGCAGTGACGCGTCCTAAAACCCGGAAGTAAGTTAGCATTTTTACCACTTCCGGTTCCTTCGTCAAAAAGCAATGCAATTTCTCCATAGGGTTTTGGAAAATAGCTCCAAATAAGGTCTGTGTTTGACACAAAATTAAGAGATAGATCACGTTTTGTTCTACCACATTAAAAACATCAGCAGTGACCCCGCTGGTGATTTCTGAAGAGTTTACGTGTCGGAAAAACGATGGTTGTTAACAAGTGGCATTAGTGGACTACAGAAATGGTCGAGGCCGTTGTACGTCATTACGGCGATTACGTAAACACTCCCGCTAAATTTCTTTCCCCCTGTGTTCTGCTTGAAAGAGAGTATATGCCTATCTTAAGTATCTGTAGTATACCTGTGGGGTGGGATTGTTTCATTATTTAAAATATATTTACATTTGTAATGCCTTCCCAATTATCCCTTTTAATTTTTTATAGCCTACTGTATGTTTATTTCATGGATATTTCTGTGTTTTCTGGTGTGTAATATTTGTAATAAAGATTTCATGTGACACATAAAATGGATTTGTTGATGGGAATTAATATCACTAATGTGAATAAATTAACTCTAGGTTAACGGTGCTCTTGCTATCACTACTCACCGACACTCTATAAACCTTGTCCCTCATGCTAGCCCTCACAACACCGGTAAGCACACCTTCATCCAGGCTGCACTGTTGTACGTGTCCTGACTTGTAGTGGTTCTCTCCTCTATCTACACTCTTCCTGTCATCTTTGTAAAAAGATATTAGACTGGTAATGGACAGAGCCATGACTTCTAGTTAAATTCAGCGTGGCTAAAATTAAAAGCTTTGTTAAAATATGCAAGCGCGCGAAAGTCAGTTGAGGCGATCTTAAGTTGGCGTGACGTTGAGTAGTGCGACCCTCCCTTTCTAGCTTGTAGTTCCTTTATAGCATAACGTTAGCATTTTGCTTCTGGCGACTAGATTTATGATTCGAAAATGATAAAAGTAGCGTAGATATGTGGAGATTATCTGGCTGAACAAAACGTGATCCCTCTCTTAAATGTGTTTCAACCACAGACCTTATTTTGAGCTATTTTCCAAAACCCTATGGAGAAATTGCATTGTTTTTTGACGATGGAACCGGAAGAAGTTTACTTCCGGGTTTTAGGACGCGTCACTGCGGTTCTCATGGAGGGCAGCTCTCGATCCAAACACACCCCCCCCCCCCCCCGAGATGATAGGGTGGCTCCTAAAGATGTGAATATGACAATGCTGGCTTCCCACTCAAACACATATACACAGATCTAGCTATCACCACACACAGCTACCTCCAACATGCACATTAACAAGTGTACTCTTGCTCTCACACAAACACAAGATGATCCATATTTTAACACAAGACTCATTGTCCTTAATTCCACATGACATTCTGCTGCTGCATAATTCAAGCCTGTACTTCTCTGGAGCTCTCTCTAAAACACCATGTGGCAACACTGGATTCTCACATACACAAAACTACAAATCTTGGTGATTCCACTCATCCAATGCTCATAAGAGAGAGAAACAGTAGCAGTGTCTATAGCATGCTCCCATGGAACCTGATGTGGGTTCATGTGAGCCTTGATGATAAAAAGGACTTTCTACACATTGAGCTTATTCAATGTTACGAGATAAAAACAGGCTATTGAGGGCACAAGGTTGAAGGAAACCAGTGAGACTATTTTCACAGGGAGCAGAACCATAGCTAAAAAAGGATGCCCCAATGGAACCACGGACTGACTCGCCTTTTGGCCCCGTGATAGTAGAGCTGAAATGGA
Organism: Dissostichus eleginoides; assembly: GCA_031216635.1. Lineage (NCBI taxonomy): Eukaryota > Metazoa > Chordata > Actinopteri > Perciformes > Nototheniidae > Dissostichus > Dissostichus eleginoides. The sequence goes on along the minus strand of CM062278.1, from coordinate 2,973,843 downwards.
AATGATGAAGTGTGGTCTAAACCAGCAGAGACCATGAGCAGTTCATAACTAAACTGTTATAGAAACAAGGATAAAGATTTTAACTCACGAATGGAAGAAAATCTCAAATTTGTGACTCAAAGTGGGAACACAGGCCGTCAGTTAGAGGAAAATTAACAACAAGAAACATGACTTACTCAAGAGAGGTCTCTCCATTACACTCAATACAAATCACATAACAGCAAGGGCACCTATCGGCCTCCTCTCTCACAGACTGAATACTAGTAAGTAAAACAGAAGTCCCCTTTAAAGTCTTCTGCTCCTTTACGTTCACTGACTGTACTTGTTTGGAGTTGATTGCCTGCTCTGTTTCTCTGCACCCACCTGACATTGAAAAGAGTTTGTTCCATTTTCCAAATAGTCAAAAGATTGTATATTAGACATCCTGACAAAGTGTTAGTAGATTATAGAATCCTAGTGGCGTGTTTTGGCTATGGCTTCAACATTAGCCTTCACTACAACTGAATCCTATGTTGAGCTCATAAGGTCATCAGAGCTTTATGAGATACTGTAGGTTCTGTCATAGGGAAAAATCACTGTTCAAAATGAGGTCAACATGATGAATAAATGCATGGACTGACAGATAATAGTGTCTGCTGTCATTCACCAGAAGTGAGAGACCAGCTGAAACAGCAGAAGTAGAAACGGAGGCTTCTGAAGATGAACTAAACCTAGACATCCTACAAGAAGCCACCTGGTTCATATGGGGGGCTTGTTTTAGGACAGGCTGAGTACTGATTTTCAGTCAGCCTCCAAGCACCTAGAGCAGTGTTTCTCAAACGTTTTCATACCAAGGACTACTTAACCAATAAAAAAACCCTCGCGGACCACCTAACTCCCCAAAAACAATAGGCCTGCTTACCACTCCAACAGTATATAACAAAGTATAACAAAGTACAGCCTAATAATAAGAACAGCTTAACGTGACCTCTCTATATCGCCTCGTTCACACATTAAATCAACAATACAAATACAGATTATATTAGCCTTTCGTTCAAATGCGATTTAAAATGCTCATAGGTTTTACACCTATTATGAAATGTAGACTACATTTATTATGGAGTTTATGTCCAACAGACTCACAGATCGTTGGCTACTGAGAGATATGCAAAACACACCGGATCTAGTACGACACAAACCTCCGCTGTGGATTTTCAAAACAAAATACAGTAAAACTATGGTTGCAGGCCCAAGTTTAACTCTCTGAGGTCTAAGCCATTTTTTCCCATGTTAGGCTCGCCTGGGCTTTTTTTGTAAAAATGCTATTAAAACATGAACCTTGGTGACCATCGGGCTGGCCTGCATGGTCTGCCTACAAAACAAATAAAAAACGTTTATGCAGCCCCAACAACAGCCTCTGATTCATCAACAGACTTCATGCAATGCTTCATTGGATGCAGATATTAGATAATAATCTCTATCTCACTCCTAAAACATCTAAATCTACTTTCAGAAAGTTAAGCTCGCTCCATTGCGGAGATATTCCCGCGAGAGTGCGGAACATTTATTTCAAATGTGAAATGTTACCAATATACTCACGGACCACTAGGGGGCGCGGACCACACTTTGAGAAACACTGGCCTAGAGCAGTGCTTCTCAAAGTGTGGTCTGCGGACCACTGGTGGTCCGTGAGCGCCCCCTAGTGGTCCCTGAGTATATTGGTAAAATTTCACATTTGAAATAAATAAATACATTTAAGTTTTCCGCACTCTCACGGGAATATCTCCACAATGGAGCGAGCTTAAGTTCCACTTTCGATTGCATGATATAGCCCAGTGCAACACCTTCGTCACACATGTTGCCACCTGTTTGTACCATTTTCAGGCGATTTGTAATCTGTTCTAGAAAAACCATGTGTTTTTGGATATTTGTGGAGTTAGGTGGTCCGCGAGTGTTTTTTTATTGGTTAAGTGGTCCTTGGTATGAAACCGTTTGAGAAACACTGGCCTAGAGGGACAGAGGTCTACTGATTTACTGTTCATAGAGAAACAACGCTGTGAGCCAAACAATGGAGACCTGCAGATGAGCTTCATATCTGCACTCAAGCATGCTGATGAGGATCCCTCTCTTTATCTCTCACAAAGCTGACATGTACTGTCAAGATCGCAAGAGCTTACGAAACCTCGTCATGAAGAGTGACAGGATGTGCTCAGACTAGAGGGGACAGCGTCAGTCACACATCAGAGGGGAGAGGGACAGCAGGGGGAAAGACAGAGGGACAGACAGAGGGACAGCAGGGGGACAGAGGGACAGCAGATAGAGGGACAGCAGAAGGACAGACAGAGGGACAGCAGGGGGACAGACAGAGGGACAGCAGGGGGAGAGACAGAGGGACAGACAGAGGGACAGCAGGGGGACAGACAGAGGGTCAGCAGGGGGAGAGACAGAGGGACAGCAGGGGACAGAAAGAAGGACAGCAGAGGGACAGACAGAGGGACAGAAAGAAGGACAGACAGAGGGACAGCAGGGGGACAGAAAGAAGGACAGCAGAGGGACAGACAGGGGGACAGAAAGAAGGACATCAGAGGGACAGACATAGGGACAGAATGAAGGACAGCAGAGGGACAGACAGAGGGATAGTAGAGGGACAGACAGAGGGACAGCAGAGGGATAGACAGAGGAACAGACAGAGGGACAGCCAAGGGACAGACAGAGGGACAGCAGAGGGACAGCAGAGGGATAGACAGAGGGACAGACAGAGGGACAGCAGGGGGAGAGACAGAGGGACAGCAGGGGACAGAAAGAAGGACAGACAGAGGGACAGAAAGAAGGACAGACAGAGGGACAGCAGGGGGACAGCAAGAAGGACAGCAGAGGGACAGACAGGGGGACAGAAAGAAGGACAGCAGAGGGACAGACATAGGGACAGAATGAAGGACAGCAAAGGGACAGACATAGGGACAGAATGAAGGACAGCAGAGGGACAGACAGAGGGATAGTAGAGGGACAGCAGAGGGATAGACAGAGGGACAGGCCGAGGGACAGACAGAGGGACAGCAGGGGGGACCACTGCAGCGCTGCATCTTCAGCAGAGATGGACAGATGAACCCAAAACACTGTCCAACTATAGCACTGTAGAGAGCACACAGCTTACTTCAGAGACCTTGTCTATAGCACTGTAGAGAGCACACAGCTGACTTCAGAGACCTTGTCTATAGCACTGTAGAGAGCACACAGCTGACTTCAGAGACCTTGTCTATAGCACTGTAGAGAGCACACAGCTGACTTCATATACTTTGTCTATAGCACTGTAGAGAGCACACAGCTGACTTCAGAGACTTTGTCTATAGCACTGTAGAGAGCACACAGCTGACTTCATATACTTTGTCTATAGCACTGTAGAGAGCACACAGCTGACTTCAGAGACCTTGTCTATAGCACTGTAGAGAGCACACAGCTGACTTCATATACTTTGTCTATAGCACTGTAGAGAGCACACAGCTGACTTCAGAGACCTTGTCTATAGCACTGTAGAGAGCACACAGCTGACTTCAGATACCTTGTCTATAGCACTGTAGAGAGCACACAGCTGACTTCATATACTTTGTCTATAGCACTGTAGAGAGCACACAGCTGACTTCAGAGACCTTGTCTATAGCACTGTAGAGAGCACACAGCTGACTTCAGAGACCTTGTCTATAGCACTGTAGAGAGCACACAGCTGACTTCAGAGACCTTGTCTATAGCACTGTAGAGAGCACACAGCTGACTTCAGAGACCTTGTCTATAGCACTGTAGAGAGCACACAGCTGACTTCAGAGACCTTGTCTATAGCACTGTAGAGAGCACACAGCTGACTTCAGAGACCTTGTGGTAGATGACTGGCAGATGTCTTGATGTTTACCAAAACAAGCAGGTCTGCTGTTGTGCTTATCAAGGGCAGATTCAATGTAACCTAAATAGGCAGGATTAAGATTGAGGCAGCATTGTTCTACATAGCTAGCTTCCCATCTAGCTATATCCATAAAATATTGTTGCACAAAAGTAGACACAAAAATGATGAAGCTTTGATTGCTGTGAAAAAATATGATCAGCTCTTCATGATCTTTTTTTCTAATGATAGTTATGGCAAAACAAATAGAAAAGATCATTACCTCCCAAAAAGATATCAGCTAACATGAACACATTCTTTCAGTGTGAATGAGACAAGTCAAATGACTTTCAATTAAGCACTTAGCATTCCAAATACAGAAAACACAGATGTTAAAATGGGGGGCAACTTTCCAGGAACCTAACCAGTCATTTCATATTATAACTATTCTATTATTATAAGGAGACCAAGCTGTGGCCCTTGCAGATATGCACCTCACTCTGTAAACTCTGTAGATGAGAGCCACACGCTTGACCTGTATTCAATATAAGAGTTCCTAATGTCTATGTGTGTATGTGGAAGAAGGCAACACTAAAGCCACTGCTCCTGGCTGGGAGTCTTCCTCTCTCAGTGGATGTGTCTCAGCTGGAGACTTTAAGGTGCTAAAAGGTCAGAGAAAAGCACATGGGAGATTCTTAGCAAGCCTAATTGAATTTCTGAGAGCATGTGTGTGTGAGATGTCTCAGCCGGCTGGCCCCGTCCTCCCCAGTCCCCTCAAGATCTCTCGCTACAACGCTCCGTTTCACACACTCGCTGGGTGATGTCATACACTCTTTTCTTCCCCATTTGATCCCATCCAACTGTGCAAAGGCCAGATAGATGTATAATATAACACCTTCAGATCACACTGAAATACTAGCAGCACTGTCTGTGGATACAATCAGAGAATGGTTTATAAATACTGCAACTCAGAACACTTTACTCCCGCTCTGAACCCAATCCTAAAAGACTGAGGTTCTGCTTCATTCCAAACATGTGGTGAATCCAAGTCTCAGTGACTTCATTGCTGTGTGATGGATTTCAGAGCATACTTCCAACAAATCCCACTGAAGGGGGATATAAGAGCATTACTAAAAAGGTGGAGAAAGACATTCAAAAATCTCGAACACTATCATCCTTTCAAATACAAAGCATTAACAGTCCTCTGGGATTTAGAGGCAATGAACCCGTTTTGTAGTAAACAAAAACATATGTAATGGAGCCCATATCATGGCTAAATTATTTACTTATTATAAAAAGCGTTTACTTTTGCCCAGCAGCAATTATTACTTAACTGTCCAAACTACAAAATAAAACTGTAATCGATATATACCTTCAACCAAAGACAATTTGTCTCATTTTGATATTTGAGAAGACTGAGGTTTGTTTTGAATTATTATGTAAGTTTTCCATAAGAGAATTGACTTTTCCCCAACTGACGGCTCATAAAAGAGAACAACAAGAAATGAAATGTATAATATTTAGTTCAGGTAGAGCAAAGGGCTGTGTATTTATTACATTCATTTGATATCAACACTGTGATATGAGAGTGGGTATCTTCTTTGATCTATGATATGGTAATATAGCATTAGTATCTTTCCTGGTCTGAAAGGCTGAATTACAGTAAAGTGAAATTATATTCTGAATGTATTCTAAATGTTGCCTTAAACCACTTAGTATTTATATCCACGTTCCAAAAACGTTATTGTATTTCTTTGTTTTTATGTCATTGAACCGGTCACGTTGAATGTAATTGTTAATGGAATCAATCCTGATGTCATTACTAATCGGTACAGTAATACCATAATAGGGGTGGGGCTCTGTTGGAGCGGGTGGGGTGTTGTGTCATTTGGAATACTGTATTGTACTGATCATTGTATCTTATGTGTCCTTAAAACCAATAAAAAGACCTTGATCAAAAACGTTATTGTGTAAATATTTTGTGAAAGCCTGAACAGTCAGCCCTACAATATAGTTGCCATGTGGATATGGAGGCATGGCCCAGCTCCAACAGAAACATGATTGTGATTAAGCTTTGTATAGATGTATACCATGAAGACCACCAACATAGGTGTGGAGATGAATTCATCTGGAGACATTTGAATACTGGTCAGAAGAATAACCATTAAATGTGTTCCTCAAAGTCCTTCAGCTCAATTCTTATTGAATGAAGTCAAGAGCAGTAAAGTCAAATCCAATATATAAAATGACCCTTTTGAAACCTAGTCATGAAATCACTCTATTTGTATGTGTTTCTATTATAAATGTTTTGATCATGTAATCCTTTCAAAGTGATGGGATTACTTCTGGTTCTTTCCCCCCAGTCAGCCCTCTCGTTTCTCTCAGCAGAGCGCTCCTCTTCCTCTCCTCCGTTCCTCTTGTTTCCTGACATTTTCGAATGAAGCTGCTCTGGATGAGCAGGTTGAAAGATTGTTATCTTCCCCTGCACATCAGTCTGAACACGGACCATTTAAAGGATTACATTGTATCAAGAAACTGTGAGGAAGAGAGGGGGGAGGAGGAATTGGCCAACTTCCAGACAATGTCATCTACAAGGGATTCATACGAGGGGGGGGAAGCTGCTTTTCATTCCTCTTCAGTTGATGGAAAATGTCAAGAAGGGCAAAAGGTGTGAAGCTAATGCATTATGTAAACATTTCTGTATCCTATTAGGAATGTGTATTGAGAGTGGAAGTGAAAAGAAAATACAAATAAATGACTGCCTCTGCAAAGAATCAAATCAGTACATTTGACAGAATGAAGTCTGAAAGTCTCAGCCCAAGTCCCGGCCATTTCAGGTTCAGATCAGGCCTTAAATCTTTCTACCATTATTAAAACATTTCAGTTTTCTTTAAAACATTCCCTTTGCTTATTACAATGACACATAGAATGCATTCTGAAGAAGGTGTTATTTTCTTGCTTTATCTTGAACCCCTCGTCTTCAACAAATACCAAGTTTATATTGTAAAAATGACCATGATTCCTTTGTAGGTGCAGTTAAAAAGGGGAGAGCCCTGAGTTCAAGTTGTTCCAGGAATGACATGATCATACACAGGGTGTTTCTCAATCTCGAGTACGCTTGCATGGTAGCACATGTCTTCCGAGCGTCTTGCTTCAGAAGCGTGGCAAGAATCCTTCCTGGCATTCGGAAAACGGAGAGTGGAACAGGCGAGCAGGTGTGCGTCTTATGAGAGGCCCCGCCTTACATTTTCCGCCACAGATTTGGGGAAATTGGTCCGTGCGCAAAGCATTGTGGGGATTTTAAGACCGCGGAGTCTACACATGTGCAGCCTCGAAATTTCTCCAAACGAAGTGCGCCAGGCTCGGTAGAATTCCAAGTATGCTGGACATTGGAACAGTCCTTCGGCGGCACTCGATGACGTAGTATGCTTGAAATAGTGGCTCTGGAGCAGCTTTACTCGAGATTGAGAAACACCCCAAGAACGGCATGTTGAAGGAAACATCAGAGAATCTTTGTAAACACAGAAACTGAGCAGGATAGAGACCCCTACCTCTTTGAAGCATGGTGAGGGGTTGCGCATCTGCTCCAACATGGCCCATTTGACCGAGGCCTGCCGGATGTTGCCGTCATACTCCCGGGAGCTCTGGGTGCCACTGGGGGTCCCGCGGGAGCGCTCATACCCCGGCTCGTTGAAGTAGGGCTCAGCCACCAGGATGAGGGACTGCACCGACACCAGAACCTACACAATTTAAAAACAGGGAGGGAAAATAAATGATGTATTGGAAAGCTTCAGGGTACCTACTGGTTAGAAAGTTCAAACAGCAGAACAGGAAGTCATTCCGTTTAACTCCCCCCTCAATACACTGACACCAGGACTAACTTCACCATCAGCCGCCAAACCCTTATACTGTGCATTATCCTATCTATCATTATCTACATCTTATTAATAATACACCACTGTATTTATTGTAATGCACATGCAATATATAGTGCACATTTTTACCTCTAATGTTGATATAAATATCTTAATTTTTCTAATATTTTTGGCACATTCTTACTTAAACTTCTAAGTTCATATGCATATTTTGATTATTTTATTTATTTTGTATTTCATTTCAATCTGCTGACCTGAAGCATGTTTATAAAAATCTCTATTTTATAATTATAATTTTTTATGTAGCAACTATTACAAAACCTACTTTTCCCCAAGAAAAATAAAGTATTCTGATTTAAGAAATTATTATTGCCTATTGCCTATAGAACCCTACACACTGCAATGATATGAAATGCAGCTTGGTCTGGTTTGGTAATTACACAGACACTCAGAGTGTCTTCCACATCTAAAGCCGCCTCTTAAATATTCTTGGCAGGGGTGGACTCTGACAAAAGCAAGACATTTTCTGGAAGCAGAAAGATATATCCCTGAATATATCTGTATTAACAGCACGATTAATGTCTGTCTCAAGGAGAATAAGGACGCCGCCCACTACATCACAAACGAAGAGGACCTGGCAGTGAAGGCCGACCAGCCTTCTGGAGCTGGTTGCTGTGCTCCTGATAATGCTCCATCAGGAAGATACCAGTGACCTTCAACTGTGGTGAGCCGTCTGTCTTAAACTGGGTTGCCAGATATCAGAGGCAATATCCACCCTTGTTGATGACTGCCTGCTCCCAGCCTACTCCCTTGTCTCCTATTCAAACCCCCTTATTTTCCATTATTGATCCCTAGCACACTAAATGAAATGATAATCAATGAAGACATCTCTATGCACTCTCGAACCCTGCAAATGAGGGATTTATTAAAAAAAAGGAGGGATCAATTTCCAAGGGCCCTGCCCGCTTTAATGCAAGTGTGTGCATAAACCAAACAACGCTGTGTGTGAATGTCATCGTGCTGCGTTCAAGAGTTTGTGTTCATACCTCAGTGCACCACTAAAGATAACCAGTCGTTGCTCAATGCTTTACATTAGCTAAGGCTTTAGACAGAGGTGGGACAAGTACACAGATCTTGTTCTTGAGTAAAAGTAGAAGTAGGAATACTCTGTTACAGTAAAAGTCCTGCAATAAAAATGTTACTCAAATAAAAGTAGAAAAGTATTAGCATCAAAATATACTATAGTATCGAAAGTAAAAGTAGTGATTGTGCAGATTGGTGCATTTCAGAATAATATATATGATATGTTTTATAATGATTGATCATTAAAGTGTTCTCAAAGCTGGTAAAGGTGCAGCTAGTTTGAATGACTTTGTATACTGCAGGGTAGCTTGTGAATTTACTCCAGGTGGAACTAAAGTCTGATTTAACACTTGGTTATATTTCACATCATTCATCCACATCTGTAAAGTAACTCAAGGTATTAAATACATGTAGTGGAGTAAAAGTACACCATTAACCTCTGAACTGTAGTGGAGTAGAAGTACAACGTAGCAGAAAATGTAAATACTCAAGTAAACTACTGTCAAAATTGCAATTAAGTACAATTACTTAGTTACTTGGTACCACTGGCTTTATATTTTGTAAACACAGATTAACTAGTCTTTTTACAAAATAAAAAACATTAGGAAAATGTAACATTTGGCAATTTAGCGACAATGGGTCTTGGTTATCTGCACAGCTATGTATCCTCCATACTGCTTAGCATTTTCAGGATGAAATGTGAAAACAGTCTGCAGAATCAAAGCTGAAAACGAGGCGTCTTGGCTGAACATGCAATTGAATCCTTCTGATCCCGAGTCCAAGATGAGTGATGTGTGTGTGAGCGGGCATGGCTCCCAGGTTCAAATGATAGTGGCTGGTGTTTGCTTTGATTAACACCCACACACTGTGGCCAAAGCAGAGTGATAACTCGGCTTTAAAAGGGATCCTTCATGTCAGCTGTTGATCCACCAGGCCCATTAATACAGAGCCTGCAGCACTGAAGTGACAGCCAGAGATGAAGTGCAGCCTGGGACACAAAGACTCTAACAGCCTGCTGACCCCCCTGACAGCAGGCCTGATGGATCTGAGGCTCACCTGTAAGAAGCTCGAGGTCTGAGGGTTCCACTTCTCCTCTGGTCTCCCATGCCATGTGTTGAGGATACTTAAACATACCTGGTTAAAAAAAAAGAAATTCATTTTAGTTATACGTTTTTTTTGTTCAACATGACATATCTAAGGGGAACAGCTCCATCAATTGTTTGATTACAATTTAAATGTACATATGATCAATGCCAATATGTGTCTGTGGTATATTTCTAAAGCGTAGTGAAATTGTATTTTGTAGAGTATTCAAATGTATTCAGTAGATTCTTTTTTAATATATTGTGTACTAATTAGATAAGCTATTGATATATGTCTTTTCTTTTGTGAATTTGTATATACTTGCTGCTATTGTTAATTTGTATTATATTTGTATACTATAAATGTTTAACTCGTGTAATGACAACACTGCTGCTGTGACAAAATAACTTCCCAATTTGGGATGAATAAAGGATCTATCTATCCATCTTGATTGGACTCAATATTAAGCTTTGACGCCAATTATGGCGCATTTCCACTGCAGGGCCTCGCTCGGCTTAGTACGGTATAGTTAGGCCTTGGTAGGCCAGGCTCACTTTATGCTGCGTTTCCATTACAGTTTAGTAGCTGGGCCAGTAACTATAGTAACGCAGTGTAGGCGGAGCCGTGACGTCATCTTCAATGCGAACCACAGAAAACCAACATCAGCCGTTAGCTGTTAGCACTCAGAGCTCACAGCTCCTCATATCTGTTCAGAAACTAGACAAAAGTTAAACAACTACAAACCACAGACTGTCTGTGTCATGGCGAATACAGTCGCTGGTTTATTTATGTCTGTATAGGCCGTTGTTGTGAGTGTGGACGGTCGGAGCATATACTGCGTTAGCTTAGCCGATCTTCATTCAGAAAACACGCATTTTAAAAGGTTTTTCGCCTGCCGTCTGTCTGCAGACTTGTCAAAGCATTAATTCATGGTTTTTACTAACCGGTATCAGTATGTTGTTACTTCGGCATCATTTTGAAACGTGTATTACAATTAAATCACGGTCCAATATGTTCATTTTGTTGTAGTTGCCAGCGATTCTCTCACTAGTTTAGCATACTCAGCCCGGTTGTTGGCCCGGAAAGAACCTCGATTTTGGAGAGCCAGAAAAACTGTGAAAAAGAACCCGCTAGCCGGAACTACCCCTAGTGGAAATGCAACCAAAAACGGGCCGGGCACGGCACGCTTAAACCGCGCTGTAGTGGAAATGCGCCATTAGTGCTCCACTGTTGAACCTGTTGCATGGCTCACAGCTGGACAAGTCTACAAGAGCTCCAGCTGAAATTCTGGTGCAGCTATTTTCTCTTTCCTCTTTTCATCCCTCATCAGCGTGGTGAATGATGGCTTGCTTCCTTTAGTTTTATCACAGCCCAAGTTATTTTTTATAGCAGCTGTCTGGGCTCATTATTGAAATATGTGCGGAGTGTCAGCGGCTGCCTGATGATGAGCCACAGATGTGGGGGGGAACATTGACCCCAACTACTCAATGGAAGAAAGCCAGGACCAGAGAGGGAGAGCTAAATATGTTCTAACATCGCAAAAAAAGAACTCTGGAGGGATGTCGTCCAAATGTCAGCTTTAATTTAAAACTGGACACCTGACAGGGACGCTCTTTAGATGTGCTGGGTGAGTTTGACACTTCTACGCTTTGTTGGGTTCTTGATGGACAACTATCTTTTTTAGCCATCTCACTAAACACGGAAAACTCATTTATTTCAGAAATGTCATTTTCTTTGCAGTCACTACATGTCTTAGTATTGCAGGTTTGATTCTTTATTTGAGAAGATATGATGCTACACGGAAATGACATCATTTAGGATTCTACTTCATGTAAAGGACTTTGTTCCTAGATGTTTTATACTACATTTTGAATTTGTTGTATATGTTTTTCCATCTCAGGTTAAATGGAAGTGAGTTTGAGTTGTGTAGTTATACCCATGTTCAAATATGAAAATGAAGAAATCATTTTTGTCATTATCATAAATGTTTCCTTAGATCATTCAAATCTAAATGGAAGACTACATTTCTGTTTGTGATTGATGATTCAAAATGATGAAAGGGTTAATAAAAACAAATCCTCCATTTTGTTTAAGTGTTCTTGATGATGACACACACTAACAGACTGAGCTTGTTTCCACTCACTTTGCCATCATTGTAGAGGTTAGGGTTAAAGCGCACACTGTGTCCCCCGGTGGTCTCCAGGTTGACCAGAGGGGGGGAGTTGGGGTAGTCTTGGGGGAAATACACGTCAAACTCAAAGCAGCCGTTGGCGTACGGTGTGTCGGCTGGGCCTGTGATGAGAACCTGAAACACAGAGGAGAGGTGATGAAGAGGAAGCACTGAGAAGGTTATTAATCACACTCATGGAGAGGGGCTTCATTAAAGAAAGGTGGACACACTGATAACAGGAAGTACAAATTAAATTAAGTGCAAATGGCAATATATCAAGGTGAATTAGTTGCTACTCTCTCTCAGGCGTATTCACGGCCACAACAATGTGATTAACAACAGGATAAAGGGTGAAATTAGCAGAACGAAAGAGACCGGCTCTATCTACACCTCTCCTGGCATGTGTAGCAACAACTATTTGTTTCATGAACAAATGAGATAAGCTCATTAATCAAACACACTTAAAAACGTGTCATAAGGACATAAATGCACATGTTAATATAATCAAATAAGCTCAATCCCCGTATATTATTATATCTAATGATTGAACCTTAAGGAGAAATAGTAAACAAGCCTTTAAAAGAAACAAATACAACTGTAGGGCTTTGATAGCTGCAGTATGAAGTGCTGCTCGGTCTGTGAAGCAGCTAGGGGTGCACCAACAAAGATGTTATTTCGATTAGTCAATTATTCTAACAACTTATTAAACGATTGTTTTTTTTTTATAACTCAATCAATACAACAATTTATTAACTATATTAAATCTTTAAAACTGTATATATTATTATTTTAATAATTGATTAATTATCTTTCGTTATCTTTTCTTTATCAAACAAACGTTACTAGATAATATAACTCAGGGATGCAAACACACGTATGGTGAAAAAAGAGAGAACTATTGGCAGCAGAAAACAAACAGCGTAATATACCATCTGACAAAGGCCTGTGCTAGAACGCTTCAATGAACTGCTATTCTTTACAATATACTCAGATCCATAGAGACAGAGATGTTAAGTTATAAATCAAGGGTTTCTATTATTATTTACACCAGGGGTGGGGAACCTTTTTCCTCTCAAGGGCCATTTACATTTTTACAACATCCTCCGAGGGCCGTACAAATTATTGAACTCAACCTCTGCTAAAAAAAATACAAAAATCACAGCCCATTCATTTGGCCTTTCTTTCATGCTGTGCAAAGAAAAGCTACCTCTTAATCCAGATATCTCACCATGACTCGTGCATGCATGCACGTGCACGGTTGTGGAATGACCACCAAAACAGAAAGATGGACACACAAGATGTGTGCAAATGTATTTAGTTTCCTATCCATGTGAACATCATTTAAGTGGGGGGTGGACCTAACCTCCTCTAGGGGGGTCCGGGGGGCATGCTCCCCCGGAAGATTTATTTTTAAATGTTGAAGTGAAAAGCATCAATCTGGTGCACTTTGAGAGCAACATGAAGAGATCTATGGATACATCTCTCAACACCCATATGAAACAGAACTGGAAGCAGATTTTCTTTTTCTTTATGGATATTTTACAAATCACTCCCCTTTCAAACTGTATTCTTGTTATTTTTAACAACTTTTTTGTTACTGTCATATAGTATTTTATACCTGTTTTTCATTTAGTCTCTTATTTTTTTATAACTATAATGATCATATCAAGGTGTGCCTTTACCTCACTGAGCTGAGGTTATCAGAGCCTCTCAGTCTGTCAGGAGAGAGCTCTCTTCCACCTGGTCATAGAAAAAGCTCTTTAAATTCGTTAGCATAGCTAGCTAACCAGATGCTAATAACAACAGATCGCCACTGGGCTTTCAACTAAAGACACAGCCACGCAAAAACTGCGGCATGTGTACGGCTCCTTATGGGTACTGCAATATTTGAAGTGCAGGAGCGGGGTTCCGGTGCTCTCCGTCAGCACTACACCACGTGATGACACGTTACGCTCGTGTTGTGTTCAAGGAACCTGTCCTTGGCCAGGAAAAACAGGCACTCGCTTGTTTAATTATTTTGCGGTCTAGATTTCTTAAAAATGTTTTTGAAGTGAAAAGTTGTCCCCCCCCCAAAAACGAAAACTCTTCGGTTCTCCACGAATTACACAGTCACCCAAATCAGCGTTAAAAAAGCTGGAGGCGCCGAAAAGCGACTAATTTGCATGCATGAGACCCTACTTGTCATATGCCTGAACAGAAAAGTACTGGACCACAGTTTAAATGTAATATATTATACCTTTGTATTATACAACAACAACTTTTTCCAAGACAACCTTAACTTTAGTACTACAGGCAGTGGCTTGAGACTAATGGTGTCTTATTGACACATAAAATTATTGAATTTCAATTCATCTTGTTAGTTCCTAAAGCGAGAGAGTCTGTCTGCGCGCCCTGGAGTTTTCTTCTCTCCTCTACCTAACAGCTGTTTGCTGGCACATCCACATCTGTCTTTCTTGTTACCCAAACACCCACCGCCCACACAGTACACATCAGTTGACCTTTTGTCAAAATGTATTCATTAAACTCCTTACGATGCGTGCAGGGGAAACACCCTATTTTCTCCTTGTTAATGTTAGCTGCCAGCATCCGAGGTGCATTCAGGCTCTATTTAGTAAAAATGTGTATTGTGAATGTAGAGTTAAACATTATTATGATGTGTTTAAATGTAATCTTTTAAAATGAGTTATTTTACTGAGAAACATGTTTTTTACAGTTGTCTGAAGAATATATTTTCATGGCAATATAAAACAGATGTTAGAAAGGTGAATTATTACTTGTTAAACTTCCTAAAGAAACAGTATTCAAACAGAGTAAGTGAGGTTATGTAGAATTAATTGGGATTCGATTTTTTTTCAGTAGTATTAAATGGGTATTGAGAGAATTCCTTTTAAATTCCTTTTAAAGCAGCTGCTACAAAGCTGTTTTGTCCTGGCGTAAGGATGCAGGGGGAGGCACAGGATGCGCTGACCCTCACAGATCAGGAGATTTCCACCTCATCAGCTACTGTTCCTTTGTGCTGATGCTGCTCCTCAGGCCATGCTACACTCATGGAGAAAGTGAGTTTTAGTTGGTGTGTATGAACGTATTTGCAGAAACAGTGCACCGCTGTGACAGGACTCTTGGCTATGGACTAAGATCCTTCCTTTTATACCATCTTGGTGCTCACAGCAAGTATAACATATATATACACTGCCTGTCCAAAACCGGTCACCACCTGGATTTAACTGAGCCAATCTGGAAGAGCCTTCCATGGGATAATTACTGCAGGGATTCATATGTTTCAGCTGGCAACAAGTTATTTAACCCCAGCTGATGTGGTGTTTAGCTTCTCATTTCTTAAACATCCATGTCGGAAGACAAGGACATTAATCAGTTACAAAAAGATCAAATGATTGGACTGCATCAAGCAAAGAAAACAACTAAGGAGATTGGTGAAACTACTAAAATCAGGGAAAGAACTGTCCAACGCATTATTTAAAACCAAATCAATGGATCCAGATTCATCCTGTTCCAGAGTGATGAGTGCATCAGGGTAAGAAGAGAGGCGGATGAAGTGATGTACCCATCATGCCTAGTGCCTACCGTACTGTGGGGGCAGGCTATGATCTGGGGGTGCTGCAGTTGGTCAGGTCTAGGTTTAGCAACGTTATGTTCCCAAAGAATGAGGTCAGCTGACTTCCTCAATATACTGAATGACCAGGTCTAACATCAATGGAGTTCTTTCTCCCTGATGGCACGGCCATATTCCAAAAGGACTATGCCAGGGGGGCTCACATAGTGAATGAGGGGTTCAGGGAGCAGGAGCCCTCCCTTCCTCACATGGACTGGCCCCCACAGAGTCCACACCTCAGCCCTGTGGAGTATCTTTGGGATGTGCTGGAGAAGACTTTGAGCAGCGGTGCGACTCTCCGATCATCAATAACAGATCTTGGCAGAAAATGAATGCAACTCTGGACAGAAATACATTTTGTGACATTGCAGAAGCTTATCGAAATGATACCATGGCGACGGCCTGCCAAACTCAAAGCTGAAGGCGCCAAGGCGGTCCAACGAAATATTAGTGGGCAACTTTTCTTTTGGACGGGCAGTGTAGAATGCCTCATTCTGCTTTGAGGACTTTGAGGTTTTTCATGTATATTTGTTCCTACAAATAGTTACTTTTATTCTTTGTGCACCCAACGAACAATGATGTTCTTTTAATGCCATGATAATGTTGTTGGTATGCTGCTGCCTTTCCTTAAAGTGTTCTTTTGGCGAAACGGAGCTAAGAGATGAGGATTTTGACATTAAGCAGGAGAGACTTTGCCATTAATCAACTTGTGGGTTGAGAGCCATTAATGAAATGTCAGTGGGGGAATGAGTATGTCATGGCCAGTTGTAAGTGGAAACACCCGACGCAGTAGAACAGTCCACTAGAACAATCCAAACCCTCTAGTTCTTAAACTAGTGGTCTCTATGTATCTCAGTACAAAACCCTGTACACACCAGCAAAACTATGACATACCTTCATGATGTCCAGCCTCTCTTCATCACAGCGGACAAAGACGCTGGAGGAGGAGGAGAGGGGCAGGGAGGTGGACAGGGTGACGGCCTCCTGGGCCAGGCGGCGGGATCGGGCGGCGCTGTTGGTGTCGCTAGCGTTCTTCACCTGAGACATGTAGTGGTAGTTCACCTTGAACATCACCTTCCCATCGTCGTCCTCCGAGACCATCTCAAAGGTGTCTGAAGAGAGAGAGAGGCCAGAGTGAGGAAGCTCTCACTGCTGAAGGAATGTACTATTCTCCTCTCAACTAAACCTAAAAACATCAGTACTGCCTGTAAACACTTCAAATAACAACTTCAAAATATACATTTATATTTTTAGCCATGTTTAAATGGATACCAAATGTCAATGCAATTCAATTAGGGTAGTATAGCAAAACAGAAAGGGCGAATGAAACTATTAAGTCCTGATTTTAGAGTTTGATCAATTTTTCAATTTAAGGTGACTTAAAAACTGAGAAACATAAGCTTCAAAAAGTCTTTCCTCACCATTAAAAGGGTTTAAATGAATTGTTAGGACCACTTATTAGAAGTTCTTCTTCCCTTCAGTAGTAATGGAGGGACGAAAGGACATGTAGCATGCTGGGGTTAGCTAGTTCTCTTGCTAAAATAATGTAATATTGCTGAATACCTTTTAAAGCTGAACAACAATTTGCTTGCATTTGCTACAAAAAAGGGAAAAGGCTGTTTTACTGGCATCACTAGACTCTGTTAGCTCTTGCTCTAACATTGTCATTCTTCTGTTATAAACTTTAAGAGCTAAGAAGCTATGCTGTTTCTTGCCCTTAGAACAACTGGTCTTCCAGTACAAATATACTGTATTCAAATGTTACTTCTATTAGCTTTACTAAAGGGCATTCAAACCATGAATACAACTTCAGTCAAAAAGTTGCAAACCATTTCATCAGACTCTTATTAACCCCTCAACAGAAACACACTCTTATATCCCACATAGTGTGAAATTCAATGATATAATCAGAAGTCTTGCTAGAAGGAGTTACAGTCTGTGATGACTTGTCTGTTTCTATTCTGCCAGCTCACTGGAACAACAGTGTTTACAGTCACCTGACATTACTTCAGACATCAAGCTGCTTACTAAATCCATTTCTAAACTGGTGTAATAGGTCATGACATGGCTGAGTGGTTGGTGTGTGTGTTGTGTGTGTGTGTGTGTGTGTGTGTGTGTGTGTGTGTGTGTGTGTGTGTGTGTGTGTGTGTTTTTGAAAAGGAGCACGTAATGTGGTCAATGATGTTCAACAAATATTGGTTGTTGCATGTTGTAAATAAATAAAACTAATATGCAAATCTGTGAATATACAAATGTACATCACACAAACTCAGGACTCACCAAACTGCAGCTTCTTCATGGCAGCCACGTATTTCTCCTCTACAGAGCGCAGAACGTACAGAGGCTTGGGTCGACTGGACACCTTCCTCGAACACTCCACCAGCTTCCTCTCTGTGAGGAAACAAGAATCACAAAGGCAAGAGTGAAACAGAGCAAGGATGCATTCCAGGCATTCCAAAAGTGGCACAGTGGCATGAGCTTTGGAACATCTTTCCTGTTTTTTTCTGATCAACCACCTAGAAAATAATATGTTTGATGCAGATCTGAATAACCAAATGTATTTATGAGAAGGATTTTCTTTTTTATGATCGGTTTTTCCTCCCATTAACTTTTATTGGATACAATTAAATTCAGACAGCGTCTGTCTGTCAGCAAGAAAAAAGTTTTACGTCGACAACTTTAATAATTGTCATTTCCATTCAGTCTCATGCCTGGGCATCCGGTTTGATATTAATTATGTTGTTTTAAAATGTTCCTGAAACATTTAGCCAAATAAAGAGTTCAAAAGACATGAAATGTACAATTCAATAAAAATGTAAAAAATGCAAATAATAAATAAAAAATGTTAATTGGTTCTGCCAGTAGACATGGGTCCACAGTACACATTATAAAAACAGAATGCAGGGCGTTCATGTGCAGGTGTTTGTTCAAAGCTGGGTGGAAGGGAATAAGACATATGAGTGAAATGTGGATGCAGTTCAAGAGAGGATGCACGCCTGGTTATAATCTATTGCTAAATGTTTTCCATTGACCTTGAGTTAAGATCATTTCATCGTAACTACTCTTTCTAGGGTTAAGAATTCCCTTGTATATATTTCCTATACATTCATATATCCGAGCTACAATCCAACCCTGGAAGCAAAGAGGTCCACCCAGAGTGCAGCGGCCATTTATTCAGCGTGTTGAGTGAGCACAGATTCAGTGAAGCTCCAGAGGAATATTTCCTCTCCAAAGTCAATACCGTCCTGCTCTTGCTGATCATGGCTTCTTCCTGACATTTGTCTTAGAGCCTCTGTAATAATTACATTATTATACATCTGCCAAGACCCTCATGCTACACAGTACACACCACAGAACTGTGTGTATCGACTTCTTCATGTGAACTGACCTGACACTCATCTCTTTCTGTTCCCCCACATGCAGACTTCAACTTCATCTAATAGCAACCCCCCCCCCCCCTAAGTGATCAGCATGATGGCTGTTAACGTGGATCTAACATAAAACCCTCTGTAATGTAATGGGCGTGTGGGGGGGTCATGTTTTGTGCTCTGCTTAGCAGCCTGGTGATGTGGGAGGTGTGAGGCGGCAACATTTGATGGATGCAGTAGCTTTATTAAGGTGGGATCCTTCCTTCAGTAATCAATCACTTCCTGGTCCCACCCCTTTCAATTTGAACACATGCTCTCCTACCTTATGAGAGAACGTGATTTAATTAATTACAATGATTAAATATTCAGAAGCCCTTAAAGCTGACTACCAACCCTCCTCAAGACACAGATATGTTCTGCAAAGATATGAAGTAATGTTCCTTGGTTTCAGAAAGCTAACAGAAAAGGTAAACTACAATTTGAATTACTTTCATCCAAAAATAATTCAATATATTTACTAGGTTTGGAACGATCTGCCCCTGCACATCAGACAGGCCGCCACACTGCCTGCTTTTAAATCGCTTAACCCACCTCTTCTCCTTAGCGTATTAACATCTTTTAGAGCGTTGCTTTTATTGCTTTTAAATTGTCTATTGTTTTTACTTGTACTTGTTTTATGGTGCTGAGCTGAGCTGTGTTACTTTGTGTATGTTTTGTTTTGTTTATTTGCCTGTACAGCACTTTGGTCTGGAGCTTTAAGTGCTCTATAAATAAAGCTGTATTGTAAAGGTTTGATGCACAATCATCTGAATATATGATTGGTAGAGCAGTCTAACAAATGAACATGAAGGAGTTTCCCTTTCCTTTATCAACATGATCAGTAAAAATGTTCAGTTCATGCGTGAACATATATTTTTGTTATATTTTAAAGCCATTAGCAAAGGCTGCTGGGGCTTTGCTCGTCTTGTTAAGATGTAGCCAGTTATCTGCCTGTTGCAGTGTGTGGCTCCACTGATGTATACCTTAGAGCCACAGGTGGCACATTAGGGTGGGTTTGACCTGTGAGAGTATTTGGTCAAGTCGAGCTTTAAAAAAAAAACAGCCGAAAAGCATCCTTGATAAAAATTCAATTAAATCTTCAGACATTTTGGTTAGATAAATGATGTTGGTGTCCTTGCACCAGAGGACAGGACACAGACTACAGATGAGTAAGAGAGACAAAAATAGAAAGATGGAGATAGGAGAGATCTGGGAAATGATTTAAAGTCCCAAACATAAAACACATCTGGGTTTGTTTTGGCCTCAGGTTAAATGTATGGGTGTAAATATGTTACTGAAGTGTTTGCAGACTGTGATTTAAATCTTTGCAATAAATCCCCATGAGTGTGTTTTCTGGGTACCTTGGTTGGCCTGCCGCAGGCTGGTGGTGGCAGCGTACACAATCTCAGCGGTCCTCTGGATGTCAGGCACCAGCAGAGTGAGACCCTCGGGCTCTGGGTCTGAGGTGTCCGTCTTCACCACACCTTTACCCTTATCTTTCTTTGACCTGAAACACACACACATATGTACATTCAGTCATAATGTAATATTGGCTGCTGTTTGATAACTTGTATGTCATTTTGTATGCATTAATAAAAAGGTTGGTCGTTTTTCCTTAAGATTTCAAAAGACATAGATTTTATACACATTTTTTGGTATAATGCTGCGGAGAGTTTTTAGGTTCACTGATATGAAAAATGTTTCTTCTCTTCGACTCGTTATATGTACAGTTGCTACTGTGGGTAAACATCACAGACTGTATCTGAAAATACCATTTTACATAATAAAATCGGTCACTGATATATATGCAGGGAAAACCAGAATGGTGATTATTTGTCAGGTATTTAATTCATTCAATGGAAAAAAAACGTCATTGTGTTGATTTACCAGAAAATATACTATATTATCCCAAATATTAGGGAAGTGTTCTTATTCCTGTTACTTGTATCCTTATCTTTGAAAAGATAAAGGCCTGTTGTGTATACATCATTTACTAGCCATTCTTCAGCCTGTTTATAGAACTAGTCTTTTGAATGAGGCAGATTTAATTATTTTGACACAACTAAGATAATGTATGACTTGAAGCTAAAAACAGCTAATCATATACAAGTTGAATACAGAGATGTAAAATGGACCCTAGGACAGCTTCATCATTCTCTGCTGTCTCTGAGACTTATGAGGAATGGAGACATTCATACTCAGGCACTATTGGTATGTATTTATGCAGAGTATATGCATGTAAACCAAGTATAAACCAAGCTTACATGCTTTGTGTGCTGGAGATGATGTGGTCCCATCTCTTATGTTAGGGATGTGTTTAAGATACAGCTCTTTATGCAAAGATCAGGCAATGTTTTTTCCCCAGATAATTGAATTTTTATGGTGAGACTAACGACTTTTCCTGCAGTTATAAAAACCGACAAAACGCTTCTGCACTTTTCCTGACCACTGCCAAAAGCAGCGGAGTTTCTAAATCTGAATGTGTCCTCCATGACACTCAGGGTAAATTCATATACCCATGGAGAGAATTGGAGGAAAAGGTTAATAATAGAAGAGCCTGTTTGCCTGGAGAGTTGGGGTAATGGCTAAATCATAGTAGTATATTTCGCCCAAAATATAAAATACTTATATTTATGTGTAGGTATAGACCTGTGTGCTGTGTGTATTTTGACCATCTCACCTGAGACGATTGGTGTATGTGTCCACGCATGTCTTCATCTTGGCCAGCAGCATCCCTACAGAGGTCTGTCCCTCTGAGTGCTCTTCATCCTCGTCCTCCTCGTCCTGCCCGGGGTCTCCTGAGAGAGGCAGCAGCAGAGGGACCAGGGTGGTGCAGGTGGAGGTGGCCCTCAGCAGCTCCAGCAGCGCCCGATAGAGAGGCACATGACGAGCCATATCCAGGACTGAGACCACAGGATACAGTGTGTGAGTGTTAGATGCTCCAAGAATAGGGCAACAAATGAACTGACTTCTCTATCTCTATTGCACTACAACAGTGATAGTATTGGTAAGCAAACATTGTCATGATCCAGGACCTTCATAATCAAACACCTTAGTCACAGTAGCTCAAAAACAATAATAACAATGAAAATGTGCCGGAGGGCAGGTAATATCCTTAGTGACCCCAAAATATACAGAGGGGGGGAAAGATGAATTTTAGTGAATTCAAAAAAACAAAAAAGACTGACTCATCTATAGCAATAAAGGTCAGTGCTGCCACCGGTGGCAGCTCTCATACTACAATAACATGTCTACTTTAAACAAATATTGAATAGCTAGAGACAGAAACAGAGAGCTAGAGACAGCTATAAATAAATACATATATTTATATATACACACAAACTCACTGGTCACTTTATTAGGTACACCTGTTCAATTGCTTGCTAACGCAAATATCTAATCTGGTCAAGACGACCTGGTGAAGTTCAAACAGAGCATCAGAACGGGGAAGAATGGAGATTTAAGTGACTTTGAACATCGCATGGTTGTTGGTGCCAGACGGGCTGGTCTGAGGCTGCAGCCACACGAGAACGGTAACGGTCGTATCCGCTACAGTTCTCTATCATATAGACCAGGGGTCTGCAACCTGCGGCTCCGGAGCCGCATGCGGCTCTTTAAGCCCTCTACTCTGCCTCCCTTGAGCTTAGACAAAAATAAGAAGGAAATAAAATAAAAGTATATGTAGGACTATTTATATTTTGTTTCACGGTTGAAAATGTTTCATATCTTGTATTTTGAGGTGATACTGTGACACATAAAAAAAAAAACGGTTTTAATTAGGCCAACTAAAATATGCGTCACATCCTGCTACGGTCAAGGGGATACACATATATAGTTTCTAAAAGATATCACAAAATTATGCCAACAAACCGCCATGAATTGTTGTTATTAACCTTATGATACAAATGATTGGTAATGGTTCACTATCTTTTTCCAACAACCGCCTGGTACAACACTACAAACAAAGGTCATATGCACTGGCTTCTCATTTCCTGCCTCTGTAAATATAGTCATATTTACATGAAATTAAAGAAACACCAATTTGGAGCCTGAACAGTGATTCAGAGCTAAGAGTAAAGAGGCTGTTCTCCTCTGAGACACATGAAAAGTGGAAACCCAAGGAGGCGGGACATCCATCACAGCTATGAGCGTCTTGGTGGTGCTGACCTGCAGTCATCGCAGTGCTTCCAACAGCCGGCCTTCTCTCTGTGATTTAGGGCCTTCTGGGGGCCGTACAGAGATGGGTGCTGCCAGTAGCCATGTTGGATGTTCAGGCTGAGTAAAAGTTAATGGAGGCCAGTAGACCGAATAGGAGTGCCTGCCATGAGTTAGCATGGCATATGAAAGGGCTTCTTGTAATAAAAGCTCTACTGTTGGACTTTAATCCCTCCCTGTAGCCCCACCTCGTGTCAAATCAATGGCTTGATGGTTTCAGGAAGTTGTATTTGAAAATCAGGTTGTGAATCCTCCAGAAATACACACAATCATTGATTTCTATACATGGTCGTTCAAAACCCTGGAAATAGAACTGATAATCAACCACCGAAAAATCCCTGGCATCAAATGCCAAACACAGATATTCTAATTAACACCCAAACCCTGTTGCCCACTAACAACTCCAGTCTAGTGCCTTTTCTGCCCACAATCCCCAGTGAAGATGCAAAGATTCCTGTAATTATAGCTGACAGATTGATGGTTGGTATTTTACTGGGGGTGAAAAGAAATGAACTTGTTTAGAAATGGACACCTCTGTGATGTTAATTACTGCAGATAGTGCCACAGCAGGGTGAGGAAAAATAAGTATCCATTCCCATATTTGAGACACAATCACTGCATTGTACAGTATATGCATTGTACATGTATTTGTACATGGCTGCTACCAAAAACATTCCAAAAGCCCATCCAGGCGATGTGATTCCCTGGATACGATTTGTAAAATACCTCAGCTTTTGGATCCTCCATGTGGAACACCACTTATCATTTGAGAGCAGCTCATAATTTACCTCTTGGGACCATGGTCCATTTTTAATGAAGCTAGCTGAGATGCAGAGAGATGTGCTTCTCTAGAATGAGCATACTGGATAATTGCCCTTCTTGGCTGGTGCTGCAAATGTGCATGAGACTGATGGCGACTGTGGCTCAGTGGATAGAGTGCTGGACTTTGAATCAGGGACTTTGAATCAGGGGATAGCAAGTTCGAGTCCCACTGCAGTCAGCATGTCGTTGACATACTTAAAGTGTTCTTTAAGTATGTCAACTTTTCCTAATACACTGCATTATGTCATTGCTTTGTGGTCAGACAGAAGGCAAAGAGAATTTTAGAGGCAACGCAATCGCTAATAAAGTCAATAGTAGCTGGCCATAAACATGAAACCAAATAAATTCTAATGTTGCTCTGTGTCTGCTAGATGTGTAATAGGCATTATATGTTTATAAGGATGTGTCAGGGCTGTGGGTTTGTCAGCTTGTTTTTCTTCTTCTCAAAATAAATTGCACACCATCCACATGTATATTCATTATTAAATTAACAATAGTGCTTTTGTTGAGACAACTCAAGCACTCCTTTGTGCACCAGTCAATCCTCAAATAAAATACAGAGTTACATCCCAGATCAAATGTACATTGGAGGGTCTTGAACATATTGTCTTGAGTGATTGTAATGTTATGGTAAATGTCTGATTCCTTAAATATGTGCCTTTTTTGATAATGCAAATGGAGCTGCTGTGATGCAAGAAAAATGTCAGACTTGACCTCACAATTAAGTATTATCGTAACGTAACTGTAGAGGCATGTTAATGTGTTGGTAGTAATATATCCAACCTACTGCTTCCATGGCAACCCACTGAGACAAAAGCTTATGACAGTCATTGATCTTCATAAAAGCCACATGCTCAACATACTTATTTGTTTACAGGGTTTACTGTAATGGTCAATAAAATACACACAATACAGACTGTTGAAATATTGGGCTCTAAACCTGTAATGTGCAATATATGCACTGTTTTTGGCAATAGTACTGTGCACTATCGTAATCATTTTCATGTGAAAAACATAATTCTTTAGGTATCTCAAACCCATCTCAAATGTACATTTAGCTACAAGCTGCTACTCATTGTTTAACCATGGATGAGTAATTATTGATTATTATTTTGATTTCCAATGTGTGCTTTTTCTCTATTTTTAACATGCTAGCTACTCAATTATTGCTCGCCTTTTATCTGCCATGTCACTTTTGCTGTAACATTGTAAACGTCCCCGCTGCAGGACTAATACAATAATTGTGATTCTGATGAAAACAGTGATAGAAAACCATTTAGCAGGTTAACACGGGGTCTCCTGGGTGAGCAGCAGAGCGGTGGGGGGCTGGTAGCTGCTGCAGGATGGGTGTCCGATGGCTTCCCAAAGGGAGGGAGGCGTTAAGCATGCGCTCACACTGAGTGGGTGGCCAGCAGTCTGACTCAAGCTCTTGGCTCGACAGTGTCAGGTCTGCCTGCCCCTCAAGGGCAACAGAACAGAGAGACGGAGCCCAAACAGTAGGACTGTGACATGTCTCCGCCAACACAGTGTGCCTCAGTACACACCGTGGATAATGTGCACCAAAGCTTAACTATGTGGAACCGCCAGAGAAAAGGTGGCCTGGAGCTCTGTGCCATTTTAAAAGGACAGAAGGAGCAGAGCTTTTACTGCATTTTAAGACTTTCATTTATTTTTTAGACTATAACACCTCCAATGTACAATATTACTTATGTGCAATATACATACAGTCTATGTATATATGTATGTATGTATGTATGTATGTATGTATGTATGTATGTATGTATGTATGTATGTATGTATGTATGTATATGGAGTTTCAATCAATTCTAAATCCTCAGTAAAGTCTACGACCATATTTCGGAGGGATATGCTACATATTAACTTTCTATTTTATGCATTTCAGTTCTTCATTAACATTCCTTAATTAACACTTCACTTTCCTGACACAGTTCCACTAACATACATTCACTGTCGATTGTTATTTTTTAATATTCTTTGCGGAATTTGGCCGTGTAAAATGTCCTCTTGGGTTGCCGTACAGCCAATGCGTTACGTCATTGGTAAGCGTAACGGACCCCGGGCTGATCTGGTAGGCCGTGCACATATGGGCCGGTTCTCAATGTCGAGTAAACCTGCTGCAGAGCCACTATTTCAAGTATACTACGTCATCGAGTGGCGCCGAAGGACTGTTTAAATGCATGTTAAATGCCCAGCATTCGGCGCCACTCGATGACGTAGTATACTTGAAATAGTGGCTCTGCAGCAGGTATACTCGACATCGAGAAACGGCCATGGTACCTACACCAAGCCCCCAGGAAGTGCGCCGGACTCTGAGGAAAATATTCCTTGTGGCCAAACGGCGTTACTACACTTCTGTATCAGTCGCTGGGCCCGGAAAGACTTTTTCCCATTGACTAACATTGGGAAAGAGACGTCTGTAAATCGTTGGATAATTTTCATTAAACGAAATAAACTACCCAGTATGAACATTTGTATTATTAAAAACATTCGGTCCTCAAGTTGTAAAATGTGCTAATAACGTTATTCTGAGAGTTATTTTCCTCGGCATTATGAACGCGGATCTAACCCACGGGACCGCGCCGCCCGGCAAGTTCATGTGACGTGTTCAGTACTACATGAGTTTTACCTTTACCCATGGATGCACAATAAGAACGGATTATATGATTATATGAATACTTTCGTGACGTTTCGCTCTCAAAAGTTGGGCCATTTTGTCTTCATGCGCCAATGAGCAACTCTCATAGGAATGAAAGAGGCCCCGCCTCCCAAGCTGTATCCAGTTCCTATTATACATCCATGACCTACACCGGCTAACGGGTACTGTTTAGGGATGCCAGCGATTATTCGATTTTTCGAATATTCGTTAGTCTCCATAATCGAAAATTATTTTTAAAATTCGATTTTATTTATATATTTTTTTATTATTATTTATGTTTTTCTTTTTTTTCCTGGCTTAGTTTCAACCAAAATATTGACTAATGCTAATAATAGTAATAGTATTAATAATTGTAAATGGCCATTGGTCACACCACCAGCTTGTTTTACTGTAAACTTGGAGGAAGCCAGCAGCGCAGGCTGCGTAGACTGCTGCTGCCTGCTGCAGCCTGCGACACACCGACCCCGCCCCCCCCCCTCTCCGTCACACGTGCGATTGATTTATTGGCAATATACAGAAAGTGAGAACACCACAACTAAAGATGAACAAAGCGGCACGTTCAGAGGAGAGATCCTCGTGGAACTATTTTTTTTTTTTCTCTCCCGCGGGGGGGGGGGGGGGGGGGGGTTAATATTCGTAATGGAAACGCAGCATAAAGTGAGCCTGGCCTACCAAGGCCTAACTATACCGTACTAAGCCGAGCGAGGCCCTGCAGTGGAAATGCGCCAAAAGACCCCTACATCTTTGCACTGCCTTCCTCTTTGTTTTCCACCCAACCATCCTTTATTTACCAGCCTCCTTTTGTTGCCTCCTCCTCTTCCACTCCTCCTCTCTCCACAGGTCTGTCTGAGTACCAGCAGCTGAGGATGGGCTAAACTCAGAGCGGAGCGTGGCAGCGCCGGCTGGATTCACTCCTTTCTCTTTTTGTTATTGTGTGCCGTCTAGGTGGTAGCTGTATGGGTGTGAGCTCAACCAGCCCCCACTTCAGTGGGAGGGGAGGAGACAACAGAAAGTGCGAGCAATGGCACTTCCCCCTCCCTCCCTCCCTCTCTCTCCCTCCCTTCCTTTCATTCTCATGCTCCTTCTCCATTGCCACCGCCATCAGAATCCTCCCTCTCTTGACATCGTTCTGCTTGGTTATGCAATGCACATTCCTCCCACGGAATAGCTGGTGTTGGAGACCTGCCGTAACACTGCTGTCACTGGCAGCAGATGCAGATCCATATTGCCATAACAACAGTCTGGCGCTCCGGCTGCTATCGCCTCTCTTCAGACGTCTGCTCCATGGGATTTTACAGCTTTTCCACTTTTGGAATATCATCTGCCAGACTCCACTAATTCCGGGACGTAAACCATTCCTACTTGGCTTAACGGAGGATGGGTGTCCCCATCAACTGATCCTAAAGACAGTTTTGTAATGACTGGCATGGGGGCTACAGTGACAGGCAAGAGGCTTTTTTGAAATTGTACTGTTCCACAGAAGAGTAGTAAGCCATCAGAAGGGATAGAACTGAAAAAGGAGGTGTTGGATTTACTGATAAGCCGGGCAGGGAGGTGGATGAGTTGTGTTTAGGCAAAGCAGTGAAAGGGAACTCAAGAGACAGCAGACAGAAAAGATGGGAGGAACAGTGGGGAGGCAGGAGGGGGTAAATGGGGAGAGGGTATCTCCCTCAGAAGAAGCTACTAGCGCTTTAGCAGCAATGCAAACCTGCTGATAAGAGACGGTTGCAATTGCGAGGGGGAAACTTAATCAAAAGGGAAGTTGGGGTGTGGAGGGTTTTTAACCTGACAGGTGGCGCTACAGACTGGGTGAGTGGAGAAGTGACACACACATCAGGCTTTTTTACTGGAAAGCCTGTGAGCACAGCGAAGGCATCGTGCCACTACTACCTTCTATCGCTCCGTCTGTCACTGTCTGAGGCTACACATCTCTTCTCTCCCCCCATCCTCCACATGTAGAATGTCTTTGAAGCCATGGCTTACCAGTGAGGATCCAAAAAGCATGCCGGATGTTGTTGTCATACACCTTAGATGCCTTAGGGTAAGCCACTTATTCTTTATACCATCATTTTTATTTGTGTGTAATTACGTATTTGTAATATCAGGCATTTCAGTGAATAAGGTGACATATATACTGCAAGGGTTGAAGGGGATGAGGATGATTGTAGGTAGTTCCATTCGATATAAACCAAAGCCAAGAATGCTCCTGTTAATGTTTGTGTTCACACCATCTCCATAGTCCTTCATAGGGAAGGTGGGAACTATGCTTAAAATAACTACTAACCAGGACCTGGGGGTGGGGAGTGGTTAATCATTAACGGCAAGAGAAAAGAGTTGGGCGGGCGTGAGGGGGCTCTTAATGAAAGCATTAAATCATGCTTATTTTGACATTTAGTAACGCCATTGTGCTTTAGTGATGTCAGTTGAACAGTTTGATTGCAGATTATCTACGGCAGAGGCTGATTGGCGCTGACGGACACGCTGCTGTGAAGGCGCTCTGCTCCAAGCTGTGGCAGCTCGTAAACACCGCTGTTTACACTCTAATCTCCCCTCCGCTCTGACTGACCATTGTTATGTTCCATTAATGATTTCTTTCTTTCTGGTGGGAGGATAACGTTGGCGGGGCTGCAAAACCCAGATCAGTGTGGGACTGTTTGTTACCGTAGATTAGTAAGAGGACGAACACAAATGAAGCCATGTTTAGCCTTTAATTGCTTGGTCATTCAGACAAGATATTTTTTGTTGCTTTTTATGCTCGTGTGAACCTTCTGACATGCTCTCCATGATTTCCTTTTATTCCAGATAAGTGTTCCCCTGCCTGGTTAGCTGAGCATCAGGATCATGGGCACCACAGCCATCACCCTCGAGGACTTCAAGGCACTAGAGGTCAAGGAGGAGCAGGAGGAGTCTATCTTGGCATTTTTGGGCATAATTTGCACATTCCTTAACCTTTTTGTAGTCGTCTTTGTTTATATTTACACCACACTGTGAAATCAAAACATAAAGGATTCTTTAAACCTGCCGTCAGAAAAGACTTCTACGATAAAGGAGGAAGTGAGCAGGCAGGAAGGAGGATTAGAAAGAGTTGGGAAAAGAAAACTGACATGAACATCTTTCCCAGAAAGAGGTGGAGGAAACTGGACACACTGGAAGAGGTTGAAGATGGCGAAGCCATGATGCCAAGCCTAAGCCATGAGCCGGGGAGATAACAGAGGGCTGGGAGACATGGCAGAAAGCGGGCTGTGTGGGTCCCAGCGTGGGCAGAGCCAGGTGGACATGACTAAGCCACCCAGTGGCCTGATATGATATACAAACCTCTACTTCAACTCATTTTCCTGGACTTCTGGACTCTTTGAAAGTCTTATGGACTTTCCTTTTAATTTGATGTTGATAAGACTGTAATTGCTCTTTTGCTCATTGCTCTTTGAGTGGAAGGGCTTTTAACAACCTGATTACAAGTAGAACTTTTGAAGCTTCTATGGAGACACTATTTGCCACCATATCCCATCAGCCTTCAGGGCCACATATACTGTAGCTTCCTGGCCCCTGTCTAAGAGTTTCCCCAGAAATGTGGCTCTTAGTTCTGCTGTACTTTCATCTCCAAAAATATCTGCCATTTCTAAAATGCCCTCAACCAACCAGAAACAACCGTAAATTTAAACACATTTTTATTTAGGACAAAATATGTGCAAAAAGGTTTACATCGTGCTGATGAGGAATTTGTGGAGATGTTACTCCAAAAGGGAGATATTTTTTTATAAAAAAAACGTTTCATTATCAAGAAATGTGAGAAAACGATAAAGGTTTCAATAAACCATGTAGCCTATATACATGTAAACTGGGTCTATCTTCTTGCTTTTTCTGCATCTATTTCCACAATTTGAAGTTGGTGTTTGGGAGGGGGTTGGAATATTCTCATATATTTGTTCATGTTGATTTAAGGTTTGTGTCAGCAATCTTTTTCCTGTGTTAAAAAAGCTTTGTAAACACATTTGAATCAAGTCTAGAGGTAACATGCAATAGGGGACATCTGAAAAATAAAATCTGAACATATAAAAAAAGGATAGCCTCCAGCCATTTCTGTGAGAAACCCCAAAGGAGTGTGTGTGACAGAGTCTGAGGATCATCACAGGAGTTATTTAATGACGTATGCAGGAGAAAGATTATTGCTTTCATGTGACTGGGATAGGAAGACTTAAGAACCCAATTGGGAATTGAAGGGCATCTTTATGGTTGCATGTTCATACTCCCATAAAATGTAATCTCCCTCAGCTTGCTGATGCATGCTACATCCCAACCGACAGTATAGAAAAGGGTATTTTCCTGCTAGCATGAGCTATACAGGTTAAAAACTAATCTTGACTAAAAACCCAAATGGAAAAGCAAGTGAAAAGTACAACAGAGTCCATCCAGCATGCTAGAGAACATTAGCTAGGGAGAAGAAGCCCCATGGCTTCTGTAATTAAAATGATGATCACTAGTGGTGGCCTGGTCAAAACCACAATTTGCTTACCAGGCTGAGAAAATATAAAATATAAAAAATAAAAACGTAACAAACAATGCGAAGCCTGTGCTAATAAACCCCACCGTTCACACACACTTATTCAATGGTGAGGAAGCTCTGTAAACACAAACACACTCGCCTGTGTCAATTGCCTTCTGTTCCACATGGTCTCTACGGTATATGGAGTGAAGAATCATTACCAAACACCCTCCAACAGCCCAGTCATGTTCAGATTACCCTCCAACATCATGCGGACGCCCACTTAACATGAATGATGGACCAGAATAGACACTACCTAACCGGTGTCACCTGCTGCAGCTTAGATAACTTTACATTTTATTTGTCTTGGATGAGCATAAAGGAAAATCGAGATTTAGAACAGTAGAGATGTTTAGTCTGAATACAACACAGACATATAAACATTGCATATCAGATCTGGAAGCCAATTAGTGTCAACCACAATGTGCAAGGAATTAATTCTTCAATTGAGATACATTAGTATTGTGCTGAAATGTAAAGGTATTACCTCTCACTAATGGCTTAGTTCATGATGGAGTGCCAGGAGACTGAGAAACTGTAATGCATCCCAAAAGGCTTTGCCAAGACACCAATGATTAATGTGGAGCGCTGTTGGGGCTGAGGAGCTGTGGGGCGAGGGGGGGGGGGATAAAGCAGCTTGAAAATGAAAGCCTGCGTGCTAGTGGGTTCGAGTAAGAGGAAAAAAAGAATTGGGGGTAGTAAAGAAATGACGCTCCGTTTGGAAGGGATTTATTTCTCTGGGGGAGGAATGGGTATTTTGAGGTTGCAGTTGATTAAATACAACCAAGAAAACAAGGGTTTGATCCCCCCCACCTACGGCAGTGGTAAGGCCCACTTTTAATTTTCATGTTTTGTTGTTTTCAGTGGTAACAGAGTATCTGTATAAACTCTGTTCCAGAATGTTACCAGCTCTGTGTGCTGCTTTAGAGGTATAGAGATTATAACAAGGTCTGATCTTACACCACCTAAAAAGCCTATACTGGAAGCTCGACTCGAGAATGTTAAGACGTGCTGTCATAACATCAGTCAATCTGCGTTGTAATCAGCAGCTCATACTGAACGTTTTCTTTTGGGTCTTATTGATACCATCAAACCACTAGACCGGATACTCTCTGCAAAGCTGCATTCTTAATCATTCAACCTGTGTTTTTCATCAAATAAGGATTGTGAATAAGTTCGACTAAAATTACAAATTATTGGTTTTAGCTAGACTAGTTTGACTAAAATGTTCAATATAATCTGATGACTAAAATAAGACTAAAATGCTCAGACTTTTAGTCGACTAAAACTTAACTAAATAAAAACAGGATGAAGGTGACTAAATACGACTAAAACTAACAAGGACATTTGACACAGGACTAACCCCTAGATTCCACCGGGTCCGTCTGCGCCGCGTTACGGCCGCGTTACGGCCGCGTTACGGCTACGACGCGAGGCGTTGCATAGCGCCGGGCAGGAAGTGGACCGGTCAGAGCATCCAGTCAATCCCCAAAATAAACTAATTTTGCAGACCCTATCCCTCCGTAGTCTTTCAAGTTCTCCTCCGGTTTACAGGCACTGTGTAAATTATATATATAGAATAATTATGATGATGAATGCATTTTTTTACCACTAAAATGTAATGCGTAATGTCACTTGTGTCACTACGCGCCTTTGCGTACCTCAAAACAAAAACACATATTTCATCTACACATGTTTCTTGTCAAAAACAAAGAATTAAGCAGCTACGTTGCAGTTTCGCTCCCTGCAAAAAGTCTTCGGACTTTCTATGACTGATTGAACTGGAGCTGGGCGAGCCGCGCAGGACATAACCGACGGACCTGTGAAGCTTTACAGGAGGCAGAGGCTTAGATCACTGGACGACAGAGTTGTTCACCGTGTGCACAGACAGGGTTAACGTCGGTATGAACAACAGAATTGTGCCAAAACTCCGCCAACTCGCTGTAGTGGGAGACCCCCCCAATGCACATTCTGTGCCCCGCGCACACACTGGAGAACTGCACAAAATCAGCTGATCACAACGTTCACGCTCTGTGGTCAAGCTGCTGCAGTTTTATTTACAACAAAGTGGAGTAAAACACACAGTTGCAAACGTACTCAGGGTGTTAATGGAAGAGTTTGAAATACAACAGAGGTGTCCTGCATTCAAAATGTTACTCAAGTAAAATTAGAAAAGTATTCTCATCAAAATATAGTTAAAGTAGCGACAGTAAAAGTAGTCATTGTGCAGATTGGTCCATTTC
Organism: Dissostichus eleginoides; assembly: GCA_031216635.1. Taxonomy (NCBI): domain Eukaryota; kingdom Metazoa; phylum Chordata; class Actinopteri; order Perciformes; family Nototheniidae; genus Dissostichus; species Dissostichus eleginoides. Next base: position 2,940,265 of record CM062278.1, on the reverse strand, counting down.
AGAATAATATATCTGATATGTTTTATAATGATTGATCATTAAAGTGTTCTCAAAGCTGGTAAAGGTGCAGCTAGTTTGAATGACTTTGTATACTGCAGGGTAGCTTGGGAATTTACTCCAGGTGGAACTAAAGTCTGATTTAACACTTATATTTCACATCATTCATCCACATCTGTAAAGTAACTAGAGGTATTAAATACATGTAGTGGAGTAGAAGTACACCATTTACCTCTGAACTGTAGTGGAGTAGAAGTACAACGTAGCATCAAAGTCAAGTAAAGTACAAATATCTCAAAATTGTACTTAAGTAAAGTACTTGAATAAGTGTACTTAGTTACTTCCCGCATCTAAATCAGATATGTGACCCGCTCTATCGAAATCAGTCGGAAGTCGCAACGGCTCATTTCAAAGTAAACGTGGATTTGCGTAAAAAACTAGTTTTTCGGGGTTCGGGTGTTTTGTTTGATTTTAAATAAACAAAGTCTTGGCTTTCAGAATATGAAACTTATTTCCAAAATCACACGATAAATACATTTTTGAAGCTTGTAAAGGGAAGATGACAGGCACCTCTCACTCACACTCTGCTCTTCCACAGCGCCGCTCCCCCTCCCTCCCGCTGACATTATGAATGTAAGGCGTATAGTGATCATAGATAACACGGCAGGGTCCGTTACAGTTTGTTTTCATCTGATTTCAATTAAACAAAGTCTTAGCTTTCAGAATATTAAACTTGTTTCGGCAAATTCAGATGATAAATACAACTTTGAAGCTTGTAACGGCATAATTACAAGCGGAGAACGGAGTAACTTTACGTCACAGCAGGCAGAACAACAGCCGATGTTTCTCGTGAGTGTTTTCCCCGGGAAACAAACACACACACACACACACACACACACACACACACACACACACACACACACACACACACACACACACACACCACACACACACACACACACACACACCACACACACACACACACACACACACACACACACACACACACACACACACACACACACACACACACACACACACACACACACACACACACACACACACACACACACACACACACACACACGAGCTTCCCCCAGACCAGTAATCCAAACGAAAATATCTTCCCTCCGTTACTATTTTGATCATTTATTAGCCGCTGATAATCAATCAGATGGATGGATTCCAGAGAAGAGGAAACTTTGAAGGCCTTTTTCTCAAAATGATGACTCGGTGACAGTCATTATATAATGTGACATATTTTGCTTAATATTTGGAGAACAACAACAATCCTGATATCATTAGAAAGCTAGGAATCTCCTCTTTCCAACAGTGTATACAACTCAAAATGTGCCTTCAGGTCAATGCGACTGATTTTGATAGAGCAAGTCACATATGACTTCAAGTCATGTGATCATTTCTTAGTATACTATTTGACCCTTCCACTTGGCCTCAGGAAATGCAAGGACTTCACAGTTTTGGCAACAAGTTTTGGAGAAAGCAAATCGGAGGCTTAAAAAGAGACAGGGAGGTGCATCTTCATCATCTTCTTCATCTAGTATGCAAGAAGTGTAAATAGAGGACAGTGAAGGAGACACTGAGGAGGACCATGCTTCGTGTGGGGTGAGTACCAAACGCTGTCTCCTGGTACTCATCTGAGTAACTCACTAAAAAAGTGATGTGCACCCCTGATGATGACATATGGAGTGGTTATTCATAGCTATTAAAGGTGTGTAATCATTAAGGCTATCCTTCAACAGAGCAGGTAGCAATACATAATCAAACAAGGGCTACAAACGCCATATCCTCCTGAGACCCAGAAAGAAAAAGGTTTCAAATTTACTTTTTTTTTTAGATCACACAAGTCTTTAGGTGGTATTAACATAATGACTAACACAAACTAAAAAATAAATATTTTAATTTTTGTTTTATTGTGTGTCCTTTGTAGAGGACATCGGGTGTTAGTTATGCGAAGCATAGTATACAAACAACATTAACATACAAGTATGTTTAGACAACATTAGAGCACAACAACTCAATGCAACAAATATTGAGCCCTCATTTGTAGTACTCCATCCTTTTTTGAAATGCAGAGGTACATCGGACACTTGAGGCACTTGATGTATGTGTTCCCACTAGGGCTGCTCAATTAATCGTATTTTAACCTCTTAAGCCCTGAAGCCCCCACGAAAGGGGGCCTCCAAACGTTTTTTTTTTAGACTGTGTCTCAGGGCTTCTTAACATTTATGAAACTATTAATGTTCCATACCCTTTTAACGGGAAGAAACTCCGATAACTGATAATATGAACCATTTTTAGCTAAAAAAAAACACAAGAGTCATACCAAGCCTTTGAATTAGCCTTGAGCGAAAAAATGCTAACTAATGCTAACGGACCTAGCACAGAACTCACGGTAGAAATGCCCTTATTACTTACTGCACAAACAAGATATCGACTAAGTAGCTGAGATTCCACAGATTCCATACATGTAATGTCATCACTGTACGGCCCCGAATTCGCGGAGATATCAGCCAGGAAATAGAAAAAAAACAACATCCGGTTTCAAACAATAACAATAATTAAGCCTTACCTTTTTTTATTTGTGATCAAAAGTTGTGTTCAACGGAATAAAAACGCCGCTCAAGGTTAATCCAAACAAACGTCGATAAACACTGAGCTCATTACATTTATCCTTGCAGCACAGCCTTCGGTGCTTTCTCTCAACAGCTTTTTTATTTTCTCTTAAACTACTTTGCCTCTCTTCACCTTCGTTTGTTGTCTTGCTCTTTTAATCTCCCCTCTTCTCTTCATCTCTTTTTTTAGACTCTCCCTCTTGTTTCCTGTGATTAGTGTCACGTATAATTTTTTACTGATAATCCATCATCATATTTATGGCAATATAGTGGGTATAAAGTTTTACAGTCCAGGCTGTACTTTCAGATATGCTTCGTTTGTATCTCTATTCCGTCCGCAGATGTAATGTTTACGTGGATTTGGGAACTGCCCATCGATTCTATTGGATCTAATGGTTAAGAAAAAGGTGTAAATCTCCCAAATCGACCAATGGGTTCCAGAGATATGGTCGTGCGTAAAGTATAAAGAATGCCAGCTGGCGTCAGCACATTACGCAGCAGACTCTACGCAGTGTTTACTACGTAAGGAAGCAGGAATTGCAGCAGGACCCAGAGCGCACGGAGCACAGACCGGACAGCAGATAACAGAGCAGGTTACAAGATTTGCATTTAGGACTTTTCTATACTTTGACTTTTGTCAAATAATGGCTCGCAGGAAAGAGACTTTTAATACTTTACAGGCAGTGGAAATTCTGACTAAAATATTGGAACATTGTAAATGTTTAAAATAAATCTGCTCCAGATTGGAGTCAAACTTCATTTTGGATGTTTGTTTTTTTAATTTCTTTTTTTTTTACAACAGTTGTATTTGGATGGAATGAATACTTATAGTGAAAATTCAAAGTAATAAAATGATTTTTACAGTGAAAAAGGTCAAATGGAACTGATGGTTCCCAAATTATCCAGAGGTGAGTCCGCCTGGACTTTATTTTTCTAAATCTCTCTAAAAAGGTCAAATTTCACTTGTTTTGCATCAATCTTGATACAGGGTACTTATTATATGTTATAGTTTGGATTCCTAAAGCTTTTAGTCTGCTAACCCATCATTCAAGGGTGGTTTTCACTAAGTAATGGGTTTTTTTAGGCGGAGATTAAATTTACATGTTTTTACTATGTTCCATCTGAATTTACTTTAAAATAAAAACATCTATATTGATTCTGACACTTCTACATCCAACTCACAGATGTAACCTTGCTTTGAGAAAAAAGATTATTAATTTACCCCTTTTAGAAGTGAAGATATATCATTTGTTGTGTTAAACCTGAAAAAGAGGCTCAGGGCTTAAGAGGTTAATCGCGATTACGATTATTGCTTGCAACGATTACGAAAACAACGTAATCGAAATAAAACGATTATTTTTTTATTATTTTTATAAAAATTTATTTTCTATTAATTTTTTTTTTTCAGTTGAATTATACTTAAAGTTCAGGTTAATCAACTGTTAAAAATATACTGTCCACATTTTTTTCCTCCAATAAATGGATGTTTTCAAAGTAAATGGATAATCGTTTTTAATAATCGTGATATCAATTATTGACCCAAATAATCGAGATTATGATTTTTGCCATAATCGAGCAGCCCTAGTTCCCACTGCATCCGTCTGCCGTGAACCCTACAGAAACCTACGTGTTAGTTTTGGCCCATAGTGGGCAACGGGCCTTTTTTCTGTAACCGTCTCCTGCTCTTCCTCAGTCAATGCCTCCTCCTCTGAGTTATCAACCTCTTCCTCTTCCTCAATCACTGCCTGTGGATCCTCATCATCTGACAGGCCTATGTCTGAGTCTCCCTCAATGATTCTGTTCAGATTTCTCTCTGCCTTGGTTAGTGTGTTGTGTAAAATGGGGGAAATAAAAAGTTAGCAAATCCCCATGTCCTCCTCAGAGGACATTCATAAAAACATTAGTTTTAGGTCAAATAAGTATTACACTGCTCTGAAAACTCACTACACTAACTCCTAAGATGTTCCCTTACTATAATGAATTAAAATATTGAACTCACAACACTGGTAATTACAAAATTACAAACTTACCATTTCTCTTTCTATAAATAGTGCTTGTGTTGATGGACGCCATTTTGAAATACAATGAAATTATCTTTTTCAAAGCCACACCCCCACATATAACACATGTCTGAAAAGCCCAGGATGTCCTCTGTGGAGTACAATTGGACTTAATGCTGTGGCATGTATAACCTCAAAGTAATGGACCAAAAACCAATGTGCACCACAGAGGACAAAAATGAATGGGTGGGTCTCAGGAGGACACACACGCATGTAAGTGTGTTAAGAATTGACCAGATAATGAGGAGCAATTACAACACTCAGGATGCTTTTTATCAGCTGTTATTTAATTATGAGACCTGGGCTGCATTAGCACACACCAACATGCTCACACAGAAATACTCATGCAAAGTGAAACATCCCAGCACCGTCAGGCACAGAGAGGTGGCACACATTCAGCTGGAACGGGCTCAGAGCTGACACACATACAATGGTCATTTGGGGGGGGACAGTGATGCTTAAATATGTATGTCGCTAACTGCAGCAGCATATCTACAATACATTTCATCATCATACTAATAATAATGATGTCTCTCTGTGTTTGTATCTGAGTTCGTATTATTATTATTTATTATTATTATAATATCTCCACATCCTCAGTAAACAAGAATCAATAGCATCCTCTGTCTATTGGAACTTAAAAGGCCCTTAATCAGTAGGTAATAGTATAGCAAAGTATTTGCTAGGATTTTGTGCTCATTCAAAGCTAGTATATTATGTAGGCTGAAAAATAAATGTTCATATTTTTAATAAAAACATTTTGTTTGTTTTCCTGGCACTAAAGTGGAATAAATAACATAAAAACATAAAATAAAAGTAAAATACCGGCAGTGTAAGAAAAAGTTTTTAGGGAGTACTTGTCCAAGTGTGTTTGGCAATTTACTTGTCCGAATATATTTTTCTGGAGTTCGTATTATCTCTAAAGTCCTCAGACTGATAACCTTCTCACTCATGTTGTGTGTTACTGGGGACTGGAGGGAGTGCAGTTATTTAGATCAGTGGTTCTGTAGAAAACCTGTCTGACTGCACTCATCAGACCCTACTACACTGAACTGTAAAAAGGCAAATGGGCACGATCCACATTACAGCACAGCCATTTCCCTAACAACCAGCATGGCATGTCTCTATGTCTTCTTTCACAAAAAAACATGCCATTAAAATGAAGAAATGATTACTTTGATTGAATTCCAAAGTGATCATGAAATCTGGAGCACACATTAAATGAGGCTTTGACTTTTTTTGGCCGTAACATTTTGATGGAAGCTTTTGTCCTTACAATGCGCAGACTGTACCGCAAACGTTTGCATTGACTCACTTTTACACCAACATCCTAATGGGAACTGCAATCAATAGTTTGCTCAAAGACTGACATAGAAAAGCGGATGCTATTTGCGCTTCACAGAATAATGCAATCCAATATTATAAACACCAAAAATAACCCTAACAGTTACAAAAATCCTCTAACTTTATTTATCTGGAAAGAAGGCAAATAACTATTGTTGCATTCCTGAAAAACAGTGATTTTATTTTTAAACTAGGGCATGAATTTGTTGCTGTTGTATGGTGCAGTTTACACAACTGTTCTTTTTAATAGCTGGAAGTAATGTTAGGCAAAACATTAAGGTTGATTTCACCTAATCTTAAAATAAGAACATTTTGTCAAAAAAAAAAAAGTACATTATTGACATTGGCAAAATTAATTTGTCTCGACTCAAGTTCAGTGTACTTTTTTGAAAAGTTTTCAATCACTTCTTTTATTATTTCTACTAAGGTTGAATGCTTCAGAAAAAGCAGAATAGTCCATTGTGGGTTATTTGACTTATATTCATACATGAACTGCCGGAAATGCAAATACAATTGTTATAAAAGCATAGATTTCTTTTTGCCACATAGCCCACAAGTGAAGAGAGCAGTGTAAAGCCCCACTGCAGCCGGACTCAGAAGGTCAGCGCAGCACTAATAACCAGCCGCTCCCTGCAGAGGCCAGGCAGGGTATAAGCAATGGGCTGACCTGACCTCCACACTGCTGAAGCCCACTGAGTACTGAGAGCTCTGCTGGAAGCTCATTTTTCAACCAGAGGTCTAACTGACTGAGAGTACAAGAGATGACCTGAGCATGGGGTCTAAGCTGCAGCACACAATCTACAGCCATGCTCCTGCTTCTTGCTAGAAACATTACAATACACTTTGATCCAATTTGCTCACATTAATTACAACAAACTATGACATAACAAAACATAATCACAGTGGAAAGACACGCCTTTTATTCTTGAGTTTAAATATAAAAGTTCTGATTACTGTGCTGGGACTTACTTCAGTGTGATTTAAAACCAAGGCAAGCACAGCCTCAGTTTCAGTCTAATATGCTGTAGCTCCATCTGCTGTTTCATGTTGCAAAAATCCTCCATCTCTTCCACAAACACACAGGAACATACATACCTTTCTCTACAGTCATCCAGAACTAGAGTGCAGTGCAGGAACTCTAGCCTGCAGTAATCACTAAAAGAGAAGACCAGAAAATCTGTCCACTCTCTCAGCCTTAAAGGCCGGTATCTGGCAGCCCTTCACATCATGACCAGAAATCAGTGGGTCAAAATATTTGACTGAACAACCCAAGAATAAGAACTCGTCTGAACAAATATAAAAATAGGACCCCATGAAATGTTGCACAAAAGAGTGGGCATGCTGCTGTCCTGTTACTTAACAGGACTAACTGATTCACTTTACAGCCATCTTAGGCTGAATGTCCATATCAAAGTTTTTTTTCTGATCCTCCTTTATCAGTTGTCCTATAGGAAGAGCGAGGTGGTGTGTGGTCGCATGGCTTTACCTTTTTTTCTGGTTGCACTGAGCACTTGTTGAACGTTTTCAGAAAAGCAATGCTGTGACTGTATAAAATGAAGGAGAAGCTTGGCCGTGTTTGCTAATCATGAGCTGTATTTTTTCAGACCGAATGGATCATAGAAAGCAAAGTAGCGATGCTAGTCCATCATATAGCTGCTGTTAGTGGTGATTTGTTAGGATGTTGTGCTACCAAGCACTGAAGTGCTACCACCGTCCTAATTTCAGGGTTTACGCCAGAAAAGTTAGACCCCCTTCACATTTATCAGGTGTTGGTTTTCAGGAGGTGTAGCATTTAAAATCAAAGATAATTAAACCACACACAAATTGTGCTCATTTCACACACATGCTTCCTAAACCGAATGAGCTTAACGAAGATGATTTGTGGGTGTTGGTGGCATATTGGCAAGTTAATTAAATCTTAATTATAACTCACAATCGCACACAAACTCCCTCTAAATCTCTCTCTGTCTGTGTTGCTCTTTCTCTTAGCCACACTCATCAGTGTTAATCACAGCCAAAGACAGTTATTACTACCTGGTGTCAAAATACTCCCTCTTGCTTTGGGTGTCTTGGCCTTCATTAGTAAAATCATGGAGCTTACCTGAGTCGTTGCGCAGGTAGGAGGACATGGCGGGGATGAGGCAGGACTGGCAGAGCAGCTCCTGCAGCACGGCGGGCAGTGCAGAGCTGTTGGAGGCTCGGCTCTCTGCGGAGCACGCCTCCGCACTGTGGCAGCTGCTGGAGCCGGCTGGGTTGATGTAGCTTGCTAACACCTGGTGAGAAAAACAATGTAGACACACTGTTAGACCCATTACCAAAAAACCCTGTCCACTTTGTCTTAATCAACACATTTAAGTTCACACTTTACATGTATATGGTATTTGTCTTTTTAAATATTGATAACATGTGCATACTAAGTTATTTTTATATGCAAGTCTATTCTCTTCACTTTATCAGCACTATACTTCTGCTGTTGTACTAATGTACATTTCCCCATTGCTGGGACAATGTTGGAATTCTGAAAGAAGTTTAGGCTCCATCCAAATTATTTTCAAAACTGGCTTTGAAATGATCTGACATTGAGTGGACCCACCTGAAGCAGACAGGTGACGTGTTCCTCTTCCAGCCGCTGTTTGGTGAGGGCCTGCTCCACATCCCAGCCTGAGGCTGTGGATCCAGTACCAAAACCAGTCCCTTTAGCCCAGTACAGCTGCTGCTCCTCACTGGTGCCACCACCGTGACAACTGGACATCTGTGGCTACACACACACACACACACACACACACACACACACACACACACACACACACACACACACACACACACACACACACAACACACACACACACACACACCACACACACACACACACACACACACACACACACACACACACACACACACACACACACACACACACACACACACACACACACACACACACACACACACACACACACACACACTAATGTTTAGAGTTAGACGGATGGCTCTGGGTTGGGGATTTAAGAATACTCATTCTGAGAATGTATTAAATTCCCCTTGTTTTTAAGGACAATGCTTGCCAGTGTATTGTTGGAGTGGAAATTGGAAATGGTTTATATTCTGTGGCCCTGAATAACATTCATTAGTTTCAGGGGTATATAAAAAGTCGACAGTATTAGCCACATAGAAGACACTGTCCAGACACTCTTTATTGTCAATACATCTGGGTGAGACATACACGCTTTGATTGACCTCTGTCTGTCATTTTTGGTTGTAAAGTTTCATGAGACTAATTATACAGCAATGTCAAGTTTAAAAAATGCTCTCAAGGAATACAGAGAAATGTCTACTATAGGAACTATCACACATTACTAAAATTGGGCTCATTTAATCCAAAAGGCTCTCACCTTTTCTGACATACATGTCTGAAAAGGTGTATCCAGATACATTCAAATACACCACTATGGAATAATGAAAATAAAACATTTGTACATCAAGCAAACAACTTCATGTTTTTTTCCCTATACAGCCTCACATTAGAAAAATGTAGGAATGTCTTTAAAGGAAAGACTCTTGGATAGCTTAGAAAACATTTTCATTCAGATATCTAAAGGTAATACGTCAAGGAACCTAAATAAGGAGATTAACATTTCTTCCCGACAAGCTATCACAGCATGCTTATGTTTTTCTAGCTTTATATGAATAATCTATAGTATAGGAGCCAACATGGATGAAAAACATTTTTTGTTTCTGAGTTGATGTTCTTATTTTGTGCTCTTATTGAAGCTCTTGGACTGGGGGGCTGAGGGACGGCCACAGTGACAGGTCTCTGGCTTGTCACACAGAGGGGTGTCACCAAAACAACAACAAACACTAGGCATGCTGCTACCCTCTTTACACAGGTTCCAGAACATGGCTGGCCCTATTAAAGTCTGTGTATGCGGGCTTGTGTGTGAATAACTCTGCTGCTTGGTATGTGTGAATAACTATGCTGTCTGCTCCACCCGACACTGCGTCCACATCACCCCTATCCTCCATGACCCCCACTGGCTACCCTTCAAACACCAGATTGACTTCATGATATCACTCATTACATCCAAAGCTATCAACAACCTTGGCCGCGCCCCCCCTGCAGCCCATCAGGACTGAGCTCCGTACCTGGGGCGACAGGGAGTTCGCTGCAGCCCCCCCCCCCATAAGGGTCTTTGAGCACTAGGAAAAGCGCTATATAAATATGATGTATTATTTTGAACAGTGGGCCGTACCTCGGACACGCTGCTGTTGGCGTTGGGGTTGCGGGGGGCGTGGTGGCTGAGGGCTGACAGACAGGCCAGGATGAGGTGGATTGCTCCGATCTCCAGAGCCATGCGGCGCAGCAGGACTCCGTCATCAGTGGTCAGAGGGGTGGTGCTGAACAGCGCCCGCAGCACGTGGAACGGCAGCGTGGGCAGCACGTTGGCGGACGGAGACTGGAGGATGTGACCTGAGAGAAGCCAAAGCAGAACATTGATTTACTGGTCAGCTAAAGACAATGTGATGCTGCTATGAAATTGTTTTGGTATTTGTAATGACCAATGTCTTTCCACTGAATAATGACACTATTGATATTCTGTTTGTGTCTGTCTAGCTGCGGCCTGATGTCTCACCAAACAAGATGGAAAAATACTCGATAACTATCAACGTCTTTCATTTAAACTGACTGGAAAACTAACTCGGTGAGAAAGTTTTATCCCACAGGCCATAAGACTGTTAAACTCCTGAGCTCTGTGATGTGCCTTCATAACATTAAGCATCCATCCATTTGGATTTTACACATTTATTTATTAGTAGTACAATAAGCATTATTTTATTCCTGTAAAGTATTACATTTGACATTCTGTTTTTAAGCTCATCTTATTCTATTTTACATGTATATAGTCTACCTTTCCTGAATTGCTTCCATATTGGTCACTTGCAACATTCTCTTCAACTATTTAATTTAATTCTGTATCTTTTTTAGCAATATTTGTATTGTTTTATCAAATCAAGTTTTATTTATATAGCACATTTTTAAACGATTTTTGGTCGAGTTTATGTTTATTTATATTGCATTGTTGAAGGAGAATTTACATTTTTCATAACTACACTATAGCTACTGTGCAAATGCCCAGAAAACCTTTGAACATGTACAATTAAGATTCAAATCTGACACTGCTGTGTGACCTGTCTCACCAAACAAGATGGAAAAGATACTCTGACATCAATAACCCATCAACGTCTTTGTACATTCTGTTCTTATTTATCTTAGGATGTTTACATGTAAATAGACTCCTGCATTTACTTGGTCACTGAAAGCATTCTCTGCTAAATTAAGCTCATTGTATTTCACAGGTATATATTTCACTTCTTCGGCATTACTTGCGCATTAGTCTTGCAACTTTTTCTTGCACTACTTTATTTATATTTTGTTATTTCTTGCAATATTTGTATTTTTGTTTTATGTCTTATATATATATATATATATATATATATATATATATATTACGTTGCATTGTTGGAGGAGTCTGGGACTTAAGATTTTGTATATCACAATAAAACATTTGAATCTTGAGATGAATATTAAACTGACTAGAGAAGTAAGAATCAAATCAGACATGAAAACATCCATTTGTTTGTGAGGCACAGTGATGGTACTGGCAGCTGATTGGTCAGACTTACTGCCCTCTCCGTCGTCTGTGACCCCCAGCACCAGGCGCAGCAGGCACTGGGCATGCTTCCTCTCCTTCAGCAGCACCTCTGCGTACCCTGGCAGGCGCAGGAAGAGGCCGAACGCTGCCAGAGAGTGGGCCGGGATGGGAGACATGGTCTGCACTGAGGCTGAGGATGAGGAAGATGACTGAGTCTGCTGCTTGTTGATTGGCGGGGGCTCGGCGGCGATGGACTCGGGGGCCTCGTACACCAGCTCGCCCGACTGCTCAATGGTCACCCACTCAAATTGGTCACTGTCCTTGGGCTTCTCCTGCGTAGAGGAGGGCACCACGGGGGCACTCACCTGGGGACAGAGTGGAACGTTAGCAAAGGTGAGAGCTATGGGAGACAATGCTGACAGCAGAATGAGGAGGGCGAGAACTTTGCAGTGTCATGATGTAGCCAATTCCAGCTGAGGGAGACGAGGCTGTCCCCTCTACATACTGTGACTACAAAATATGAAACTCATCTCATGAAATGACCATTCAATTCAAGCGTTTATTCTTAACATGCTTCAATAGAGTGGTGCAGGATTGAGCCCTGAAGTCTATTCATTTTTAAACGTTATTTTGGTTGGATCTCTAAAGAAAGATCTGTATTTAAATCAAGCTTAAAATATTTTTAAATGTTATGTTCTCGACATAAAAATAGGTCAGAAACTACCCCACTCATGAATGTCTGAAGCTTCTATGTTTCTTAAAAACGGCAGTTGCCAATAAGTGAATAAATAAGACTACTAAACATCACCACACTAACATTAGCCTCCTTTAGCTTAGCGGTGGTGACGTGCATTCATGTGACCGTACTGTAGTTTCTTTATGGCCTTATGTTAGCTTTTCATTTGGTCGATTGCTTTTTCACATCAACAATCATAAAAGTGGTTGTTTATGTATCATAAATGTGCATTTACCTGAGAGCTTCTTTCCTAAAATATTCCAAATAACGAAAGAAAATTCAAAATGTGTCAAAGGACCACGTGCGATGCTACCCTAGGGACAGCCTACCAAAATACGTCATCACTGCCGCACTCTACTGGTTCAAGATTAAGCCCTCCTTGACTGTCTTGTTTCTTTTATTGTTTAGCATATTTCCGTGTGAGGGTACCTGCTGAATGACATCAGGGTAGAGCATGGGCAGCCTCTCTGCGATGAGGGCCAGCCCCCCCATGCCTGCAAAGACCTGCAGCGGGGACTGGATGGGGTTGGTCTCCAGCAGAGACTCGTCCGTTGCCGCGTCCAGACATTCGTCCCCTGGCGTCATGGGCTCATCCTCAGGACAGCTGTTCAGCATGTCACAGTGGTCCACTGCAAGGAGAGCAAACAGAGGACCTGTTGTGTGTTCACGCACTGTCTCACATTTTGGACACTTTATTAAATGTAGAACCTACTCTAAATGAAATATATAATATCTACAACTGGGATGTATAAAAAGATGGACACAAGAGAAAAAGGTGTCAGATTTGTTCACACGTGTTACATATAAAACACAACTTTAATGTTTTTATTTAAATGCTATAAGCCAGTGGCTGTTTCTGCTAAGTGTGGATTTCCTTTTTTTCACGATTATTGCATGGTCCTTAAAAATAAAGAGGGTATTAAGTGGGGTTTAGCCTTAAATATTCTTAAACGTGTGTGCACATTTTTACTAGCATGGTGGTATTGTTGGTCTGAAGCTTATCATTTAAAAAATGTATAATTAGTATTACTGTTTTTTTTTTGTTTCCTCACTCGAAGTGGCTCTCATTTATCATCCTAGTTTCCTTAATTATCACATTTTTGGGGGATTTCATTTTTATTCTATTCTGTTGTTTTGTATAAAGTATGTGTGTTTGAATGTGTGTCTGTTTAATAATGTTTTCCCTGGTTGCAATATCTTATTTCAACCGTTCTAGACTTCAGTGTTGAGCTGTGTGGTGAAGCACATGATCAGTCTATCACTCCCATCGCTCCAACAGCGCAGCAGAGAGCAGGAGGAACACTGGCTCTCATTCATCAGCAGGTCTTAATGTCTGCAGTGGGGTTGGGGGGGGGCTATCCTTGGATGATGTGCTCATCCAAAGACAGAAGATGAAACACCGTCCTAATGCACTTGTTTACACTTATAATGTGAAGACAAAGTCAGATGCTCAAAATGAAACAAAGGGTGAAAAGCAAGACACACCACACCCCCCTCTACTAATGCTTACCCACCACCAGTTTATTGTAGAAGCACAGTCTTGCCGTTTTATGATAACATAAAACTCTGGTCTATTGATAGGTCATCCCTTAAAAGCCACTCATAATCTCTTACAGAGGAGAAATCTGGCAGATGATTCATCGCTCTGCACAACTTTCTAGATTGCTGGACCTCTCTCACCCTCTCAAATTCAAAAAGGCTTTATTGGCATGACCATACTAAAAGGCAGTCGTGCCAAAGCACATTTAACAAGGCGGGAGAGTTTTTAAAATGCAAATATTAAAAAAATGTTAACAAGAATATGAAATGTAAAATCAAGAAAGAATCTGAACATTATTAATTGATACCTAAGGTAGCCAGCCATGCTGTATTTGCATGTGAGTCTCACTCCTTAGCTGATGGTCACCACACTGAACTGGGCTCAAACGGCTGAGAGCTAACACCCACAGTCCAGCTCCCCTCATGTGAACTCTGTTATCTCTAAAATGTTAGCTGCAAGCTCTGATCTTTTGCGCTGTCAGCACTGTAAACTGCTAGCTGCCAGTTCAGATGCTGAGAGTAATCCCTTAATCACAGATAGGGTCTGGATTTCCATTTAGATGCATTTTTTTTTATACAAGTTTTGAAAGTCATGGCGATATGATAAGAATGATAAAAAACAAGAGAAAATGAAAGGATTTCTCTTGGTTGCTGGCTCAATGTGTGGCTTAATGGGACACTTAACAGTACATAAGAGCCGTCGTGACTTCCACATGAGCATTCGAGGGGTAAAGAAACACACTTACAAAACATACCATTTTGTCCTTCAAATTAGAACATCTATGGTACTGAATTACACAACCATCCATCACAGACAGACCATAATGTGAACTATGGAGAGTAGGCAGGACATGGTGAACAGACAAAAGGTGCCTGAGCAGATCTGCAGATTCACCGGTGCGGAGATCATCAAAAAAGACCTTGATGTCATAAATGAATCCGACCTCGTACTGACCCTGGAGCCTGCAGATTTGGATGGCTAAATATAAGCAGTGCTAAAGGCATCACATCCATGGATCGGCAGTGTGTCCTTCTGGCTAAAGGAAAGTCAGCAGTTTGATCCCAGCATCAACCTGTCCTCCTCACTAAATGTCCTTCCTTTATTATCTGTTTCATTTGATAAGCAAGGGTAATCAGAGTTAAAGGCTGCAAATAATTCTATACAAATAATTCCCTAATGCTTAAATACTTGGAACAGTATCCCTTGTATAACACAATCTTTCTAAATGCCATTTTAAGTACATGAAATCTGCATTAATAAAAATAAATAAAAAAGCAACATGCAAAGACGTAAAGCAGCCTGACAATATATAACTCATCAGGTATAGATGAAGGAGGAGAGCCACTGGACGGGATTCTCACTGCAGCACAACGCGTTGAGAATGTGACTGCGTTGTAAAGGCCCGGACACACCAAGCCGATTTTGGCCGTCGGTGGGCGTCAGGCGTCTTCACGCCCCACTCAGATTGGTGTGTCCCACACCGTCGTCTCTTTTCAGCCGTGCCGACGCCTTTTCGGCCGAAAACCCGCCGATTCAACAGTCGGCCAAAGGCCGTCGGCTAAATAAATCACTCTGATTGGCTGTTCAGCTAGCGAATCAGTGCATGAGAAGCGAAACGGAAGTGAGGGACCCAAACAAACTATTGAGAAGGCAAATCTGAGATTTAATTTAACCCCAGCTCTCGACACAGGTTCGGGAAAGCCCCATGAGCTTCTCGCTGTAGAGTGAAAATGGAACGCACACGCTATTTGTTGTTTGTTTATATCACGCAGTCTGTTCTTCTTCTCTCGGTTATCACGCAGTCTGTCTTCCGGTTGTTGCCTCTTTTGAATGACGAATACACACTTCCGCCGCCTGCTGGTAAGGAGAGTTATTGCCACTCATGCATGCGCAGTTCGTACGTGCTACTTGGCCGTCGGCTGAAGTCTTTGCGGTGTGTTCCAGTGCGACACATGGCCAAGACGCAGAGACGCGAGGCGACGCAACAGTCGGGGTCCGTCTGTGTCAGTTCTTTGGTGTCAGCTTGGTGTGTCCGGGCCTTAAGCCCCTAGACCTCTTTCTATTTACATTATCGGTATTGCAGTAACAAAAGTAAATTTGTTGTACAAATAAATCATCTCCTTATTTATTTATTTCCCTTTCAGATGGATGGACATTAGATTAAGGGTAGAGAAAGCCAAATCCTGGTTTTGTTTGTTAGCTTTTTTCAATTTTCACATGCTTTGTATATGCATGTTCGGAATATGTATGTAAATAGTGTGGCCTTGAATTCCCACATGGGATTGGCAAAATGTTGGTATGAAACAGAAATAATATAAATGAATGTTGAATGAACATTAGAGCTGTTGTTGGTACCTTTCTCCGTGCGCAGCCTCTTGAAGGAGTCTGTTTTTGAGAGGCCCGGGTCGGAGATGACCTTGGAGCCCAGTTTGACGGTCAGGTTGATGGACTGGTAGCCCTGCGGAAGTTTGCGGTCGTACAGGAGAGTCAGGAGCTGGGCCAGAGTCATCTCAGATGGGAGGGGCTGACCTGAGGGGAGCACAGGGAAAAGGCAAACACTCGTCGTTAATACATGAGATGATCAGTTTCAGACTCAAACACTTGAATGTCATCAGATGTGAGTGAGCATGTGAACCCTGCCCTGTTTGCAGTACCTGGAAGCAGCTTGTGGTAGAGGTGGAAGACAGGCACACTGATGGTTTTGGCTGAGGGGTCCACTCCAGACGAAGCAGTCAACTTGTCACTCATCACGCGACCCCTCCTGGATGGAGGTCTGGGGGGGGTTGAAAGAGCTCGCTTGGACTGGGACTTCAAGCCTGAATACGGACACAGAGAACATAGAGACAGGACTGGACTGTGAGTCTTGTTTTCATCGAATGAAATACACGTTAATATTTATTTTGGATCAAAATACAGAAGTCTAAAGCAACCAAGAACTTATCTATTATGCCAGTATTATACATTTCAAAACTCTGCCATGTGCTTATTAGACTCTGAAACTGATCCTAGGACAGATAAAACAGACACACACTGTGACCATCCTATCTTATCGTAGATATTTTTTCCCTTGTTGCAGACGCTCTACTATTCATCCATCTATTGGGTGCTTTCTATTTGTGGGTGAATAATACACATTTCCCTTTATTAATCTAATTTTGATGTTGTCTGCGGGGTAAGACTCAGAGGTGGTCTGTTGTCAGAGGAGTGTATTTGAAACACACAACAGTACCTGAGGCCACGACCACACTGTAGTTGTCCTGGAAGCCGCTGTCTGCTTTCATCTTCTCCTTCTCCTCATGGTTCTTCTTCTCCTTGTCCTCCTTCTGCTCATTGATCAGCTTGGCTGTAATGCTTGGTGTGTCTGTTTGGATAAATAGAAGATAGAATGATATCAAATTAGTTTAATCAAATAGTCCTACTGGGGCTTTATTTATTTAGTTATTGTAACAAAATACATTTTGTTAAGCTTAAAACAGTGAACAAATATTCAATGAAAATGTGGCTTAGAGGCAGTAGATGTGGCTATTGCGGTGTTTTGTTGACAAATTGTCTGATGTTAAATGGTTACAACTACGTATATTTGTATTGAAATTATTTCTGAAGGTTAAACAAGCTGAATCCCAAATCTGAAAACATATTCATAAAAAATATACAAATCAAAAGTGGCATTTAATTAAAGAAGACTTTAGTAAAAAGCAGTCCTCAGAGTCTGGGATAAAATAAAATGACAAACATGTTGCAGCAGGGCCATTTGACTGTGAGGCTGAACCACAGAGAGATGTGTCCAGACCTTTCTTCTCTTCCCATGACAGAGACAAATGGAGCAGCAGGAAGCCTCATATATCTCGGACCAGTGTTGTAGGCAAGTCACCAATTCACGAGTCCAAGTCACTCTCGAGTCCCCACTTTTCGAGTCCAAGTCCGAGTCACCTAGGGAGAGTCGGAGTCGAGTCCAAGTCACCCAAGGAGTGTCCGAGTCGAGTCCGAGTCATCATTACCTGTGTCAGAGTCCAAGTCCGAGTCACCCAAGGAGTGTCTGAGTCGAGTCCGAGTCATCATTACCTGTGTTCGAGTCCGAGTCCAAGTCCGAGTCACCCAAGTCCGAGTCACCAGTCTTCATGTATTAATCTTCGTGGATATATGTGTTGAAATGTAGCTGCTCCTCTACATTGCTTTTATCCTGTCATGTTATACTAATTTGTCTATGGAACTGCTGTGAAGCGAGTTTGGCTAAAATTCTTGTATAAAAGGTGCTATACAAATATAAAGCTTATTCATAATATTAATATTATTATTATTTTTATTATTGTAAATTACCTTTAATATGTCTAACTATATTTAAAATGAGTTACCTTTTAGAGAAGTGATTATATTTGTATGCCAATATTTTCTTATGGTAAAGTTTTCGTTTTGCACTTTTATTTTGATAGTAATAAGATCGGGACTCTTACTTTGAAGGAACTTTTACCGGAAGTCAATGGACAACGGAGCAGTGTAAACACACATACATATAATGACGGATAAATGACAAATAAATTAACATACTAAATAGTTGCATTCGGTTTTTAGCACCTGGCTGATAAGGGCACAAGCTCTTACGTTGGGAATGATTGTATACAAGCAAGGGTGATCAATAAACAGATACCATCAGTTAGAGAGTCTGACCATCATTTTCAGCAAGGGACGCTACAATTACTATAGTGAATGTTTAAATTCTATCAATAAAGATTAAGCCCCAGAAAGCACATGGCTACATAACATGCAAAATGACGTCATGTAGCCATGTGCTTTCGTGTTATCGGCTGAATCTTTATTTATTGATTAGATCACATTACTCGTATGATAGTGTTCAAGACAGCCTATATGTCTGAACTCGATCCTTAGAGTAATGTGTTACGGAGCCTTCTCTTCAATCTTTTTTCCACATAACGAGCATTTAGAGCTGCTCTTTTCCAATGTGGAAGCAGAATGTGTGAAAGCATACAGCATGATGCGGGGTGTGTCTCTAGAAATCTTTAGACTGGAACAGCGGGGCCCAGTACGTAAACTCGCCTCGATTTAACGAGTCAGAGTCATCGTGGGCTAAAAATTCACGAGTCAGAGTCATCGTGCGCGAGAATTCACGAGTCCGACTCGAGTCTGCGTCAATCAGTGCGCGAGGTACTCCATCTGTCTCGGACTGTGGATGGTCAATGTGCTAAATTGTGGCCAAATTGTCCAAGGGATGTCAGGGTTAATGGACTGAAACCTACACTGTCCATTCACTGCCACCTCAACCCAACTGCTCACTTCTTCTCTGAGTGAATCCACTGCTTTCTCTCTTGCTCCTCCACACACTCTTTATTCACTGAGCCAAAATCTGGTACTGTTCTCAGCTGCTTTCCATGACAATCGACATGTTACGCTTTTAACTATATTATATTTCCATTAAAAGAAAAACCCTCCAGTAAAGGGAGGGATTATGCTGTTTGAACAGAAGGCTTTTAGTTTGAACATCTATGCAGTTATGAGTTTCATGCACACTTAACAGCAATCAATCAGATATCTTTATAAAATATGAAGGAATGACAACAGTATTTCTGTTACAACAGATAGGTATGACATGACTTTTGATAAGTTGTACTATATCGCACCACTTATTCCTGCAGTAACATTTTTTTTTTGGCAGCAAGGCTTACCAGTCCCCACAGCTCAGTGCACTCATCTTGTTCTGAGTTTTGTTTGTCAGGCAGATTTCTAGTGTAAGTGTTGTGTGTTGAAACATACCAGACACCCGGTCCAGGACCTCAGCCAGCGTGGTGGAGATGGGCAGATGGAGGGTGCGGTACTTGTGTCCTGCTCCGTACATGGGATGCTGGATCATGTGGCTGGTGGCATTGATGCGTCCTTTGTATAACTGATGAAAAAAAAGGGTACAATGGTTTTGTGTCTGAATGTTATAATTATATGTTCAGGCTGTATGTAGCCAGAACTGATATAGCAGACATTCTTCTCTAGGTTTCAACAACAGAGTGAGATACCCACCGGACAAGGTGACTGTAGGAAGACTGTGACCTTCTCGTCCTCCAGCATGAGCTGCAGGAAAAGCCTTCGAATGAAGCCTGAGATGTTTCCAGAGATCGGCACGTTGCCTCGCTGGGGTGCAGACTGGAAGAGCTCACAGAGAACCTAAAGACAGGAAAAATGATTGAAATCAATACAGAGACAAAATAATATATCCAAATGAAAACAGTTTGACATTCAAACCACAAAGGAACAAGAAATGAATGTTCTAAAAATATAGTTAATACTATCATTTGTATTAAAAGTCAGCTCTATGGTTTTGTTAGGTTGAAAAGCAATTCCTCAAAATATTGACTACAGCAACAACAGTTAATCTATGTGTGAAATTGAAAAGTCAATCAAAGTGAAATCTTTAGTCTCAACAGAGAGGAATATAAAAGCAGACCTGAGCCATGAGCCGCTGGTTGTTGGGGTGGCAGGAGATGCACTGCAGAAAGAAGGCCACGGTGGTGTTCTCCAGAGCGGTCCTCTGCTGTGTGGTCAGCCCTCCTGCCTGCATAGAAGACGCCAGGGAGTACCGTGAGCCTGAGGCCTGGGGCTGGGATGCAGAGGGGCCGGCCGCAGCTGCAGAGCCCAGAGGCTGACAGCCTACGTTGGCACCGGCACTGGCACTGGAGTGGCATAGCAGGAAGAGAAGAGCCGTCCACAGCGGGTTCACCTCAGGTCCTCCTAACCAGTCTTTCATGGCGTGACTGTTGCCCACTTCAGTCAGGAAACGCAGCACTGGAGCGACCAGTTCTGCAGCCAGAGGGGGTCGACTGTGTGAGGATGAGGAGGATGAGGAGGATGAGTGGTAGTGGTGATGGTGGTGTCGTCTTTCGGCCTGAGCAGCGGGTAGAGGCAGGTCGGCGCTGGCCAGGAGACCCACACAAAACTGGGCCAGGCTGCGGACCAGCAGCGAGGGTAAGCCCGAGTCCAGCAGCTGCTCTATGGCTCCCGGAGACTGGGAGGCAGCGGCCAGCGTGGTGAGCTGGGACTCCGACAGATTGACCGGGGGTCTTGCATGCTTGGAGTCGTCGGTGAGGCTTGCAGAGCTGGTGTTGGCGTCGTGCTGCTTCTTGCCGTCGTCGGTCATGGAGAGGCGGTGGCGCTGGGCCTGAGAGTGACTGGCGCTGGGCACCGGGACGATCCCCATCCAGGACATGAGCAGGGAGAAGTAGCTCGGGTGGATGTGACACATGGAGCACAGCAGGCTGTCCACTGCCTTCTTCAGCACGATGTTGCATGGCAACGACATGGACCAGTTAAACAGCAGCCTGGAGGAAGAGGAAATCATCAGTCATTAATCCATGGTTATCAGAAGGGGGAGAAGTACTCAGATGTTGTAAAAAGTAAAAGTAGAAGTACCAGAGTGTATGAATACTATGTGAAAGTAAAATTATTTATTTATAAGGATTAATAATATTTGAATAATGTTTGAAGTGTTAAAAATATGTTACTAGGACAAACGTGAAAAAGATTAGCACTATGTATTTTTCATAAATGATGCTTTTTCTGACATGAGAACAACATGTAAAATGTCCTTAAAGGTCCCATGACATGGCCATTTCTATTGATCATAATTCCATTGTTGAGGTATACTAGAATAGATTTACATTGTGCAATTTTCCAAACTCACATTGGTTTCTCATACAGCATCTCTGTACAGTATGTGTATTCACTCTGTCCTAAACGGCTTGTTGGAGCTCCTGCCCCCCCTCCCTGTGAGCCCAGTGTGCTCTGATTGGTCAGCTCGCCCACTCTGTTCTGATGAGTCCACCACCGTTACAGCGGAACATCAGTGATTATATGTTACAACCAGGGTTCGAGATATTTTTTTAATTTTTGAGTTAAATGCATCAATCTGGTGCATTTTGAGGGGAAAATAAAGAGACTAGATCTATGGAAATACCCATATGAAACAGATGCCACATCATGCAGACAGACAGTCACCCTGTGTGAGGCAAACCCACATTTGCGCAGCGTTGCGTTCACAATAGCCTACATTAAAAAAAAAAAAATCGCCAGGCCATCGGGAAACCTCCCGGTCCTCCCGATGGCCAGTCCGGGCCTGCCAGCAGCCCTCTACTTGCTACAAACTTAAATATGAAAAGGTTCTGCTACGCACACACACATCATCTCGGCTCGCGCAGCACGCTCACAGGCATAGATTGTGCAATAATGTATTGCGCACCTTGGAGGTGCAGTGCGTGCATATTGTCATTCAAGAGATGCGTTGTTCTTTTGGAAAACATGTTTTTCTTTTAGCCTATTTACCTCGTTAACGTAAATAATACTCATTACATTGACACATGCATTATTTGTGATTAAAATAATGGTTGTTGGTAAGGTATTAGCGACCCCCACAGATGTATGATTTCACTGCGTCCGTGGGAGCTCAGACCCCTCCTTATGGGAGCTCAGCTCCCATTGGCTCCCACATAACTCGAACCCTGGTTACAACGGCGTTAGCAACCAGAAAATGACACCAGTAATGACAAACAGATGAGAATGCTGCGTGGGGTCTGGGTGCCGTGTTGGCGGGACGTTGCGAGGCTCGCTGCTGCGAGGAGCGGACAGTGTGAGCTGGATTACTGGTGTGGTTTCCTGGTTGCTGCGTGGGGTCGGCAAGACAGCGAGACACAGCGAAACCCAGCCCGAGCACACACACCCGCAGCCTGGCTGTGAGTCTGTGTGTGTGCTCACACACAGACTCACAGCCTCGCCGCGTCCCGCCGTCTCAGGCTGAGAAATCCGCGGAGCTGCAGCTGAGAAAAGATTGAGTGTGTGTGTGTTTGAGGAATCCGCGGACTTAGCGTAACGGCTCCGCGGACGTAACGGCTTCACGGATTGGTCCATTTGGGTATGGGCACGTCACTATACCCAGGAAGAAAAAAATGGAAAATGAGAAATCTCCAACGAGGCGTTCTGGGGCAGCATAGACAGGTCTTTTCTGTGTTAGAGTTTTACTCGCTACAGGGTGTACTTTGAGGGTTTTTGACTCTGCAGACCGTTTACATGCAGAACAAGCTCCATAACACACAAGGGGACGGGTAATAACCGGAAAAGCATGTCATGGGACCTTTAACATAAAGTTAATGGCGTAAGATGTGGCTCCTTTTTCAAATGATGTTATGGTGAGCATATATGGCATTTCAACCAGAAGGTGGCTATTCATACTCCTGGTGGGCTGATTTTTATGAATTTTTGGTCGATTGTCAAGTTAAGGGGAACCAAAACTGCCATTTTAGATCCTGAAATATTAGAAATGGATTCTACATCCTAACTATGCCTCCAAAACGACAGCAAAATTGTCCAAGCCATTTTTTAGCTATTGTTTGCATATGCTTATTAAAAGCTAATTAATTAGCAACTTGTGCTAATTGTGCAAATTGCCCTACATATGCTAGTTAGAATCCAGCATTTCTATGTGCTGGGGACCCGTATTATTCATTTCTAACATAAAACTTTGGGGTACTCAACATTTCCTGGGTTCACAATAGATCTCAATGAGTTGGCAAATAGACTAATGTGCGGTGTTGATGATAAGGGAAAGAGTGTTGACTGACTCAAAGAGCTCTCTGTTGAGCAGTGCAGGCAGGTCGTAGTCAACCGGCAGCTCGTAGCTGTGCCACAGGATGGCTGCCACACAGTGCAGGTGGGAGGGCGACGGCATGAGGAGACCATACTCTCTGGATGAAGAAGAGGAAGGGACCGCAGCGGCGCCAGTGTATCCCATCGGGCTACTCATCTTGTGGGCCGCCACCCGAGAAGAGTCATGGACCCACTGCAGAAGAGCCTGGATCCTGAAGGGTGGAGATTCAGAGTTATATTGGATAAATAACTCCTGATGTGGTTTTAAAATCTTCAATTCATCTCCTACCCTCAGTGTGAGGTGAGTCATCTTGGAATTTATATTCAACCAACACACCCATGTGACAGTAAAAGATGACAAAGAGGACGTAAGGACACTTTTAACTATTGCCTCGTGAGTCTGTCTGGAATATCACCTTGACAAAAAGTGTTACTCATTGGTTGTTATTCTTACAGGGGGGGTCTAAAGGACAGTTGGGGTAAAATTGGGGTGTGGATATACCTGTCTTTGGTTCCAGAGTCCTGTGTGGTGCCCAGCTGGTAGAGAATGTCAATGGTGGAATCTGACGAGAGGCCATTCAGTCGCCCAAACAGCAGGGGACTGTTTAAATCTGAAACGATAGAAGGGTTGTTATCGCCTGATAATTACGTTTTTTAAGATGAGTTTTGAACCCCTGTGAGCTACCTTCAACAGGAAATATGTGCACAGTATTATGGTAGGTCTTTAATCATTTGTGGACATTTTTCCTGTAGATATGCATGGTACAGCTTCCTAACTCACCTCCATACATTACATTCATTTGGCAGATGCTTTGCCACAGTAGAAGTGCTTACAGGTTTGTTTGGGGGGGTAGTTGAAACAATGATGCATACAATTAAATGTGACCAGAGCCTGAAGCTTTTGTGGGACCTAGGTTCAGGTTTGGTCAGCTATGGCAAATGTATTTTTTTTAGGGCTGTCAAGTTAACGCGTTAATAACGCAAAAAAAAATTAACGCCACTAATTATTTTAACGCGATTAACGCGTGTATTTTTTGTCCTCGGCCGCCACGTAGTTTCAGAGCGCATCGAGTTTAAAATACCATCTACAAGCTGATGCTGACAGCCCCGCTCCTGCCGCCCGCTTGCGGCAGACCACACTTCCACGCTCACCGGCAGGCCCGGACTGGCCATCGGGAGGACCGTGAGGGTGTGTGTATGTGTGGCGCGAGCAAGAGAGAGATCGCGCACACCTTACCTGTATTGTTGTTGTTAGCATCTGGTGCTAGCTAGCTGCGCTAACGGATATAAGGAGCTGTTTCAATGAAACCAGAGGAGCGACATTTCGCCTACAACTGCGCCGAGCACTTGACTTATGCAGGTAGCCAGACAGTGGGACATTGTACGAAAAGTCAGCACACTCAGCACGGATAGTGCGCGCAACATGATTGCAGCGTCCAGGCAGCTCCCGTTCGAGCATATGCCTTGAGTTGCACATAGCTCCAACGATCCATCACAGTGTCTCCACACATACACACACACACTGTATTGTATTATTGTATTATATGAGAGAGGTTCCAGGTTGAATTGAGGCGAATATTTGTAATGTTCAGAGGTTGTTGTGTTTAATATTCATGAGAATATTTGTCATTGTTCAAATGATAATAAACAAACATTTGCATAAAGCATATTTGTCCACTCATATGTTGATAAGAGTATTAAAAACTTGAAGAACTTGTCTTAGAACAGCCAAAAATGATTAATCGCGATTAACTATGGACAATCATGCGATTAAATATTTTAATCGACTGACAGCCCTAATTTTTTTATGTGATTTGTTGCAAGTAGCTACAAAATAATTAAAGTGTGGCCAGTGATTGGTTAGGGACTCGCATTTGTGCACCAAAAACACACCAACTGAGTCTCTTATTACAAATTACATAATTCTGAGAAATGAATGAGATATTATGAAGCATGACCAAATATTCGAATTCAAAGGAGACCTTGCAGAACAACAACCTTTTAACACCTGGTGAGGCAATCTAAAATATGCCAAAGCCTTTTAAAATTAAAATAAAACAAATGAAATGGAATGAGTTTCAGTATTTGAACTTTGAGTTTTGGAGGCTCTTCCCTGTGGTTCTGCGTCCTATAGTTAAAGCTGTTGCAGCTGTGTGGGACTCACTGGCATGGTCGGTGCCGGAGGCGGCACAGTTCCTCAGCATGATGTCGATGAGCTTCAGTCCAATGCGTGTGGACTGCAGGCCGATCTTGACCAGCACAGCCTCGATGTTGGGAGAGTGCATGCCGCAGTAAGGCGACATGAGCAGCGCGGCGCAGGTCTGCAGCAGGTTGGCGGTGGGGGCTGCAGCACTGGCCATCATGGCCTCCAGGTCACTGACGTGGGTCAGGCAGTGGTGGAGAAGACGCAGCCACCCGATGCTGTAGGAAGAAAATAGAGTTTACAACACCTACATCTAATACACATGAATCTACTCTCAGTCCAGAATCAGTTTTTGGTACCTGGTTTTAGACACCTGGTCCTCAGAAGGAAGGAAGGGGTTGTTGACGGTTGCAGAGGAGGTGTTGCCGAACGCCGTCAGGCCCAGCAGTTTGATCTGAGACAGACCCAGCGTGCTGGCATCACGAGGCCGGTGCAGCCTCAGGCAAACCGCGGACGCAACCTCCGCCTTCACCAGCTGGATCTTTATGTAGGTCAGGCCGCTGGTGATCACTGGCGTGGAGAGCGGCAACATGTTGACCCCATCAGCACTGATCTCCACGGAGACGGATGACGGGCAGGCTGGTTGAAGGGAACACAGCAGAACATGACATTTGAGTTAGAATTTAAGTGAGATGGAAAAGTGAATGATGGTTGCAAAAATTGTGATAAAAACAAATTATCCCAAAAATTCCACATTACGTTTTTTCAAATGTACTGTCACTGTTAAACTGGGTGCTACTCACTGGCCAGAGAGGCAAGGTGTGGCTGGATGTGGAGCTCTTTCAGCAGCACAGCAGCAGGAAGGTGGATGGTGAGGTCACACCAAGCCTCCTCCGGCAGGAAGATGTAGGACCAGGCTGCCGAGCGGGCTCGCCGGTGGGGGGGTGTGGCTTGGAGGAGGACCTCTGCTGGCTGCGCTGTGGGGCTGCTGGATGTGATGGTGCCTGGGCAGGGACAGAGGGATCATAGAAAATTTGAAAAATGTTGGCAAGGTTTTAGGGTATTTTACTGTAAAATACTGTCCCACTGAATGTAAGAGATTGAGGAGGATGTAAAAGTACCCAAGGGAGCAAAGTTGTGGAGTCCCTCAGCGTTGTCCGGCTCTGATGTCATCACTCTGGCTTTGAGGTTGCCGTCCAATGACTTCCCAGGACCTGAGTCTAAGAACTTCATGATGGTGGACACCATGCTGCGTGCTGTGTTCACAATGGCCCGGGTGCTGGTCACCATGTTGTTACAGATCAACTGCACACCACCTGATAAAACACAAGAAAGTAACAGTTCATGTTAAATCAGTTTTTCCAAACTTTGAGTAGAAGGCT
Organism: Dissostichus eleginoides; assembly: GCA_031216635.1. Lineage (NCBI taxonomy): Eukaryota > Metazoa > Chordata > Actinopteri > Perciformes > Nototheniidae > Dissostichus > Dissostichus eleginoides. The sequence continues at coordinate 2,913,143 of CM062278.1, read as the reverse complement.
GGTTTAGAAGTGGTGTGTACAAACCCATGTCATGGAAGGCCTTGAGAGCCTCGCTGGTATCCAACACTCGGAGGATGAACCACAAGAGAGGTTCCGACAGCTGACAGGTGGAGAGAGACCCCTACAAAATGTAGAAAAAAAAACGTTGGCATTGGTTTCCAAGACGTGTTTTAATATCAAGTAATCAGAGTCCAAACAGGCTGCTGCTCACCTGTCTGCCCATGTATCCACAGGCCATGTAAGTGAGGATGGGCTGCAACATGACCTGCACTGAGGTGGCCCTCTTGCTGAGGGTGGTGAGGATGGTGAAGAGGCCGTCACCCACAGAGATAGCGTCGAGGCCACCGTGAAAGTTCTCATGTTTGGTCAGGTGGAGGCCGCTGGCTCCTGAGGAACAGAGACAGAAAGTGTCAGCTTGTAGTAGCAGTAGATATATATACCCTCCTGATATACACGTTTTTCTCTTGTTCTCTGGTTGGTTAAGGGAACAATTCACCCACAAGTGAAATGTTATTATCAATAACAAATGATTTAGTTGAATTCCAAAGCAATTAAACACAGTACTGTTTAATTCAATAAACGCTACAACTCTGCTCTGACCAGTAGCTTATATGTTTTACTTCACAAGTACTTATGTATGACTGGCATTGCTGTAAGTTTGTTGACTATTTATCAGTATCACATAAATGTTTGGCAAATGTTGAATAGGCTAAATACCTTCTCCTCATTCAATTTGAGGCACATTTCAATTTTTGCAGCAATTTCTTTTTTTGGAAATAGTCATATTTTAGTCAAGTCCACCTGATGCAGATCTAATATTCACTCTCTACCAACTCAGATTTAAAAAATCTGTCTTAGGCTGCTAAATGCTGTAAATGAAAAAAAGTGAGGAGTAAAATAAAAATAACAAGGTGAAAGATACTGAAACTGTTGGTAGAGCACAGGAAGTGCCTGTGATGGGTCTCACCTATGATCATGGCCATGGCGCTGCTGTTGCACTGGCCCAGTGCAGACAGTATCTGGCTCATGATCTGCTGATTGGCTAGCACCAGGTCGGCCACCCCTGCAGGGGGCCCCTGGCTGAACGCTGAGCCACCAGCCACGCTCTCTTTGCTGCCACAGACCTTCTCCTCGTCCGACACGCTGCTGTCTGCCGCCTCGCTGCCGGCCGGCGGCAGTCGTCCACTGAACTCTCTGTCCCCGGACAGAGGCAGCTGCACCAGCACGTTGACCAGCTTGAGGAGGTCGAACATCAGCTGGTCTCGTGTCGTCTCTCCGCACACAGCCTTGGCGTCTCCTGGCCGGATGATGTTGGCAAACAAACCACCAAAACAAGCCCGAGCCCCCACAGAGCTGTCGGAGCCGCTGCGGGACACCAGTTTGTCTGCGCAGGTGATGTAGTGGTGGACCAGGAATGTGATGGACTCAATGACGGAGGAGATTGTAGCCACTGACACCACCTCAAAGTTTTGTTCGAGAGTAAACTCCAGCAGCTTCACCTGGGCGTCCAGTGGACCCTGGCCGGACTGGAACGGACCCCTGCAGGGTCGGGAGGAGCCATCAGTTCACAAAGACCATTCATAAAGCATGTGCTGAAACTGAGTGTTCTGTAACATTCAATAATTGCAATCATTATTGTTAGGGAAAGCATACCTCTCTGTAGACAGGATGTGCATGAGTTTGAGCAGGAACTCGCTGAACATCTGCGGGCTGGTGGAGGACAGGTGGACCTGCAGGCGGCTCAGGAACTCGTGCATGGCCTGGGTGGCGGTGGGTCCCACCTGAGAGCTGTGCTGGCTCGTCCCGTTGGTGCTGCTGCCAGACAGGAAGCGCACAAGGACATGAACCAGGGTGGGGTCAGACACCATCTGCTGGGCGGTGCTTTCCTGAGAGCTCATCCCACTGCTGGAGCCTGGAAGTCCAAACAGAACTTATTTACACCAGACCACTGACAATACTGTTAATAATAATTCAAATTGTAAGTGAAAGAAGTTTGTACTGCTGAGCATGTTTCACAGGTAAATTAAGTTCTTATCGCTCAAACAGCTGGTGATTTCGAATGATTTTATTAAGGAATAAACATTGTGGTCCTTTTTGAGTTTGTTGAGGGCATCATCCAATGACCCTGATGGTAGATTCAAGGATGCTCTTACATTCAAAATGTGAATGTCGAAAACTGTTGTAGGAACATTTAGAAAAGGAAACAACCAACAAGAACAGCCAGTTGTTTGAAAAAGAATGACACAAACTTGGGGCATAATAATAATATTTACTTGGATAAATGTGTCGTCCTTGCTTTAGGAGACCTTTGCTTTTGGTGTAGCATAATTCAATATGCATCACTCTTTGAGAGAAAGAATGAAAGTGTGACTATCTGAGCTCTGAGAAGATTCAGTGAGAGTGGAGTACTGACCGCAGGCTGGCATGTTAGTCATCAGGGTGAGAGAGTGCAGCACCAGACACCACGTTCTCAGGGAGGTGTTGGGGTACCACGCCAGCACTGTCAGGAAACTGCTAATGGATGCTGGAAATGCACAAAAAACATTTATAAAATAAGAATAAAACAAAAATAGCGAATGTAAAAAGGGACTTAATTCCCTCTCAGGGGTTTAGAAGGAGTCCTGACCCTGGTTGAGTGGGATGGTGGGCACTCGGCTGGCGTTGAACATGAAGATGTCTGATCCGCTTCTTCAGTGCCAGTGGAACATGTGTTGAGACTGAGTGTTAACCACAGCTGCAGCAGGGACTCCAGCTGAGAGAGAAGAAAGCAATTACTTATTTATTTCAAAAATGACCCAGAATTTGGGGAAACTAACATGTATGTATCACTTTAGACCCCATTTACACGGGAACGTTCGCGTTTACGCACCGTATGCTTTTTCAAAAAAGTCTTCCGTTCACACGCATTCGGCTCAATTAACGTGTCCGTTCACACGAGACCGCTGGGAACGCTGTAGTTAGTGTAACCTGTAAGTGGCGCTGCTGCCGCCACAAAATACACCAAAAGCAGCGAAGAAGACCCCGGAGCATGGTTGCCATGGTTGCCCTTCTGTTTATTCTCCGCGGTGGACAGCGTGTGCTCCTGCTGTAAATCTCTCCGGTAGTCCACCAGCAGATGAAAAACACCCACCTCTCTGCCTCTTCCAAGGGACGAGGGGACCGTGCGGCAGTTTCGTTAAAAAAAAAAATCGCCGGTCAACATGTCCGTTAAAGTTTAAATCTTCTGGACAAAATTAAAAAGTGCCGGTCAGAGGTCTTCTTTGTTATTTATTGAGCTTAAAACAAATTGATAACGACTCTATATAATAATATAAGAATAATAAACGGAGCCTCTCTTTTCCTCCCCCTCTTCTGACAGCCCAGCAGCTGATCTCTGAGCAGGAGACGTGGGGAGAGGGAGGCGGGGCTATTTCATCATTATCAGAAAATGATCGTATAGAGCAGTGGTTCTCAACCTGTGGTACGCATACCACTAGAGGGAGCTGGCGTACCACTGGTGGTACGCTAGCTCCCTCTAGTGGTACGCGGAGGAATCTGAAATATAAAAAATATTTTTTAAAGAATTTTTCTTTTTTACATTTTATTTAACCAGATGAAAACATTGAGACAAAATCTAATTTACAATGCTGACCTGGCCAAGAAGGCAGCAACAACAAAAAGACGAAAAGCAGTCACTACATTGTGCACATTTGGGACAGTAAGAAAGGTACACTACTTATTACTGCAAGAGCAGCTGGTGGTAAGGACCTCAGACAACTTCAATTTAAAACAGGCTATAGGGACAAGTGCCATCAGTTTGAGGCTTGATTGAATAACATTAATTACAAAATAAATCATACTGTCAAAATACTACAATGAATGAAAATAAGCTTGAGATCATTGAAACTGTGGTTTAAATAAGTTCTAATAGGCTATTGTTGTTTTTAGATTTAGAAACAATTTTTTTATTTCTGGCGTTGCTAATGACGACCATACTACAAATAAATGTTATCTTCATCAAATCCTCGCTCAGCTGAGAGAAGCTTGGGAATTTGCATATTCTTCCAAAACTAAGGATGATTGTTGGGGAGCGGATGACAGCACAGCGTGATGAGGTTTTACTGATTTGCAGTAAAACCTCATCACAACATTGAGCTAAAAAGCTGAATACTTTACATGAAAAAACAGTGTTATTGCACCGGTCTATACGTTAGATGCCAACTGGCGCCTCGTTAACTTCTGCTTCAAACCCAGATTATCAGATACTAAAGCTAGTTCTGTTTTTACCTGGACCTGCTGCCGTCTGCAAGACAGACGTTACTTGGGAAACAAAGCCTTTGTCGTAAGACAGCAACAGGACACAAAGCCAAAACTACACGGCATAGCTCTGGAGTTAAAGTTCTGGAGTTGCCGAGTCCCCATGGAACTGATTAAAAATAAAATGAGAAATACCTAACCATGTCGACTAAAGGTTTCCACACTGAAGACTGATATCAGTCAGGGAATCTGTTTCCCATCTGTTGTTGTGTGTGCTGACTAGGGATGGGTATCGTTAAAGTTTTAACGGTACTACTACTTTTATCGATGCCGCTCCTTTAACGGTACTCTTATCGGTTCTTTTGGTAAATTAATTAAACAAATTGTAAATAATGTGAACTTATAGAACTGTAAAAAAACAAACAAAAAACAAGTATTTCCTGCATAAATACAGTGGTACAGAGCAACACAGGTGGGGCATACAGGTATGCTGCAAAAGGCCTAACGGTTCTTCTGGAGAAAGGATACATAACATACCTGACGTGGAAACGTTACTCGTGGATGGGGCTACAGAGCTACTAGAAAGACAGTCGAAAACGGTGCATTTCTCCGTCTGAACGTGGTGCACTTTTGCAAGATGTTTAGACAAATTGCTCGTGTTACCGCCCTTACGTGCTAAACTCTTATTGCACTTTAGGCAATGAGCATTGTCCACATCGAGACGGGTAAAGTTCTCTCTGCCGTGTGTGTGTTTTGCATGCATGTAGCAGAGTGAGTGAGTGAGTGAGTGAGTGTGTGTGTGTGTTGCATGCATGTAGCAGAGTGTGTGAGTGTGTGTGTGTGTGTGTGTGTGTGTGTGTGTGTGTGTGTGTGTGTGTGTGTGTGTGTGTGTGTGTTGCATGCATGTAGCAGAGTGAGTGTGTGTGTGAGTGTGTGTGTGTGTGTTGCATGCATGTAGCAGCCGCGTGTGTGTAAACTGCCCCGCCCCCTCACACACAGACGGGGGGAGAGAGATGTCTCGTTTGGATTGGAAAGATTGAAAATACATCATAGACGCATTTTGCAGTCTTTTTGCATATTAGAAACGGAGTTGGCGAAACTAAAACTGCAATATAATGTTTATGTAGCAATAATACTTTCTTTTTTTTTAATGTCTCCAGTACCGATAAAAAGACCGATAACGTCGGAGCTTAACGGTACCACGGTCTTTAATAATTCAGCCCCGGGGCCCCTTTAATACCGGGGCTCGGTACCCATCCCTAGTGCTGACCTGTACATGGTGGACCTGCAGCATGGAGAAGAGCTTGTTGAAGCAGCCGCTCAACATGGGGATGGACGAGGGCTGGATCATCAGGCAGCTGGCTGGAGGAGAGCCCCCCCCATGCAGGGCCCTCAGCAGGGAGTCATCAGTCCCATTGGAGGCCTGGCTCACTGAAAAAACACACACACAAGTTAATCTTACAGCAGCGATACACAAACTGCCACTTTTTTTTTTTTTTTTTTTTTTTTAAACTTTCTTTTATTGATTTTTTCACAAGGTACAATTACACACAACAAATATTACATTTCAGAGAGAACAGTGCCTGTACGGAGACGATCTACATAGTTATCAAATATTGCTTGGTTTTTTATGACTCATTTGTTATGTACCTTAACCATTTTTCCCAGCCCTTAAGAAATTTGTCTTCCATTACTTTCAACTTGTATGTGATTTTCTCCATTATTAGGATATCAATAATATGAACCCACTGTCTGTAGCTTGGTGTTTCCGCCTTTAGCCAGTTTTTAGTGATAGCCTTCTTTCCAGCAGCTAGGAGGATCTTGATCAGGTATTGATCTCCGACATGTACAGATCCTTCCATATGTCCCAGGTATAATACCAAACAGGTTCGAGGGATTCTATATCCTAATACCTTGCATATAACAGAGTGGACACAGTCCCAGAAAGGTTGAATTTGACTGCAGCTCCAAAACACATGTGTATGGTGAGGTTCCTGATGTTTACAAAGTCTCCAGCATGATTGGTGAGTGTTTGTTTGTTTACTAGTGATTTTGGGTTTGTAAAAGAAACGAATTTGGTTTTTCCACAGAAATGCTCTCCATCCGTGTGACTGTGTAGTGGTCTGGTGCATTTTCCACATATCATACCACATCTCATCTGAGATCCTTTCGTTTGGTTCTTTTTCCCATTTAGTTTGTACATAGAGTGTTGAGTCTTTTTTGGCTTGCATCAAGCACGAATACAGGGTTGACACAACTTTGGGAATATCATCATGGTAAGCTTGTGCAATAATCTTTACAATAGGTTGTATGTCATCTTCATTTTTCTTAACCTTTTTTGTATAGTAGTCCCTCATTTGCATATATCTGAATAAGTCTTTGTTCTCTAGGTCAAAGAGGTTTTTCAGGTCTTGAAAGCTTCTCATTTCGCCCTTCTGGATAACCGTGCATATGGCTGTTAAACCCTTTTCGGTCCATTGCTTGAATCTACAGTCATAGCTTCCTGGTTTGAATCCTTTGTCATAGGCTATCCAGTCTAATAGTCCAAGTTCCCTTCCCAATTTCAATTGTTTAATATAGAATACCATTTTTCTAGTGTAAATGTTGTTATTGGGTCTAGGTCTCCATTTTCTTTAATATGGGGAGGTATTTCTCTTTGCCCTATGAGTGGTTGAATTGGGGACTCTGTAAGTATTTCGATGTCTTTCCAGCGGGCTATATAATCGGAGTTGCACCAGTAAATGAGAGGACGTAGTTGTGCTGCATGATAATATTCCTTTAAGTTTGGAAGTGCCAGTCCCCCTCTTTCTTTAGGCAATTGCAGTGTGGTATATCTTATCCTAGGTCTTTTACCCCCCATATGAATCTTGATATAAGCTTATCCCAGCTTTGGAACTGAATCTGCGGTATATTTATCGGCAAGGATTGAAATAAATACAACAAGCGTGGTAGAATATTCATTTTCACTGTATTTATCCTGTCAATAAAACTCATCGGGTAAGTTGACCATTTTTCGAAATCTTTCCTTATATCTTTGTCAATACATTCATAGTTGCTTTGGTACAGCTTTGCTACATTTTTGGTTATGTTTATTCCTAAGTATTTAATTGATTTAGCTTCCCAGTTTAAATTAAATTCTTTTAGTTTTTGATTTGGAGCGCAGTTAAACATAAGGATTTGAGTTTTAGATATGTTTAATTTGTATCCTGAATATTCACCAAATTGTTCCATAATTTGCATTAGCTTTATAAAGGAGCTTACTGGATCTTTCAGCATGATCATGACGTCGTCTGCGAAAAGGCTAATAACATGTTTTTGTTGACTAATTTCTATTCCTGCAATAGCATTTCCTGTCTGATCATTTGGGCTAATGGTTCTATATAGAGCAAACAGGGTAGGGCTGAGACAGCAGCCCTGCCTAGTTCCTCTTTCCAATGTAAATCTGTCTGTTAGTGAGCCATTAACTTTAACTCGAGCTGTTGGTTTGTTATAAATAGACTTAATGCATTTAATTGTTTTATTACTGAATCCAAATTTCTCTAATGTTAGATATAAAAATTCCCAATTGACCCTGTCAAATGCTTTTTCTGCATCGAGACTAATCAGTGCTGCTGGCATTTTATTTTTTTGTATTCTATGTATGATGTGTAACGTTCTTCTGATATTATCATGCGTCTGTCTGCCTGAAACAAAGCCTGTTTGGTCCTCATCTACGAGGTCTGGTACTATTGTTTGTAGCCTGTTTGATAGTATCGTAGTGTAGAGCTTGTAATCAACATTAAGAATTGAGATTGGTCTATAATTTTGGCAAAATTCTTTATCTTTTAGTGGTTTGGGGATAACTGTAATAATTGCTTCTTTCCATGAGGGGAGAGTATCCTCTTTTGACATGATCCAATTAAAGGCACCTAGTAGCACAAACTGCCACTTTTGTGGGTTGTTGAGCACTTATGGTCAACTATTGAACAGCAATTGTTATTTAAATAAAATGGGCTTCTGTTTGTGATGTTGTGAGGTTACCTGTGGAGGAGCTGGAGCTGAGGGCCTGTAGAATAGAGTCGGCCTGTAGGGTTGCCATCATTTTGAGCATCAGTTCAGCCTGCTGCTCTAGGCCCACCTCTAGCCGGGCATCCAGTGCTGTGACACAGGGGCCAAAGGTCAAACACATCACAAAGTGGATTTAGAGAGGACAAGACTAGTGCTGAAATGAGCCTCTACTCACCCTGCGACACGGACACTGACAGACTCTGTGACCCCGGCTTCTCAACAGCGACTGGAGGCTTGGACACTGGGATACCAACCCCCCCGATGTACGGGTTGTACCCGTACGTGCCATAGTCAGCGCCCCAGTAGTCATACCAGGTGCTGCTTATAGGCTGAGGACAGATGTGTGGACGAGGGCAAAATAAAAAAAGTCAACTTCTACATTAACATTCAAATCACAAAATGCACATTTAGTTACTGAAAGTAAAATATGTTATGCTACACTTGGTTCAATTAATTCTAAATGTGCAGCTTGAGAACAAATAAATCACTTCCCTTTATCTTTTCAAGAACACCCTCACAACGTTTATATTCACTGATCCTTCAGTTAACTTAACTAACAAACTGGTCATTCAACTTGTTGAATTTGGACAGTAACATTAGGGGCCATCATCAATCATACTAAAATGTTTAATATATGATTTTTGTCTGATAAATAGTAAAACGTAGAACTCACCACTGTCAAATGTTTCAATCTTTTAGTTAACAAATGTATAAAACAATTAGGCTGATAACAAATGTCCTGACAAAAAACTGACTGAACAAACACCTTTCATTCCGATTCGTTGCAACTTTTAACACTAAAGTATTTAAATGAACATTTCATGATATTGAAACTGTTCTAATAATACACATTAACTTGTGAAAATCACATAATATCAAGCTAAATCTTCTAAAAAGTTAACCTAACTTAAGTTGAACTATTCACAATTAACTCTAAATCTAGGGGCATTTCTGGTCTAATTATGCATTTATCTTTTTTCCGATACATTCTGATCATTAACAACTTCATTCTTCCGCAGCGTCCACACGGCGGCGTGCGTTGAAGCTTGCCGGTGGGCGTGTCTGAAACTCGACCAACAACCAATCACATGAATCTCCCGCCCCGGACACACAAGCACGCGGTTTGATTGGCTAGAGCTTGTACTGGCATATGATTTGATTGGCTGACGCTTCCGTCGAAGCTTCAAAAGTTGAACATTGCTCAACTTTTGAAGCGAGCAACGCGAGCGAAGCGACCACAATGCAGTTCGGCAAAGCGTGACGTCACCCCATTCAAATGAATGGGCAGAAGCGTTGAAGCTTCAACACACGCCGCCGTGTGGACGGGCCGTTAACGTGTTGCAAAACTGTTTCCTGTACTCATGAGACAATATTGCAATATTCTATTTTTACTCTTTCATATTAAGCAAGGACTTAGTCTTAACTTCTGCACCCTCAGTTTCTCCAACACTGCATTAGCTAGGTGGAACTGTAAATGCTGATTATTCCAGCATTTACTAACTTAACATGTAAACGTAATAACATCAATACACAAGCCAATACCAAGTTATAAACAAGTAAACAGCGAGAGAAAAAAGGGAAGAATAGGAAGTCACACATACCTTAAACACCTTGGCCGCGAGTGGATCTTTTTCCAAATCAATATCTAAAGGATCAATATCAACATCCATCAGGTCTTGTAGCAAGTCAAAGTCTATGTCTTTATCTTTTTCCAAAGAGGACAGAGGTGGAGCACCTTTGGATAATAAAAACAGCCTTAATATTGCCAAGCAAGCACACTAGGAAAACAAACAGGCAAGAGAAACTTTCTTGAGCACGTTACTGGGCAATTTTAATGCCGATCGAGCCATCATCTCCTCTACTCCTCTGAAATAACACTGAAGTCATAATAACTGTAATGACAAATTGGCCAAAATGGCTGACTACATGTTTGACTCCCATTCCAAAAGACAGAACTACAATAATTAAAACACATTGAACGATACTGTAAAAAAACGGTGAAATGCAATTATAAAAAATATTTAACAAATAAATACTTTATATTGTGATGATACAAAGTCTTGGTATCAACATTTATGTGTGTGAGTGTGAGTGTGAGTGTGAGTGTGTGTAGTGTGTAGTGTGTAGTGTGGACAGGGCTACCCACGCACTTTGGAATATTGAGGATGCTCCCGTAGTACCTGCAATGATATCAGGCACCAGGGCCTCATCAATGCTCTCTACCAGGGGGATGGGGGCCGGCTGGGGGAGGCAGTCGTCCGAATCCACCCCCGCTGAGGAGGAAGAGGCCCCGGCCTCTTCGCCGCATGCACCATCATCCATGCCATCCAGAGAGCCCGGAGACAGCAACTCACCTGGGACAACAACGTGTACACTTAATGACACACAGCTGAGGAAAACGCACAAGATTAGGGATATTGTTTTTGGGTGAGAATCAAAGCACCATGCTGGGTTGTACCGTGCTTTAAGCTAAATGCTAACATTGAAATGCTAACATTCTAAAAATGTTATCACTGAATGTTTACCATGTTTCCAACCCGAGTTTAGTGTGTTAGCATGCTAACTAATCGGCACTAAACAGGAAAAGTAAAGCTTACAGGAATGTATTTAGTTTTGCAGGTATTTGGTCAACAACCAAAGGATGAAAAATTATAATTTTGACTCGTTGATGCCTCTAGATGAAAAGCTTAGGGATCCAAAGTTATTCACAGCAGTCTAGGAAAAAGAATCTACAAGTTGTTACCGAGGTATTTCATGTATAGGTTAAACATTTGGTTCAAGTTTATTTAGTATTTGCTGAACTATTTCACTTAATCATGGTGCTATAATAATAGTCTAAGGATAGCCAAAACTATTCAAAAGTATGCTCAAGGGAACTCCACTATGTTTAATACTTTCATGGAAATGCATCCCATCATTGTTAAGATATTTCCTTTTTTAAATTACAGAGCGAAAGAACATACACTTACAACTAGCATGGCTAATAAAAATCGAAACAAAATTTGTAAAATTACTAAACCAAATTATAAATATTCACATTAAAACACCAATTCATCAAACACAACGTAAAGGATCAGGTAAAGTGGCCTTACTCCCTAAATATCCCATTGTACAGGAGACAGGATGAAGGAGAAATGTTTTATCTTACACTCTTTCATTAATCAAGTCACTAAATATGTCACACCAGACTTAAAGCAACCCAAACACACCTGCTAGGATGTCCTGTAGCATGCATGTGAGGGAATACTGCGCCCAGGCGCCCCCCCAGGAGATGTCCCCCCGGTTGAAGTCTGTTCCCACAAGCAGGAGCAGCAGGCGCTCCAGCTGCTGCTCAGACACCACCTCACACAGGTGGATCGTGGGTCTTGTGGCATTGGCTATTCTAGCAAGGACCTGAGGGGGTAAGAAAAGTACTTCTTTATGTGTATATACAGATTATGGAATTTAACAAGTCCATGCATGAGGGTCCGATGGATACCTTGCAGACAAACAGCAGCAGGTCGGCGTGGCAGGTGAAGTCCATGGAGAGGAGGAAGAGGGCCAGCTTCTGCACCACAGAGATGCAGCGCTCATGGGACAGGGTGAAGGGCAGGGGCTCTACTTCTGGGGCTTCTTTGGCTGTGCTGGACTCCGTGTCCAACGTGGAGCGGGGCCACTCGGCCGTCCGCCGCAGACGGATCAGGTCTTTAAAGTGCTGGAAGAGAGACGCAATAAAATGAACCCAGATTCATCATAGTTTTGTAATAATGCAAAATAACATAAGGCTCATATCTTCACTGTTTATCAGAATGTGTGTATATCATAACACTCTAGAAAGAGGGTCTAAAAGAAATCAATGACAGAATTGGTAGGACAGTAAACAACTGTATTGTGCATTTTAGGCATAGATAATCCCCCAAGTATTACTCAAACTCAATTAAAATCTTCCTCTTCTGTGCCATGGGGTTCATTTTATTAAAGTGGGTGTTGGAGGAACCCCCCACTGTGACATGTGGATAAGTGGTGTGTTAGAATGTATGCCCCTTGAAGCTCTCTATATTTAAGAGAGGAGCAGTTTCTTTAAGTATGGATTCCCTTTACAGCCTATTAAGGAGCTGATTGCTTACAGATAATAACATCAGGGCTCTGTGGGGACAATAGATGTTTTATTATTTTGCTTACGCTATTAATACTTTCATTATGCACTACGTCTGTACATTGTTGATGTTGTCATCTATTTCACCTGTCAAATAAGTCATGTTCTGTAATACTGCCGATGTTAAGATAAAAATACATTTAAAAGGAAGAGAGAGGCAGGGCAAACATCCAATTATTAGACATGTATATACTGTGTTAGAGGAGCTACATAGTGATGTTCCCTCAGTAAATGTATTTATCTTAGCATAATAAGTGGAAGACTTCATCTGTAGCTCTAGTTAATACGCTGACAGGTCTGTGCATTATCTTCATCTCACAAAACAACAATCTTTAATATTATAATTTATACGAATGTCTTCATACTATTAAAACATGGAGACAACTTATTACACAACGTGGATCCTCTTTAGAGGTACCCTCTGACCCCACACAGTGCTGGAGCTGCGTTACTGTACATGCAGAAGCTGAGCTGCTCACCTTGGATGTGGCCTGTTTGAGCTTGGCCTGTTCCACCAGCAGTTTGTAGGAGGAGCCTTTGTTGCTCTGGATCTTCTCCTTCTCAATCTGCTCCACCAAAGCCTTCTGTTTTGCTTTCAATAGATTTAACTGCTGCAATAAAAAGGGCATGATAAATAGGAGCATTGTAAACCTATTTGAGTCAAACAAGAGATGAGAAAAACATTGTCCTTGAGTTTGTAGGACTTTTTAGGACTCGTAAGCACATGTTCATTTATCACACTGACTTTTTAAAGAACATATTTGATGGTGAAGATGAGACACATTTACCTGCTTGTGGTGGACGAGCTGTTTGCGGATCTTGCGCGAGTAAAGTCGGTCCAGGCTGCTGTTGCCTTTAGCTGCCCTGCCGGAGTTCTGAGACTGAAGGCTGTTGTTGATGAAGCTCCACTGAATACCTGGAGGACAGAGCAACAGCACTCATCAGATCACTGGGGTTGGGACAGATTTCAATCAAACGTTTTTAAGAGGGCGGAAAAGAGATTAAGTGTATTCTATGAAAGTCTAACAAGCTTTCTTTCGTGTTAGTAACAAGATAATTCAGAGATCCATGTTGAATGTTCCACTTTAACAGATCATAATGTGTGTGGTTCATTTGTGAGGTGTCCATATTTAATAGATATTTGTCAAAAATGCCTATTACATTTTTTATTTAGATTCTTGACTTTAAATAGTGAAGTCCTTTAGTGAAATAAAATATATAATCATAGGTTAGAGAAAAAAGTGAGGGCAAATTGTGTAGTTTCTATACCTGTAAAAGATCTCTCTCGTTCTTTCCCTCCAAGGTGCTTCTTACCCCCTGCAGCCTCATCTTCTATACTGGCTACATAGTCCAGCAGTCTGGAGACCAACATCACTACCCAGCTGATCATGGGGATATCCAAAACACCTGAAACACACACAAACACACACTCTTTGTCACACTTTCCAATATAGAATCTGCTGAAATGTGTAAACATTCAAAATGACATTAAACTCTATGTGTCATTTTTGCTCCATCAAACATAAATGTGTAACGGTGCCACAGTGAGGCTGGCTGTACCCTCGGTCCTGCGCTGGGCGGAGGCCTGTGGCTGCTGCAGGGGAGACAGCAGGCTGTCCAGCAGGTTCAGGAGCCCCTCCAACACTCCACTGTTACTCAGGGATCTTTGGCCAATGCAGACAGCAGCATGAACACCCTGGGGTCAAACAAGACAAGGAAAATACTGCATTGGTGAACTTGAAACAGGGTCATTTGAGACATGTATTTAGGAGAACAAGTTCTATTGGTTGATTTATTTTAGTTAATTAGTGTATTTCTGTAAATGCTAGAGTTAGCCAAGGCTATTTTTCATCTGTAATCCTTGGACAGATGTTGCATGTCACCCTAAACATTTTTTTTAATTTAAAATAACAAGTAAATACAATCAGTAAAAACATGCTACATAGAGGCATATAATACTGGAAATGCTAATACAAAAGTAATACAAAAAATAAACGTACATAATACGTAGCAAGAAGATAAGCAAGAGGATAAGGCAGAGGCAGTAAGACAGAGGGATGTAAGAGAGATTGTTTCAATGTTGACAGAGCTGTTTCCTCACTAACAAAGCGTTTCATTGAGATTTAAATAAACTGAAAGTGTTTTTATTCTGATTGTTGATGGGATTAAAAGAGATGCCAGCAGCTCGAGCTATAGAGCTACAGGTACAGCATGAAAAGTCTCAATTGTTTCAATATTCATTTAGAGAGAGAGATAGAAAGAGACACACCCAGAGAAAGAGAGAGATGATCAGGTTAGTTCTGAAGTTAGCAACAATGGCTCAGGCTCCTATAAGCTGCGCTTTAAGGTTTAAGCTTTTTTCTCATTTGAGTAACAAATACATAAAAAAAAAAATTGTCCGACAAGCTTTTTTGACTTTTACACTGAGAATGATAATCCTCAATGTGATAAAGTTAAAAAGCACTGGGGGAAGAATCAGTTCAGGATTCGTGGTTGATGGAAGCAATCTGATGTCCCCACCTGTCCTGAGGGAAGATGAGCAGCTGCTCAGAGTTGTAGAGCTCCTGCAGGACGTTGGAGAGGAACTGGCCCCACCAGCGCTCTCCTCCACACAGCTGAACCAGCAGCAGGCCGGCGTGGAGACGGATCTTAGGCGTCCCACTGATGCAGAGGTGTTTGAAGAGCTCCTCACAGGCCTGGGCATGGAAGGTACTCTGCAGCACTGAGGGCACAGAGTGGCCTGGAATATACAGAGTCACGAATCAATCAGGTGTGAATATAAGTATGTTGCTGTCCATACATGTATCCATACATAAATGTCCATATTCTACTGGTAAAAGTCTGGGAGGAAAGAATTCAAGCATTTGTGCCCCTGTCTGGGATGTGTGTGTCATTTGTCTACTGTATATACACAAGTAAATATAAAGAAACAAATAAGATTTGTTTTGATCACGCTTGTTCACCGTTGTTGGAGTGCAGCAGGCTGAGCAATGTGTCCAGCAGGTAGCGGATGATGGTCCTCAGCTGCTCTGTGGAGGAGTTGTGGACCAGCTCCTGGACCTCCGGGGCCCCGGCTGTGGGGAGCGACCTGCGGCTGGCCCCCAGGGAGACGCGCAGCCGCTGCACTGCGTGGTGAGCCAGGTTGAGCTGCAGCTGCAGCTGGATGCAGTCCTGGTAGGCGGAGAACACACGCTGGTCCTCCTCCACCACCTTGTCTGGCTTCCGTAAGAAGTACTGAGCATTGTTAGCACTGTTGAGAGGCGGCAGGTCGATGTTCTGCAGAAGCGTCTCCAGCCGATGGCAAGCTAGGTTGTATCTGGAAAACAGGAGTTAATTGAATGTGAATTAATTCACCTCAAAAAAATTCCCCAATCTCTGCAAATATCTTCCTGTGTGACTAATATTTGCTAAAAATTGCAGTCCAGCTGTTTAAAAAAAAAAATCTTATTCTAGGTTATATGAGTGAGCTGTTTTTTAGCTTCAGTATTAACCAATGGGCTTGGAGTCAAAGGTCATGGACAGTAGTAGGAGTCAGAAAGTAATGAGGATTATAACATTGTTGGTTTGCTCCTTAGGTGTGATTTGATAATAAAAAAGTAAAATACTTTACTCCCATGCTTACCTGCACTGGATGTCCTCCTGCAGCGCCACCATCATGGCCAGATGCTGATCAACATCTGGCTGACAGGCGGCCTCGCTCTCTCCCCGCAGAGGATCGTGCATCAACTTCAGCTCACTCTCCCAGGGAAGGATGTACGTGTGTCCATAGTAAAAGCCCAGTGGGATCTTTGCCCGAGCATTGGTGCTGCCGTAGCGCCCGATCACAGTGATCTGGAGTTTAGAAAGCAAACAAGGAGAAGGCATACTTATGGTAAACAAAAAAAAGCAAGAAAAACTAACAACATTAAAGTCAGCCATCATGTGTCAATCCAAAGCAAAATACACACCTTCATGAACCTGCAGACAGGTGGGGGCAGCAGGTCGTGCAGAATGAGGGAGTGGGTGCTGATGTCGGTGGCCACCACCAGCCTGCGCCCGTCCACCTCCTCCCCCAGAGTCCAGATGTCGATGGACAGAGAGGCCAGGTCGGCGCAGGTCGGGATCAGAGCGTCGGTCAACAGCACCGGACGACCAAAGTCCAGCGTCACAAAGCGACGAGCTCCTAGGAGAAAGGACACCGGAAGTTAACTTTGGAATAATTGTACTGAGGTTTTAAAGATTGTATACGTTTGATTCCAACACACCACTTATCCACGACATACCAGAGTGCATCCTCTCTATGATGATGGACTGGTGTGGAGGAGGCTGCAGGAAGTGAGACGCCTGGGAGATGGCCAGAGCCAGACCACTTCCCATGGGGCTCTGCGGCAAAAACAAAACCGTATTTAACAAAAGAAAAAGAAGATAAATCTCTCTCGATGTCCTGTTATCTGATTGCTAGTTTATGGGTTTGACAAAAGTGTCTGTTTTAATTCAGGCATACATTCAAAAAAGCATTATATATATTTACACATGTTGAACTATGAATCTTTTTATATGTTTAGTATGGAACGAATAGCTGATATTAGGGATGCTCCGATCGGGAATTTTGGGGCCGATCGCCAGAATCAGTATCGGCCAATACCGATCGCCGATCCGATCGGGTGGGTGGGGGCTATGGGGATCTTCCATGTAAAGTGATGTTTAAAACTCAGTTAATGGGGCTCCTTTTTATATTGCTTCAGTTTATAATCGTAACGGATCGAAAAGTTCAGATTAATTTTTCAATACATGATGCTCTTCCACAAACAACCAACATAATTATTACCTTCAAATGAAGTACATTATTCAAGTTTACATTCACTTTGGATAATAACACGGGAGAAATGAGCGGAAGCGCTCTCTTTTCCTCTCTCCCCCTCTCTCTCCCTCTCCTGACAGCCTGTCAGTATCGTCTCATGCAGCTCAATGATCCAGTAATGAGTGACCCGACAGTGAAGAATAAATATATTTATAACTAGTTTAGCTTGTTCCAGAGGTAGATCAAATAGCTAAGTGTGTTAGGTCTAACTCTTAGTGTGTGTGTTGCTCCGCCCACCGGTCCGTCACTGCGGGTGGAGCTGCAGGATTTCTGCTTCACACACGTTGCATACCGCTATTTTATTGTCTTTTTCGGACACCTTAAAATACTGCCTGACTGGTGAAGCCATTTTGGCGAGCTTGTTTTGCCGCACAGAGAAAAGTGTCATGTATTTTACGTCATGCGATCAGCTCTCCTGATCGGCCTTTATAGAGAGCACCGATAGATCGGCCGAGAGTGAATATCGGTCGATAACGATCGGCGGCCGATCGATCGGAGCATCCCTAGCTGATATGATCAGCAACAAAAATACATTTAGGAATGAATTAGACGTTTTGGAACCCATTTCATCACTGTGCATCTGTCTACAAACCTATGAGAGTATATTTGGACGCCTGGATGAATAAAGGGAATGATTCATTATACATTGTACTGTAAATCTCCCTCAAATATTGTTGTTTAACGGGTTATTTAATAATTTATTTGGCTTCCTTGTGTGTCTAGTGAAAAGGAGAATGAAACTGAGAAGGCATTTGTGTACTGGGTAGTTTTTAGTTGCTGCTAAAAAAGAACTGAGGCTTATGAGGTAGACCTGTATGAAAGGCAGCTGTCACTAACTAAGCAGCATGAAGCTGCATGAACTAACCGGCTTGGCTTTCTGTGTGTTCTTGTGCGCAGCCAGGTTGACGGGCCCGGGGTCCATCATGGAACCGGGGAACAGGTGAGCCAGTTCAGCGCTGAAGGCCGCTGACACCGCCTCATTGGGCGGCGTGAGAGGAGGGGTCATGAAGAGGGGCGTCGTTTTAGGTGTGGGCGGGATGACGTCAGAGGGGTGGATGAAGAAGCCGGGGCAGAGGAGGGGTTGGAAGGCACAGAGTTGTGGATGGTCCCCACGCCGGAGGCAGAGGCGGCTGCAGAGGTGGTCTGATGCAGCTTGGCCTCCAGCTTGGCCTTCTGTTCGCAGCACAGACACAGAGGGGTTACTAATGGCGCATTTCCACTGCAGCGCGTACCACGGTTTAAGCGCGCCGTGCCAAACTCGGCCCGTTTTTTGTTGCGTTTCCACTAGGGGTAGTTCCGGCTAACGGGTACTGTTTCACAGTTTTTCTGGCTCTCCAAAATCCAGGTTCTTTCCGGGCCAACAACCGGGCTGAGTATGCTAAACTAGTGAGAGAATCGCTGGCAGGGGGCTACAACTACAACAAAATGAACATATTTGACCGTGATTGAATTGTAATTTCAAAATGATGCCGAAGTAACAACATACTGATACCGGTTAGTAAAAACCATGAATTAATGCTTTGACAAGTCTGCAGACAGACGGCAGGCGAAACACCTTTTAAAATGCGTGTTTTCTGAATGGAGATCGGCTAAGCTAACGCACTATATGCTCCGACCGTCCACACTCACAACAACAGACATAAATAAACAGCGACTGTATTCGCCATGACACAGACAGTCTGTGGTTTGTACTTGTTTAACTTTGTCTAGTTTCTGAACAGATATGAGGAGCTGTGAGCTCCGAGTGCTAACAGCTAACGGCTGATGTTGGTTTTGTGTTTCACATTGAAGATGACGTCACGCTCCGCCTACACTGCGTTACTATAGTTACTACCCCAGTTCCTAAACTGTAATGGAAACGCAGCATAAAGTGAGCCCGGCCTACCAAGGCCTAACTATACCGTACTAAGCCGTGCGAGGCCCTGCAGTGGAAATGTGCCATAACTAACTAGTAGCTGGTATCGTAACAGCAGAATTACTAAAAAGAAATTAAAACAATTCAAGAAAATCAAAATTCCTGAAAATGACATTAAAATGTGTTTTCATTAGGTGCCTGCAGTTAGAAAAAATGCTGTTAAAAGTAACATAGTACTGCTATGTCTAAATATTTGTTCCAGTTTTACTGTGCCACCTATGCTATGCGGCTAAGTGAAATTATGTGCGATTGTGCGTACATGCGCGTGGGTGTGGGTGTGTACCTGCTGCTGCAGCTTGAGCAGCTGCTGCTGTTTCTCCTGCAGCACCTGCAGCTGCTGCTCCGCTGACACCATGGCGTGGGACAGTGACTGTAGCGCCACCTGTGCTGCAGAGCTCAGCGCTGTAGAAGCTTCTCCAACCGTTCCTGACGACAGGCCTCCCACCGCAGGCGTCACGCCAAACGTACTCACTGGGGGTAAAGAGTAAGAGATCAGGAGAGGACCACTTAAGTGTTCCAACAGCTTCTCAAGTGGACAATTATTTGAAAAAGAATACAACATTTAAAACCACAAGTAAGTGAGTATACACAAGTTTGTGTTAAAGGGAGCTTTTCTAAGAGTTTATTCTAATTCCAGCATATTCCTAGCCCTTAAAAATAACAGTTAATATTAGGCATTGAAGAAACTTTTTCAACTGTGTGAGCTCTGTGATCAGGGGCCAAAGACATCTATTTAAAGTGATGTTTACCGGTGAACAGGCTGGCGTCGTCTCGCTCCACCCGTGTGCCGTCACTAGTAGAGATACAACTAAAGTGCAAAGGCTCCACCTCCAGGAGTCCTGTTAGTGCTGTGAAGCTGCCTTCTGCTGCTGAACAGCTGCTCACCTTTCCATTCCCTGCACAACACAACACCAAACCAAACATTCAGGAACACACCGAGCTTCAGGAGAAAACTACAATTCAACTCTATCCAGTTTTCCTCAATTTTGGAATGATTTTTTAATGAATCAAGACCCTAAGAATTTAAAGGAGAAATGTTGTGAGATACAGAAAGAGTCAGTATACCATTTAAATGACTTAAAACTTCAATTAAAGGGTGTATACATCCTTATCAGAATAACAAAGACTGGAGCCATTTTACACATGATCCCCTTCTATTAAACAAAATGTATTGGAGAAGTTCAATCTATTTAAAGTAATTTTATTTCATATACATTGTTTACCGTCTGATGTAACTTCATCGTTAGTCAGAATACCGTGTGAAAAGCTGATACCTGACAGGATGTCAGAGAGGTCGATCTCATCTGACTGGACTCCGATGCTGCTGTTGAAGGCGTTCCTACAGGAGGAGCCGCTGACCTCCAGGTCAAACAGCACCGGGTCGAAGGGAGAGCTGTACAAGCCGTACCTGCAGGAGGAGGACAGGAGGGGGGAGAGTGACGCTTGTGATGGGTAGATACATCGCGGAATTAAGAACAAAGCGGATGAGACAGTGGGCTTCACTTCAGCAGTAGTTGGAAATACTTGTATCTTCTTATTATTAAATAAATAAGTTAAGTAATAGAATGGTATTTGTGCCTCACAAGCCTGCAGAGGCTGTAAGAAACTCTTGGAGTAGTTGCAGTACCTGGTCTGCAGCAGAGCCTCCAGGGGGGTGAGGCGGTCCTGCAGCTGTCGAGAGATGGTGGTGAGCAGAGAGGCGCAGGCGGTGCTGCAGCCTGCCAGGTCCTCCTCCTTCACGTAGTTCAGCAGCACGAAGTACCAGAACACGGATCCTGAGACAGGACAGAGGGGTCAGGCACTGAATGATGGGGGATGATGATCGGAGTTGTTGTTCAGTTACTTACCACCAGTAGCTGATGCAGGCAGATAAGGCATATTTCTAGCATTGCCTTCAGAAGACTGACTCCAAAACCCTGCTGACTTTGGTCACCTTTCCCATTGCTACAGCAGGGAAAAATAAAACAGCATGTTTATTATTATGTCCGTATAAACCCAAAAACATAAATAAAGTACAAATACTCCATATCGGCATTTTCCACTATGGGAACCAAATAAACGTTGACATGAAGCAGAAGGGATAGCCATGATAATGTGTTATGCTTTTCTTTCCAGCCCCCCCCAGATCATTTGATGAAAAGTTCAACCTATACCTATATAATATAACCTATATTACGTCACTGCTCACTTCATAAATCCAGGTTCAGCTGCTCTCGGGGTGAATTCAACATTTATTTCAACACAGCAAACAAAACAAATATTCCCCAGGGATACGTGTTCTGCTTATGAATATTCAGTACGTGTGCTTTCCTGTTATGCAATTTATCTGTAGACAATGTGTTTTGAGTGAGTGAGTAAGTGTTATATTGAATTTATCTGCCCCCTCCCCTCAGTTTCACTGGGCAGTTCAGATGGCCACTGAAATCATCCATGCTTCTTACCTTATACAAAGTGCAAGAAAGCGGGCACATTTGTGCGCTATGCTCCGGCCAGCTTCGAAGAAACACATCCGTACAATATCCGTTAGCCGCGTCCGGGATTTTGCCAGCAGGCCCTCTTTTCCTTCTCTTAAACTGAAGCCAAAGAATGTATTATTATTGTCTGTAAAATGTCAAAGTGGAGGTAACGTGTGAACGAGATGTCATAGATGAATGTGGTGTTATTTTAGTCCTACCTGCAAGGTCCGTTAGAGAACACCCCAGCCAGCCAGCACAGGATGTCGAGGATCAGGCTCTGAGCGTGTTCATTGGCTGGGCTGACTTCTGTGCGTCTACAGAGCGCGTCCAGCAGCTTCTCGTGGAAGTCTGGGAACTGCAGCATAGCACAGCGTTGGACCCTGAGGAGCAGAGAAGGACAAACATAAGTTTACTTCTGCAACAGGAACAGCAGAAACAGGTATACCAAGAAGTCACTGTCATCTGATGGAATGTGTGTTAGTACACTTACTGTTCAATTTACTTCTGTTAGATATTTATTACAACAACATTTTGACAGTGCTAACAGAACATAATGTTTCAAAGTGATCTGACCTTTCTTTGGGCATTGACGTCTTTTTAAACTTTCTGATTGTGACTGAGACCTCCTGCAGCAGGTCACAGCCTCGCATGTTTTCCACTTTCTTCGAGGGCGCTGAGCTCTCGCTTTTCACTGCAGACACCTTCTCCTACAATCACACAACAAAAATACATTAATATGAGTGTGTTAACTTTTTCGGAAAGGTAAGGATATGAGAAACTACTACATCAATAAAAACATTATTTACATTTATATTTGCATGGGAGTATTCCAAGTATGAACCTATCCTGAGAAAACTGGAAGCAGTGATGTGTACCTTGGAGGCCTGAGCCCGCTGCAGCAGGGTGGACAGTGAGTGCGCTTTGGTGCCCTGGGGCTTGGCACAGGGCATCCTCACCACGGGTCGGGGGCTCTCCTCCATGCCCCGGTCACTCACCGCTTTAATGTGAACCAGGAAGGAGCGGTACTTGCCTCCCGCCATGCCTTCAGGGGAGGGAGAACAATACAGCTTAGAAAACACGGACGCACTCACAACTGAATAGCATCTTCCTGAGCTGCAAACCCCTGAGGGTCAGGCTGTAATCAGGTCATGATGCCCTCACAGAACGTGTACTTGTGAGTGTAGTTACCTTTGACCAGCTTGGGGCTGGTGAGACTGAGCATGCCTGCATGGCCAGAGAGGTCCAGCCCACTGGCCAGCCACACTGGACCACACAGGATGTCCTCCTTGTGGTCCTCCAGGAATGGACACAGCATGGAACCTGCAGCAAACACATGAACCGCTGTATTTAGGGCGGGTAATACACACATTAAGACTTTCACAATGTTAAACAAAAACCTTCAGCCCTAAAAAGACATTTATTTATTTTGGAATAGTGCCTTTCCAGTTTACCAACCACTCAAAGCGCTTAAACACTAAATGCCAACCTTTATACTCATGTTTGTTACCGTCTTTTTAGAAAATTAGAGACAGCAACATTTCTGAATCTGAAATAAAGCAAAAATGTGTTATTCTTTACCTGATGTCTCCTCAATGTCCATGAACTGGATGTCCTCTGTGAAGTCATGCAGCAGAGGCTGTCCGTTCCTCTCGCCGTTAGCGTGGAGGACGCTGGAGAGGGGGAAGGAGATCTGTCTGTCCACCGCCGTCTCTGTTACAGACATCAGAGGCAAGAATCAGACACAAAGAGAGGATCCATATTCAATAGGCCACAATTCGTTTTAGCGGATATTGTAATGAAAAACAACACAAAACATCTTTAAGCACCTGGATCAAAACAGTTGCAAAGAACAATCTACCAACCTGCAGGTATGCATTCAGTATCGTCACTGTACTAAATACTTTACAAAAAAGATACCATCTCAAGGCAGTGTCCTTACCGCTGACTTTGCCCAGCCCGGGTGCTTTGTTCTTCAGTAAGGTGACCTGGATCTGAGGAATGTTGATGATGTTGGCATTCAGGAGAAACTTGAAGTCCACGTGACCCACCATGCAGGCCTTGGGCAGCACCAGCTCAAACACATGCTCGTCCCAGCTGGAGCTGCAAAGACAACACAGGTCACCGACTGCTCAGATATTCAACTTAAGCACTGAAGATGACTTATTAGAGGAGGAGCCCTTAGCCATTTAGCTGGGACACTTATTAAAGTGACTGCAGTCATACAGTTAAAAAAAAAAATGGGCGCTACCTGTCGCTCTGAAGCTTCCAGGTGCGTGTGTGTTGGGCTGCATCTCCGTGGTGCTGCTGGTGGAGGTGCTGGGGATGGCGCCGCTGCTGCTGCTCTTGCTGCACCTCCGACCAACATGGCGGCACAGTGGCTGAGAAGCGGGGGATCAACGTCTCGAAGCGTGTCAGCTCCACCAGTGACATCAGGCTCTCCGTGGACAGCGGCTGGTCAACAAGGAGGTCCACTCCTTCAAAGAGTACAGTTCAGCAGTTACAGCATCACAGAAGGGCAAAGAATTTACCAGTGAAATGTTTGTAATTGACGATCAGGCCATGAATTCTGAAGTGAACAGCTACTGAGTGAGTGAGTGAGTGAGTGAGTGAGTGAGTGAGTGTGTGTGTCAGGTTCACCTGTTATTCCAGGGCTAGAGGGGTTGGAGGAGGGCTTGGCCCCCTCAAGCAGCAGTTCAGCCCCTTTAGAAAGGGGGCCATCAATAAACATGTCTCCATCATCTAGATCGTCACACACACCTCCAATTTGAAGGAAATGAAGTTCTCCACCTTCAAACGAGATACGAAAATAAATGAAAACTTACAAATGACTTCACTGCACTTTTAACTCCTACTTCAGTTGATTGATCTTGACAGTATATAAACAAATCACCTGCAGGTGCTAAACCTCGTTAACAAAAGTGTTGAGAAAACATATATAAAGCAAGGCTGGACATTAAACTTGCTGATGAAAGTAGAAGAATCGTTTTTAGGGCTAATTCACAGAACAGGAACAGTGCACTTGCTGAGTTCACACAACTCGGAACATAAAAACATTATTGAAAAGGTTTTCTGATTTTTTTTTGATATTTCTGACAGAGAAGTTAACTGGGAAGATGAGTTTACAGCTGAGTATACTATAAATATATACTGTATATTAGGGTTGCACCGATACATCGATGCACACGCGGGATAGGCTGCCCTAGTCTGCATTATGCTACTTTTACAGTATATGAAGTAAAACATCGGCAAAATTGTTAGTCACTCCTACTATATATATAGATATATATATATATATCTATATATATATATCTATATATATATATATATATATATACACACACCACTATGCTCTCATGGACTAAAATAATCAATTTGAAAACACATCTAAGGCACCTCAATTGTGTATCATGTTGCAGCTAATATAAAAGTTATAGTCCATTTCAGTGAGAAAAACACCCTAAAAAACAAACAAGTATTGTGTATCAATGCTTTGTATATATTCTTCCTGTGTGCCACATAGCTTCACTTTGGATCAAAAAGTATGAAAAATACTTCAATGAACCACACTGTTGCACAGGATGACATGTTCCATCATTACCACAGAGCATGCACACTTTAGTTCAATTTGACTCAATCCAACCAACACATCAGGCTCTCAGAATACCTCACTAGAGACACAAATCTTCAATAATATGCTGCTGAAAAAAAGTAAGAACTACTTTGAAAACCCAATTCATTGAACCCAATCGCAGCCCATCTATCCCAGCAGTCAGCAGGACTGCAGTCGACAGAGAAACAGGCCCAGGAATGAAACACTAACCTTTGGTGCAGGCACAAAGGCGGTCAGTCCCCGAGCAATAGGTCACTGAGACAAAGGGGTCCGTCTCCTCTGCAGACCCCTCCTTCTTAGGCGGCTCCACCTTGGCCAGGACCTCCAACGTAGACAGGTCCAGTATCATTATATATCCAGCCCGTGTGGTCACCACCAGGTGGCCCAGGCCCGCCACCTCCACCCGCTTGCACTCTTTGTGGCTCATGCCAGAGGTGGAGGGGCCGGTGACAGTGCTGCTGGTTGTTGCTGCACCACATGCAGTCCCAGTACCAGCAGAGCCACCAGAGCCTGCAGGGGCCATTCCAAACCCAGAGGAGCCCTTTTTGGACCCTGAGGCCAGAGCCTCCTCAGGAGCCTCTTCATTGTCGTCCTCCCTGCTGTCGAGCACATCAGGAGGCAGCAGTATGAGGGAGGTGATGGCATCACAAGGGTCCCAGATCTGCTGCACCTTCACCGGTTCCTCATCCAAGGTGACGATACGGGTGGAGTAGTTGAGCTTGTAGAGTGCAAGATAGCCGCCGTTCCCACTACTTGGGGACCTCTGTTGCTGCTGCGGCTGGTCTCCTGGGGGGAGAATGAGGGGGGTCTGAGGCGGTGAGCCCCCTGAGTGGTGGCCTTCCACCCCATTGGCCACTGAGTGTAGACTGTCTCGTTTGCGCTGGCTGCAGAGTGCAGAGTGCAGGCGGTTCAGGTTGTTGAGAGCCTCCACCTGGTTTGTAGCACTCAGAGACTCGGTGCCACATGGCTGCAGGCCCACCAGGAGGTGCACACCGTCCCAGCAGGGCGTGATTGAGTCCACATAAAGGTTCTCCTCTTCCAGCTGTTTGGGAAGCCTCAAGCACTGCACAAGTGCTCCTGGCCGAGGGGGGGCGGAGGCCGTAGCTGCAGCCAGCGTGCTCCATTTGTCCATGTGACCATCCAACCCTGCCAGATTAGTTGCTGCATCAGCAAACTGCTGAATGTAAGTGATAGGAGGATCCTGAAGAAGAAGCTGCTCGTGTGTGTCAAACTCCATCTCTATAATCTGTGGCACAGTGAAGCCCTCCTCGTGGAGCCCCTTGCTCATTAGATTGTTCATTTGAGCAAACACCTGTCCTGAGGACTTGTCATCAACCTCTCTGATGCTGTACAGCAGCAGCACAGGTATAGTCCTGCGAACAGCCGGCAGAGAGGAGGGGCTGGGGGGTTGGGAACCTACGAGGTTAGAGAAGCCCTGCTCCTGGGCCGCAATCTGGGGGTTACAGGTCTCTATCTCCATAGGGTCCTGGAGAGGCCCAGGGTGAAAGGGCTCAGGGCCGTGAGTCCTTAGCGGACCATCTGTGGTCCTGCGAGTTGAAGCTGGGGCTGTGGGCGGGGGTCCAGCCATGGGGGTGCAGGATGCTGGGCGGTAGCTGAGCAGGCCTCCGGCCAGCAGGCAGGGGAAGGGAATGTTGTGGTAGTCAGCCACCTTGTCCTTTGCTTTGGCCTGGCTGTGGGCCTTGGCTTGGTTTAGTGAGGGGTTGGCACCCAATTCCTCAAGGTCCTTAACCGTGTCCTCCAGCACACTGGCCACCACCTCCCACTGGAGCTTCTCCGGCTGCTGCAGCACACTCAGCGACGTCACCCCCAGGCTCACATCCATGCTCTCCCACAGGGACTGCTGGCCTGGAATAAAAACAAGAGGAGAGGTCTGTCATGTTCCATATAATAGGTTGGATACATTTGTTTTTTAAACAAAAATATTGAAATAAAGTTGACATCCAGTATCTACATTGCTTTTGATATTGTGCATCCTAATCTCTGAAACACCACCAGCACTTAGAAATCACAAAAAGTGGTAATTCATGTCTTCATACCGGTTAATGACTCCGATCGGGAATGCTCATCGCTGTCTGAATCCTCCAACTGGTCATCACTGCAAATTACGAAGTGATTAAAAATACATGACTAACATGATAAAACACAAACACAAGATTCCATCAAAGAAACAAGAACTGAGTGCTTGAGTCAGAGTAAATGGCTACTGTCTTTTCAGTCATCCACACTTCTCTTGTTGTTGTTTGTTTTGAGGATAGTACTTAAACTCTGTACTAGGTTTTGGTATTATCCTAAATTATCTAGCTGGAAATCTATGCATTTTACCTGTCTCCCTCTAGCTTGGGCAGGTCTGAGTAGGTGGAGGACTCCTCCAGCCAGGCCAGGGTTGGTCTGCGAGACTCGCTTTGTTGCTCCGCCCCCCCGCACAGAATCAGCTGCCTCAGGATGGCTGGGTCGTATGGATTGATGTCAAACTTCAAGTGCACCTGTTCAGCCCACAAAGACACACTCTTGATTCTGGGACCATACCAACATTTACAGGCTGCCACCGATATCATTGAAAGTGAAACACAACGCATATGAGACAGTTTGATGCTTTAACATTTAGATGTTCTGACCCTCATCATTTTAGAGACGTCCCAGATGCAGATCTTGCCCCTCTTGGTGGCAGCAGCCAGAAACTGTGGACAGCTGCCGAAGCCATAGCAAGCGATCTTGTCCGAACTGTCGGGGCTGTTGGGAAATTGGGCAGGGCTGGTGGCCAGTGTCACTGACAGTGGCACATTCTGTGTGTGCTCGCCCTTCACAAAGGGACAATTGGGAGAATGTCGCTCGTGTTCAGACCTAGGGATAGCAGAGAAATGTTGATCTCCATTCATATGTTATAGCTCGTAGCTAAATAAATGCATTTTTAATAAAGTTAACTCACCAGGGCTCATCTGTAGGTTCCCAACAGACCAGACACACACTGCAGGTGAAACACATGGCTCTGTCATCTCCTGTTGAGGCAGGCTATGGAAAGACAGGGTGGGACAAACACTTACACAGCCGCATTTCAACGACAGGTTTAAATACACAGCATTGATATTACAAGAAATAGTAATGATTAATAAATGTCTGCACTGGACCAATTTGGTGAAGCATGCACAATGCAAGGCTGCAACATCCTGCTATTAAGTTTGCTATTAAGCTAACAGTGCTAACAGTACATCCTCCTGGCGGATAAAACAGCAGAAAACTCCGGTAAAGGCCCTTACACACCATGTAGATGTTCAGCTGTCCACCAGAGGTGGAGCAGTGTGCTTTTAAGTAAGGAAGACTTGGTGCACAGACACTGTTATAATACATACAATGCTTACTTTGAAAGGGACCATGACATGATCTATCTACCAAGAGTTCACATCTATTGTTGTGTACAGCATTCAAAAGCCGTCAAAAATCCCCTCGACTGCATGCAAATTATTTGAATGTGCATGCGAGTAAACAGATGCAAAGCTACAGACTGCTGTGCTCCTCTGTCAGAACCTACCTGGTGGTAAAATCCTGCTTGTGCCATTGGGTCAGGCTGAGCCCACCTGTACCCAGCATGGGGCCACGATGTAAAAGTCTCCCTCCTGTTGGCCTCACTGTACATCAAAGATCTGCAGAGAACACATAAGGAACACGTTCAGTATTACATGTGTAGGTGTGGAATGTATCACAGTTCCTGTTTTGTAGTGGACTGTTTACAATCAGTCATATGCGTGTTGTGTATCATAGATTACAGAGTGATGCTACAAAAGTTGTTTGATTTTTGGAGGAAGAAAAATCACTATTTCCTGTTTGCTCACCTATCTACAGAGCGCCCGGGGCCCACACCAAGCTCAGGCCTGGCGCTTGATAAGAGGTAGGAGAGCCTGTCCATGATGGATGAGGCCACAGACAAGGCAGCTACGTTCTGGTTTATCTTCTTGAGCTCATTGACAATGGCACTGGCCACCAGCTTCAGCACGTGGTGGGGAAGCTGGAGGGTCACTGTCGCCCACTGAAAGAGAAGCCAAACATCAGAGAGAGGAGAGATGGATTTAATGTAAGAAAAAGCAGATCACTAGGAGCTAGCTATATCATCAAGGTGTGAATTTACAGTCAAGCAGACACTGGTGCAGGTATATTTGAGTACATGATGACTAGTGTTACCATTACGATGTAATGCAGCTCAAAGAAGTAAACACATTCTTAAGTTCTTTAGGAAACATTCACGTAAGCAATGACACTTGAGAAGGGATGTTGCAGTTTACATTGAATTGTGTTAATAGAAAATCAGGTCCAGAAAACAATTGAATAAGTTTAACTTTGTAAATATGGTTATTTCCTCCTTATTTTGCACAAGCCAAGTCACATTGTCCTTTGCTGTACCAAAACACACACAGCCCGTGTTTGGGCTCCACCAGGCTAGACATGTACACACACTGTACTGGATACACAAGGAAGACAAATAATATTGATCTGGTAACGCGACATAGAAATAAACTGCCACTACATTTTGTAAGTTTAATGTGTTATCTCTCCTTCAGAACATTAGACTATTATTGAAACCAATAGGTTTAAAGTGCTACCTTGATGTGCTTGTGTTTACATCCCAGTAGCCAACTGTGACTAGAGAAGGCTGTGTATTCACTGCTAACTTTATTAGATTGGTTTGCTTCAATTTCACTTTAGCATGTAGCATGGTTTTGTTTGATAAGGTAATCTACACAATTAAAGAGGGACCCCCAGTCAGAGATCCTGACATGACTTAATACTTAGCTTTAGCAAGATTCTGGCCCTAGTCATTGCTTGTTATTCTATCAATATTTGGGAGAGAAAACTAGCTGTGCCAACACGGCTGTGAGAAAAAACAATTACACCTCGGTTTGAAAGAAATTGTGTGAATTCCATTTGTATCATAGAACGTACTTACAGGTATTTTGTACTTTTACCTATATACTTAAATCTAAAAGCAAGGAATCGGTAAAAGATAATGTAATCCAACACCATAACATAATATCGGTTTAATCTAGGCCTGTCGCGATAATCAATAAATTGACTTATCGTACGATAAATTAAAATGGACTCGATAACTTTTCTGAGCTCGATAAATTGCCGTTTACATGCGTGTTTGTTTACATAAGGATGTGACCAGAATTCTAGCCCGGCACGCTGTGAGGGGCGGGGCTTACACACAGCCAAGTCAGGACACTCCGCGTGCAGCAGTGTAGCAGCCAAATTAATAATATAGAGACAAGCAGGAGACAACGCGTGACTTACTCGAGGGGAATTTGAAGTTAAATGGAGTTGGTTGCAAAACCTAATACCACATCTCCGGTGTGGGAATATTTTGGATTTAAGCCAAATCAACGAGGCGAACCTACGGACTTGAATGAGTGCGTCGCATTTGTTTTAAAAAAGTAGCAACAAAAGCTAGCAATACGACCAACCTTAAACTACACCTGAAACACAACCACCCCATTCCGTTTTCCCAGCTGGGAGCAAACACGGCAGCTGGAGATGGAGAGCCCCCACCTTCCCGACAGTTTACAATCAAAGATGCATTTGCCCGACAATGCAAACATGTTGGTGTTCCTTGCTCGAAATCTTTGAAATACAGATTTGGATATGGCCTGTTGAGGCATCTGGGTCTTTGTATGGACAGTGGCCTGTTGAGGCATCTGGGTCTTTGTATGGACAGTGGACTGTACACTTGACTGCTATTTTAAGGAGGGTTTTTTTGCTTGTGAGACAATGTGTGCATATATATATATATATATATATATATATATATATATATATATATATATATATGAGAGAGAGAGCTCTGTTTTAGAGTCTATTTAATTGATTGTTTTGGTTGTGTGTGATTTAATTAATTTTTTATAATTTAATATGTTTTATTTATTATATATAATTTATATATTTGAATATTATTTCACATTTCATTTGCAATGTTGGATGTTCAATAAAAAGTTCTGTTTGAAAGGATGTACTTGAATTATTATTATATATTATCATTATCTCAGTGGTCTTACAACGGTGCCGACAATATTATCGTTTATCGCAATAATTTCCGGGAAAATTAATCGTCCAACCAAATTAGTTATCGTGACAGGCCTAGTTTAATCAACAGCTCAGTGTTAACAATAATTAAACGTTAGCTT
Organism: Dissostichus eleginoides; assembly: GCA_031216635.1. NCBI lineage: Eukaryota > Metazoa > Chordata > Actinopteri > Perciformes > Nototheniidae > Dissostichus > Dissostichus eleginoides. The sequence continues at coordinate 2,881,713 of CM062278.1, read as the reverse complement.
TACAGAGCACATATTCATTTAAGGCTATTGCATTGGATGGCAATACCTTATACAAGTGTTCATGTTATTGTGTCCACCCTAAGGAACCTAACCTACAATGAATGCGGCTCTTCTATTACCCAAAGGCAGTAAGAGAAGTAAGAGCAATAGGGACCCAGAAAGCAGAGGCAGTGGAACAAGTGGAATGAATTACTCTGCAGTACTCCGAGTGGCCTGAGTGGGAGGTTCATTAGTCTTCCTTCACTGACTCCTCTCACATGATCTTCTAAAACATCCCATACTGAAACACGTGCGTGACTTTAAGGTGTCACTAACAGCTAAATGACATAACCCTAATGTGTTGATATTAGCATGGAAAGTAAGCATCTATTTATACAAGATGTAAAAAAATGTCACCTTTTGAAAGGTTTCAGACTTACCTTGGCCACTTTGTGATTGGCTGCCGTCTCGTGTGAGGTATTCTTCAGGCCTTCTTTGAGCAGGGTGATAAAGAGTTCATAGCCCTCTGTGTTAGACACGTCAATCTTTTCCTGACAGGCTGAAAGCATCTGCTGGGCCTAAAAACAGACAAACACACACAAAAACACAGTCAGAGTCAGGTATTGGTACCATCTTCATAACAAATAAAGGATTTCATGGGTTGTTGAGCCATTTATTGCATGATTATATGACTTCAGTCACATGTCACTGTAGACACATTCAGAACCAATTAACCTAACAAGTGGCCCCACAGAAAAGTGTCAGATAATTTGTACCTTAAATAATTAAATTGTTTAGGTACAGCTGTTGAGATGCAGTTGAATAGTAAGATATAATAACAGATGAGTGCTCCTGTGTTTCAGCAGATGAGTGCTCCTGTTTTTCCCCCAATATTATTTTTCCACCAGCAATTGTGGCAACACATCCTTAAATGGCCTATGCAAGGCCTCTGTAAGCATCAGCACCAGAGTTTATTTCCTGCCAAATGTTGCACCAATGACAAAACATGGCTTGTGTAAATGTGCCTTGTGTAGTATCTAAAACAATTTGAATATACAGGTTGTGACATAAGGTCGTTAAACATCAATAAGTGTGATGTTTAACACACATTCTGCCAACATAGTCAAATGTTTGACTTTTATTTAGAACAACATAGTTTGTGTTAGCTGTTATCAATTAACATAAACAATGAATGTTCCTGCTTGCTCCAAGGAACAACACCACCTGGGGCATCCACTGTTCAGGGGGCTTTGACTTAGTTGAGGCAATCAATTATTCATTTCAAAACCAGAGAAAGACCCAAACAGGCACTGCAGTAGTAATAACAATGAGCTGTTTAACGCAACCAAGGGCTTATATACTGAGGGAGGAATGAAAGGGTTAAGGACACACATCTTTAAAGGGCACAAACAAAACTGGTGTGAATATGAGGCGCAGTCTCTCTGAACAGTGGTCCCTCACCTCTGTGACCGGCAGCTCCAGCTGGACTATGTCCTCCGGCTTTGCCACAGGAGGCTGCAGAGCTGTGTCCAGGAGCAGGATGCCATTCAGGTCCTTCCTGCATCCCACTGCATAGTCGTCCACAAAAAGCACCTTGTCCACCGCAGGAAAGTACTGACACCTGACACGGCCGCCAGGTTTAGCTGTGAGAGGAACAGAAGATAGCAGACAGTGTCATGGGGTGTGAAGGAAGGCAGGCTGGAATGAAGGCTAAATATCTACCTGAAATACGGTTAAGTTACATGTATCTTTGGTCGATTGTACTTTGAGATAATAATACAGGGAAACGTCCGTTATTCGCCATGTATGCTCTACCATCTTGTCCCAAACAAATGAAAGCCAAACCTTTTAAGTTTTCATGGTATTTTCTTATTTCTACTGTGGAATTGAAAACAGATATTTATTTACCATATTATACCATACTTTGCTGCATTGCTTTGTGGTTTTACACAATGTGTGCTCATAATATGAGTTGTGTTTATAGAAATGTACTTAGTCTTCAATTGAATTGCCCTGACAACAACTTAAGGTATCTCCCCTTTGTGTAGTCTATTTAAATGGTTGGTGATTGACAAAAAGAGGGTTGGGTTGGTTGGAGGATGGGTAATGTTTGAAAGCTTGACAAAACAACCAGCAGCCTTACAAAAAAAAAAACAGCATTATTATTAAACAACGAGAAGAGCATCTTTGAAAATGTAGGCATTTATATCTAAGCGTATATAATTCACATACAATCTACAGGCTTCCTACACCTTTTACAAATTAAAATGTAAGCACTTTTCAAGCATTCTAGGGGTCAGTTTCAAGCTTTTCAGGCAAAACACACTTTGCTATACTGAAGACTCGGAGTTACCGTTACAATATTGTAATGCAACTAAGTGCCAAAATACTGGGCACTTTAAGGTAAGTATCCAGTCCTTGGCGAATTCACAGAAGTCAAAAACAATTGAAGCAAAATAAGATTTGTAAATATTATAATGGTAAGCAGAAATGCAGTGAGGGGCATTGATCATAATGTTGTTGTTTCTTATAACATGTAAAATGTGACAAATATGGAAATCAGCATTGAAACACCCACACATTGTGTCAGGATCTTTCCATTCCATCTCTGGCTTTGTCATCCTCTAGTAATGGATGTGACAACACCAGAAACCAGACAGCAACAACAAGTTTTAAAACAAATCTAGAAGTGACATAACCATGCATTCGGTTTCAACTGGGATCAACCATCTATCACCCCGATCGACAGACATCTGATGGTGACAGACACAACATCAGTCCGGACCTGGAAACCAGGAGCCGATGCAGTAAATATATTGAGATTCAAGTCAATTTAAAGTAAAGTCAATTGAATATCCAACAGCTCAGTATTGCATGTACATCGTCACTTTTATGGAGCAATATGTGTATCAATATTAGTTGTTTGCAGAAAAATCATACATTTGTAACCACTTGTGCTTTCACAGGGTTGCATGGGGCTGCTGTATCCCAGCTGACATTGAGTCAGAGGGGGGGTTACACCCAGGGCTGACACACAGAACAGACAGATAACCACTGCAGAAAACACTTTCCTCTCAAAGACATGACAGACCATCACGTTTAGAGAAAAGGTTGGGTGCAGTTGGTTGCTTATAAGACTGTGTTACTTTGTTTTGAAAAGTGAGAAAAAGCATGTTGTTCTTATTATTATGATGATGATGATGATGATGATGATGATGATGATGATGATGATGATGATGATGATGACTATTATTGTTATCATCATCATTATCATAGTAACTCCGTCAAACGGTGATATGCTACATCTCAAAAGGCATATGATCCAATCCTCAAATAGGTGCGGCCATCAAACACAATGGGCAGTACAAACTATCACAGTTCTACAATCAAGCAGTATTTATGTGAGAAACTGTGTGTGGCAATACTGTTTACAGTCAACAGCCTCATTCACAACAACTTGAATACTGACTGAGCTATGGGTTCTTAATCACAGTAAACACTTCATATGGAAAAAGGTACTAACCAACAATCTTCATTTTGTTCAACGATATAAAGGCAGGGTGAAGGCTTTTCTATAAATACTGACATCCATCCGCATCTTCGCACAATTTATGATGTTAACAATTGTAAACACCCAAACCATGTGTGTTTAAGAAATGCTCTCAAGCTTTTAAAAGAAAAGCGCTTTGCCCAATGTTATGATGTGTAAACAGAGCAGAGGACGGTGATCAGCATTGCAGTTAGCAGGCGGGTGTGGAGCACAGCTTGTGAAAGGAATTTCCAAGTCTTTGGAAACTTTGAATGTTATGTACATGTCAGTAACATTGTGACTGTACTGTGCACACAGATGTGCAAAACAAACAAGACAAGTGTTAGGCTGGTTGTTTGACTGAATTAGCCAAATAAGCATAGCAAGCAAATATTGCTTAATTCCACCCAGTGGTGTAAAGTAGCCAAGTACATTTACTCAAGTACTGTACTTAAGTAGAATTTTGAGGGACTCACTTTATTTGAGGATTTCAATTGTTTTGCTACTTAGTACTTCTACCCAACTACAATCAGAGGTAAATTGTTTAATTTTACTCCAATACATTTATTTAGTACCTTTACAGATTTGGATGAATGATGTGAAATATAATCAAGTGTTAAATCAGACTTTAGTTCCACCTGGAGTAAATTCACAAGCTACCCTGCAGTATACAAAGTCATTCAAACTAGCTGCACCTTTACCAGCTTTGAGAACACTTTAATGATCAATCATTATAATCAAAACATATGATATGAATTATTCTGAAACTGGCTGATCTGCATAATGTATACTTTTACCTTTGGGTCCTTTAAGTATATTTTGATGCTAATACTTTTCAACTTTTACTTGAGTACAATTTTGATTGCAGAAGTTTTACTTGTAACAGAGTATTCCTAAACTCTGGTACTTCTACTTAAGTATAAGATCTGAGTATTTTTCTTCCACCTCTTATTACAGAAAACTGCAACATCAAGAAAAGCTTATTTTCCGCATCAGACCGATGCTTTCAAATGACTGACAGTTCACACCATAGGCTGTGGAGTTAAGCAGCTAAAGTGCCGCTTGCTAGCTTAGTGGCTGTCACAGTAACTCCCATATCCATGATGTAACGTTACTACCTTAAACTAGCTAACATTAGATTTGCTACATTAGTGCCTCGACATGAAGTGTCAATATAACGACATATCGTGACTGACCACTAGAATGACAGGAACTGTCAGGAAAGGTTGCCCGGCTAACTAGCGCTGTGCTATGTTAACCAGCTAGCTATTAGCTTGCATGGTATATGACATAACGGTGGTAAACAGGAGCAAGCACAGACGCTGGAGAAACACTACTGTACATTTCAAGATAAACCACTCAACGTCCAAAGACGATGTAAAAGCAAAACCAAAAGGAATCCTGTACAAATAATGTAACTAGGCCCAAAGAACACTACTAGCGCTAGCCTGTGTCGTGTTTAGCGTTAGTGTGTGTTGACAACCAGAGGCTGGTTTCTCACACTGTTGGTGTCAGGGCTGACAGAGGACTCGGATGCTTACCGTGCAACGCTGAAGCCTGGAGAATGGCCCCCGAAGTGCCGTCTATGACTTTAATGCTGCCGCGGCTGGTGACGGCCAGGATAGCGTTGAGGGCCGGGTGGTAGGAAAGGCTTCGCAGGCCCTCCTCGTCGCAACGCAGGCAACCGTCTCTCAGTACAATCCAGTCTGAAGAGGTGGACGAGCCGGAGCCCGGCGAGGCCGCGGCCGCCATCTTTCCTTATTTTCCCTTCCCTTCCTTTCTGGCGTTTGTAATGATCCGACGATACAATAATACTGGTAATTTTATAAGACTATCTGTGTACTATTACTCCTCTGCCACTGCTGACTCCTTCTGCGGCTTCTTCTCCTCCGCCCGTTACCGCAGCAGTGGCTATTCACCATCAGCGCTGAGGAACTCCAGGCTAGGCTTTCTGTCAGTTACACGATAGGTAAACGGAGCTAGCGTATCTCTTCGCCACTTCCCGCGATAACACCATGTGAAAACGAGAACAGCGGCTGGAATACATAATAAGACCATCAAAAATAATAGCTCAATCAAAACAAGTAGCCAAGATTACCATGTTTCTTTTAATGTAAATGCAGAACTGATGCAGTCCAATTATAGAACACACAAACAATTACTTAACACAAAGTTGAATTCAAACTTCATATAAGAGCCAGACCGAGTTTTATTTCTTATTGCTATCTTTAAAAGTGGAACTTTTACACTTGTAAACACTAATTTTAAAGATATAAATAAGAAAATAGAGCCGGGAAAAAGTGATAAATTATGTTTTTGAACACCAAGATTTATCCATAAGACTAATCCAGCAACGTATTTTTAAAATAAAAATGAATAGGTTTTGCCTGCTACACTCAATGGTGGAGGATTTAATATTCTGATTGGTGCAGGACGCGCATTTATGAAACCGAAAGATAATATACATGTGCTGAAGTTTCTTTAAAGGAGAACACAGGACATTTAATTTATAGAACAGACATGTATATCGTAGTCAGAGGATACACACACATGCTATTTTGATTTCACATTTAGTGGAAGTTACCCAAAGTTCACTCCACCACTTTTTGACCCCTAAAATCCAGCTTTATAGAACCTCCAATCAGAACATGCTTTGCATACAAAGTATTGTACTAAAGCTCTCCTTTCTATGACAGCAGCCTGTACAGTTGTGTTCTGTACTGTGAAGACCATTTTACAACGAATAAAGGCAATTAAAAACAATCATTTGGTGGATAATGACATTGTTTGGGAATAACTTGAGTGTTTAGTGGATCTCATTAGATGTAGTAAACAATATCATGTGCTCTTCAGGAACAATTGTAATAACTTTGATGATCTGGTGACTTTTTCATATAACAACTTTAAGTAAATATTGTAAATATTTACAATATTGGTTTATATCAAAATACCTGCTCGACTAGTGACATTCCCATCAGCCACAGCTGTTCTTTTTGTTAAGGGCTATCAGAATCAGAAATCCTTTATTTATCCCGCAACAGGAAAATGTACATTATTATAACAGCAGATATTGCAGGTAAAGTGAGGAAAAAAGTATGCAACCGTTATTAATAACACAGGTACCAAAATAATTTGGAAACAATCATAATAATGAGCTGATGTTAGCATGTTATTATAATGTTCAACACCAAAGCTGCCTTAAGTTAGCATGTTAGCATAGTCATTGTGAGCATGTTAGCATGCAGCAAGCCTCACAGAGCCCCCAACAGGACTGTAGTTGTGTTGCCGCTTGTGAGACAGCCTTAACTCTGGGTTAATAGGACTGTTGGGGGTTTACTGTGACAGTATTAACTGCACTGTAGCTGTTGTCATGGTGTACATGTTATCACATACTCTGTGATGATTTTAAAGACACAGGGCAGTTGTTCCATCACTGGATGTGGCTCACACCTGGAACCCACTTTCCTCTATGAAGCAACATATAGCAGTTGGTACTAAAGGTTTCTTAAGGTTCTGGATCAATGAAATCAGAAAATAAAACACACACAAAGTCAAGTCAAATTCAACTTTATTGTCAATCTTTCTGTTTGTGTAATACTGACAGGGAGATCGAAATGCTGTTGCTCACTATCCCGAGGAATACAATGAAATGTCTAAAAAAAAAAATGTATATATGCATACACACCTGTACACCCACTTATATATATATATATGTTTATTCAAACATAGACACACACATTAAGAGGCATACATAAAAGGCACAACAGTCAATACAAAATAACAAAATTACAGTCGGATGAGGATGAATATTATGCAGCACAAATATGTAGTGCAAATGACTGTCCACAGCAGCGTAGTAGAAAGTGTCTGGTGCTGTGTGTGTGTGTGTGTGTGTGTGTGTGTGTGTGTGTGTGTGTGTGTGTGTCTGTGTGTGTGTGTGTGTTTGTGTTTGTGTGTGGTGGGAAAATCCAGGTCAATTGGGGCAGATGGGAGAGGTGGTATATGGGGGGGCTCCTGCTCTCTTCAGTTTTGCGGACGAAGCTTTCTTGGCGAGTGACGTGGTGTTGATGCTCCAGGAGAGATCCTCAGTGATGTTCACCCCCAGGAATTTGGTGCCGCTCACCTGCTCCACAGCAGCACCACCGATGGTCAGTGGGTTGGGTGTCGTTTCTCCTGAAGTGAACAACAATCTCCTTTGTTTTCCCCACGTTAAGGAAGAGATTGTTGTATGCATCGCGTGGCCAGCTGGTTTACCTCCCTCCTAGTGGGTCTCATCGTTGTTGCTGATGAGACCCACCACAGTTGTGGATTTGCTGTAGAATGTTTTGTATTGTTCAGAAACTGAGGGAGACTTAAAAAAAAAATGTACAAAAAGAAATATCCTGAAAATTGAAAGAAAGGGAAATAAACAGGAAGAAGCTCACCTCTATATCCTGCTTATTTAATCTCTCAGACTGATGTTGTTGCTCTTAGCGCTCTGCTGATGTATTGGCCTGAGAAGGGATCTAGCCCATGGTTAAACCTAGTTCACTCCAGCATGTGCACTTTACTCTGCATCAGCCAATAAGCTTGCTGCTCACTGCGAGTTGGACCCAAGTACCCCTCAATACAAACACGTTTGCAATCCTGGCTCCAAAATGGTGTAAAAGAGCCCCCCATTGATATCAGGACAGAAGAAAGTCTATAAATATTCCTTCTAAAACTGCACCCCCCCCGTTTCACTTGTACCTTAGCCATTAAATTCAACAAAAAAACTGAAACATTGCACCGAAAGAGTTTAGCCCTTTCATATCAAATTGCTTCAAAATCTTCAAATTGCTGCTGATTGGTATAATTAAATGTAATGAGTCAATGACATCCTCCACTGATTTCACCTGCTATATGTTTCTCCGTTTCAAGGATTTGTGTGTATGAAACCTTACAGTCACTATACACAAGACGAGAACTCAGTAGCAATCTTCCTAAGTAAAACTACCTGTGTCCAAGTGATCTATGTTCTTTTTATATGGAATTGGCTTACCACTAGGACAGGAGCATAGACGGTAGGCCTACAGGAGGTAGGACCAGGGCCGGTTCTAACCAATTTGCTGCCCTAGGCGAGATTTTTGCTGGCGCAATCTGGTGCACTTTGAGCACACAATTAATAGAGACCTGATCTAGGGGTACAACTCTAAACACCCATATGAAAAAGATCGTTTTACATTTTAATAATCAAATAAGTATGTGAACATAACCAATAACCCATAGCCAATAACAAATATATGTAACGTATTTAATTTTTCTTGTTCATTTATATCTTATTTTACTAGTTAACATTTATTTATTTGTGCATATTTTTTGATCTCTCCAGTTTTAAATGATATTTTTGGTTTACTGTCCGATAGTATACATTGGAATGATTGCAAACCTGTTTATCCCAATAATTATAAGGCGTGCCTTGGAAATATTTGTTTACATAAATTGTGATAAAAACGTTTGAGACCCACTGAGATAACTTAGACTAAAGTGAACTATCTAAACACTGAGAGAGTCATTTACCTCACTGAGCCTCTCAGTCTGACAGGACTCCGGAGAGCTCTCCTCCACCTTGTTGTAGAAACATCTTCTTATATCCGTTAGCGAAGCTAGCACCAGATGCTAATAACAACAAGCCCCGGTACCGGTGCGCCCTCTCTCTCCCTCGCTCGCTGGCACTTTGGCTGTGAGCTGCTGGGAGCGCCTGATAAGCCAACATGACATCCCCCACTTTCATCACTAACAGCGCCCATCGTACAGGGCAAATGAAAAGTGTAACCGGGGTGAAAAGAGTGTTACATTTACTTAATTATGAATGTTGTTACATCAAGGATGAAAATTAGGATGAGCGCCAACGATCAAAATAATTTTTTTCCTCCCAGAGCTGCCAGCGCAGCGCCCCCTCAGATCTGGCGCTAAAAACTATGCCAAAAACCGGCCCTGGGTTGGACTACTGTTTGGAAGCCTTGAGGTTGGTGTTTTGGCCGTCCGAATCCATTTTTATGGAACCAGATGTGACACAAGAGGTGATGACGAAAAGACATTTTCAGTGGACCGAAATGTTATAATTGTACCCAATCTGAAAGATTTATGAGGAAAACAGCGACGACACTGAGAACGGATGGTAAAGCACCGTAAAGCATACCCAGCGTTATCGTTGTAGGGGACCATCATTTACAAAATGAAAACCATTCTTTAGTGAAAGGGTCCAATGGTCCTTCCAGGTGAATGTTTTTTAGGGGCTTGTGATTGGGATTCATCAAAATTGGAACACACTTTAGAAGTGGCAGAAACTGCAAAGTTCTGCAGTGATTGGGCTATAAAGTTTATGAAGAAGATTCAACTTATTGTCATTACGTAGTACAGGTACTATGTAACAAAACGGTTTCTTTGCATTTGACCCATCCTAGTGTTAGGAGCAGTGGGCTGCCATTATGTACGGCGCCCGGGGAGTTATAAGTTGTTCACAAAATGTGGTGCTATAGTTGCTGTTATCTATAAGATCCCATTCGAACATTTTGAAAAAAAAAACAAGTCCTCCATTACTGTTTGGAATCTTCCTAAACTCATAGAGTTTATCAACAGTGTATTTCAAATTTGGCCTTGAGCTTTCATGCATTTTGTGGATTCTTGTTGTTGTGTGAAGGCCAGCTATGTGTATGTTTTACCATGACACAGGAAGCTTTACAAACAGGGAACTCTAAATTGTCCAATCTGCCCCAAATGTCACATTCGAGATAAAAGGTGTACATATGTTCATATCGAAACACAGCCGTAGCAACATGACCAAGATAATTTGATTTTCCTGATTGAAATGTTCTACAGTCGATAAACAGTACCAATCAAAAGTTTGGACACAACTTCTCATTCAAAGGTTTTTATTCATTTGAACTATTTTCTACGTTGTAGATAAATACTGAAGACATCAAAACTATGAAAGACCACATGGAATTATGTAGTTGACAAAATAAACAAACCAGAATATGATTTGTATTTGATATTCTTCAAAGTAGCCCCCTTTTGCCTTGATGACAGCTTTGCACTCTTGGCTTCTCTCAGTCAGCTTCATGAGGTCGTCACCTGGAATGGTTTTCCAACCATCTTGAAGGACTTCCCAGAGGTGCTGAGCACTTGTCTGCTTTTCCTTCACTCTGAGGTCCAACTGATCCCAAACCATCTCAATTGGGTTGAGGTCGGTGATGTGGAGGCCAGGTCATCTGACACAGTACTCCATCACTTTCCTTCTTGTCAAATAGCCATTGCCTGGAGGTGTGTTTGGGGTCATTGTGTTGTTGAAAAACAAATGATGGTCCCAGTAAGAGCAAACCAGATGGGATGGCATGGCGCTGCAGAATGCTGTGGTAGCCATGCTGGTTAAGTGTGCCTTACATTTTGAATAAATCACCAACAATGACCACAAAAGGAGAAGGGGGATGAATACTGGAAAAAAATTGGATTGCTATAGACATCTAGGATCTTAACAATGTCTTTATTTTCTTTGACCTGACTTTTGTACATTGTGGACTGTACTATATTATTATTTATTATTATTATTTCCTCATCTGTACTGTTAATAAAAGTTAAAGTTACTCAAATTAAATGAATAAATCACTAACAGTGTCACCAGCAAAGCCCCCCCCCCCACACACTTCCTCCTCCATGCTTCACGGGGGGAACCACACATGCAGAAACCATCCGCTCACCTTCTCTGCGTCTCACAAAGACACGTCGGTTGGAACCAAAAATCTCAAATTTGGACTCATCAGACCAAAGTACAGATTTCCACTGTCTAATGTCCATTCTTTATGTTTCTTGGCCAAACAATTCTCTTCTTCTTGTTGTTCATCCTCAGTAGTGGACCTTTGCAGGAATTGGACCATGAAGGCCTGATTCACGCAGTCTCCTCTGAACAATGGATGTTGAGATTTGTCTGCTACTTGAGCTCTGGGATCATTTATGTGGGCTCTAGGCTGAGGTGCTTTCATTTGTGGTTTCTGAGGCTGGTAAGTCTGATGTATTGATCCTCTGCAGCAGAGGTAACTCCTGCTCTTCCTTTCCCGGGGGGGGTCCTCATGAGAGCCAGTTTCATCATAGCGTTTGATGGTTTTTGCGACTGCACTTGAGGATACATTCAAAGTTCTTGACATTTTCCGGATCGACTGGCCTTCATTTCTTAAAGTGATGATGGACGGTCGTTTCTCTTCCTGAGTTGAGTGGTTCTTGCCATAATATGGATTACAACAGTAGTCAAATAGGGCTTTCCCCTGTGCACTAACCCTACCTCTGCACAACACAACTGATGCTCTCAAACACATTAAGAAGGCAAGTCATTCCACAAATTGACTCACAACTGTTCATTGAAAACCATGCAGGTGACTACCTCATGAAGCTGATAGAGAGAATCAAAGGGGGGCTACTTTGAAGAATCGAAAATATAAATCATATTCTGGATTGTTCAACACTTTTTAGTTTACTACATCATTCCATATGTGTTCTTTCATAGTTGTGATGTCTTCAGTATTAATCTACAAAGTAGAAACATATTAGAATAAATAAAAAGCTTTGAATGAGAAGGTGTCCAAACTTTTGTCTGGTACTGTACAGCAACAGGGGAATTAGTGACTGCTCTCTAGCGCCCCATAGTGGACATCTCAGAAGTGACATTTACCTCATGACAACAGTTTTTAATGGGATGTTTGGGATGAATCTAACCTGTTACAGTATACACAACTGTTTAATATATTAGTGTGGCCAACTGTGCTCACTGTATATCATTTTAAAAACTCAGTCAGGAAATATCAGATTTTGAAGGAACAAATAACTTTTCATTTACTGTAATTATTGATCATGATTAGGTCTCTGTATTAAATGGGAACAGGGATGAAAAAACAAGGCACCACATAGTGACCCACTTCAGCTGCTGAAATCCATAAATTAAGAAAACTGCTGCAGGTCTCCCTTAAAAAGAGATCGATGATCTCAGTGGGATTCACCTGGTTAAATAAAGGTTTGAAATGAAAACACGACTGTGAAAACTGAAAAGCATAAATGGAGTTTTCATTGTACATTACAGTGCATAGCAATGAAAAAGTTATGCAAAACCATCTCTTTTTGATACCATCCCATTCTTTTCTTCAATTCTTTTTTAAGCATGAATATATGCATTACAAAAATGTGGCATCAAATTCTTCATAGGGATAATGAACAAAAATGAAATAATGTAACTAATATATAACCCTGTAACTTCTTGCTGATGTTTTACGAGACGTCTGCATCCTGTTTAAGGGGTTAGGCTAAGTTTAAGCTGTAAAAGCATACGCATTTTATTGACCAAAGACAAGGGACACCTATTTACAATGATATATATTTCCTACTCCCCACCTTCTACAATTTAACAGAGTTAAAAAAGAAATAAACAACTTTAAAAAGAAATCTCGTTCCATTGTTTTGAGCCATCCTCCCCCATGCTCCAGGGTCCATGTCCATGAAAATGTCCAAAAGTGAAACTCATCCAGTCACACACCAGTATATAATGATAGGAAGTAGATGTACAAAAGGAAAATGGGATATATGAGGAGGGGCTTCTTGGTTTTAAATTCATCTCCGACGAGCAGTGACGCAGCGCTGTACGCAGCCCAGAACACTCCGAACAGCTGAAAGACAGGAGCACACAATACCAGAAATATGACATGTATTCATCAATCTGAGATGTTCCACATAAGTCCGAAAGCAAGAGGTTGTTCAAATCTACATTGTGTTTAACTACAATTTCACATGTCCATTATGTTAATCATTTATGTTGTTTTGAGTTTTCTCTTTTGAATTATTGTTCACTTTTTTGTAGTGTCCTTTGCTGGAAAAAACAAAATACCAATAAACAAAATTCAATAATAAAGTGTTTTACTAACAATAATCATCTTCTTATACCAAAAACAGGTTTTCTTGGGTGCCATTTATCCTCACAGAATTCAGAAAGTATTCAGATCCTTCATTTTGCACGTTTGACTCACTTTGATTAGTGTAGAAACCATATCAAACCCTCCAATCACCAAAAGTAGAGGAGCGATAACGATGAGAGGCAGAAGGGAATATCCGATCACTCCAAGAACCTGGCCGAAGGAAACCTGCGCAGAAGAACAAAGGGACTCCATGAGAACAGGTCCAGGGATGTTTGACTGAGGAGATGACTCTGTGTCCGCTGCTTACCTCACCACCCAGAACACGAGCCAGCAGGAAGATTGTTAGTGAGCCAAATATCCAGATGGTGATGATCCAAGACACGACCTGCCAAATAAAAGCTTTGAGAGTTTAGCATCAGCACTGAAAACGTGTTACTACAACAACTCACTGACATGCATATCGTATTATATATATCAACAATAGGTACCAAAGAACAGCTCCACAAATATGACTTTCAATTCAGTATAATGTCTTCAATTTGAAGTTGTAATTTCGAAATGTAGTTTAAGAATGAAACAGATGAGCATTCATTAGCTTCTGCTGTATTTTATTCTGAACAGTGAGTGAGGAATTAGCTCTTTTCCACTGCAGGAACTACACTAACTACCACAGATTCTGCCTTTGTGTCCACTGTCCTCTGCACGCTTTAAGGACGCCTTCCTAAATGATACATTCTGCACTTCTCAGGAGCTGACACAAACAGAAATGATATTTTCGGGGACTTTCAGATATTGGCTATATTATATTGGCTGATCAGATGTTTTGTTACATCGAAACAAGGATTGGTTGATTACATCTTAAAATAAAAGGTCACCATCATTGTACTACTGGGTTTGTATGGACCAAGAAGACATCACATCGAGAAAAAGTGTTTCACACCCCCACAGGGACAGAACATGGGGAAATAAAAAGATGAAACCGAAAACTGATAGGATCATTGTTCTAGCCTGAGCAGTGCCCTTGATTCAGAAAGAAACAATGTCCCCAATTCTGAAGTACTGTTCTCTTTTTCACATCCATTTTCTTTAACTGCCAAACCGCACATACAAATAGCCTTTTACAGTTCAACTCGCTGTGGGCTCATTATGTATTCCCACTCGGTAAAATAAAGAGAAATATATAAAAAGCAGAACATTCACATTATGGAAGGACCAAGGTTACAGGTGTGTCCTGCAGTGGAACAGTGTGGGAAACATGGCTGAATGTATGAATGGGGATGACACAGGTCTCATCCTTGTGTCCTTCTCACCCTGAACTGTCCGTAGATGGAGATCATGGAGAAGAGCAGCACCACGGCCAGAGGGCCCCAGAAGTCCGGGTTGTCCCTGACCACTTGCCGGTTGAATCCCAGGGACGGCATGGGCATCAGCACACAGCGGATCTTGTAGTAGATGTCCTTCAGGTCGATGTCCAGCTCCTCCCTTCACACAGACACAACAACATTCATCAACAGAGCTGACGTCCAGCTGTTTATTAATGTAAGATATGTACCTGTCAGTTATCTCTGCGTCTAACATCAGACACTTTTTGGTGTTGATAATAATTGGGATGTGGCATAAATTAAAACATGCTTTATAAGTGGTTCAGCAGCAGCACCTTTCCTCTGTGACTCACTGTTCAATAACTGTTTCATAGGGCTGGGAGACATCCCCTAAAATCAAAACTAATTGTCACCTAACCTCTGTGACGATAATCAAACAATATCTTATTCAACACAACTGTGCACATGACTCTCCATCCTAACAGTAGAGCTGCTAAGTTACTGTAGTGAACAATCCACAGAAAATCATTGAAATGACAGGTAGCATTAATGAGACGTCTTCAGTAGTAAAACAGGAATATCTGTGTTACAGAGGGGACAGACAGTGGAAACTGCTCTGGAGTAACACTGTATCATAGAGTTCAAAGCGAATCATCTCAGAGTCGTGCTTTGTTCTTAAAGACCCACTGAAGTGTGCGACGGTGCATGATCTTTTATGCTAATACGTATAGTAATGACCAAAATTGTCCATTGGAACCCATATCAAAGATGTTGGAATAGCAACGAATTTGACGAGTTTGAATTTTCCGCTGGGAAATTCGCAGTCGACCTCCGCCTTCGTGGGCGTGGCTTGCGATCTACTGCGTGACGTCAGAAGATGGGCCAAGCCGAAGTGTTTACATTCACCACCATTCATTTTGTCTCTATTTCAAAGTCGAATTTACCAACGTTTTTGAGCGAGTATTTGATTGGAAAGTGTTTCGCAGTCGACTGGAAGTGATTGCCAATCGAGAAAAGCTGACAATGGAGGCGACAGTGAAGAAAAAGGGAGGAAAAACACACGGGAAGCGATGCATTGCCGCTGGCTGTGGCAATGTGAAGTCTGCCGAAGTGGCGATGTTTCTGTTCCCAAAAGATGAAGGTGAGTGGCTGGTGTCATTGTTTCGTAGATTCGTAGATTGTTTATGAAAAATAAACGCCACTGTGTTGATGTTTCTGTTCCCAAAAGATGAAGGTGAGTGGCTGGTGTCATTGTTTCGTAGATTCGTAGATTTTATAAAAATAAACGCCACTGTGTTTGTGTTAACTAACAAGACTGTCATGGCGGCGGCAGAGCTCAAGTCGAGTTTCTCCGCCTGGAGATATTCTCACCATTTCACTTTTGTCGAGCACAAAGAAAAGAACGTTTTAGTTAAATGTAAGTTGTGTCTTGGCGGGTCAAAGATCCTATCGACTGCCCAAAACAGCAATTAAAATCTGTTGAAACATCTGCAGAAAAAACATGCTGGGACGAAGCTAGTAGCGAAGCTAGTAGCTAAGACCACAGACCCAGACTCATCCGACGCCACTCCACCTCCACCTAAGCAACAGCGGCTGGATTGGCACTTTGAAACATATCTTTGTGTTTGTGTTTGTATAGACCACATTGCTTAGCAGAGTTCAGTGATGCAAATGCATGTCAAGTTGATCAACAGGTGTATTATTCTCCGATGCAATAACAGTACTGAAATGAAGGCTACAGTATAAGGGCATTAATGGGTGCCTTTTCTAAGTAACTAAGAAGTTACTTTTCACAGTAACGCATTACTTTTTGGTGTAAGTAGTGAAGTAACTGTAATTGTAACTACTTACTGGTTTTCAGTAACTAGCACAACACTGCATGTGAACATGAATGTTGCATCATGCTATGAACAGATGAATGTATGATCAGGTGATGGCCAATCCTGTGTGTAGATCTACTCTAGATCTATGACAATATATTGTCCTCAACTAAATTGACTTCCATGGCCACTTTCCTCATCTATCCTGTCCGAAAAGCTGTCAAAATCACTCATTTCTCTCGCACCAGTATCACTTTCCGAAGTCTCCGCCATGTTTACAATCACAACTGGGCCCATCTTGTGACGTCACAGCCGCTATCGTCTGCAGCAGCGGTAGGCTCAGACTCTGAAAAATTTGCGATGTTTATCTCGTCCCTCGCACTTCCTAAAAAATTATTTTAGCCATGAACAGGTACAATTATATGTAAGAAATGAAACTGCCATTTCATTTTGGCGCAAAAAAATGCACTTCACTGGCACTTTAAGGAGCTGTAAAATGTTTTCTCAGACGAATCATACTGAATATTCACAATTACGTTTCTGGTTTACTGCTAACCTGAGTCCACTCTGAGAGCTAGCCTAGCTGCCTGTCCTGAACGCAGCACACCTCTCTCAACAATGGCGACTGAACCAAACCGTACTGACTGGTTTGCAGTGCAGTTGACTGTAGAGACGCCCTCAGTGTTACCCTTGCTGTTGTAATGTCCTGTACCTGCTGATACCAGTGTTAAATGAAAGACTAATTGTACCTAGAGATGCATGATCATTTGAATTCACTTGGTATACAGGCAGTCCCTGTTACTCTGATGAAGGTTTGTAGCAGCCATTAAAGACTTGTGTGAGCTACAGCCAGATTCTCAAACACTACCACTGGCTGGGATCAGATGATCCATAACAAAAAGCCTGTACTCAAGAATAAATCTGCATTTCAAAAAGCATAAGTTTCAAAAAGCTAACTCACAGCAGAGGTTTGCTCTCTTCACTCTCATCCTCCTCCACCTCCAGCAGCCAGCCGTAGCCTCGCTGCCTCAGGAAGGTGGTGGCGTACGGGTCTTTACCGTTGTCACTGCCCAGGTTCAGCTTAACGTCCGGAGCACTGATGGTGCCACTGAGCTCTGTGGAAAACATGTTTGCTTGTTTAAGTGGTGTGGCACAAGGAAAACATTAAGCACTAGGATGTGTGAAGAAATACCGCCGACACAGTATGAATGTTTTGGCATTTCAATTTTTGAATTCATCTTGCGCAAGACCCACTAATATCAGTTTCCCCCCTTATATTTTCCCTTTTGATAAAATAACCATCTCACTCAGTACTGGAGAAGAAAAGAAACATCCACCTGAACTAAAGCTGAAACCATCAGGTTATCAATCATAATTAATGTGAGTGTTTGCTGCGGTTACTTGTAAATTGAATATATTTGGGCTTGTACTGTTGCTTGCACAAAGAAAGGCAATTTAAAGACACCATCTCGATTATCTAACAGTATAGTACCATCATTGTACAGCATCTATTCATACAAAAATAAATAATGTAGTTCTTTCTTTAGTCTCTACTCTCGGTACTCATAAAGAGTCTATTTTATGTTATGTCTGTTTTAGTTACTGTATATTTAATTTGGCCTTACCTCCCCCAGAGGTGGGAGAAGTACTCTTGTACTGAAGTAAAAGTAGAAGTACAAACGTGTAGGAATACTCTGTTACAACTAAAAGTCCTGCATTCAAAATGTTACTCAAGTAAAAATAGAATTGTCCGGCAGTGGCTCGCTGTCCGGCAGTGGCTTAGTCAGTAGGGGCTTGGACTGTGAGCCGTAGGGTTGCCGGTTCAAGTCCCCAAACAGACCTAAATATGGAGTGTGGACTGCTACTTGGAGAGGTCCCAGTTCACCTCCTGGGCCCTGCCGTGGTGCCCTTGAGCAAGGCACCGGACAACCCCCCCACTCCCATTGCACCCCGGGCGCTGTATAGCTGCCCACTGCTCCTAGTACTAGACTCCTGGTACTAGGATGGGTTAAAAGCAGAGAACACATGTCACTGTGTGTGCTGTGTGCTCTGCATGTGTGACCATTAAAGAGGGTTTCATCCCTCCCATTATATTCTATTCTATTCTAAAAGTATGAGCATCAAAATATAGTTAAAAGTACCAAAAGTAAAAGTAGTCATTGTGCAGATTGGTCCATTTCAGAATAATATATATGATATGTTTTATAATGATTGATCATTAAAGTGTTCTCAAAGCTGGTAAAGGTGCAGCTAGTTTGAATGACTTTGTATACTGCAGGGTAGCTTGTGAATTTACTCCAGGTGGAACTAAAGTCTGATTTAAGATTAGATTAGATTTCACATCATTCATCCAAATCTGTAAAGTAACTAAAGCTATTAAATAAATGTGGAGTAGAAGTATAAAGTAGCAACAAAATGATACTTAAGTACAGTACTCGAGTAAATGTTCTTAGTTACTTTACACCACTGAACCCCCCCACACTACGTCAGGTGGTGGCCAGTGTAAACAAGAGTGGGACTTAAGTTATATTGTGGCCATCTTCGTACTGTGCATTGTCATTGAGCTATATTTGAAGGATAACGTGTGTCTTTAATAGCAACATCACCTGAACAGTGAGATATATCAAATAAAGCTTCCATTGTTTTAATGGTGTTTGTAAGCTAGCTTAGTGAACGACACGTATCAATCGGCTACTCATTCGCATAGCTAAAAGATAGCTGGCACATTTAAATAGTGTGTTAAATATTACAAAAAAAACAGTGTCTGAATGAATTCGTAGGTTGGTAATTGTGCTATGTTAAAGTTAAACAAATAAAGAAAATAACACAACGTTATAGTGCTGGTGAATGGTTAGCTCTGTTGAGGCCTACTAGCTGTGGAGCCCTGCTGGTTAGCCTACCTTCAGCCTCTGTCGAAGAGACGAACGTAAAGTCTCCATTGGTGGGAGGAAACTGCATGCTTAATGTTATATTAATGCCACACGCCTTAGGTTAAGAGATATGACATTTAAATAAGAGGTCGGTGAATTATGCCGAGTAGCGTTGTTAACGCTGTCATTGACCCCAGCTCATCAGTGAAGTTAAACTATCGCATTTTGTTTTCGTTCAGTCCCACTTCTCCTCTGCGGTGAAAGCAGGAAGTGCAGAGGAAGCTGGGAAAGTAGACACGTCTTATGATGCATTCAAGTCGTGACACAAAGCTGGAATATGGGAATTTTGTATTAGAAAGTAGACGCGTCTTGCATTTAAAAGCGTTATTGTCATATTATGCACAGTAGCTACTACAGGGTAGATCTATCTAGGATTAATAATGTGAAATATAATCAACTCTTAATTCACTTTAGTTACACCTGGTGTAAATTCACAAGCTACCCTGCAGTATAAAAAGTAATAAAACCACTTTAATGCATCAATAATTATAAAACATATTATATATATTATTCTGAAATGGACCAATCTGCACAATGACTACTTTTACTTTTGCTACTTTAACTATATTTTGATGCCAATACTTTTCTACTTTTACTTGAGTATCAATATGATTGCAGGACTTGTACTTGTAACAGAGTATTACTACACTCTGGTACTTCTACTTTTACTTAAGTACAATATATCTAATTCATTTTTCCACCTCTGATGACTATTGTCCATCCAGGCGTTCGCCTGAGAAATCATTAAAATATCAGACAGTTGTTGTTTTGGACATCATCTTCCTCCTGCGAGCGCCATGCTCATTTGCATGCTTGATATATTCACCAGTGTACCGCATTTTATATATAGACGAGGGTGAGATCACTAGCTCTAACATTACATGCTAAAGGTTGCACATAAGGCCTTGTTAATTTATCTCCATCAGGTCATGAACAGAGAGAAACAGCTAGTGTGAGACTTGTAGAATGTAACCAAGAAACAGGTCTTTAGTAACTAGCCTACATAAACATGTTAACGTGAGTAGTCGGATGAAGCGGTTCAGTTTTGGAACGCACCTTTTCTTCCGTTGATCCCTCCCTCTCGGTCCATCCGGCCAATTGCAGCAACTCATGTACGGAAATCCTTCTTTTGCCGCTAAAACCAAACTCGCTCCAGTTTCTGCCGTTCCAAGCTGCCTGAATGTTTTGATCGAAACAACAAAAATAAGTAAGTTTTTCATTTACTTCATTACATTCCTTGCTTTTGCATGTTGTCTAGGTCAATGTGTGTCATCTTTGACTGCTTACAGTTCACACGGACAGAGGTTTCAGGCACCGTTGAGACTGTCCACTGTGTTCAGTTAGGATACTTCGTAAGGTTATATATGATGAACTCATCAAGACACTAACTGAACCCTTAAATACTGAAGAGTCCTTTCAAGTCATCTTGTCATAATAGCTAATTATGTAAGAGCAGGAACTAGTACACTGAACTCAAAAGAAAGGATGTCACTTTCCTACGTTACTTTTAAACGTACACTTCCAATTTAACGTTCGCTTGCTTACTAACAAACATACAAAGGTACGTACGTTCCCAGAGGTAGGTAATTTGTAACCTGAAAACTCAATTTTCAGAACTCAATTCTCTGTTGTTTGTGTTTGCTAGCTTTAGCCCTCTCTTGTCTTCGATGAACGGCAGCTACGTTACTTTGCTAGGGTTAATCCTCAAATGAGGGAACTGGGTTTACTTTACATTACAGCTGGGCGGGATGCGGTTAAAGGGCTGTAATGGGCAAATGAAGCATCCGTTTTACAAAAAAACTCTAATAATAACTATACATAACTAATCGTTTCCCTTTGAGTGAAACAATAGACCGAATCTGTCTCTGTCAGGAAAAAAAACAATAGATCAGGAGTTATTTGTAATCTGTTAGTAGCTCTGTCTTCAGTGGACTGCACATGTTGCTTAGATTAAAGAGCAAATTAGGTTGCATGTCCTTTGTCCTCTCTCTCCTCTTTATTGCCTATCATCTCTCCACTGAGACTTCCAGTCCTAAAGCTGAAGTGCTGGACAGCAAAGGTCACCCAAGGGCCTAGATGGCCAGCACCACTAGGCAGCAAATCTACAATGTCCACATACTTGGCATGTGTGAAAACTCCCGTATGCAGCTGTTTTGTGTCGTGAATATATCTTTGCTCAATTTCGAACAGTTGTTCTATCAGTATTTCTGATTGTTCTACAGTTTCAGAATCCGCGTGTCTGAAATCACCAGCTGAGAATGGGAATCTCTGGCCTGCTGCAGTTCATCAAAGATGCTGGAGAGCCTATCAGCGTGAAAAAATACAAAGGCCAGACCGTGGCAGTGGACACGTACTGTTGGCTGCACAAAGGAGCCTTTTCTTGTGCTGAGAAGCTCGCTAAAGGAGAACCAACTGACCAGTAAGCATTTTTATTATTCTAGCTGAAATGAAAAGGAAAGTGTTCATAGCAAGGTAAATATTTTCTTTCTAACGGTTAGTGGGTCTGTTATTACCCAATTATTTTATTTTCTATATTATCTATATCCTCTTTTTTCTATTAATGGGTAATATTGTTAGAATGGTTCAATGTTTAGAACTGATATTATAATTTTTATTTATCCATTTCTAGGTATGTGTGGTACTGCATGAAATTTGTGGACATGCTGTTGAACTTCGGTGTCAAACCAGTTTTGGTGTTTGATGGACGCAATCTGCCGTCAAAGCGAGAGGTGGAAAAGGCTCGAAGAGAGTGAGTATTAACCTTTATCGTACATAAGTGTATGGCTGGGTACATGACGCATGCATATTATTGTCGTCCCAAACTGGAACTAAGCGCACGTCAAACTGATCACACATTTTCAACAGTCATAAACACACAATATGGGTGTGAGCTGTCTTACCTTAAAGGGGGCGGTTTTCTCCACAAAACTATTCACCCCCTACAATCAAATATTGATGATCATTTACACCAGTTAAACTCTTTTTGTATTGTAATATGTTTTTGCTATTAGCTTGTTGCTAACTGCTTGTTGCCCCCATTGTTGTGAAGTCTAGCTGCTACATGCACATAACTTTTGTACTGTGCATGAGCACTGATGGATAACTGCGTGCTTTCAGGCAAGCTCTGGCAAAGGCACATCTGGTTGGAAGCAGAGTTCGGTGATCAGAGAATGTGAAACACAGGAATAGGTTAGAGATGGAGAGATACAAAAAGGTTAGCCTTGAAGTTGGCAACTATAAGGCTCAGGCTAGGTGGACCAGCCATTCCCATTTCAGTTTAAATAAAAATAGCTTTTGCTTACACAGAATTGTTGTACTATGGGTTAGCAGAGATGGCTAACTGCACGCTTTCAGGCAAGCTCTGGCAAAGGTACAGACTGCAGTACAGAGAGAGAAAGGAGAAGGAGAAGAAGAGGTAGAAAGCAGGCCTGTGTTGCAGTTGTGCTGGCCCAGTGACGTCATGGTTCACAGGCTGAGGTGTTGGGAAGTCAGCCATGGCTTAGCCTCCTTAGGTGACATGGCTTGACCAGGTATCTGGAGCTAACAGCTAATGATTCACTCTGAGCCAGGGGCGGATCTAGACAAATATTCATGGGGGTGGCAAGAGGGTGCCGGAGATGTTGAGGGGTGGCATCCCCTGGCAGTCAATGTTATTTTGGAAAGCCACAATATTAATATTTTAACTCGATAACATTAGGTGACATTAATGTGGCACATCAGTAAAGCCTTAAATAGAAATATATAAGGTGGCAGACATCATTTAAAGGAGAGGTGTCATGCTTTTCTGGTTATTACCCGTCACCTTGTGTGTTATGTAGGTTTTTATGCATGTAAACGGTCTGCAGAGTCACAAACCCTCAAAGTACACCCTGTAGCGAGTAAAACTCTAACATAGAAAATTCCTCCCCAAAACGCCTCGTTGGAGATTTCTCAGTTTCTTTCTTTGCTCCACGGATTGGTCCGTTTGGTTCCGGGTACGAGCTGACGTCAGCTCGTACCCGGAAAAATGGACCAATCCGTGGAGCCGTTACGTTACGTCCGCGGAGCCGTTACGTTAAGCCTCTGCTGATTGGTCCAAATTGACCAATCCACAGACTTCCTCACACACACACTCAGTGCAGGCAGCTCTGCTGATTTCTCATCCCTGGCTGCAGGCTGATAACAGACAGTTGGGATCGTGGCGAAATTCTCTCTGCAGACCCATTCTCACAGCGTTTATCAACCTTTGTCTTACTCAATATCAAGCCACACTTATTGTTTTTACTTCGGCTGTGAGTTTGTGTGTGCTCAGGATGAGTTTGGCTGTGTTTCGCTGTGTATCGCTAAACAAGGAAACCACACCTCCACGGAGCTCAGCGCGATTCACAACGTCCCGACCAATCAGAGCACACTGTGCTCACAGGGAGGGGGGGGCAAGAGCTGCAACGAGCCGTTTAGTGGAGAGAGTGAATACTGCTGAATACACATACTTTACAGAGATGCTGTATGCGAAACCAATGTGAGTTTGGAAAAATGCACAGTATAAATCTATTTTAGTATACCTCAACAATGGAATTATGATCAGTGGAAATGGCCATGACATGGGCCCTTTAATGAATTTTAACTGAACAATAACTGAATGAGTTTGTTTCACTCTTAGACCAGCAGGGGTACAAAATCTATGAAGACTCCTGCAATAAGTACATTAATTAACTGTCTCATCGATGTTTGTCTGTATGAATATGATAATATTAATAATCATATTATTCCTATCAGCTGTCAATCACTGTTATGATTCACATATTAATTTAGTATTGAATAAACTATATTTTTTGGAGGAGTTAATGATGAATGTTCCTCAAGATGCTTGCTCACCCTCCTTCAAATTTGAAAGACAAGTAATTATATCATGTATCAAAATTCAAAAGAACAGTTCAGCGCCCCACGACTTTACTGCAAACAGTTACAACCTTGACTTTACATCAGAAAGAACAAACATTAAAGAAGTGACTAACTGCATCAGTTAGGGTTAAAAAACGTGTATTCAGCTAAAACATAAACATCGCTGCAGTTATTATCCAGCGGAAAGCTCTTACCTACTGGCCTAGTTCAATCAAAGTGGTTACTTTTGTTTGGCTGGGCAGTGAAGTTTTACACACCGTCTTATTTGACTTTCTCAGGACTTAAAACTGTTTTTTGGGGGCAGACCCCCACAAAGAAAAAAAGATATATACACACATACAAGCTCATCATCTTAAAAGTTTGTTATGCTCATCGAGTCATCCGTAAGCAGAGCATCAAGTTTGCATGTCTATAACAGCTGAATGCGGCGATTACCATGTTGTTCAGCAAAACGCCTCACAAATGTATTAAGATCCAAAGCTTTAGTGCGTTTTGATTCAATGCTGAGTGCAGCCAAACCTGACAGTCTCTTCTCTGTCATTGTAGACCGCAAATATCTCCTTCCTTCCGTCTACTTGAGTCCAGATGCTTCTCGCTTTGCGTCATCCCCCCGTTCAAATGAAATCGCCGCCAATCATATTTCCTCGCTCGCGCCAGGGCCGGGGGAGGGGTTACAAGGCTCGCGTCTTGTGCTGCATTCACTTGCACTCAGACATTAGAGATTTTCTCATAAATGTCCGATGAGCCACAACTTTTCTTTCAAAACAAAGATGCCAACTGGGGTGGCAGCTGGGGTGGCAAGGCTATTTATTAGGGTGGCAGTTGCCAACCCATGCCACCCCGGTAGATCCGCCCCTGCTCTGAGCTAACCGGTCACCATCCATGCAGTTTAAGACGCAAAAACAATGTCAAGTCAAACAACGCGGTCATTTTACAATCTTCACTTGTCATCCTGTAGATAATGTTGCTTATCTGTGTGTTTACTGTGAGCAACTACAAACTGGCAGTCGTGGAGTATGCTTATCTGCTTAAAAACTAATAACAAATACTGAAGCTAAAGTTGGGAAAGGAGCTACAGCAGAATTGCACCATGAATCAAAGCAAAACAAACTCCACAGAGAACCCTGTATGAAAGAAAAGAAATGTGACTATAACGGAAACATGACAGAGAATAACTGAGGGCCTGTTCCAAACACATAATACAGTGGTATGCATACCTGCTAACAAACACGCTCAAACAAAGCTTGGTTTATTAGAAGGAATGCATTCCACAACAGCAACAGAGCAACATTGTTTATGTGTGAAGGTGCAGAGCGGAATGTACAGACCTGTCCACAGATGAGACCAAACAACCCCCCGCAAACAAATAGTTGAACATCAAGGTCCTACACCTCATTGTTATCTTTAGCAAGGAAGCTGAGCTCTATCTGGCTGTCCTACTTTTGTCTTTGCTTACAGTGGTGCCACACAATCACTCCCTCCAGACAGTTGCCTTTTCTTTTTATTTATGTCGTTGAATTTGTCCAGAAACATAGCCTTCAGTTTTAGGAATAATCCACTTTCTTCAGTTAGTTTTGATTTGGAATCGTTGTTTTGTTCAGCAGAATAATCTCCACATATAAACATCCCTTTTAAAATATTTTTTAGAGTGTAAATGCAATCGCTAGATGTAAAGGCTAAAAAGGAACTACAACACAGTCACATGACTTCACGTCACCACCGCTTAGCTAAAGACAGCTAATGCGTGGTGTTATGACATTGAGTCCCCCTATTTAGCCCCTTGTCAGCAACAAAGACATCAGTCTCTGCTTTCACTAATGGTACATAAGCAAAAGTAGAGACTGATGTGTTTATGGACTCTCTTATTTGGGTTTCCAACCCTTATGAACAACCTGTTTTGATCAACAGATCTGATGTGTGCTTTTAAAGGTCCCATGTCATGGCCATTTCTACTGATCATAATTCCATTGTTGAGGTATACTAGAATAAATGTATATTGTGCAATTTTCCAAACTCACATTGGTTTCTCATACAGCATCTCTGTATAGTATGTGTATTCACTCTCTGTCCTAAACGGCTTGTTGGAGCTCCTGCCCCCCCCCTCCCTATGAGCCCAGTGGCCGTCAGCGAGACAGCGAGACACAGCCCGAAACCAGCCTGAACACACACACACACACGCAGCCTGGCTGGGAGTTTGTGTGTGTGCTCACACACCGACTCACAGCCTCGCCGCGTCCCGCCGTCTCAAGGAGGAGAAATCGGCGGAGCTGCAGCTGAGAAAAGTGTGTGTGTGTGTGTGTGTGTGTGTGTGTGTGTGGTGTGTGGTGTGTGTGGTGTGTGTGTGTGTGTGTGTGTGTGTGTGTGTGTGTGTGTGTGTGTGTGTGTGTGTGTGTGTGTGTGTGGTGTGTGTGTGTGTGTGTGTGTGTGTGTGTGTGTGTGTGTGTGTGTGTGTGTGTGTGTGTGTGTGTGTGTGTGTGTGTGTGTGTGTGTGTGTGTGTGTGGAACACACACACACTCAATCTTTTACGTGTGTTAACCGTTAGGTTAACATGTGTTAACCTAACGGCTCCGCGGACGTAACGTAACGGCTCCACGGATTGGTCCATTTGGACCAATGGGTCCATTTGGGTATGGGCACGTCACTGTACCCAGGAAGAAAACAATGGAAAAAGAGAAATGTCCAACGAGGCGTTCTGGGGCAGCATAGACAGGTCTTTTCTGTGTTAGAGTTTTACTCCCTACAGGGTGTACTTTGAGGGTTTGTGACTCTGCAGACCGTTTACATGCAGAAAAAGCTACATAACACACAAGGGGACGGGTAATAACCGGAAAAGCAGGACATGGGACCTTTAAAACTGATAATGTATTGTGCTAAAGAGATTTAGTGCAAAGCGTTCCAATATTTATTCAGTTTCTTTCTTTTCCCCTTTAGGCGCAGAGAAAGCAACCTTCAGAAAGGCCGGCAGCTGCTACGTGAAGGCAAACTGTCTGAAGCCAGGGACTGTTTCACTCGCTGTGTGAACATCACCCCCCCAATGGCTCATAACCTTATTAAGGTGAGGACTTCCTATCTTCCTATCTCTCCTATATAACATACTTATATGAGTGTCTTTACTCTGGGGCTGCCCACTGAAGTGGTTCAGAGTCTCCTCGCATTTTTTAAGAGTTTGTCTTTTTTTATATTGTAAAAATATATTGTAGACTGATATAGGAGTTTAGTGTGGGGCAGCTAAACTGACATTTCCCATGCTGATTGATTGATTCTTACTTCATATAATCCAAGATCAAAAAGTCAGTCCGTAATAATGTTGAGTGTTTATAAAACGTGTATATCGGTACACAATAATGGTATGAACTAAATATACCACAAGCACTATATGACAGTTCTTAATGCTCTAAACTTCACATATTAAATACTTATCAATTTTAACAAGTCAATGTTAACAGTTAACAGAACATGTATCAACAATAGGGGAGGGGGTAAACGGGTTACAAGTACATCATAGCAGACTCTCTGAATTGTGAAACATGCAGTCTATTCAAACATGGCAATAACATACAAGCTCATAAGAGTATACTGAAAAAGATTCACCAATAGAGGTGGAGAAAAGGAACGCTTTGAAAGAAATCCCCCTGGAAAAGAATGGGCTTTTCTTGTTCATATGTATGTTTTGGTACATAGAACCAAAAGTATACAAAACATTTCTGCTCAAAGTAAAAGTTGCAAAAATACAGAGTAGATTATAAAGACAGTAAACTAGAATCTGTAATATCTCTTCACAACTATCCATTTCAATTGATTTTCTTTTCTTTCTTTTTCTTTTTTTATCAATTTGTGACACATGGCCTTCAATAAGTATAATCTTAAAATAAGACCTTCACCAAATGTGGCTTTTTGTACCCCACAAATGCATGCTTTGGTTTCTTCTTTGTGGTCACATACAGCATGTTGTTGTTCCATGTTGGGGAAGTGATGTATGACATTTTTTCAACCAGGTTGCTAGGGCGAGAGGAGTGGACTGTATGGTGGCTCCATATGAAGCTGATGCTCAGTTAGCCTACCTTACCAAGAGTGGCTTGGCCCAGGCTGTCATCACAGAGGACTCTGACCTGCTGGCATTCGGCTGCAAGAAGGTAAGGAGTACAAGACCCAGGGTGCATTTCCAGCTGCATAAGTATGTAAATGCTCAAAAGGAAAGCCCCTTGGTTGGTATGTGGATTAGAATGATCCAGATTATGTTGACGATTTAACATGAGCCTGGCCTTTTTTTTGTTCGTTGAAGCTGGTTTTCAATTCATGTGGAATTGTATTCATATCTAAAAGACCAGACTAATTGTCATTCTGCTGGATCATTCCCCAGACTTTTAACTGTGGACTACATACACAAACCAAACCCTGGTGTAGTTCAACTCATGATGTGGTTTGTTTGAGAAGTTGTGAATGCAGTAATCATTCTCTGGTGCGAAACAAAACAACAGGTCCAAGACAGCTTCAAAGAGGAAGACTCGGTCCGCCAATTGCATGAAATAAACTCAAATGCAGGAGTATGAGCTACCTGGAATTGTTGAGTTGGAAAAAGGTTAACAATGGTGGGCCTAAGAGATATTTTCAGAGCATCCAGAATAACCAGAGGCTTCCTAAACACTTCTCAAATGTGTTATGTAGGAAAAGCAAAACATGACTCGTATAACAAAGACTTCTGCGTGTACATTTTTCTAACCAAAAGTTTGTCAACAAAAGAGAATCTAACTAAATGTAGTTTAGGATACTGTGAGCAAAATGAAATACACTTAACATAGGCTTTAAAGCTGCTTTTAAGATATATTAGTGAGGTTGTGTTTTCATAACAGGCTGAATGAGAATAAGCAGGTTATTTGAGCCTATATTGACTTGTTAGCCTGCATAAATAAAGCTAGATTTAGATAACAGGGCTGTGCTGGTTTTATTGAGATAAGAGCACTGGTATTTTGCCTATTTTCATCATTCAAACCAGTTTCAATTCTGCATGGCAGATACGTTTCCTATGCTTACTTTGTGTAAGATCAATTCAGTTGGCCAACCAGCACAGATGATATCAGAAGGGCGTTGGCTTCAGTGTTCATCCTGTTTGCAACAAACCATGCATTAGACAGAAGCAAAAACAACCTTTTAAGAAATAGGCTCAGATACTCCCACTGCTCACACTATGCCATCCGCTTCTAAATCACTTGTCTTTCACATCATGCAGGTGATCCTCAAAATGGACAAGCAGGGCAACGGCCTGGAGATCGACCAGGACAACATGGGCCGCTGCCGCTCTCTTGGGAACGTGTTCACCGAGGAGAAGTTTCGCCACATGTGCATCCTCTCTGGGTGCGACTATCTGGCCTCCTTACATGGCATCGGCCTGGGCAAGGCCTGCAAGCTGCTCCGACTGGCCAAAGACCCAGATATCCTCAAGGTACTTCACTTTTAACAAGAGGACAGGTCAGCATGGATGGCTGCACACCAAACCTGCTTCTAAGTTGAAGTCTATTGATTAAAAGTGGATCAAATCTTCCAACGGCTTATGATAAAAATGGCATCCTAGGTCCAACAGATTTAAAGTGATACTAAATAACATAAAGTTGAATTAAACCAACTTATTGCTTTATTAAAAGACTTGGTATTGTTAAAGGTAGGTATTCTTTAAGTAGATTTGTATAACTCCAGTGTTTCCCCTACCATTGTCTTGGAGGGGCGCTGCGCCCCGCAAACGGAGCCCCGCGCCCCCCCTGAAATTCAAGGTGTTTAAAAAAAAAAAAAAAAAAAGAATTATATTTTCTTTTTTTTTAATAATTTTTTTTTTTATCTATAGATATATATAGCACCAAATTGCAACTAATCTATATCTACTGTCACTTTTCACATTGAACATGTGCTTTTTTATTAAATAAACTAAACGCTTTCATTTGAAGTTGTGAGTTTAGTGTTTTTGACCCTAAGAAACACTGATGCATTAATCAATGACAATAATCCACAGCTCCTCTCTCTGCTCCAGAGGATTTAAAAATATATATATCCCAATGCGCCCCCCCCCCCCCGCTCAGGCAGCACCCCCCCAAAGCAGTAAACCTAGGGGGAACACTGAACTCGTATACATTATTCCCCTTAATAAATATTAGTAGTTTAACACAACTCTTCCTGCAGGAAGAGATACAAGAACATATTTCCTCTTATTTCATTTTTTCTTTCTAAATGTCGTTCATTTTCACCATTTGTTCTTGTAATCTAACTTATATGTTATAAATATATATATATAGGACACAAAAAACTTAACAATATAAAGGTTTTACTTTTTTTTTAAGGCATATGGTTTCACAATATTTATATTGAAGGTAATCGATTAAATGTGAACTGTAAAAAATAGAAAGTTCTCTACACAATTCCAGTTTTTTATTATTCAAATATTCGTCAAAAGTACTAAAGAACAAAGAAAGTGAGTCAGTAGTTGCACACAGTCAAACCAAGTAACTGGGTGCAGTGGCAGACATTTTATTGTGAGCTTTTGTTCCCTTCAGGTGATCAGGAAGTTGGGTCAGTACCTGAAGATGAACATCACCGTCCCAGAAGAATACATTGAGGGATTCATCAGAGCCAACAACACCTTCCTCTACCAGCTGGTGTTTGATCCTGTCAAGAGGAAGGTGATTCCCCTCAACCCGTACCCAGAGCACATGGACCCGGCCACCCTCAGCTACGCTGGACTGTATCCTACCGTCATGAATCGCTCCTGACCAAATTACCACTGTAAATAGTGGAAATGATACAGTGTCCAGCTGTTATATTTTATTTAGAAATGTGGAATTGTAAGTAACTCTCATTCACTTGCACACTATCCATTCCTTGATGATGATGAACTCAGTAATCTAGGAGATGACAAAGGCTTGCTGATGGCCCTGGGAAACCTTGACATCAACACCTTGGAGAGGATAGACGACTTCAGCCCAGACAAACCCATTCAGCAGGTACCAGATCAGCTGTTCTTTTGAAATAAGTGTCATATTTCATATAGAATAACTCGGCAAATGTCCCTTTTTTAGCTTTCTAAACCCCGCAGTCGCAGCTGGAACAGTTCAGCAGCCCCCACTGGGCCCAGTATCTGGAGTGGAGGCCTAAAGGCAGCATGTGTTGCCCCGCCCCGGCCTGCTGCCTCCCCAGACAGGCCGTCCTCCACCAGGGGGAAGGAAAGAGTCGTCAGCCTGGTCGGTCTGAGGCTTCCCTGCAGAGAGCTGCAGGTGAAGAGACCCAGAGAAGGTGAGCTGTTAATGTGTGATGTGCAGTTTGCTGCATATCTTTTAACACTGCACCCATTTAAACCTCCCAGTAAACACACTACTGCACAACAGTCTGAATAATAGTTTATGATAGATGATGATCACTGCAAGCTGTGGAACAATTTACTGACTGCTTCTGAGAGTCCTTAGATAAATAAATATCTATATCCAATCCTTCAAAAATAATGTGTCTGCGATTAATGTATTTGTTGTTAAGTAAACGGAATCTCTGTGGCAGCAAACAGCAGAACCAAGATAATAGAGCAAAACAAATTAAAGCAGCAGTGTGAAGCCTATTATGACATGTTCACTGTACTTGTCTTTTCCCCCTTAAAGACTCTAGTGTATCGGACCAGGATGTGCTGCAGCAATACTCGTCCCCCACTCAGAAGAGATCCAGGTCAGACCAGCTTCCAGAGAAGCCAACAATAACCAGGCCCCGCAACCGCTTCGCCACCCTGCTGCAGAGGAGGAACCAGGAGCCTGAGGAGGACGGCCAGGCCACATGCAGCAGGTGACATAATGGAGGCCCCTTTACATCTTGCATTTTAAAGTGTTTTGGGTGATTGGGTTGCTACAAAATAGAGCTTGTCCATATGAAAGGAAGGGTGTAAATACACCAAAAACAAGTCAAAAAGGCAATTGTGTTTTCAATCTGCATACATCAAGTCCAAACCCGGGCAGTGCCTAACTTTCAGCCCAGCCCATCAAACATGCAGCAATCAGAGAAATGTCCGAGAGGGGGGGAAAAAGAATCATGGTGCAGCCCTGTGTGGTGTTGCTGCTGAGAGCAAGGAGCAGAGAACAATGGTCTGGTGCAGGCACAACACATGATCCATTTTTTCAATTTAGCTATCATGGCTGTCCGTGCTGGACTGATGTTGGCACTGGCGAGCGGCAGTCCCATGTACTGTTGCACACCACTGTTGTATTGACAGGCATCGAGTGGCACATTATACACACATCCAGGGTTTGAAGTGTTTGTCTTGAAGTCTTTGTCTTATGATCATGTTCAGGTGTATATCAGTATGTAGTGTCTCTACTTTAAAGAGTCCTCTCCTGCTGATGTCAGGTGTATATCAGTATGTAGTGTCTCTACTTTAAAGAGTCCTCTCCTGCTGATGTTCAGGTGTATATCAGTATGTAGTGTCTCTACTTTAAAGAGTCCTCTCCTGCTGATGTTCAGGTGTATATCAGTATGTAGTGTCTCTACTTTAAAGAGTCCTCTCCTGCTGATGTTCAGGTGTATATCAGTATGTAGTGTCTCTACTTTAAAGAGTTATCTCCTGCTGATGTTCAGGTGTATATCAGTATGTAGTGTCTCTACTTTAAAGAGTCCTCTCCTGCTGATGTTCAGGTGTATATCAGTATGTAGTGTCTCTACTTTAAAGAGTCCTCTCCTGCTGATGTTCAGGTGTATATCAGTATGTAGTGTCTCTACTTTAAAGAGTCCTCTCCTGCTGATGTTCAGGTGTATATCAGTATGTAGTGTCTCTACTTTAAAGAGTCCTCTCCTGCTGATGTTCAGGTGTATATCAGTATGTAGTGTCTCTACTTTAAAGAGTCCTCTCCTGCTGATGTTCAGGTGTATATCAGTATGTAGTGTCTCTACTTTAAAGAGTCCTCTCCTGCTGATGTTCAGGTGTATATCGGTATGTAGTGTCTCTACTTTAAAGAGTTCTCTCCTGCTGATGTTCAGGTGTATATCAGTATGTAGTGTCTCTACTTTAAAGAGTCCTCTCCTGCTGATGTTCAGGTGTATATCAGTATGTAGTGTCTCTACTTTAAAGAGTCCTCTCCTGCTGATGTTCAGGTTCATATCAGTATGTAGTGTCTCTCATGGGACATTTCTCCATGCTTTAATGTTCAAAAAGCTCTTTATTTTGCTAATACTGCCTGTGCTGCAGCACCTCTTTTCACCCTCTGTCTGAAACCAGAGCCCAGTCTGCTCTGATTGGTTAGCTGGCAGGCTCTGTTGTGATTGGTTAGCTTAGAGATATCCCGCCCCTTGTACAATGTGTTGGAGCTCTAGCCAATAGAAGCCTGAGTGTTACATAGTGATGTCACTATTTTCTGGAAGTAAACAAAGGAGTCCAATGGGGCGTTTCAGGCAGGAGATGTGTGGGAGAGAAACTCCCTCTGGTGGGAACTCTGGTCTGCAAATGTTTGCCTTTGCAGACCGTTACATGCACTAAAACATTACAGGGAAGGGAAAACCCCAAAAGCAGAACGGGGCCTCTTCTTATTGTTTTTTTTACACACATTTATAACTGCAATCTAATGTCCTGATGTGGTTGTGTTTATTCTGTGTAGATTCTTCAGCAGTTGTAGCTCAGCAGCCAGTGTCAGCATGAAGGAGTCTGCTCGGGAGGATCTGCCTCAGGATGTGGAGCCCCCAGCTGTGAATCAGGACAGTTCTCCCAACAACCAGACCAATGACAGCGACGATCCTGACCTTCCGTCAGTTGACACCCCCAGCCCACCTCCATCGCCTAGCACCACATCTCCCTGTTCAGCCAGTCAGGGACTCAAGCTGTTCCGCTGGTCTGGCAGCTCATGTTCTGCTGATCAGAAAACACCTCAGTCTTCTGCAGGCCTGGCCGCCCTGCAGCAGTTTCACTACAAGAAGGAGAGTTCTTCTTCGTCTACAAAGACACACAGATCCTCTGGAGACACGTCACTCCCTCCTCCTTCTCCCACTGACCCAGACCTAGAGGAAAAGGAGGACCTCCCGGATTCACCCCCTTCTCAAGACAGCGCCTACTTTACCCAGTCCCAGCCTCACCCCACTTCCTGCCACAAAGAGGAAGTCCTCACCTGCAACTTCTCCTCCTCCTACCAGGAGGAAGCTGTACGTTCATACACATTTCCACTTCCTTTTGAAATGTTTATGGAGTGCTTGTGGTTGGGTCAGCCTTCACACATTCATCATCAGCAGAGTTTCATGGAGTGGGTGTGCAGAAAGCTATTTCTGTAGCATCACTTTGTCTTCTTATGCGTCTTTCATTTGCTTCCTCAGGAAATCTACTCAAGTAAAGATTCTGAGCCAGAGCAAAGACCCGCCCACTCAGCAGAAGCAGATAAGAGACCTGACATGCTCAGACCAAAGGTAGGATTTGCTGGTAATGACGTTACAATAACAAACTGATAATGTCAATCAAGTTCACTTCTCATAGCAGTTTAACAATGTGTTTTTTAGGGATGGGAATGATTATTCGAATATTCTAAATGAGTCTGGCATTCAATTAGGAGTTATGAAAATGTGTATTTAATTAAATATATATACCCTATATAGACAAAAGTATTGGGCCACCTACACATTACACCTACAGGAGCTTTTATGACATCCCATTCCAAATGATTTGGCATTAATATGAAGTTGGTCCCCCCTTTGCAGCTATAACAGCTTCCACTCTTCTGGGAAGGCTTTCTACAGATTTTGGAGTGTGTCTGGGAATTTTTGCCCATTCATCCAGAAGAGTATTTGTGAGGTCAGACACTGATGTGGGACGAGAGGCTGGCTCTCCGTTCTAGTTCATCCCAAAGGTGTTCAATGGGGTGGGGGTCAGGGCTCTGTGCGGGCCAGTCAAGTTCTTTCACACCAAACTCATCTAACCATGCATTCATGGACCTTGCTTTGTGGGGCACAGTCATGCTGGAACAGAAAAGGGCCTTCCCCACACTGTTTCCACAAATTCGGAAGCATAGAATTGTCCAAAATGACTTGGTAAGATGAAGCATTAAGAAAAAGAAGGTAACTTTCTCCTGGCATTCACCAAACCCAGACTCGTCCATCAGAGGACAGATAGAGAAGCGTGACTCTTTACTCCACAGAACACTTTTCCACTGCTCCAGAGTCCAGTGGCGGCGTGCTTTACACCACTCCATCCGACGCTTGGTGATGTAAGGCTTGATGCAGCTGCTCGGACATGAAAACCCATGGAGCTCCCACAGTTTGGTCTGATATTAATGTCAGAGCTGGAACTCTGCAGTTATTGAGTCAGCAGAGCTCTGTAACTTTACATGGTCTGACACTTCGTGGCTGAGTTACTGTGGTTCCTTAAAGTTTCCACTTTGCAATAACACCACTTACAGTTGATCCTGGAATATCTAGGAGAGAAGACATTTCACGAACTGACTTGTTGCAACGGTGACATCCTATTACAGTACCACGTTCAAATTCAGTGAGCTCTTTAGAACGACCCATTCCTTCACAAATGTTTGTAAAGCTAGGTGCTTGATTGTATACACCTGTGGCAATGGGACTGAATGAAACACCTGAATTCAATGATTAGGAGGAGTGGTATCATCGGCGGCTCGTCCTTATACATTTCGGACAGGTTTTCTCTGATCTCCGAGAAGAGAGGCTCTTCTCGGAGATCAGAGAAAACCTGTCCGAAATGTATAAGGACGAGCCGCCGATGATACCGCTGCTGCCGTTGTTGACCATGTGCTCCAGGCTGAGGGCACCAGCGCAGCCAGGGTCAGACAGCGAGAACCAGCCCAGCTGCAGCAACGACCGCAGACCCGCGTCGTTCCACCCCGTTTGGGGATGACTATTTCACCGCAGACCCAGAATACAATGAAGTAGAACTTTATTTCAGTGAGCCACCACAGCAAAACTGACTACAGTGGTGGAGGAAAAACGAAGAACGATACAAAAAACTCAGTGTCCTGGCGAAGGAATACCTGGCTATACCCGCAACCTCTGTTCCAGCTGAGAGGGTCTTTTCTACAGCTGGCCTGATTGTTAATTGTCTCTGCACCCGCCTCTCCCCTTTCCTCCATATTAGTTTTTTAAATGGTAGACTGATGATATGAGGACAGATCTTTTTTTTGGTGTGTATGCTACTTCAATTCTCTTAACTGGATAACCGTGTTTTTTTGGGGTTGAATATTCGAATATAAATTTGCCTTCCAATTCCCATCCCTCGTGTTAATGTCCCTGAATGTTCTAATATTATCTTCCACTCTTGGTCTTTCTACCTCCAGGTTTCAGGTCTATCGCGGCCAAAGTCCAGCAGCCAAAGTCCAGCTGCAAAGGCGCGGACGTTGGGCCCCGCCAGGGCCAGTGGACTGAGGAGAAAGCCTGTGGGTTCTGGGAAAAAAACCTCCAATAATGAGAACAACCCGGGTGTGCAGGCCACCATCAGCAACCTGTGGAAGAACTTCAGCTTCAAAAAGTAAAACAGAATTACGCAAGTTACTTTGTAAATAAATACAATATTAAATATATGAGTGTAATCACTGTCTTACATGATTTAGGAAAATTAGTCTTAAAACAAAGTTGCCTAGGAATCGTCATGGAAGTGGAAACACAAAAATGTTAAACAGTCATCTGATAGCATACCATGGACGTATTGCTGCATGAGGCATCCATACCAACTGGATGTCTCATCGTACATCAGAATGTTTTTTCTGGCAGACTGTTTCAACTGAGGCCAACTAAACTGTCTTTAGTAGTTTCTATATTTGATTAACAGCTTTGTTATTTAGTTAAGACAAGAGGTTTAACAGTACACAGTTGTTTGGTGAGTTCTGTACAGCGGGGAAGTGCAAACAAACACAGTTGCAAGTATCAAAGACTGCCAAATTAATTTGCTCAGGATGGATGTAACGTTTAGCATTCTGCTAACTTTGCTGATGTATTTTCATTTGAAAGCAAGGAACATTTCAAACACTACCCAAAAGACAACAGATAGACTATACAACTGAAAAGAATCTCTTTTGCTGTGAATTAGAATTATAAATTCAATAATATAAAATAAAACATGCATCAGGAGGGGTATTTTTTTTTGTTTTGTCCGGTTTTGCTTTAGTTCGAGGCACAATATTATTAATATTTTGTATTGGTTTTTCAGTTGATTACCCTGAACGTATAATTCAACAGTTAAGTTCAAATTATTATTAATACAAATAATAATTTAATAATAATAATAAAACAAATACATGTTTTAAAGTACAATAAATGGATGTTTTCAAAGTCAATGAATAATCGCATTTAATAATCGCAATTACAATTATTGACCCAAATAATCGAGATTATGATTTTTGCCATAATCGAGCAGCCCTAGCACAAAGTCACAAAGTGCTTTACATGGATAAAGAACAGGCCGTTCAGGCGGCAGAAAAGCAGGCGGTCAAAATTCCCTAAACCCAGCTAATAAAATATACAGCATTTCAACAATAGCAGAAATAATACAGGAAAAGAAAGTAAAACAAATAGAACATGGATGTTGAGTAAAACAGAGTGGTGTCATCATTAGTTAAAAGCTTTAATAAAAAGGTGAGTTTTAAGAAGTGATTTAAAAGATGTCACTGATTCTGCCAGCCTCTGATTCTCAGCAGGAAGTTCCAGAGCTGTGGAGCTCTGAAGGAGAACGTTCCGTCACCTTTTATTTTTAGCCTGGTTTTGGGAACAGCCAGCAGGATGTGAGACTGCGCGCATGGCTCGTAAGTGCACAACAATTCAGGGAGGGAATCAGGAACCAAACCGTTAAGAGCTTTAAAAGTAATCAGTCAAATCTTCAAATCAATTACAGAACAGACAGGTAGCCAATGAAGAGAGATTAAAACAGGGGTGATGTGGTCTAGACTTCTGATTTGTTAAAAATCTTGCTGCGGCATTTTGCACAAGTTGAAGGCGCAATATAGATTATTGGCCTAATCCAGTTTAAGGAGTTACAGTAATCGAGACGTGAAGAGATAAAAGCGTGGCTGACTGTCTCCAAATCAGACCGAGAGATAACAACTTGATAAAAACACGATTGAATAACTTTTGTGA
The DNA here is from genome assembly GCA_031216635.1 of Dissostichus eleginoides. Taxonomy (NCBI): domain Eukaryota; kingdom Metazoa; phylum Chordata; class Actinopteri; order Perciformes; family Nototheniidae; genus Dissostichus; species Dissostichus eleginoides. The sequence goes on along the minus strand of CM062278.1, from coordinate 2,843,258 downwards.
TTTGCAGATTAAAAGAGAGGTCCCTATCAAACATCACACCAAGGTTTCTGGCTACAGGTTTTATGTTTGAGGACAGGGAGCCCAGATGTATTTACGGAGAAGGGGTAGGTTTAGGATGGCCAAAAATGAGTACTTCTGATTTATTGCTCTTTAACTGGAGAAATATTATGGGCCCTCCAACACTTGATTTCATCCAAACAAGATAATAGCTTGTTCACATTGCTTTTATCACTGCAGTTTAATGGGAAATATATTTGTGTATCATCCGCATAGCAGTGATATAGAATTTTGTGTTTTTGTATGATATAATAACGGTCCAAGAATAGAACCCAGGGGAACATGCAGTGGAGGCGGCATCCCCAATTGAAACAGAAAATGTTCGATCTGATAGATAGGATTTTAGCCATTTGAGAGCAGTGTCCCTGATGACTACCCATTTTTCAAGACGATCTAATAGGATAACAGGATCAACTGTATCGAATGCTGAGCTAAGATCTAAAAGGATTCAAATGGGGCAGAATCTGCTGCAATTAAAAAGTCATTTGTGACTTTGATAAGTGCGGTTTCTGAGGCGTTTTAAAAACAGTTTTTGATTGTTTTAATGTTAAAGACACGGGCAGAGGTAGATGTGTGAGGAGGCAGTTCAAAGTAATGGCTTTATGGTCAGATACACATAGACTTGCCTCATACAGATCCACATTTTCAACATTAAAACCAGAAGAAAGTACTAGGTCCAGAGTGGCCTTTTACATGAGTGGGTCCACTGATTTCCTGGGTCATATTCAAAGATTTAATTAAATCCAAAATAAAAGAAGGTTACATGAGTTTTACTATTTCTCCACACTGGCTCTTAAATAAGCCTTAAATCTCAGGTAGCATACATTCATATGTCACTATATTATTTATCAGTGTGATGTTTACTTGCGTATAAATGCTCTGTAATTCCTTCAAACCCTAATGTCACCACTTTAGAATGAGTTTGTATGCTTTGTTCTAAGTTCCTTCATTTGTCCCACAGAGAGGACATGTATTAGTCATTGTTACAGCACAGGGACGGTACAGATGAGACAAAAACAACAAAACAGTCACAAATGAGGGGCAAGCACATGTTTACAAATTAAAATAAAAAAAGTACACATTCAAGGTAGGAAAATATGAATAGCAGCACACTACACTATGGATGAGACAATTGATTAGGATGTTGTTATTATCAGAGATGATATTCAATCAACATATTTTACTTTATTTTGAACAAAATCTAAAGTGATTTCTACATATCCATCATTATTTAACAGTGTCAAAGGTCATGTAATTCTTGAGTATGTCACTTAAATCGGCATCATCAGGTTTACAGTTTAAGAGCTGCAGAATGTGCAGTTGCTTCAAGGGATACATATATTTCTCATGAGTGTACACAGTGATTAGTACATTCTGATGGCATGCCACTGATACACCCCAAAGTGATAAGAACACATTTAGCTTGCCAGGTTGTGAGAAAACCCCCTGGCAGCATGACGCTTGCTTTTGTTTAATCAACTCTTTAGTCTAATAGAGTGTGAGTGTGTTTTACAACACGTTCAACCTATTCATCACATTAGAAGGTTTTTTCACCCTGAAGCATAAACTCGATTCACATTGTTAAAAACATTGTCTCTGAAGGAGAGAGGAAGGTGTTAGGTTAGGCTGGACCCACTCCAACTTAGATATATCAAGAAATGTAACCAAGCTGACCATTGTAACGTCCTGACTATGATTCAGTAACTCTTATCAGTGACATGGCTCATAATGCAACAACTCTGAAACCCCCCTGTTGTGTTTTCCAGAGATACCCAGAAGAAGACTGCCTGTCAGAAAGGAGAGCCCATGTCTCCTGTCAAACTCAACCTCAGCTGGACATGAACTCTACCCCCAGCTTCTAAAGGAAGCTTTGAGTGTTTTTACTAAGAGCAGTGTGTGGAAGAGAATCTTTTTATCATCATACCGTGTATGTTAATGATTTTTCATCAACCTATGTTTTTGAATGTATAGTTTTAAATAAAGCAACTGTAATCTGATGCAATTGTATATTGTGCATCTTCTTGCTGTTATCTAATCCTGCTTCAACACAAGAGTCAAAGAATGTCACCTGGTAAAAATGTGCAATGCATACTTTAGTGTTTACTGAAAATGCCCACCCCATGCAAGCTAAAGAATGTGGCGATCAATCAATCAATGTTTATTTATATAGCCCAATATCACAAATGTTACATTTGTCTCAGTGGACTTCACAGTTTGTACAGAATATCAGTATGACAATACGACACCCTCTGTCCTTAGACCCTCACATCATACAAGGAAAAACTTCCAGAGAAAAACCCACAGTTTAAAGGGGAAAATGGAAGAAACCTCGGAGAGAGCAACAGAGGAGGGATCCCTCTCCCAGGACGGACAGATGTGCAATAGATGCCGTGTGTAAATCGAAGAGATAATACATTTTACAGCGTATAGACCAAATGTTTGGAAATGCATGTGTCTATAATAAGAAGATGAATCCACGAGGATGTCAACAATCCTGTGGGAGCCCTCAGGGAAGTAGTATGATGAGTCAGGCAGGACCACAGAGACAGGTTCAGCCATGACTCGAACTCCAGGATCCAGGACTCATGACGATGAGACTGCTGACTTCCTATGTCTTCACAGCATATGGAGTGTGTCTTCACCTGTTTGCTTTAGCACAGGCTTTAAAGTGTTGAGGTGAACAGAATTAGTTCTCTCAGATTGAGTGTGTGCTTTTACATGCTTTCTTTGCCTTTTGATTTGCCAGAAATGCTCTCCTTTGTGTCGACCCCCACTTATCTATGAGTAGTTCAACCTGTTTACTCTTATGATGAGCTGATATAAGACAGTGCTTCTCATACTTGACTTTATGACCACTTAAGTTACATTTTTTGACTGTCATTTGAATCCAAGGCAGGTTAAAATAAGTGCATGCAAATATGTGGTTCAATTAACGTCATCAAGCACTACATTTAGAGCAAATAGGAGATAGTGAAAGTGTTAATTTTGGTTAAATTGGGAACAGATTATTTTAAAGTCTGCAACCTAAAATTTGTTTTTTAAAGATCGAGACCTTCACCGACCACCATCTTACTGAGACGGTAGCATGTCGATGTCTGAAGCGGAGTGTAGTGGAGAGACTGGGATGTTTGGATTTACCAATGTAGGATGGGTCCGAGCCCCAATACCAGATTCAAGCAGCCACTGGGGGGCATAGCTTACAGTAGCTATCCCCTGGTAGCAGAAAAAAAAAGTAAAGTGAGAAAAAAAAAGTGGTGACAAAAAAAACAAGATCTGTAACTAACGGTAGCCTACCTGTGGATTTATTACTTAACTGTGTTCAAGATATAATGATTTTCCTCCTGAATAGTGCCAATGTGTCCACTCGCACAAAATAATTTTCACTACAAAAACCATGAAGCGGTAGCTGGCTAAAGGAACATCTCCGGAGAGCTGAAGTTCTTCTATTAGCTGTTGGCTACTTTCTATGTAATTTCCAGTAAATATCAAAATATGTAAAGTGTTTGCAAGTAGAAGTTTGCAGGAAGATTGCAAGTTCTACTCTCCCAAGGTTCCTCCTGCAGGTCTTGCGCACAGCTGATCGGTATGCGATTTGTTTATTTAGCGTGAAAGAATGGCATGCACACTTACTGTAAGGACAGGGTGTCACTGGCTGAATTCTCTGTCATCCTTATGGCTGTTGTTGGAATCATTCTTTGTTCAGCTTGAACTTAAGTTCCATTTAATTTCAATTCATAAAAGGGACTTTGTATGACTCTCATAAGTCATGCAGAGCATTCAGTGAAGTGGAAATGGTGAGACTCTGTAAGGCAGACGGCTGTGGTAATACTAAATTGTTCTAATTGTTAACAATTGATTATTAATTTCCATATTCAAATGTCTGTTTTTTGTACGGTTCAAATATACATTTGAATAAAATAACATGTATCTATATCAGTGGCTTGTCTAAAGAGAAAAAAGAAGGGGACCAAGAAGAGAGCCCTGAGGGATCCCAGTAATAAGGCTGCAATGCGGGGCGATGAGTGGAGGAAGAGCCGACTGAAAAACGGAGAGATGATGGATGTCAGGTGAGTGAGCTGAGGGAAGTGATGAGCTGATTTCAGGCAGGTGTGTGTAAAACCGGGAGCCAGGAGAGGCGCCCCGCCCCAGCCGACACACACTCATAAAGGCCCTTAAAGAAGCAGGGCTGTAGCCAGTGTATGAGGGTGCTCAAATGCTCGGGGATATATCTTTCATTCCTTTAGTGGCACCAATTCATGTTAAATGTATGGGTGACTTTAAATTTTTTATTTTTGAAAGAAATTGCTATTTTTTCCTTTAACAAATAAAAACGGAACTCATTCATTCCAGCCATTCTTATTAAGTACACACATTGCAAATGCTTACTTTTGCTCTAGTTCTGATCAAATTGCCTGAAAAAGTGTTGGTTTATTTCCTGTCAATATAAGAACAAGCAGGGGCTTTTTGAGTGTAAGGGCATGGTTTAGCAGGGGTTCTCAAATACAAATCTTAAAAGTCCAAAGAAAATGTTCAATAAGACAAAGGTCCGTTTATTACGGTCATTCAAACTTTTAAACAATTGCAACAAGATTCTTAACACGAGGTTGCAAAAACTAAAAGTATCTGTATGCAGCAGTTTTCATTGTTATTGTGTCTTTGCTTGATCCCTCAGAGTCGCAGTGTAAGAGCTGCAGTTATGAATAAAGGCAGCTGCACCCTCTTTCATTCAGCATTCCCATTATTGCTTTATAAATGTCTTGCCCCCTTGTGTGTCCACTGAGGTTCGTCAGGCCCAACACATCTTCAACAAACTCCCCCTTTGCCTCATCATAAAAACTCACAAAAACCAGCAACTGAGCATTGTCAGTGGTGTCAGTGGACTCATCCACAGCTAAGGAAATGCACTGTGCATTAGTATTTATGTTCTTCTGGTTGCTGTGGAATCAGAGAGGGGGATTTGCTTGATTTGACCTGTTATTTCCTCTTTTTGTTTGCCTTCATCACTTCAGTCATGCATTCTTTTATTATTTCTGAATCAGAGAATGGCTTCAACACCCATGCCACTCTGAGTGAGGACTCAGTTGCCTTTTCTCGTTGTGACATAGATGTAACAAGGATCCTACTTGCAGCTTGATATGATGACTTCCTCCCATTTATTTTTTTGGTTCTTACCGCTGCATTTTGAGGAAAGGTCGCTTCAAAATCATTGTGTTTTGTTTTCATAGTTCCGTTTCAAATTGCCACTCTTCACAAGAGCTACCGTTTCTTGGCATATTAGGCACATTGGTTTGGTGCTCGCTGGAGGATGAACGCATATTTTTCAGTCCATTCATCTTTGAATTGCCGATTTTCAACATGCTTCTAATAGCTGCCTGCAGACAGACTAGCTACAGTACAGGTGCAACTAGGCTACTAGCTACAGTACAGATGCAACTAGATGAGCTGTCAACTCTCGCTCAGACTTTCTTTGTTTTAAACTCTCGCTCTGTCTCAGACAGGTTGAAAGAGACGACACACGCATTTTTCCCACCCGCATTCCGCGAAGACCCGCCCCACTGGGCCTCTGATTCGCAGACTGTTGGTGGGGGAAAACAACGCTCACGGGATGCTGAATGTGATTGGACCAAAGCGTTGACAGACACACACAGACAGTAGAACACGCAGACTTGCAGAGCGTTGTTTGCAGTGGAAATAGCGGATACTTTTGACTCGTTGCGTTGTGGCGATGTCTCGCAGATAATGCAGATAATACAGATAATACAGATAACACAGATAATACATATGAAAAGTATAATTTGCTCAGAGTCCAGATACAGTTGTGGTTCGGTCCGGATCCGGACCGGAGTCCGGAGTTTGAGGATGCCTGGTTCAAGGGGTGCTTCAAAATCTAAATGTGAAATTAAGGAGTCATGCTCATAAAATGGGATAATACACTCTCAAATAAAGAATAAAAATGCTCCATAGGGTTGTCTTGTAAACAATCTGAGGCCACCTCTCAGTCTCAGGATGCAACAGAGCTTATTACTGTGCTCAAATTGTTCAAACCAACCATAACAGGAGTTGAACTACACCAGACTAAAACCGATTTAATGTTGCAATGAAAAAGCGCCCTTAAAGTCACAAAGTCTCGCTTCAAATTAGCAATCCCTAATGCAGGATTCTGGTTCTGTTCACAAGACAAGGAGCAACATCTGAGCACGTTGACCTCTCCTCTCCGTATTAGCTTAATCTTTAGTGTCATCTTCTTTGACAACACTTTTAGAAGATGAATGTGCATGGTATGAGTTGTATTACATTAGTCATTCCACAGTGTAGCTCTGAGGCAGAATACCTGAGCTAATCCAGATACCAGGCATTTTTCAGTCTTTAAACCAAGTTAACTTATTGCTCAAGGCAGTGGCCTCACTGACTGCTTTAGCTAGCACGTGGATTTCCTAATAAGGACACAATCTACAGCACAATACTTTTAAGGACAGGTGAAGAGTAAATAGCAGCACATTTCAGGTGGTTTTGTCTTAAATCCCAGTTATCCTCTTTGCTATTTTCTTTAATTGAAATGTGGTCTGTCACCATGCTGCATGAACACATGACTTATGGATGTATAAATGTGACAATGTCATCTTGAATGACATATAACAATGCAGGAGGCCATAAGTGTAAAACAAAAAACATTTCATGACTGAGTCAAACCAAACCGCTCCTGGATTAATTAATATGTTGTGCAAGATGGTACTTGCTGTGCTTCACCCATCATTGTCTGGCTGTAATTCAAAGAGGAGTGAACATTGTTGCACAATAAGAAGTAATCAAGCCTATGTATGGCTGAGAAGCATTGAAGAGATATGTAACCTGTTCCTTGATTATATCTTAATTATTTCATGTTGGAGGGTTGGTTCATTTAATGTCCTGCTTCATGCTGGTGCAGATATGATGATGGATATATGATTACCCAGTTTCTGGTAGAATGCTTATGGAAGTAGAGCTGCTGCTGGGTAATAAATGCAGAATGCTTGGAATGCCTATTGTACTGAATTACATTGAGCGGATGTAATTTGTTACTGTAGAGGTTATGTGTGTTTTTGACAGTGTAGAAGATGTAGAGACAGTGAGGGTAAGAATGCAGTTGGACAGCATTCACTTTTCAACACATGAAATTAGCAGAAATGGTATCAAGACCTGCTTCATGGATCCAAGTAAACAAATCCAGTATCAATCATGTGCCAATAAGTGCATGATTACACAACACTAACTGACTGAAGCAGACCCCGGGCTATACATGCAACAAACAAAAATGCAAAACACAAAGACATTAATAATCATATAATCATTATAAAGTTTACATTGTTTGCTGAAAACTGACTTGACTCAGAGGTGTTGGAATCTGAGCTGTGTATTTCCGCCCTGCCGGAAAACAAACTGCTTCTCTTTAACTCACATAAGAGGATCTCTTAGCATGTCAGCATTGAGTTAGAAAATAGCTTATGACATTCAAAATGAGTTACTAAATCTCAGTTCTGGGCAGGTTCCAGTCATCTAACATCATTTTTAAAAACGTATAAAATACATTTGTTACATATTGGATGACTGTATTGAGGACTGATACCATATAACGTGTCCACCGGCTGCTCTGCATCACACTGGTTTATAGCTCATAGTTTGAGATGTTTTTTAAGGCTGCTACAACTGTCATGGTTAAATATTTTAAAAAATAGTTTTTAAATTGAGATCATCATAGGATGCATGGCATGGTTTTACCACTGAAAATACGTAACATTCCACCTTGTAATGACACCTTCTATAGACAGACGTTTTCTTACTATCTATTTACCACATCCTCAGAATGAGGAAACATGTCAAGGTTACCTTGTGTTTTAGTTTTGGTTGGGTGTAGTCTCTACTACTGTAGCCTGAAAATTCAAACAACATACATATAAAATACAATTAATTTACAAAGTTGAATTACCTTTGAAATAACTTATCAACAGTTCAAAGTCCCACATGTTGTCTTACCAAAACAAGCCCAATGAGGGGCTCCACGTGTTTCGGAGCCTTCAAGGCCTGAGCGAAGTGCTAAAACCTGGTATACTCTATCATTTTCTTTATTAGATTCTCCCAGGTATGGAAGATGATTAGGGCCACATGTAAGAACAAATAAATCAAAAATCTATTTTGACTCTAATTTCAGAACTAAAAAAAGACATCACTTTTTGTCAGATCTAAATAAATAAAAATTAACATGTTGTTCGAACCCTCTTCCGTACCCATGCAGTGTCACAGCTCTATAGCTTAATGCTATGTCAGTTTTTATCATTTCAACTTCTCTTATAGAATGAATCTTTTGGCTTGCCATACAGCTCTAAATGCTGCCATGCTTGTGAGAGCATGGAGAAGAGTCAGGGCTACAAATCAGAGATGTCGTCAATGCAAAAAGCTTTGTCATGACATTTGAGAGCAAAACACAGCACATAGTTGTGGAATCCGCCCACGATATACCTACCACCACACCACCCCCCCACCCCCCTCCCAACCCCACCCACCCCTGGAGCAAGCTGCAGCTCAGAACTGATAAAGGACGAATTTTGCTTTGAACTCAGAAGAAGGACAACTATGAGGAGAATGCAATTCACCGGCTGGACGACAAACCCCTCTGCAGAACCTTTAGCCTAGTTAGCTTGACTGACGCAACCATAACATCTGTGCAGTTGAAGCAGTGTATCAGAGGTGTTTCCTGTGTTTATGGGTGCTTCTTTGTTTGGTAGACCCAAGCCTTCCACAGGTATTCATTAAAAAGGCACAAGTTGGGACCTGAAAAAGAGGCAGGGAATGAAACATGAATCCAGGAGCCATGTTTTTCGCCTTCTCTCTGATTTTACAGAAAGCAGCCGTCGGCTAACAGACGTGTACGAACAGAAACACCTTCAACACCTCACTGTAGTGCAACTTTTTGGTCGTTTTTACAGTAAAATCAAGGTGGTTACGTATTTCAAAATCCATGATTGTTAGAAAAGAAAATCTGAAATGTATTCCGTGTTGTAGGATAGGATGTTGTTAAATGTGCTAAATGTTCATCCTCTCTTACACATCTAAAACATCAAGGTTAATCAGAGACATCTCAAACAGGAAATATGGATATCTATGGACGAGCATTGGTGCCATCTAACTTGCTTTTTGGTCTACCATACACATGTAAAACTGTTTGAACAACCTGCAGTTATGCAACAGATCCTTTTGAGGTTGTTTGTTTTCATTTTTGCCCTATTCTGATTTTTGGGGTGTTCCCTCTCCTGTAGTATGTGATATGTTTGTTGTGCATGTAAATGGTCTGCAAAGGCTAAAGGTGTTCCCCCCAGAGGGAGTTTCTCTCCCCCCCCCCCCCTGCCTGAAACGCCTCCATTGGACTCCTTTGTTTGCTTCTGGAACATAGTGACATCACTACGTAACAGTTGGGCTTCTACTGGCTATAGAACTTCAACACATTGTACGTGATAAGCTAAGGGGCGAGACATCTCTAAGCGGTTGACCAATCATAACAGAGCCGGCCAGCTAACCAGGGCCGCACCTCCCTACACGCAGAACACACCTCATCTTATGCGCAAATGCGGCGCAATTATGCGCACCACGGTTTCCCCGCAGCGAGGCTCCGGTGCTAACAGTTCACGAGCGTGCTCTAAAAATAAAGGTAAATCTTTAATCTAATGTCTTTAATCGAAACTAGACCATGTAGTTGGGCATCATGTTTTCAAAGCTCAGTCAAATTGGGTGGAAACCAGATCAGTGTTGTACACTAAGGTAAGAATGTAGCTTCAAACTGACCCACACAACGTGACGGACTGCGAACATTTTCAGACCGATGGCCACACTCAAAGCTGAGAGAGCTTAGTGTGGGAAAAACAAAGACTCAATGGTGCTGTTTTAAAAAAAAAAAGGGATAAATATGCTAATATTTAGTTTAAGGAACATGAATTATTGGTAAAATGTGAGACTGGATGTTTTAAGAGAGAAGGGGCTTCAACTGAGCTCAAATGCTTCAGACCTGGCTGTGGCAGCAGTTCCAATTGGACAAAAACACACATTTGTAGACATTTTCAAATAAGAATGAGGGCCCTGTTACGCAGGATACTGCATACTGTTCAACAGTCACCATGCAGTGGTGGAAAGTAACCAAGTACTTTAATTGGGTATTTCCATTTATTGCAATTTTATACTTCCTAACTTACTACTCCAAACGCAGATATCGTACTTTTTAATCCACTACCTTTATTTTTTTAACACTTAATAACACATGATGTGCCGATTTGGTATAATGCAGTACTCTAGTACTAATCTACACAGTATTTATAGTATGTACATTTGGTCCACATTGACAAAATACAATGCTAAAATGTTTTAAAAACAGGATAATTGAATAACCATAATAATATAATACTGTGAAAGATCACTTCTGCATAACGAGTCATTTTACTTTTAATACTTTAAATAGCTGATAATACTTCTGTGCTTTATATTATGTAGAAATGGGCCATTGTGCAGAACAAGTACTTTTACTTTTTGTACTTTAAATACATTTTGATGCTAATACTTTTCTACTTTTACTTGAGTAACATTTAGAAATCAGGACATTTACTTGTAATGGAGTATTTGAAGACCATAGTATTTGCACTTTTACTTAGTTAAAGGATCTGAGTACTTTTAGAAACACTACACAAATGTGATATGATGAAATAAGGTCAATATCTCACAGTCCTTTAAATAAGGAAGCTCTCTGAGCTGTGTTCTCTGCAGCGATGCATTCCTCCATCTGACAATCTGCCTGGGGGGCTGGGAGGACAGAAACTGAACCCACAAATTGTTCAAATTCATTCACCTATCAGAGTCCATGTGGGCATACACATGCAAATAGGATTCTTCAATCGACACACCCAAACAGCTACAGCCTGGTGGGGGGGGGGGGGGGGGCTGAGGATGACCTTTGCCCTCAATACTGCGAAAGTCATTTGTTCTGAATGGCTTTACACATCGCTGTGTACGTGAGAGAGTGGGGAATATCTGGTCATTTTGTGGGTTTTTAAACAGCATCCACCCAGCTGGTCGTTTGTCACTGCTGCAGACACACACTTCATTCATTCTTACTCACACACACTCACACACATTCTTAATTTGTTAATGCTTTTTGGTCTTTCCTGAGTCCCGTACATTTTAAGACATGTATAATTTGATGTTAATAACTTGTTTTGGAACAACCTGCAGTTTGGCAACAGTTCCCTTTTGAGTTTGGTTGCTTTAAATTGTCCCTAATATGATTTTGGGTGCTTCTTAGCGGAAGCAATACGATCATTTTCAAGTCAATACAATCATTTCAATTCATATTTGGAGTCAAGTTGTTAGTTTGTTCAGTTTGAGCACCCTGTCGGTGTTCTTTTTCCAATACTGACCGCCTCGCTGCCTATATCCCTTACGTACGTTATAGGCTAATGGGCGGGACATCTCTAAGCGGTTGACCAATCACAACAGAGTCGGCCAGCTAACCAATCAGAGCAGACTGGGCTCTGGTTTCAGACAGAGGGTGAAAAGAGGTGCTGCAGCACAGGCAGTATGAGAAAAATAAAGAGCTTTTTGAACATTAAAGCATGGAGACATGTCCCAGGAGAGACATTGAGTACTGATATGAACCTGAACATCAGCAGAATATGCCCTCTTTAACTGAAAACTCTCAGACAATTTGTTTATAGCTGACAAATGCTGATAAACTGACATAACACGACTTCCTTTTGTGTAGCTCAAAAGCTGTAGATGTGCTTAGAATGGAAGTTGTATCCACGAGGAAGGGACTTCCTGTTTGTCTCATCAGTGTTCTGTGACCTCAAGGTGGAGGATGGATTTGATTTCAGACCTCAGACATCAGTTAGCATGTGAGAGTCTTTACTAGCACACTGACTTCCTGAAAAGCTTCTTGAAAAGCCTCTGACATGGTAACTCTCTCCTCCTAAATGCTGAAGTGTAGTTTCTGTGGCTCATCGTGAGGCTTTTGTCTCACACTGACCCCACCCTTCTCCTGCCCTGTACACAGTCATCACATTGTATTAATTGATTGGATGGGTTGGGTGGTGACTCATGCAGCAGAGCGCGGTATGCTCCACACTGAAGACGATATTAAAGCAATATTGTATCAAAATAACTGGTTTGCCACACAACAAAACCAAAACGAATTTAGCACAGGGTTTAACCAACACACCCGTGAATGTAACTTCATTAACATCACAGAGGGTGTATTTCTACCATTGCCATCACATAGAAGGCCAGGTATTGAAACTGAAAAACTGTTGAAAAATGGAATGTATAATAGAAATACAAATCTGATGATTTACTGGCAACAAGAGCACGTCAAATGTATGAGACTGATGCAAAAATAAATTATAATCAGGCAGTTTAATTGAAGTACCAAAGTAAAAACATACATTTTTGAAGAATGTAGGGATCATTTGCTGTTGTGTTGGTGGGGGCGGAGCTCTGTAAAACAATAGGTAATACCTTATATGGTCATTATATCCTAAACAGTTTGCAGAAAGAGTAAACATTATTAACAGAAGAATAAACACAAATGATATTAAGTAAAAGTAGGTTGCTCATTATGCAGTATCCCCCATGTTAGTGAATTATTATTATTATTATTATTAAGCAGTACTGCCGTTATAGGTTTGACGCTGAACTAATCGTAACTATGAACCGTCCATAATTTGGTGGTTCAATCTGTATTTAAAAAACTATCCTACATTTTGTATTTAAAAAGCTTTGTATTATTTTTAGCCACAATAAATAATTTCTGAAGCATTTTATTTAAATTGCTGCTTTTCACGATGAGCTGTGGTGTATTCGATTTTTGTACGTGTTATTGGAGCAATCCTGTAAGCTGTTGATTCACATTCATGTTACTATGGTATGTAGATCAGGGGGTAGGAATATGAAACATGTCTGCTGTTACTGTTGTTAAAAACTAGTGCAGTAACAAGTGTTGATTGATTTGCAAAGTCTGCACCGCGACAACACGAGCAATAAAAGCAGACATGAATCTCTGCGACTTTACATAATGCTCTGAAATGAATCAAAACGCAGTATCGAATCAATAAAAACAAATTGTTTACATTCCCTAAAAATCAAGTGTATAACTGCAAACAATCAATAGCTCTTTGTAATTGGCAAATATCTTAAAAAACACTGCTAAGATCCGTAAAACGACTACAGAGCCTTAGAGAGCAATTCATAAACAAATTGAGGCACAATTCAATGGCCTTAAATAAACCAAATCTTTCCCATGTTTTGGTTCCTTTGTGAACAGGAGTGCATTAACAGAGCCAGCATCGCTCCAGACACTCTGAATACCTCCGCTGGAAACCATCCACCTTTTCACGGCCTCCCAATTTCCTCGTTATTTGCCTTTTATGAACAATAACCCTTGCAAAGCAGAGTTGTCAACATGTCTTGATAACTCATCCTAAAAGCTTAAAATGCCTTAATCAGGGGCCAATATTATTCCACTATTTAGCTCATTCCAAGAATGAATCAAAATGTGGGGTGGAGTAAGTTAAATTAGGACTGAGAAGAATTATAATCTTTGCTTATGAGATCACATTTGTGTGCACAAATCATGTCCTCAATATGTCTTTTTCTCTCTGGACACAAAAGCTTGTCAGCAGAAACGTCACAATAACCTCAAATCCCACAAAACGTATACGCGCCATTATAACAGCCAAAGTGCCAAAAAATGTTATTAATATGTTTAAACATTAAAGTCAGATGTCAGAGGAAGTTTGTGAGTGAAGTGTAAGTGTGTGTGTCAGGGTTGCTATGTGTTTCTCTTAGTAAACCTGGTTAGTCCTGTTAGAAGGAGTGGTGTGTTTCTCTTTTGAGCTCTCGTCAAGTTTCGGCTGCCAAAAGGCCTGCGCGACGCTCTCTGTGACATACTTTGAATTTGAGGCGTGTGTGTGTGTGTACGTGTGTGGGAGTGTGTGTGTGTGTGTTGTAAGGGGAAAAGGGGGCACTCACAGAGGCGGTACTGATGCAGCCTAACCTGTTCTGCTGGCTCGCTTAAACTGATGGCATTTAACAGATCCATCCCATCCTGCCTGACAGAGCAGCCGGGACACACGGAGCAGGACACATCGCTTGCTGGGCCAGCAGCACACGGTGAGTCCATCTAACTCTCTTTTAGTTCATGTTATACTAAATGATCATTTTATCTTGACAACTGATAGACTTAAACAGTAAGTAGTGATTGGCTTTTGTAAATAAAGCACAGAAAGCTTGTACAGTATGAATATTCATTTCAGTGCATGTGATGCTGATCTAGGGAAAAGAGTTTAGACTTGACTTTATGACTTGAACTGAGGTTTGGTGCAAGGATACATACTGGGTTTAAAAAACACTTTATAAATTGTGATTACATAATGTCTTGTAATCATTTCAACAATTTCCTTTTGAATGTTGTTTTAAAAAAAAAGTTGATGTTTGAAAAATTGCCCCTGTTGCACATTCAAGGTCTCGGGAAAAGTGTTGCATTAAGTGAGGATTCAAAACGAAATGCTAAAACTGTAGATCCAGAATAGTCAGAAGAATTCAAAGTCACGAGTGCTGCTGTCAGTGCGACTCACACCCTGCTGTGAGTCAATGTAGTTGGAATTAATGTTAATGTTGACACCCTCTTTTAGTGGATACACCTAGTGACCATACTCTCTGTTCTTTAATTACATATTTCTGGTTTGGGAAGTCTGCACTGAGCCTAAAGGAACTGAACATTCATGTTGTTAGTCTGTATTTCTTTTTGTTATTTCTCTGAAATCAAGGTGATTCTAAAAAGTGGTTATAAGATAACACATGATTGTATATCCTTAAAAGATGCATGAAGTGTAGCTGACATCAAGTTGCGGATTCTTTTGAATGTGTTCTCTCATTGCACAAAGCAAGGTTGTTGATGTTTCAGTGCTAAGTATAAGAACATTGGTAGGGCTGAGTTGTTTGTCCGCTTGGTCTGTACATTAATGTTGCATCGACACTGATCTGTGTAGAAGGTTTACTAGTAATAGTGTCATTGAACGGTTTGGAGTTTAGGATTAGGGTTAGTAATACTGGGTTTCACAATCCAATATTGCAACATTAAATGTAAAACCTAATCTGTCTTAATTTATGCAACTATGCTGCAAGTACATTTCATTTGCATGTGAAGATGTTGGGGTGTGGTTGAAGGGAGGGCTGTGTATTTGAGCTGAGCGATGTGGTGTCATTCCGTATGCATCCAAACCAACTGGTTTAGCTGCTTACATTCCCCGAACAAACCACTTGGGATTCCTGAAGTGTGAGGTGATGTGGTGTGGGTGTTGTTGTTTCTATCAGTCAGCAAGAAGATGAAGGAGATGCTAAGACAGGTGAAGAACTCTGAGCATAGGCATAGTGAGAGCTACAGCCAGCTGATGGAACTCTAGTGCTATGTGACTTTCAATGGTGCTGTTCAGAGATTTGAGGTTGTTGTACAGGTGTATTGTGGGTAACATAGAACATGAAAACAAGCCATTAATCAAAGCAAACTGAATAGGTAAATTGGTTCAAAATATATGTCTGTTTGAGTTTGAACCTAATCTGCATGTCGACACATTTAAAGTACCTGTTTTTTTAAGAATAAATACTTCAAACCTAAATCAGTTTAAACTGAAAAAAACCCAATACTTTAAACCATCACTTGCAAACATTCACTAGCATATCCCTTTCCAATGTGTTCATTAATTGCATATTAGATAGTTTACATATAGCATGAAAACCATGTAGCTGGTTGTACATTTATTTGAAAAAATAAAAGGGGTTTTTGGTTTCGCAGATGGAATTATCATTTGTTTGAATCCTGCATTATCTTTCATAAGTACATAGCAAGGTAACATTACTGAGTGAAGTTATATTAACACCAAATAATACCTCCAATTGTGTTTTCTTTCTGTTTTACAGGTAACTTTGGTTGGGTTTGGAGTTTCCATGGCTTCTTGTACTTTGGTATACATTCGATGATATGTGTATGTAAATACAACTAAGAAATGATGGTAAGTTTGTCAAATGACAATATAAACCTGCTTAATATTATATGTGATAGCAAATGTCTTTATGACAAAATGACTTTTTTTATGTGCTCAATTTTTACGGACTGTGACAGAAATAGTGCCGATGTGTGAAAATTGTGCAAACCTGTCTCATTTTGTTTACTGTAAACAACTTTTGAACAGAGTGAGGACAATAAAAGTAGAACATTCTCAGAAAGCCTCGTCCTAGACAACTCTGAGCAAGGAGTTGTCATTACAGGAATCACAGATGACACAGCTGCAAAGAGTGGCCTACGAGCAGGTAAGAGAAAAACAAGTATATATTCTTACTGCAGTTTTGGAAACTACAACAATATCTGCAAAAAAAAAGCTTGAAGGAAAATAGTGAAACTTGATGGTATTGATGAGTTGTTTCTACTGGTTCCAGGGGATGAGATTGTAGCAGCCACGATACACCTGGACCACCTCAACAAAGATGAAGTGCTAAGATTCCTGCAGGCCCTGGAGCCATATGATGACAACATGATGGTTCTGACAAAGAAGCAGCTCAGCGCCGGTGCTGGCCTTGGCTCCTTGGGATTAGATCTTGATGACCCTTCAAAGGTACACCTCACAAGGGTTGGTCACACCCTGATGAAAAACAAACACTCTTCTCTAGATGTAACATTGTGTTAGGTAGTCAAAGTCATTCTCCACTGATGTGAGTTATTCACACTGGGAACTACAACCCAAAACAGCTGCTTTAAATGCACATTTTTATAATTCATAGTAGCAGCAGCTAGCGACAGGGTTTTTCTTTATTAGCCGAGTGTTCATAAAAACAGTATTAAAGCTTAATATAAATGATAACTGACGCATGAACTGCTTTAATTGATGTCAACCTTGTTTGTTTTTTACTCCATCACCAACAGATGCTAAACCTAAAGGAAGATCGGTCACTGGATGCACCAGCTTTTTCCGTTAATGACCTGAGGGGAAAGCTAAATGCTTCAAAGGGGTTGGGGGGGGAAATAGGTGGTCCTACTCTCAATGGAGGTCTTCCCAGTTTAGGTCTAAATGAGCCTTCAGCTGATGGTGGTGCCAAGTTCACAATGCCCTCCTTTGGACTGTCTGGACCTGATGTAAATGGAGATCTTGATGGCACCCTCAAAGCACCTGATATCAGTGTCTCAACTGCAAAGCTCAACACCCCCAATGCCTCGCTGGACATTGAGAAACCGGAACTCAAGACAGGCAACCAGAAGTACAAGGCACCAAAATTCAAGATGCCACACTTTAATCTGCCTCAACTCAAAACGCCTAAAGAAAAAATGGATGTTTCTGGTGAAGTAGATCTCCCTTCTGGAAATGTAGAGACACCAGACCTCAATCTATCAGCCCCAAGATTAGATCTTAATAGTCCAGGTTTGGATCTGAATGGGCCGAAAGTGAATCTCAATGGCCCTGATGTAAACTTAGAAACCCCAAATGCTGATTTTGAGGCACCCTCAGGCAAAATCAAGTGGCCCCATCTTAAATGGAAAGGTCCCAAGGTTAAAGGACCAGATGCTGACTTAAATGCTGACCTGTCTGCACCTGATGTAAGCCTCAACACGCCAAAGATCGATGCAGATCTAAACATCCCTGCTTTAGATGTTCAAAGCCCAAATCTTGACATTGATGCCCAACCTGTTCAACCCAAGTGGCCACATTTGAAATGGAAGAAACCTAGACTTAATGACCCAAAGGCTGATCTGGACTTAGATGCAAACCTGAACACACCAAATATTGATGCCTCCCTTCCAAAAGTGGAAGGTGGAATAAATGGCCCAGATGTTGACATCAATTTGCCAAAGGCTGACGTTGGAAGCCCCGATCTAAATCTGAATTCCAGTAAAGCCCAATGGCCTCACCAGAAATGGAAGCTACCCAAACTTAAAGGACCAAAAGCAGACATTGATGCAGACCTAAACACACCAGAATTGAATGTGACGACGCCAACGATTGATGGTGACCTTAATGCACCAAATGCTGAGCTGAATCTTCCAGGAGCTGACATTAATGGCCCCAATGTAGATTTGCAGGCCCCCAATCTTGACATGGATGCTAAAGACCATCATATTAAATGGCCTCATTTGAAATGGAAGAAACAAAAACTTAATGGCCCCAAAGCTGATATGGACCTGAATGCAGATCTAAGCACCCCAGATGTTGATCTCTCTGTTCCAAAAATTGATGGGGATATTTCCACACCAGATGTTGATCTGAATTTGCCCAGAGCTGATGTTGATGTTACAGCACCAGGTGCCGACCTTGAGGCCCCTCATGGCAAATTCAAATTCCCAACACTCAAAAAGCCCAAGTTCCTGCTTCATGGGCCAAAGGTGAAAGGCCCAGATGTTGACGTTGATGCTAATGTTAAAGCACCTGACCTGAGTCTTTCTCCTCAGGCATCCCTTGATGGGCCTGATGTTGATCTGAATTTACCCAACGCTGGTGTTGATGTTAATGCACCAAATGTAGACATTGAGGGTCAATCTTGGAAGGGGAAATGGCCTACTCTTAAAAATCCAAAGTGGTCCCTCGCAGGTCCTAAGGTTAATGGTCTAGATGCAGATGCTGATATTTCAGCCCCTGATTTGAATCTCACGTCTCCAAAATTTGATGGGGAAATAAATGCCCCAGATGTTAATCTAACTTTACCAAATGCTGACCTGGAAGGCCCCAAGTTCGACATTGATGGTCCAGATGTTGAAGGTCCTTCTGGAAAAGGGAAATGGTTTAACTTCAAGAAACCCAAAGTGGGCACACTGAAGGGTTGGAAGGATGGAATTGATGCTGATATGAAGGTACCAGACGTTGACCTCCAGACACCTAAGGTGGATTTGGTTGCACCAGACTTTTCAACCCCAAAAATGGAGGCTGGGATAGACTCACAAGATTTTGACATTAATTTGCCAAAAACTGATCTGAAAGGTCCTGCTGTAGACCTTCAAGCTCCAGAGCTTGATGCCATAGCTGGAAAAATCAGGTTCCCCAAAATAGATTTACCGAAGTTTGGTTCATCAGGGCTGAGGGTAAAAGAACCTGATCTTAATCTTGATGCCAACGTACCTAACCTGAATTTCTCTGCACCCACTGTCAAAGGAGACCTCAGTACTCCAGATCTAGATGTGGGTTCTTCACTTAAGACAGATATTGACCTTTCAGGCCCACAGACCACCATCAGCGTACCAGACATCGATCTTTCTACCCCAGATGTTAAAGCTCCCCAGGTGAATCTTAACTTGCCCAAAGCTGATCTAAAGGGACCAAGCATGGATCTACCAAAGGCAGACCTTTATGTACCTGACCTGAACCTGAATACACCACATATCAGCCTGCCCTCACAAAACATTGATGGAAACCCCTCAGCACCAAACATAGACACAGGATTGCCAAATGTGGACCTCAACCTGCCCAAAGCAGACCTCAAAGTACCTGATCCACAGTTAAAAACACCAGGTATAGGTTTTGATTCCCATGTGGGTGAATTTAATATGCCTCATTATAACTTGCCAAATGTTGGTCTTCCAAGTCCTGAGGTAAGAGTTCCAAGTATTCAACCTTCAGTGGAGGCTGGAATCGAGGCACCAAAAGTCAACATTGACACTCCTGTGGTGGATATCAAAGGACCCGAAGCTCCAAATGTAGATGCCAATCTTGAACAGTCCAAGTTGTCCAAATTGTTCCAGAATTTTAACTTTTCAGGGCCTAAAATAACAGACCACACCAGTGCAGATCTTGAAGTCTCACCTGATGTGAAGGTCAAAGCTCCCACTGTAGAAGGAGGCATTAGTTCACCTAATGGAAATGTCTCTGTTCCTGAAGTGAGGTCAGGCTTCAGCACACCTGAACTGGATACCACAGCTGAAGCAGGGGCTGAAGTTAAAGAGTCTCCAAAGAGTAAGCTTAGATGGCCCTTTAAATGGGGATTAAAGTCTAGTTCAAGTACCGATGAAGAGGGAAACGGAACTGACTCTGAGACTGACGTGCCTAATGCCGAGATGGAGATGCCTGTATTCAAAACCCATAGACTGCCCCGGAACAGCATTGATGCTATTGGAGGAATTGGAGATACCTTCAACTTATCAAAACTAGATACTGAGGCAAAGGATTATGTAGTCAGCAAAGGGGTCCGCTTGCCAATAGTAAATGCAACATCAAAAGCAGGAGAAAAGGTTGACATCATGGAGAGACTAAAAATGGCAAAAAATAAAACACCATCAGCTAGCATCTCACCGAGCGAAGGGAAGGCTGATATCGATCTGAAGCTAGCTGCCCCAAGTCTGGATGTCAGTGCCTCAACAGAAGCAGATTCCTCTTTGGTGAGAGGAGGTACCTTCAAAGTAGAAAAGCCAGAGTCTGCACTGGGCCTAGTGGCCCCTGAAATGTCCACATCAGATGAAAATGACAAATTGTCATTGAGCCTCTCCAACATGCTTGGCCTTAATATCAAGCATTCAGAGGCTGAATGATTCCTGCCAGGCTATAAGCAAAGCTACAGTCCAGGAACTTTGTAAATACATTCAACTTAACCAAATATTTGCCTAGAATTGACCACAGATAATGCAAGCTACATTATCCTTCTTGTGTCATAACTTTATGTAGCCTAGTCAAGAAACGTGTGTTTATTAACTATGTGTATATTCCTGTTATTTATATAAGCTTTTTCTTTTTCTAAAGATTGTTGATTTTGAAGGATGTTACTTATTACATGGATGCCTCTGTATTGCACGTGATCACATTGAGCTGTTTCGGAGAAGTGCATTCATCTTTAGATGATAATAGAATTGTGAGTGAATGTATTTGTTATTTGTTTGTTCAATAAAAAAACTCAATATAAATAAATAAGAACACTGTTCCCATTTTCCCTGTAGTGAGTACCTCACTGCAAAGTTCTTTCCAGGAAGCTTTCTGCTTTCTATTATTTGGAAACTAAGATGTTGTCATAATAATATCAACTTTTTGACAAAACATATTATTCCTAGTTAAAACCCAAAAGGTTGGTGTAACTTTATGTATTTACATAACATTTACTTTAATAATGAATAAAGCTTTTAAAGAGTTCGATATGTTTATTTCATACTGAAAAAAAAGTACAATAAGAAATCAGTTGTTTCTTAAAAAGAACAAACTAAATGCCAAAGGCCGTTGATGTTAGCATGAACACTTTCAACTGTTGTTTTAGTTCACACTTTTTACAATTCAAATGTTTGAGAACATCTTTTTGGTTAGACCAAAATAGGATGACATTTATGAAATAATAATTATTGATGCGAGTAATACAACTTTTCAATCGTAGAGAAATCGTTCACATAGCTCCATTCCACCAATGGAATAACGGTAAACGAGACAGAGTCCATCCGATTATTTCTCAAAGGTTGTGACATAGATCCTGTTAACATGGAGCGTTATTTCCAAACAACAACATCTTTTATACAAAATAAATACTCTGCCATTCCTTCTGAGTCTATGTAGACACATACAGTCAGACACACATCAGAGTGTTGGCCGGGCCAGCTTCTCTTTGAGGCTGAACTTAGGCACAACAGGCTTTGAGCTAAATGCTATCTTCAGCATGCTAACATGCATGTGATGACCTTGCTAACATGCTATCTGTTTAGCAGAGATAATATTTACTTTTATTTATTTATTTGTGTTCACCATCTGAAATTGGTTTGTTAGCATGCTAACCTTTGCTTATAAGCACACGAGCATAATAACTGTGTTAATGTTGGGAATGTAAGTTGTATAGGAATTTTAACTTAAAGCAAAGTATGAACAAATTTGATATGATGATATCGCTAAAGAAAGAGATTGGGGATCACCAAGTTTGACCAAATGTGTGGTGCACCCTACAGAGCAACAGACTGATTGGCCATGCTGCTGACACAGCAACACATGTTTCAAAAGCCAAACTGGTCATCAGTAGTCAGTCTTTGAAGTGCTTTACTGTCTGTAAGATCCAGAGATTCCTCATCGCAGCTGACATTCTCCACAGGCACTTAACAGTGTTGGTCACTTTTGTAATCATTCTCAAGATTCTTAAGATCACTTGCTAAAGTTACTAATGATAACAAATATGATAAAGAAGAGGAAATCCCACTGGCTAATGAGCCTGTTGCCAGCGCGAGGGCCAGTCCTTCTCCATCCAGCGCTGCAGCAGCCGCAGCACGTCGATGCGCTGGTACAGGCGGCAGAGCTCCGAGAGCTCCGTGACAGTCTTCTGGTTGTAGCGCAGCAGGAACTCCTGGGTGGGGCTGTGGGACAGGGAGCCCTGGGTCCGGTGCTCCAGCAGGGTCAGTTCATCGTAGCTCATCCCCCAGCGACTAGCAAAGTTCTTCCAGTTTTTGATGGTGCAGTGGTTTGGATCCAGCTTGAGCCGCAGTAGATCCAGGAGGTCTTTGTCGTTCATGAGGTCACTTATCTTGGGAGGGGGGGCCGGGAAGCAGCACTTTTCACAAGGGCTGTGCAGTAACTGCAGCTCTTTGGGGAAGTCTACGCTCAGAGATGGACAAGGAAAATTGAGTTAGAGAAAGTCTTCATTGCAAATGACAAGATTCCAAGGGGCATACTCTGACCCTTCTCCATATATATGTGTCAATATTGTCAACTTTCACAATAAATATTGTTATGTTAACATTTGTCAGGTGCAGCCATATCAACACCTTCCTATTCAGAGGCAATGTTTCAAATTGGGCAAGTGGCAGATGCACAAGGTGGGTTATAGTTGTCCTGATTGACTTATTAAGTTAATATCATTCTGGATTATGCATGATGATTTGGTTGATGTTGTTATTATTCATATATATATATATATATATCAATATCCTACAATTGAATGCCCAAAGGTTTCAGCAATAAATTATCTGTTGCCCCACTGCAATTTGATTGGCTAATTCCTGAGTAATGATGTCATTATTTGGCAGTGGTGTAAAGTAACTAAGTACATTTACTCAAGTACTTGAGTAAACTTTACATTTTGAGAGACTTGTACTTTACTAGAGTATTTAAATGTTTTGCTACTTTGTACTTCTACTCCACTACAGTTCAGAGGTAAAAGGTGTACTTGTACTTGTAACAGAGTATTCCTACACTCTGGTACTTCTACTTTTACTCAAGTACAAGATCCGAGTACTTCTCCCACCTCTGTCATAGCAGGCATAAGTATTCTTTCAAGCAGTTAACAACTGTGGAATTGCAAAGTCTTTCTTTTGGAGAAAATGCGTTATGGATCTCCCAGAAATGAGTGACTTTAGTCATGATTTTCCTATTTCATATGAATGTGTGTACCTGGTGAAGTAGATGTTGGGCAGGTGCATTCTTCGACATCTTGAACTGGCTACAACACAAAGAAAGACAAATAATGACTTCATCACATCCAATGTAAAGAAAGCTGCACAAAGTCAAACTCAAACATGGCAACAAAATGAAAACCTTGTACTGTGTCACTGATCATTTATTGGATGTTTGATAATGCCTAAGTCACATTGGTTATGTTTTCAAATACGGAAACAGGAGGAAAATCACAGTATTTAACACTTTGTTTAATATGAAGTTCTGCCACAGTTACTACATGAAAATGCATAGTTCCTGGTTGTCATAGAAACACAACACGCTTTCCAGCTCGAGTTGTTCAAGAACTAGGCAGACAAACAAAAAGTGACTGTCAAAGAAAGGGATGGAACTGAACTGTATTATATTACAAACGATTGAACTCCAACATGTTCCAATGTTTTGACTGTTTCTTACTATTGTTTCATGTTTCATTCATAACAAATGAGGTGAAGCCAAAGACCATGTTCCACATTAGGGACGGTTATGTTTCTAAAGCTCTAAGAGACAGATCTTACGCGGAACACGGAGCTTGCTGTAACAGTGACACATTTATCCCTCAACACAGTCTGACAGGATGAATCTGAGGTCGTAACCCTGCTCTATTGCTCAGTATTCTCATGACATACTGTATGGGTTTATATGAAACAAGACAAAAGAAAGATTCTTTTCAATTGAATATTTATCAGTAAATACGCCCACCATTTGTCTGTTAATCTGAAAGATGGAGAGTGATTATAAAATTCAGTATGAAATGAAACTGATAATACATAATTGCATGTTGTATTGAGAGTGACAGGTTTAGACCACGATCATAGGATTTTGTGGGTTTACTGAACAACTCATGATAGTTCTCTTTGGCTTTCATTCCATTCACCATCTACTCTGGTACTGCTCTAACTGTTTAGTACTTAGGTTTGATCTAACAGTTTGTGAGCCACAGCCGAGCCAATGGGGGAGAACCTGTCGAGCCAAATGCTGTGCAGAACAAAGCTCTAAAGTGCACTATAGTGAAGTTAAACACACTGTGGAACTCCTTAGAAACTCCACAGATCAGCTGTTTTCATGTCACCAGGGGAGGGAGGGAGGGTTACTTTACAAATGTAATCCGTTACAATAACTAGTTATTTGTCAAAAATGTAATCAGTAACCAAGATATTTCATGTCAAATGTAGTAACAGTAAAGTTTACAAAGGCTGTTTAAACTTCATACATTAATCAAAAGCATAGACTTTATTTTTGTTGAATAAATCAGGTGCCCACTTACTGCATTACAAAATAAATGTATTTAAAATAAAGAAGAATTAAAGTAGCCTAAATATAAACCTAAAAGACAATTTATTCAGTACTTCTACCTGTAATATATCGATCTTTATTTCAAAATGTTTTGTAACACTGTCATCCTGCTAGTAATCTCTATTTTAAAAAAATCTAAGCGTAATCCGACTACTTATTTACTATTGTAATTGTAATTGAATACAGTTACCTTTTCTTTGTATGCTGATTACGTAATCTGGTTAATGGTAATCCGTCACTCCCCAACACGTCACTCTGGGTCTGTTCTGTGTTTCAGAGTTTGCTTGCTGCAGGTGTGTGTTTTGAGCCTCACACTGTGGACCTGATGTGTTTTCATTGACTTCTGCCAGTTAAACATGTCTCAACAGAACACATATTGCACACTGGCGAACATCAAGGCTCCACACACAGAATCAGGACACTCGCCTGGAGGGATGCATTCATTTCTCTGCTGAGGATTGGACAGACTGGAATGATCTAATTCTCTTCTCTGTTCCCACTGCTAACCTCGTAGTCCAGTTTCCCGGGAAGTACCCCAACGTTTAGGGATAGAAATGTATAGTACCGGTCCCCCGCACATAGAAACTGCCGGATGTTAGCACACGTTGTTATGCTAACATATTATGCCAATTATGTTCGCAAATATGTGGACAATAGTTTAAAATGTGGGTGAAATCAAAAACTGAAACTAAGCTTTATTTGACACTTATGCAACATTATTCAGACTTTTCTTTTTTAAAGGAAGTGTCTGTGAAAGATGACGATCAAGTATTCATGGTACCCTGACAGGTTGTGCATTAAAGGTATTCATACGGACCTGTCGTATTCTGTCTGAGGAGGGGCTCAGGTATCCAGAGGTCATGGAGGTCAGGTGGAGGGTCACAGCATCTGCTGAGACACATCACTGACATCAGTTTATTCTCATAAACTACAACTACCACAGTATACCCCACAAAGCAGTCAAGTTGCTTTACATCCATGTCTGTCTAAAATGTCTTTGCTTCATCCTCTTATCCTGTTACATTTGAATGACATTGTCTATTAAACCTTATAGAAATGTGACTTTAACCTTTGACCACCAATAGCTAATCAATTCATTCTTCCTGTAGTCCATGTGGACGTTTGTGCCAAATGTAAAGAGATTCCCTCAAAGGCTTCCCTGAGATACGGCGTTAAAGAGAATAGGCTGACAGACAGAAGACTTGTCATAATGACGCCGGCTTCAAAATATATTCATCACTGGCAAATATACTTGAACAGTATTTCACATACACATACGTATTTCACCAGTCAAAAGTTGGAAACACCTTCTCATTCAATGGTTTTTGTTTATTTGAATTTTGTTCTACTTTGTAGATTAATACTGAAGACATCAAAACTATGAAAGAACAAATATGGAATTATCTAGTTAACAAAAAGGTGTTAAAAAATCCAGAATATGATTTATATTTTAGATTCTTCAGAGTAACCCCCTTTTGCCTTGATGACAGCTTTGCACACTCTTGGCTTCTCTCAGTCAGCTTCATGAGGTCGTCACCTGGAATGGTTTTCAATTAACACGTGTGCCTTGTCAAGAGTCCATTTGTGGAATGACTTGCCTTCTTAGGCCCCGGCCACACGAGGACGATAACGGTCGTATCTGCTACAGTTCTCTATCAGATAGACGGTTCGGCCACACGAGGCCGACATGGAAACGCAGAAAACGATAACGATAACGGGTCCCAAGGTGGGAAGATCTACAAACGAAACGCTTTGGGGGGGCAAACGGCTCCGTGTTTACGCCTATACGATCATTTCCTGATAACGTTGAAGCAATAGCCCCGCCTCTCCCCACCTCTCCTGCTCAGAGATCAGCTGCTGGGCTGTCAGAAGAGGGGGAGGAAAAGAGAGACTCCGTGTATTATTCTTATATTATTATATAGAGTCGTTATCAATTTGTTTTAAAGCTCAATAAATAACAAAGAAGACCCCTGACCGGCACTTTTATAATTTTGTCCGGAAGATTTAAACTTTAACGGACATGTTGACCGGCGAAAAAAAATCGAACTGAAACTCTGCTGCACGGTTCCCTCGTCCCTTGGAAGAGGCGGAGAGGTGGGTGTTTTTCGTCTGCTGGTGGACTACCGGAGAGATTTACAGCAGGAGCAAACGCTTGCTTCGGGGAGGGAGAAAAAGAGCCAGAGCGTCCACAGCGGAGAATAAACAGAAGGGCAACCATGGCAACCATGCGCGGGAAGTCTTCTTCGCTGCTTTTGTGGCAGGACTACAGCGCCACTAACAGGCCTGGCATATGTACTACTCTCATGTGAACGGACACGTTTCTGGTCCCTGTTGCGTGTGGACGGAAGACTTTTTTGATAATGATTGCGGTCCGTTTGCGTTATCGTCCTTGTTGCTCCAGCCTTAATGTGTTTGAGAGCATCAGTTGTGTTGTGCAGAGGTAGAGTTAGTGCACAGTGAAAGCCCTATTTGACTACTGTTGTAATCCATATTATGGCAAGAACCACTCAACTCAGTGAAGAGAAACGACCGTCCATCATCACTTTAAGAAATGAAGGCCAGTCGATCCGGAAAATGTCAAGAACTTTGAATGTATCCTCAAGTGCAGTCGCAAAAACCATCAAACGCTATGATGAAACTGGCTCTCATGAGGACCCCCCCCCGGGAAAGGAAGAGCAGGAGTTACCTCTGCTGCAGAGGATAAATACATCAGAGTTACCAGCCTCAGAAACCACAAATGAAAGCACCTCAGCCTAGAGCCCACATAAATGATCACAGAGCTCAGGTAGCAGACAAATCTCAACATCCACTGTTCAGAGGAGACTGCGTGAATCAGGCCTGCATGGTCAATTCCTGCAAAGGTCCACTACTGAGGATGAACAACAAGAAGAAGAGAATTGTTTGGCCCAAGAAACACAAAGAATGGACATTAGACAGTGGAAATCTGTACTTTGGTCTGATGAGTCCAAATTTGAGATTTTTGGTTCCAACCGCCGTGTCTTTGTGAGACGCAGAGAAGGTGAGCCGATGTTTCTGCATGTGTGGTTCCCCCCGTGAAGCATGGAGGAGGAAGTGTGATGGTGGGGGGGGGCTTTGCTGGTGACACTGTTGGTGAGTTATTCAGAATTCAAGGCACACTTAACCAGCATGGCTACCACAGCATTCTGCAGTAGCGGCTACTTTGAAGAATCTAAATTATAAATCATATTCTGGATTTTTGAACACTTTTTTTTTTATTAGATCATTCCATATGTGTTCTTTTATAGTTTTGATGTCTTCAGTATAAATCTACAATATAGAAAACATTATAAATAATTAAAAACCTTCGAATGAGAAGGTGTGTCCAAACTTTTGACTGGTAGTGTATAACAGAAGACAGTTAAATATGTATTGTAAATTCCCATGGTTTAACAGGTTTTTTGTTGCTATTTCAGTTAGTATCGGATGCAAATTAAACACTGCCTCCATGTCAAGTATAGTGTCACATTTTCTATTTCGATTGTAATTACCTAATGTAATTTTGGATTTAAATGTTGAATGTTAAAATAGTTTGTTTGGGCCATGCAGGTGACCTGGCTGCTGAAGCACTAGGATCAGCTCTCATTAACGAAGCGTAACATGTTTCACATCAGAAGCCTTTCAGTGGCTCAATGTGCAACATTCTTGATGGGCTTTACAGTAACATCTGTTTCATCGACAGCAACTTCACAATGACTGCCAAAACGCAGCTGAAACTAATAGACAGACGGATGTCCTGATGGAGTAAGTGCTGTGGAAATACATTATTCAAGATGTATCCTGAGCTACTTAAGTTCAGGTCCCTCCATCCATCCTATCTTTTTTGCCATGCCTTACTTTGTTTGGGCTGGTGAATATGCCTTTTATTTCAGAAGTTACAGTATATACATATAAATACTATGACCATCATTTAACTGGACAATTGTGGTTTGACTTACTTACCATTAGGATCGGTCACCTGCACTGGATAATTGGCCTCCAGGGACTGTGGGAGAGACAAGAGCAGACAACAGCATATTAGAAGTGAACAGAGTTAAGAGAGAAACCTCAAAAAACTAAACCGTGGTCTTCTCTGTTAAGCCTTTTCTGGGGAGCTTTACTTTCAGTGTGTTAAGACTGAGGCAACATTCAAGATGTGCTGTGGAAGAAAAGGACTGTGTGCAAAGAGAGGAAACAGCCTGCTGAAACCTGTTCTTCAGTCAGCCTCGGGCGCCAGCAATCACAGCACAGTGTGTTCTGTTATGGTACATTTGTAAGCAGATTACTGTTAGACTCTGCTTTCTGAGGTAGAACAATGAGAAAGAGCGCAAAGCAAACTGAATGGAAGACAAGTCAAGACAATGAGCCAGTTAAACAAACACGAGTGGAGGACGAAATAAAGAAAAGCTGCTTACAAACTCTGCCACGAAGCTGGTGGTGTCTATGTCCTCCACAGGTTCAGAGCTGATGATGTCTGTCACAGAAAGGAGAAACATGCTTCAATATATGATTTCACCTCATTCTATCCACTTCCTACATATCACCAAATCATCATCTGCAGAGACGCCTAGAAAGCCACATCCTGAGTGTGTTCTGGTGTGTGAGTATGACCAAGATTGGACATGTTAATGAAGGAAGTAAAAATAGGTGCTATTGACACATCATTATCATTTAAAGGAGGTAAACGGTCATTCGGAAGGGCTGAAGATGATAGGCTTTATATATTTTCATCAAGCTGAGTCATACCAAATAAAAAGTGACTTTTGGTGTGTTTACCCTCCACTTCATCCCTGATAAAAGCAACACAGCTTTTAGTGAAAGCTTCTCAAAAACAATGAAAATGATGTTCAGAACCAACATTCTGAAAAGTCTTTAATCAAATCCTCTCAGCAGGGAAAAGGAATATTTCTAACAAGCACGTTCACGGATGAGTTGGGAGGGCAGCACAAAGGCAGCTTTTCAGCTCCACAAATACCTGAACAGGGCAATGTGGGCCTTCATCAGTCTACGTCACTGTGAAGCCTTTGTATCCAAAGGCCTACAAATAAAGAAGTCTTCTGGCCTTTCTTGGGTTACCCTCTATGACGAGGAAAGTGTATTTCGCATGGGAAGCTAGAATAAGGATTAAGTGATCAGGTGTAAGAAGGATGTTTCCTCCACACAGCTTCCAGAGAGCTGTTCCCTCAGAGAGCACACACACACACACACACACACACACACACACACACACACACACACACACAAACACACACACACACACACACTCACACACACACACACACTCACACACACACACACACACACACACCGTGTATACATCACTTCAGGGGACATTACATTGACTTACATGCATTTCCTGGACTTATCCTAACCTTAACCATAACCAACACATGCCTAACCCTAACCCTTAACCTTACCCTAACCCTAACCCTTAACCTAACCCTAACCAAGTCTTCACCCTAAAATTAATGATTCCCCTCATGGGGACCTCTATTTTGTCCCCATAAGGGAGGCGAGTCCCCACATGTGACTGTGTATACAGATTTAGGTCCCAAGTATAGTAATGCTAGGCCACACACACACACACACACACACACACACACACACACACACACACACACACACACACACACACACACACATGCACACACACACACACACACACACACACAGCCTGATAGACAAATGGTTTATTACACAGAACCATCGGAGAAGTCTTTCAAATACTTTGCAGATCATTGGATCAACCATCTGTCAATCACTGAGATGAAGGTAGGAAAAGAGCTTTCAATACAGTTCAACATTTCAGGGGAACAGATAGTTCAGGGGCTGTGTGAAGCTACAGTACATGGCAGTTCTATTCTAGATTGTTATACATTTCAGAACTCTGTAGCAGTTTATTTGAAAACAGAACAGGAACTTCTGACTGCCCCCAAATGCACAAACTAATTCAATGTCTGACTCTGGGCCAATCACTGTGTTCCCCAACACCTGAAGAGGAGCCATGGCCGACCGAGAGGGAGGAATAATGATCATATGTGTGATATATATAACATTTATATCACACATCACGTTATATCACTTTGACATCCTATGAAAGATTTAGAGCTTTGGCGTTATAACCCGGGGATCTGAAAGTCCCCAGAAGAGGCGATGAATAGGACACACTTTTTTCATTTCTTCTGACTGATCTGAATGGATTTTTAAAACATTGCTGATGATTTACGAGTAGATTTAGAATATAAATCCGGCATTATCCAACCATTTTTTGTGTTTTTAAAAATAATTTGGTTCTGAACAGGTTAATGCTCTCTTTTCATAAGGGCTGTGATTTTCAAAGATATTTATCTGAGCAATGGAATGCAGAACTCCCTTATCAGATTATTATTATTTATTGTACACAAGAGGAAAATGTTTTGAAGAAATGAATGCAAGTTTTAATATTCAGTTTCCATTTGGAAAGTGGGTCACCACATGTTTCAAGTTAAAGAACAGACCTTTGCAAATGTTGATATTTTGAGTAACATTTGAACAGGCTCTAAATATAGTAAAAAGAGGAAAATGGTCACAACTTTTACAATTCTTGCATCATCAGTCACTCCAACATGCACAGGCACTCATCATGACACCACCACTGAACTTTCTATGGAGATACCCACACACGCACGCACGCACGCACGCACGCACGCACGCACGCACGCACACACACACACACACACAGCGACAGCGCACCACTTCCTGTCAGTACAACATCTCTACGTGACGGTGACTTTATCTTGATGGAATGAAAGGTTTTCACAGCAGGAACAGGAGGTGTCAGTCTGTGTGCTTCTTTAGAGGAAGGTGAATCCCCGTCACCACACTCCTGCAGACCAGCCCACACAGGGAAATGATGTCACTTTGCTTTGCTTTCAGCCGCTCTATTTCTATGGTCAATATTAGACTCTAGTTAATAATTCATAGCTGACTGCAGAACTCTACATACTCCATTTTAGTTTCATCCTGCTTTAGCTTCCATTAAAACCACCCTCTTATATTTGTCCTGCACAAGAATGGAAATATCTCGCTGTAGGGGTTAGTGGCAGAGATATTTGAGGAACTAAGATTTCCATTTCAGACAAATGAACTACAAATAGATTTGAATATTATTGCTCACCACTTTCCGAAGAACTTCAGTCAGGCGTGGAGCTCACACTGCTCTGGTAAATGTAGAACTAGCTGAACTATGAATAATGATCTCTTCATGTATGTCAGCAGGTGTTTCATCCATCCTATGGGGTAACAGCTGTTATGTCTCTCACTTGAAAGCTTCTCAAAATAAAAACTCCATGAAGAAAATGAAATCTTTGAATTTAGTTACCTACATTTTCAAAGTGAATCAGTACAGAACACTGATTTGAGTTATCGGTACATATACTGTAGAAGCACAGATAAACACTTTAGGGCTGCTACTAACCAATACATTTCATTATTGATTACTTGCTAATCATTTATATTCACTGTAAGTCAATTAACTGTTTGATTTGTTATATACAATTTAGTATAGTGTGATGTCTTCAGTGTCTTTTTTAACAACAGCAAACAAATACCCAAAGATGTTCAGGTTACTACATGTTAAACACATTTAGCAGCAGATATTTCAAAGGCACCAACAACGTTTGGCATTTTGGATTATGAAATGATAAACAATAGTTGCCTTTGCTTTTTTGAATTGACTCGAAGGTTTATTCCGTTGTATCCCATACAGTGTAAGCTTCTTCTCAGCACACTATACACCTCAGGCTAGAAATGTGACTTTGTGAACTATTTGTATTATAAAGCAGCAGACTAATCTAAAAAAGTCCTTATATTCACTTAAAAAAGTGTTCAACAATGTTTCAAGCTTGAAATGGCATTGCTCAGAACTGCAAGCCTTCCAGTAGATAAGTGAACATTGCACCCATGGGTGGTATCCCCTTAAAGTTTGTATATTAAGCATTAGGACTCAGTTACAATGATCAGGTGTTAGTGGAGCCCGGATCAGCATTGTTTCTCTCTCTGGGAATGCAGCGGCATGTAGCTGCACGCTCTGGATAAAGTTCAAGAGATGAAATACAAACCACATCATAATACATCGCTATGGGCCATAATTCCACACAGGTGAACCCAGCTTTGCTCCGTTTTGACCACCCATGTTTCCTCTGAAGTGCAGCACAGTGTCTAAGCAGCCTATAGTGGGCTGTTGGCTGAATGGCATGCCAATACCTGAGCCAAGTCTAGACTGAGAGCAGCCACACACACACACACACACACACACACACACACACACACACACACACACACACACACACACACACACACACACACACACACACACACACACACACACACACCTTGTTCAAACTATCTGCTGCATGTGTAGCATCGCTGAAAAAGGGTGCTAAGTGTGTCTCTCACTGCTTGTTTTCCCGACCTGCTAAGGATTAGCCTGGTATAATAATGTTTCTTTTAGCTGTTTAATAATACATCTCCTAACAATAACTGGATGTTTCTTACTGATCGGAGTGACACAAGAAATATTCTGAAAAGAATGACTGCAAAGCTTAATGAACAGTAGTATACAGAATAAAAGCAGTGGTTAACTCTGCCTTAGGGGAAATACGCGTACTCACTTTCTTACTGCAAACTAGATGAGAAGCCTGATATCAATCTTATCTCCGTGGGTTCATTACACAGCCTGCCGCTGGTTAGCTTAGCAAGAAGACTGGAAACAACTAGAGAAATATAAACATGACAGTTTGGGGGAACTACAAGCTAAAATTATTCCTTGACAAATAATGGCTGCATGCATTGACTGCGCACAGCTTCCTACACTGAAAAAACGGAAAAGTTGACTTGAATTAAAAGTATCATTTTCCCTCAACTTTAATATTTTCTATTTTCAAACGTAAAATGATTGCTTTCAACTAACCTAATACAGTTATGTGAAATCTGTTTACATCAGGGCTGTCAAACTCAATTTAATCGCGGGCCACATCAGCATTAGGGCTGCACTCAAAGGGTAACTTTAAGACTATATAAAAATACATATATAAATATATATATAAAATACTGTATTATATTAAATGATTGCCTCTGCATTGGATTATTATCAGATAGGGTAATAACTTCATAATTAACTACGTCTGAAAGCAGAAGTCTGGGGCAAATAATTGCAAGTCTCTTCAGTGAGAATGTCACAAAATGATTTAAAAAGAAAAGCCAAATTCTGGAGAAAAAAGGAAGTGACATTTTGAAAAAAATGTAACATTTAAAAAAAAGAGTCAAATTCTGAGAAAGGGGCACATTCTAAGAAAAAGGCATATTTAGAAGAAAAAAAGTCAAATTCTGAGAAAAAACCTGTAGTTTATGGGCATCGTGCTTCTGTAAATCATCCTGTAACCGTATAATAAACATAGAATATTCTTTGCAAGCTCTTGTGGGGCCACAGAAAATGAAGTCACGGGCCGGATTTGGCCCCCGGGCCTTGAGTTTGACACCCCTGCTTTACATAATACATTTAATTAAAGTCAATGTTTCAGTTTTTTCCAATAAATGTATTATGTAAACAGATTTCACATAACTATATTAGGTTAGTTGAAAGCTAAATGATTCATTTAAAATAAGAAAAATAACAGGTTATAATATTATTGCTTTCAACTAACCTAATGCAATTACGTGGAACCTGTTGACATAATACATTTCATTAAAGTCAATGTTTAATTTATTGGGTGCAGGGACGAGTTTGAAGGTTTGGGTCCATCATGTCTGGAGATCAAAACCCAAACCTGTGTTCCCCGATCATCCCAATCCCTGACTTTTGTTTAACTTCTAAAAACACTTCAAGCCTAAAGAAGATACTCCTGTCAGCGAATAGATCAACTTCAAAAACATCTCTATGAGTATCAGCCAATAAGAACCAATATTAGTCAAACCCTAGACCTGGAGCACAAAGCTATTTCAGAGAAGGTCAACAGTTTCCAGACACTGGAAAGGTCAGGTACGAGGTCGGAAGACGTGACATCTGATTGGCTGTGGTATACTACTTGCACACTAAATGTAACATATATCCTGCTTTATATTGTGTTAGCTGTAATTTGGTCTTTCAATAGTGTTTTATTTGTCAGATAGTTTACAGATTTGTATCTTTATGGTCAACTAATATTTTCACTCTTTTAGTTCTGTTTCATCTTCTATTTTGAGATGTTTATATTGTATAATTGTTTCTTTTCCACTCTTTTTTATTTCTAATTATGTGCAATACTTTGTTTTACATGCTGCTGTAACGAAGAAAATTCCCAATTTGGGATCAATTATCAAAGTATATCTTATCTTAACATGGCATGCTGTACTATACATATGTTTTCTGGTGATAATATGTAACATTTTCATTGGTGAAATGAATTGAAGTCAAAACCAAACCATATTGTATCTCCAGTTGAAACATTGCAACAGCCCTAAGTCCACATCCTGGATTAGTTTAGAGGTGTTCTAGTAGTGATGGTGAGGGAACGACAGTGTGTACTGTATCAGAATACAGACGTGAACCCGCAGTGTTCTTTATTCAAACACAGCCTGTGAACGTGGTTTAGGTTCCTACAGGCAGGAAAACTAAGTGGTTGAACTTGAGGAAATGGTAAAGTCACGTGTTAATAGAATGTGGGCCCATGCATGTACACATGACAGGGCCATCCCTCCCTACAGGCCCATCATGCAGACTGCGTGGGGCCTCACCTTGCGGAGGGGCCCTCATCTTGCGGCGAACCTATGCGCTTATGCGGCGCAATTAGTGTGGCGCGGCGCAATTAGTGTGGCGCGGCACGGTTTCGCTGCGAGGCTCCACTAGCAACACCCCCCGCCGACGCTCGCAAAACAGAGGGCCCTGGGACGGCCCTGCATGACATGAGAACATGTTTGCATCGAGGTGAGACAGCATGTTGGAGTACAAAACAACAACAACAGGCCAATGGAGAGTGGGTAATGAAAGTTAATGTTGTGTACAATAATTCATCATGAATACATGTTGAATCATATGAATCACTGAATATAGACAATGGCAGAAAGTTGTAACTAATGTCTTAATTTAAGGTTATAAATCACTTACTAATGCTGTATAAAGCGTTTGTAAGGCATTGAAAAAAACGAATATGTGTCTGACTACAGCTACAGGTCAGGGGGTCTGTAGTAGCTTGTAGAATTTGGGGGTTTATGAGCTAAGGAGGATACACATTCTATGATCACATTATGAGAACAAAACACATCTGCATGTGTATTTTACATTTAATTTTCGTGACTATATTTAGATATTAGAAGGTTTTATAATAGAGTTCTCACTTTTAACTTCTTAAGACAACTGAGCAAGTTGGTTTGTAAGTGAGTCATGTTCATATCATTAATTTCTCAGGATGAAGATCACTCCTTTATAAATAGGTACACTGGGCCAAAGGTAACGGTGTTTCCATTATTACAGTGAGGGAGTTTTTATATTGTGGTGGCAGACAAATGACCGGGAAACACTTGCTGTTTTTCCGTTAACAAACTGTGCGAATCATTATGACGAAGACATTTTTTTAAATATATCCTAAGCTTAATTTAGGAATCCTTTATATCAGTGTTGCAACCTTAACTAATGATGTAAAACAAATGAATATTTTAAAGGGTTTGAATAAAACCGTTAACACTGTAACGCACCGTGCGCTACCTAATATGTAGGCATCATACGAAGAAACTTGAATATTTACTTACCAAATGGTTCCTTATACGTCCTCAAACTGCTCATTGTTGAATCTGGGAAGTCCCCCATGGAGAGAAAGGTATCGGGATAGAGAATAAAGTTTGTCTGGAGGAGAGCAGAGTAGAATGAGACAGTAGTCCTTCACTGAGGGATGAAGCGCCGGCAGCCAGCGGCGGCAGCTCACACTGAACTCCTCCGCGAGCCCACCGACACTACAGGAGCACTGCTGCATTCAAGACCGGCTCGGAAATACAAATTAATCCCTTTCGAAGTCGTTAATAGGCGATTGCTTGTCAATGTAAAACCCCCGTGGAGCTACTTGCAGCTTTAAGTCAGAGGTGTTACTCATCTTGTACTTGAGTAAAAGTAGAAAGGACCAGAGTGTAGGAATACTCTGTTACAAGAAAAAGTTGTGGAATCAAAATGTTACTCAAGGAAAAGTAGAAAAGTATAGCGTCAAAATATACTTAAAGTGTCAACAATAAAAGTAGTCATTGTGCAGATTGGTCCATTTCAGAATAATATATATGATATGTTTTATAATGATTGATCATTAAAGTGTTATCAAAGCTGGTAAAGGTGCAGCTAGTTGTAATGACTTTGTATACTGCAGGGTAGGTTGTGAACAGAGGTGGGAAGTAACTAAGTACAACTTTGAGATATTTGTACTTTACTTGAGTATTTTAATTTGATGCTACTTTGCACTTCTACTACACTACAATTATTTAATACCTTGAGTTACTTTACAGATGTGGATAGATGATGTGAAATATAATCAAGTGTTAAATCAGACTTTAGTTCCACCTGGAGTAAATTCACAAGCTACCCTGCAGTATACAAAGTCATTCAAACTAGCTGCACCTTTACCAGCTTTGAGAACACTTTCATGATCAATCATTATAAAACATATCATATATATTATTCTGAAATGGACCAATCTGCACAATGACTACTTTTACTTTTGATACTTTAAGTATATTATGATGCTAAATCGTATGTACTTTTACTTGAGTAACATTTAGAATTAAGAACTTTTACTTGTAACGGAGTATTCCTACACTCTGGTACTTCTTCTTTTACTTAAATACAAGATCTGAGTACTTTTTTACATCTCTGCTTGTGAATTTCCTCCAGGTGTAACTAAAGACTGATTTATGAGTTGATTATATTTCACATCATTAATCCACATCTGCAAAGTAACTTAAGGTATAAAATAAATATAGTGGAGTAAAAGTACACCATTTACCTCTGAATTGTTGTGGAGTAGAAGTACAAAGTAGCAAAAAATGGAAATAATCAAGTACTTCATAATTGTACTTAAGTGCAGTACTTGAGTAAATGTACTTAGTTACTTTACACCACTGCTTTTAGTGCAGCTTTAACCCACTCAGTCCGATAGCAGGAACTCTCACTACGTTTCAGATGTTTAAGTACAATTATGGGATTAGTTTTGTTTCATAAAGATAAAGCAACACTTTCTCAGAATCAAGCAAAACTAAGAGTTTAAGAAAAAAATAAACTGAGTCAAGCTAAATACATTTAATTTAAAAAATAAAAATATAAGTTGCAAACAAATCATTTGTGTAATCATGTAAACTATAAGTATTTTTACTTTGTTTTAACATATCTTTTTGTTTGCAGTTCTCTTTGCTTCTTTCTCAATGATCAGACTTTTGCTCTCGCTGCAGCTCTTCTCGTTTGCGCTCCTTCATTTTTTGTTTTCGATTCTGACACACAAACGTCCCAGGTGGGCGGGACTTTCAGGGGTGCGTCCCCATTGGCTACTCAGTTTTTGAGTGACAGCCCACTACATCACAGAGTCCACTCGGCCACGTTTGTGTTGGTGCATCCTGGGGAGTTTTCATGAAAATATCGGACTTATCTTTTAGATTGCTGTGCATTATACTTGTGTTGTTTATACTTTATTCCAACTTTAAATATTTTAATACCTGAACACCTGAACACACTGCTGCTGTAAAATTATTTCCCAATTCGGGATCGATAAAATGTCTGTCTGTCTATTTATTTTAGATAAAAAAAACACATCTTGTATTTTCAAGCTAAAGGTGATACACAATATAAACTGTATACTGTTCTTTTTTCAAAGACATGTTACATTTAAAAAGCATATATGGCTATGTTTAGGACAAACAATTAAAGACTGCTTTAATTTAACAAATTCTACAATATAAAAGTGGCAGATTTGCTTTATTAAACAGACCAGACCTAGGCTGCATACCAACACAATTAGGAACATGCTCACATCTTACTATGTTGGTCTGAAGAGCTGAAGCATTCAATGGATAAAAACTGTGTTGTCTCATGCTATATCCTGTGAGAAAATGATATACATTTAGCATAAACAATTCGACATACTATTCTTAGCCTGAGGAAGATCTGAATAATCAACAGATTTGAATGGAATCTCTAACATTTTCATGTAGAATAAAGACAAAAGAGTGATTATACAAATTACATTTATTGAAATTTGAACCAGAAGATGAAGTCTCAAAGAATGTTTTAAATAAAAGGACATAAAACAAAAAGGTGGATAATAAAAAATCTATTAAATGTATATGTAAAGACATTTGGTCAAATGAAATGACACTGAGCCAGTGATAACAGCAACGCCCAGCGTGGATGGAGATGGTGCAGTTCTTTCTTCATGAAAAATATGAAGTTAACAAATATCGATCGGGGATCGGTGACCATGGACGGTAGGTTTTCCTACAAAGAGAAGTAGTAAACTCAGCCTCCATTGATTTTCATATCAAATTAGCGTGTTAATAAAATAAGCTATCATGGCTTATACTTGCATATCTAAACAGAATCGTGAAAGCCTGTTGGTTCAGGCACACGAGTCCGTTTGAGTGTGTGCGCCGGTGTCTGAACGCTCACTTACTGCTAGCTATGTAGCTAACTGTCCCTGCTGTTAGGCTACTTAGCTTGCATTGTTATGGATCTAATTGTAGTATTATAATAATTGAAATGCTGGTTCTTCTGGGGGTGTTCTATCCACGCTCAGCTACCACACCGCAGCTGCACTGTACAATCGCTGGAGGCGTGGGCTGTCACTCAAAAACAGAGTAGCCAATGGGGACGCACCCCGGAAAGTCCCGCCTACACAAATGATTTGTTTGCAACTTATAGTTTTATTTTTTAAATTAAATTAATTTTGCTTGATTAGTTTTTTTTTCTCTTAAACTCTTAGTTTTGCTTGATTCTGAGAAAGTGTTCCTTTATCTTTATGAAACAAAACTAATCCCACAGTACAATAGTCCACATACTTCAGGACATTCTATGTATTTCGGTATAGGGCACTTAATTGAGAGAAAGTTTTGACATTCATGGTCCCCCAAATAATATTTGGGAATTCCCAGGATTTTATCCAGTGTCACCAGCTGGTCAGTTTGTACACTTGTTGTCTCTTTAAAATATAAAGTTCCATATGATATAAGAAAATAAATTAATCATTCTTGCTTCTCTACGGAGCCCTGGAGGGTTCATAGAGAGAAAAATAAATAAAACGTGGCCACGCTTTATTAACTCGTGCGCACGAGATAATAAAGCGTGGGCACGTTTTAAATACAACGTGGCCACGCTTTATTAACTCGTGCGCACGAGATAATAAAGCGTGGGCACGTTTTAAATACAACGAGTTGCATTACAGAATTCTGGCAGTGCACGTCATTCATTCGAGTGTGTGTGTGTGTGTGTGTGTGTGTGTGTGGGGGGGGGGGCATTTGTGGGCATTTGTTTATGATATTGTCGTTCGTTCCGGTGCACTCCGGCAGGACTATAGCACTACATCGAGATTAAGATTAAACGGATTTCTTTCACTTGGGAATACACATATAACTATGGAGAACCAGATTTGTGTAAATTACTGTTTGTGTTTCGGTAGTTTCTCGTTCGCACGAGAAAGTTACCGGTGCGCCAAGTAGGAAGTGGAGCACAGAGGAGACAACCGTTTCATTGCAGACTGTTATGTTTATGTGGAGAAATGGCAGTGCATACATTATTTGAGATATATTTCAAACTCATCATTTAGGGACATTTTGGCCAGGGGTTTAGAGCTATTTGTTTAAGCACCGGATTCGCAAAACAGAGTCTGTAAACCAGTCTGCTTTGATCTATGAATTCATGTCCGTGACTCTCACAGTATCTGCTGCCCACAGCTGTTTTATAAAAGGAAAACCTCCTTCACTTCATGAAATCTCTGCGGCACCAGTGGCCTGTACTACGAAGCAGGATTTGCTATTTACTATTCATTCATGAAGTATGACGCTGCGCTGTCAGCAGGCTTCTCCATGTTTGTGATTGGTCAAATGTCGCTAACCCCGTCCCTTTCACCTGAACGCGCTCTCAGCCGGACAGAGAAACCCTGGTTGATTTACTGAGTTGATAACCAGCTTTGTAGGACCGCTTAGCGATATCGCGTTTGTTAGGGTTAGTTAAGCCAGGTAACTCAAACATATCCAGGGTCTGTTGAACTGGCTTCGTCGTACAGGGCACTGGAGGCAGTAACGTGTAACTCAGCAGAATCTGAGAAGAGCAGCACCAGCTGCAAAGAGCTGTGCCTTTTTACTGTTTACTTCACTGTGTTTCCCTTCATTAGAACAGCTGAATAGAGATCGAGGCTGCTACGTTTAACCACACACACCTCTACACACATCAAACTGCCCGATTAATCCCCCTATTACTCGTTTTATGAAGGAGATGTCCGGTCACCATGGCGCATGATGTGTGTGTGTTTGTGCTCAGCTCCGCTCTGTGTGTGTGTGTTCGGTGTGTTTGTGTGTGTCCGACACCACTGGCATTTGTTTTCAAATGACCACAAACAGTAATTTACACAAATCTGGTTCTCCATAGTTATATGTGTATTCCCAAATGAAAGAAATCCGTTTAATCTTAATCTCGATGTAGTGCTATAGTCCTGCCGGAGTGCACCGGAACGAACGACAATATCATAAACAAATGCCCACAAATGCCCCCCCCCCCCACACACACACACACACACACACACACGCACACACACTCGAATGAATGACGTGCAATGCCAGAATTCTGTAATGCAACGCTTTATTATCTCGTGCGCACGAGTTAATAAAGCGTGGCCACGTTTTATTTATTTTTCTCTCTATGAACCCTCCAGGGCTCCGTACTTCTCTGAGGCTTCTTATTTGTTTCATTAATAGAGTCAGCAATGTTAGTCCTACCTTTGAATACAACAAAAATGTAAGAATGAAATATGTCCTATTCCCCCCTGTCGATCCCCCATTGTCCCCACTGATTGGACATGGCCTTGTTATCTCCCATACTTACACAGCTGATGAAGACCCTGGAGAGGCTGGTCCTGGGCCAGCTTCAGCGCCCTGTGAAGCCATCGATGGCGCGCTGCAGTTCGCTTATCAACCTGACTTTGGGGTGTATGACGCTGTCCTCTCCCTGCTGCAGAGGTCCCTCTCCCACCTGGAGAAGGCTGGTGGCTCTGTGAGGATCATGTTCTTTGATTTCTCCAGTGCCTTCAACACCACCCAGCCCTGCTCCTGGGAGGCAAGCTGCAGGTCTTGGAGCTCTTGGGGGTGGATCTCCACCTCACTTCGGACCTAAGATTGTCTGCAGTATGGGGCCCCACAGGAAAGGGTTCTGACACTGTTTCTTTTCACCCTCTATCTGCAGACTTCCCCCACAACATGGCAAACTGTCGCCTGCAGATGGTCCTCGGATTACTTTGCTATGGTCGGCCTCATCTCTGATGGGGAGTACAGAGAACTGACTCAGGACCTCAACCTCTGCTGCCAGAGGAACCACCTCCAGCTCCCAGAGGTGAGACTAAGGAGCTGGTGGTGGGGTTAAGGTTAGGGTTAGAGTTATAACTCTGTTCTTTATCTAGAGAAAGGACAGAACAGACTGCATCTGCTGAGGAGACGGAGGTCTTTTGGAGTGCTGGGCTACAGACCTTTTATGACTGCTGGGGCAGAACAGAATCCAGCTGCTGACAGGAAGAGACTGAACTGATGGTTAAGAAGGCCATCCCTGTCCTGGGGAGTCCTCTTGACACTGTGGGGGACCGGAGAGTGATGGCTAAGCTGTCATCCTTGTTGGGCAACATGTCCCCCTCCCCCCTCCAGGACACCAGGTCCGCACTGTGCAGCTCCTTCAGCGATAGGCTGCTGCACTCCTTCCTTCGTGCAGGAGTAAGACCACCATGACCCCTGGTAGCAAGACACAGCAACACACACAGCAACACACACACACACACACACACACACACACACACACACACACACACACACACACACACACACACACACACACACACACAGCCACACACACACACACACACAACACACATAACACATCTGTTGTGCAATATATACACTTTTTATACATATAAAACTTCCACCTGTAACAACAATAATGTATTTTATGGATTTAATTTATAAAAGGATAAGTCTGATGAAAGTCTGTATTTTTATTTTTATCGACAAATCCGAACAACAAAAACTGTGAATGTATACTAATACATATTTTTAGCCTGATATATGCTTCCTCTGTGCCATAGAGCTCCATTGTTATTAAAGGTCCCATGCCATGGCCATTTCTACTGATGATAATTCCATTGTTGAGGTATACTAGAATAGATTTACATTGTTCAATGTTCCAAACTCACATTGGTTTCTCTTACAGCATCTCTGTATAGTATGTGTATTCACTCTCTGTCCTACACGCATTGTTGGAGCTCCTGCCACCCCCTCCCTATGAGCCCACTGTGCTCTGATTGGTCAGCTCGCCCACTCTGTTCTGATTAGTCAACCACGGTTACAGCTGAACATCAGTGATTATGTGTTACAATGGCGTTTGTTAGCAACCAGAAAATGACACCAGTAATGACAAACAGATCAGAATGCTGCGTGGGGTCTGGGTGCCGTGTTGGCGGGACGTTGCGGGGCTCGCTGCTCCGCCCTTTGAAGCTCGAGGAGCGGACAGTGTGAGCTGGATTACTGGTGTCGTTTCCTGGTTGCTGCGTGGGGTCTGCGTGCCATGCGAGCGGACACCGCGGAGCTCAGCCTGAGCACTGCGGTGTCCCGCCGGCACGGCACTTGGTCTATATCCAGCATCCATTTTATGACTGTCTGCCTCTGATAACTTCACATCACATTCAAATAGGCATGAAAGTATTCACTGAAATGGTCAACCAGCTTGTGAACTATGTATGTTCCTACTGGAGCTGTGTGTACCATTCAGAACAATGAAGAATACATCAGTAAATGTGCTTAAATGTGTAAAGGCAAACAAAGCTGATTCAATACTCTGAGATGCAGTAACACAATGTTATCTTTTGTTCGCTTTATAGGATTTGAACACAATAGGTTTTCCTGAAATATCGGTTAGCTTGGTTGGTGATTGGCTAATGGTTACACAAGCCAAAAAAATCGATATGACATCATAAAGTGGCCAAAATCTGATCAGCTCATTTTCAGACAGGTTTTTATATAAATGGATCAGGACAAAAAGGGAGGGGGTCTTTGTTCCTGAAACTTTCAGAATCTCTTTAAACAGAGGGGACACATGTTGATGTATAAAAGACATGAAAAAGTGGATTTTGCATAATAGGTGACCTTTAATGAGATAGCTTTGTACATTGTTGTCAGGACCAGTTTTTTTGTTAAAATGTCATACATTGGTGTTGCACAATAATTCAATGTTTCTGAATGCAGGAAAACTAAAATATGTGCTTAGGGAGGAAACGTCTCTTGTAATAATGGAAAACGTAATATGCTGCAGCTGCAGTATTTCTATAATAAGCTCTTTTTATTATCAAGGAAAACGGAAAGGACTGACAAAAATGTCTGTGTGTCCACTTAAAATCAATTCAAACACCATGACACAATTCCATCTGATTAATGATAAAGACCTAGAGGACATTATTCAACATCTAAAATCCTCCTCCTGCTGCCTTGATATTATTCCAACAGGTTTTTTTAAACATGTTTTTCATTGCATGGCCTCAGATCTACTTCATATA
This sequence comes from Dissostichus eleginoides, assembly GCA_031216635.1. Classification (NCBI taxonomy): domain Eukaryota; kingdom Metazoa; phylum Chordata; class Actinopteri; order Perciformes; family Nototheniidae; genus Dissostichus; species Dissostichus eleginoides. The sequence goes on along the minus strand of CM062278.1, from coordinate 2,798,692 downwards.
GTAAACAAATCTCTTCACTCAGGTGTATTTCCACAGGCCCTGAAAACTGCAGTCATTAAACCGCTCTTAAAAAAGAATAATCTAGACGCTTCAGTAATGAACAATTACAGGCTTGTTTTTGGACAGCTGAGTAATTTCTTGAATTTAAATAACTGTTTCAATGTGTTCCAGTCAGGCTTTCGACCAAACCACAGCACTGAGACTGCTCTTGTAAAGGTCTTCAATGACATCCACTTAAACACAGACAGTGGCAGAATTTCAGTGTTAGTATTATTAGATCTCAGTGCTGCGTTTGACACTGTTGACCACAACATATTACTAGACCGACTAGAAAACTGGGTGGGACTTTCGGAAACAGTTCTAAACTGGTTTGAATCCTACTTAAAGGACAGAAACAACTTTGTCTCTATAGCCTCTACTCTTTAACATCTACATGCTACCACTGGCTCAGATAATGAAAAACAACAAAATAAGTTACCATAGCTATGAGGATGACACACACATTTACATAACCATTTCACCAGGAGACTATGCTCCAATTCAAACACTGAGTAAGTGCATTGAACAAATCAATGACTGGATGTGTCAGAACTTTCTCCAATTAAACAAAGACAAAACTGAGGTAATGGTTTTTGGAGCCAAGGCAGAACGTATAAAAGTTAGCGCTGAGCTTCAGTCGGCAATGTTCAAAACAACAGATAAAGCCAGAAATCTAGGTGTAGTCATGGACTCTGACCTGAGTTTCAAAAGTCACATTAGAACAATTACTAAGTCAGCCTACTATCACCTTAAGAATATATCTAGGATTAAAAAACTAATGTCACAGCAGGATTTGGAAAAACTTGTCCATGGTTTTATCTTCAGTAGACTGGACTACTGTAATGGTGTCTTTACAGGTCTCACTAAAAAATATATCAGAAAGCTGCAGCTGATTCAGAATGCTGCTGCTCGAGTCCTCACTAACACTAAGAAAGTGGATCACATCACTCCTGTTCTGAAGTCTTTACACTGGCTTCCTGTGTGTCAAATAATTGATTTCAAAATACTGCTGCTGGTTTATAAAGCATTGCATGGTTTAGGCAGTGTTCGAATTACCCATTTGCTTTCGGGGGAGCCCTATTTTTCAGTGCACATCCTGCTACAAATATGTCACACGCACGCTCTGTTGACTGGCGTACCTTCTGAAAGCTCAACAATATCCAAGAAAACATTGTCCACTTCCCCTTTTCCTGTCATGTCACATTGCACGTAAATAATCATGTAGGCCCGCCCACGAACTGTGCTCTCATCTATTGTGATACTAATTAGTGAGCCCATGTCTTTTACGTTGGAAACAAATGTAGCTCTCATTTCCTGTGCGATATGCCTGATTATTTCAGCACAAGCATGGTCCGATTTGTGCACAGTCCCGACGGTAGCACCATTGAGTTTTTGTAGGAACATTACAGCAGGTAGCATTCTGTATGACATTTCTTCTTTGGCAATCATATAGGCAGACCTGAAAGATGTATATGTTTCCTGCATTAGATCAACATTGATTGCCAATACATTGTTTGGTAGGACATCTTTTTTTCTCATCTCCGAAATCTCGATCGCTTTTTCGTGTGCCTGGCTCTTATGGTGCTTATAAATCTTTTTTTGCAGGTTATTCTGTTGATCACTGCTGACTTTTCCCTGAATCCATTTTTGTGAAAGGTGCACTCAGGTCGGATTTTTCTGCGAGCGGCAGGGAGATCAATATACTTTTGGCCTCTTTGCAATTTCCAAATACCGTGCCGGCATCGCCGCCGTAACCATAGCAACGTAAGTAGCATAAGGAATGCAGCGCCGCCACGTACAGATGCAACACCCAGAAATATTCACAAATATAAAACAAATATTCAGAAACTGTAATGAACAATGATTGTTATTTATTTCAAGAACTTTTATTTACAGAAACTCAACATTTCTAATCTGTGTGACACAAATATGCACGATTTTTTTGGGCTCCCCCTATTTATCTCAAAGTCGGCCTTCAGGGGAGCTCCCCCCCTCTTTAGGGTAGCCAAGCTTCCCCTGGCTCCCCCCCATTTCGAACAGTGGGTTTAGGCCCAAAATTCATTTCTGATCTACTGCTAGGCCTATATGAACCATCCAGATCTCTCAGGTCTTCAGGGACTGGTCAGCTTTCTGTCCCCAGAGTCAGAACTAAACATGGAGAAGCAGGATTCAGTTATTATGCTCCAAATATCTGGAACAAACTCCCAGAAACCTGCCGGTCCTTTGCAACTCTGACTACTTTTAAAACCAGGCTGAAGACTTTTCTTTTTGCCGCTGCTTTTAATTGAGCCATTCATATCTTAAACTGCACTGTAACTTTTATTCATGTATTTTTTCTTTTAATGTTTATTTTATTATCTTTGCTTTTTAATGACTGTTTTTAAATGCCATTTTATTTTTGTAAAGCTAAATATAAATAAACTTGCCTTGCCTTTAAACCAATAATTCATTTGTTTGTATTATCTAAGAGAAGTGTTTGCAGCAGTATTAGTCGGCTATGGTCACACACTTCTCGCCAAGGCAGGTTACACTTATGACAGACATATCGTGCTTGATATTGTCAGAATACGTTTTGCCTTGTCGACAAATGGTTAATCCGACAGACCTTGAACGCATCATAAGAAACACATTCTGCATGCGTCATTACGCACAGCGACGTATTCCTTTTGTCCAATCAGGTGAGGAGCCTGGAGCTCAGGAAAGAAGCAGATGATATGGCAGCTTTGAGAGCGACCAGGTGGAACTTGCTTTGTTAACACGGCTAAACCTTTTATTATGAAAACACATTGTCTTAAATACGGGAGCTGCTCGATATGATTTACTTAATATTGATTTCCGCGTTCTCCGGGGCAGTCGTTACGTTGATATTACAGTTCTTGCTGATATACCGGAGAAGCCCTGAGCCCATAGGCAGGACAGTGCAGTATGTCAAAGTACTGCCCGATAACGCATTGAAGGATTACTTTAATACCCAACATGCCGAGCCAGGCCAGCAGCAGCCGGACAGCACAGCATCCAGACAACAAGAGGCCGTGTCCACGCGGCAGCAGGAAGCGGCTGTCAGCGGCGGCAGCCCCAAACAACAGCCGACACCGCCTTCCCACGAGCCCGGAGATGCGGCCAAGGCTGAGACCTGCCATTTCCTAAATGCTATATTCCTGTTCCTATTCAGAGAGTTCAAAGAAACTCCTGTGGTTAGACACTGGCTCACCAAAAAGATTAAGGTGGAGTTTGAGGAGCTACTGCAGACCAAGACCGCAGGTCGGCTGCTGGAGGGACTCAGTCTCAGGGACATATCCCTGGGTAATTCTCTGCCGGTCTTCAAGTCGGCCAAACTTATGAAGCCGATGCACCTGAACGAGGACGGCATGCCCGAGGAGCTCAACTTTGAGGTGGATATTGAATACAATGGCGGCTTCCACCTCGCCATCGACGTGGAGCTGGTGTTCGGGAAGTCTGCCTACCTGTTCGTGAAGATGAGGCGTGTGGTGGGGAGGCTGAGGCTGCAGTTCACGCGCACCCCCTTCTCCCATTGGTCCTTCTCCTTCCTCGAGGACCCGCTCGTGGACTTTGAGGTGAAGTCCCAGTTTGAAGGAAGGCCTCTGCCCCAGCTCACCTCCATCATAGTGAACCAGCTGAAGCGGGTCATCAAGAAGAAACACACCCTGCCCAACTACAAGATCAGGTAGGCTCCACCACACACTGTTTACCTTCTCACAAAACACTGTTTACCTTCTGAGACAACAACAGCAGAAACCCATGGCTGAAGAAACGCCTCAACACATTCCAAGACCACCTGCAGCTGAGGATACAGCAGACTAGTTGATGTTCATGTGAGAAAAAAACGACATACTGTATGATCTCAAAATGAAGCACACAACAATAATATTGCAAGATGCACTCTTGCAAAATTAAAATCGAAGGAAGCACAATATTTGTTAAATTCTAAATATGTTTAAATACCATTATGAATAAAGTATTGTGGAGCTTCAGAGATATTCCACTCTAAAAAAATCCTATAGCAGAGACTTAACAAAACATGTTTGGTACACATACAAAACATTATCACATGATTTGAATCCCAAAAAGAAAAATAATCATCTTTGATTCTTGAAGTCGTGCAGTTGTACTGCATACACATATTTGTCTCACTTAATTTGACTGTACTATGTTAGCATGCAACGGAAGTCAATGAACTGTTTGTTGGAGGGACATTTAAGGGTCAATATAGACTACCAAATTCCACTAAGGGCTATCAGAAATGACTACCTGAACTAATATATAAATAGGGTTTCCTATTCTCACGAAACAAATTAAAAGTGCTAACACATTAGAAGTGCATCCCTCTGAAATGAACAGTTAAAGTGTGTACAACAATAGGCTTCAAGTGCCTCGAGTTTTGGATTCCACACTTTATTCCACTGGAAGTTCATCCAGAGAGACAATATTATATTGATAGTGGATTCCAATGAGGCAAAACACTGGCTCATTTTATGAAGAGAAAGTCAAAAAGAAACATTTCTGACATTTTATTTAATTTTTACTAAAGTGTCTTATCAGCATTTTATTACATGGTTTAGTTGAATACTCTATTCTGATTGGTCAATTCAGAACACGTGACACGTTGTTATTCCAGAACAGACAGACCGCTGTCAAGGACTTATTGACCGTTGTTAAGGACGCTTACAAAGAAATTCGGTCGATTTAACTGTATACAGTTTGGCCGAAAAGCAAACTGCATGCAGTTTGCTTTTCAAACTGGGACAAGAAAAACAGCGGAGAAGTAACGGGGCAGAAACCCTCCTTTTTACGCAACGGTCCAGACATAGACATCAAACGGCGACACATATTCAGTTGCCAGTTCCTTTGGCATTAGGGCAGGGATATCTAGATACTTCCCAAGCTTTGACATAATGAATTGTGCTACTTTTAAAGCAAGCAGCGATGTTTTCAAATCTGTAATCAGAAAGCTCCTCAAAAACGCTATCGAAGCAGTTCCTGCCGTTGCTACGTTAGTTCAAACAGTAACAACGGACTATTTTTCTTAGCGGATGCATGTCATTTTAAATAAATAATAGCGTACTATTTTTTAAATCAATAAAAACATTTTCTAAATCTATAAAAGCATTTCAATTAATATTGGGAGTCATATCGTTACTTTGATGAGAATGTGGCCATGTAAAGACACCCTTCATGCAGATCTAGATCCCTCCGCTTCGCGTCGGGCTCCTGATCAGCCTGTCGGGTGTTCTTTTCCCCATAATGACCGCGTCGCTGCACATTATCCCTTACATGTTAAAAATTCCAAACGTTTTTTAGTCTACATGCAGGGACTTTTAAGTATATTTGAGTCTATACTTTATATCTCTCCACTGTGACTAGGCTATACTGTGTTAAAGGGGACCTATCATGCAAAATGCACTTTTTGATGTCTGTTATACATAAATATGTGTCCCCGGTGTGTTGGGGAACTCACGCAGCGTCAGAAAAATAAAACCCTCTCTCTAATCGGCTGTATTACAGGTTTTTTATAATCTCAAATCAAGGTCCACTTATTGACGGTTTATTTCAGAACCATATCACAGTCTGCAGAGGACGTGGACCCTGAAGACTGAGATGCAGTTAAAAGCTCTAAAGCTACTAACAGGCCTTGAGTTTGGTCATATACTGGTTTACACCTTTTGAAACTATTTTTTTGAAGAAGTAAAGGCCCTGACACACCAAGCCGATTTCGGCCGTCGATAGATGTCTGGCCGTCGATGAGTGTCCTGTCGCCCTACTCAGATTGGTGTGTCCAGCACCGTCGTGTCTTTTCGGCCGTGCCGACACCTTCCGAAGGCTGTCGGCAAAAGGCCGTCGGACAAAGAAATCACTCTGATTGGCTGTTCAGCTTAGCGAATCAGTGCATGAGAAGCGAAACGGAAGTGAAGAAGGCACACACAGACGGCTATTATTTTTCATTTTCCAGTACCGCAGTAAACATGTTTTCGATTATAAGTCGTTATGTGAAACAGTCTGTGATGGACGAGAGTGAAAATGGAACGAACGCTATTTGTTGTTTGTATAAATCACGCAGTCTGTCTTCCGGTTGTTGCCTCTTTTGAATTAAGAATACACACTACCGCCGGCTGCTGGTAAGGAGAGTTATTGCCACTCACGCATGTGCAGTGCGTAAGTGCTACTTGGCCGTCGGCTGAAGTCTTTGCGGTGTGTTCCAGTGCGACTGTTTGGCCAAGACGCAGGAGACGTGAGGCGACACAACAATCGGGTCTGTCGGGACGTGTTCTTTGGTGTCAGTTTGGTGTCAGTTTGGTGTGTCAGGGCCTTAAGAGAAACCTAGACAGAAATACGGAAGTAGAAAGAGTTTTGAGAGAGAGAACAAAACAGAAACTTGTGTTATGAGGTCCATTTCTGCTTTCTCTTTCTTATGTAATGGTAAACTGATTAGAGCTATGTTTTTGTTTCACTGTTGACTAATCTTCTCGTAATTGTATCACTTATTGAAATACGCAAAAAAGCACAGAGCCCAACGTGACTTCTTCAAATGAAATGCAAAGATATTTAGTATAGAAGGGAGAATTTGCTTATTATTTTTATTTTATTTTGGGAAATACATAGTTTTCACTGTGCTGTTACATACACACAATCTCAAAAACACATGTGCATGAATTATTGTTCTGGGGAGATATGCTCAAGGGTGCCTCGGTATTTCCCAGAAGGCCCTCAGCCTCCCCAGTGATACAAACAGTGATGCAAACATAAATAAACGTTTGGGTTATTTAACTATTGTGTGACATTTTCTAGACCAAAGAAACAACATGAATAGAACAAATAACCAGCATATTATTGATAATCAAATACTAGTTAGTTGCAACCACATGTGCCATTTACGCTGGGGACATGTCCCAGCCACTTTTTGAAATGGCCAATTTTGTCCCCACCTCTTCGTAATAGTATAATTTTTTGACCAATGTTCTGATGAGAACACTTTGAGAAAGGTTTATCTGCACAACAACATGTTTTATTTTGAGAACAGTTTATTCGTTCACACTAATATTTCTCGGGACCCAAGTGGTGCAGTTTGGAGTTATGGCACTTCAAAACATCCATGCGCATCAGAAAATGTTAACAATTGTTGAAACTGTTTTTTCTTGACCAAGTTTTCCATTCTCTCCATGTGAACATCACAAACAGCCACACTGTTGAGTTGGGTTTGTGACATTGAAGAGCAAAGCCAGGTCTTCAGGCATCTTAAGGCTTTTCTTCCCTCAGAAGCTGAAGCAGAAATGACAAGCAGCAAATTGTGTCAAAGGTTATGATTACTCCATGGCCTGGCCTTGTAGATCCTGTGTGTACAGATGTTGCTATCAATAGAAGGCCCTGCGACAAATGATTAGTATATTGCTGGCAGGGGCATAATACACTAGGTGTTATTTTTTTCTATCTAAACATTTTGTCCCCACCACTTTTCAAAACAAAGTGACGCCCATGGTTGCAAACCTACGATGGGTCACCTGCTTAGCTGTTGTCACAAAACATTTCATATGGGTCATCTGGTGTGTGAAGGGCCTCTGTTTGTTTTCCCTGAAATGTAGTATATATTTCAGGACGATGTCATTTCTTCTGATGTTTTTGCAGGCACTCTGTATTTGAGACCAGACTAAACGAAACAACACTGCAGGGAACCTTATCACTTGGCACATTGTAATCATGACTTTTGAGATATATTTGTGTAAATCAAATTCTTAAAAAGCATTTAAAGAGGCCCCATTATGGTTTTTTGGGTGTTCCCTCTCCTGTAGTGTGTTCTATAGGTTGTTGTGCATGATATGGCGCATTTCCACTACAGCGCGGAGTGCGGTTTAAGCGTGCCGTGCCCGGCCCATTTTTGGTTGCGTTTCCACTAGGCGTAGTTCCGGCTAGCGGGTACTTTTTCGCTGAATATGCTAAACTAGAGAGAGAATCGCTGGCAAGGGGGCTACAACTACAACAAAATGAACATATTTTACCGTGATTTAATTGTAATACACGTTTCTAAATGATGCCGAAGTAACAACATACTGATACCGGTTAGTAAAAACCATGAATTAATGCTTTGACAAGTCTGCAGACAAGATGGCAGGCGAGAAACCTTTTACAATGCGTGTTGTCTAAATGGAGATCGGCTAAGCTAACGCACTATATGCTCCGACCGTCCACACTCACAACAACGGCCTACAGACATGAATAAACCAGCGACTGTATTCGCCATGACACAGACAGTCTGTGGTTTGTACTTGTTTAACTTTTGTCTAGTTTCTGAACAGATATGAGGAGCTGTGAGCTCTGAGTGCTAACAGCTAACGGCTGATGTTGGTTTTGTGGTTCGCATTGAAGATGACGTCACGGCTCCGCCTACACTGCGTTACTATAGTTACTGCCCCAGATACTAAACTGTAATGGAAACGCAGCATAAAGTGAGCCAGTCCTAACAAGGCCTAACTATACCGTACTAAGCCGTGTGAGGCCCTGCAGTGGAAATGCGCCATAAATGGTCTGCTAAGGCTAAAATCCCTGTGTTCCCTCCAGAGAGAGTTTCGCCACACAAACTCCCCCCCCCCCCCCCCTCCCCTCTGAAACACCTCCATTGGACTCCTTTGTTTACTTCCTGAAAATAGTATGAGATGGAACATTTATGATACATCTCTAAGCAGTTAACCAATCACAACAGAGCCGGCCAGCGAACCAATCAGAGCAGACTGTGCTCTGGTTTCAGACAGAGGGTGAAAAGAGGTGCTGCAGCACAGGCAGTATGAGAAAAATAAAGAGCTTTTTGAACATTAAAGCATGGGGACAGAGGCCCGCCCCTCCGGACAAGCAGATCACGCAGACTGCGCGGGGCCTCATCTTGCGGAGGGAGCCTCATCTGATGCGCAAATGCGCCCCCCCCCCCGGTCGCCACTCGCGACACAGAGGGCCTCATCACATAACTTAGCTTGGGGCCACAAGTTGGCCAGGGGCAGCCCTGTGGGGACATGTCCAAGTAGAGGCACTAATTACTAATATGAACCTGGAAAGGAGCAGAATATGTCCTCTTTAATACGTCATCTTAAGCCAGGAGAGGCAGAAAGGCCTTTTTGTGTAGTCTTTAGCCGCTTTCACACCAAGTACTTTGCAGCACTTAGTTCCCAGCACTTAGTGCCTCCATGGAACTAAAGAGCAGATCGCGCTCACACCGGAATAAGTCCCTGAGGGAAGATTACGCAAATGAAGCCGCTGACGTCACTTCTTCTTCTTCTGCTTTGGGTTTACTGGCAGGCCGCAAACAACTTCACGGCGTATACTGCCACCCGAAGTCCCCGGCCGGAAGTCCCCGGAGTTGGGGAATGGCTTCTGTAGAAGCTGCTGTGACTCCCAGCAGCTTCTACTGAAGCCTTCCTAGTAAATCGCCAGAACGCCGACACCTCCCCATCACTCCACCGCTCCCATGTTTTCTTTTGTGTTGCCATAAGTTATTCTCTCTCCGTTGGTGCGCTGGGCTAATGCTAATAATGCTAATGCCAGCAAATACAATGGCGGCTTCACAAAACGTTTCAGAGTTTTACGGGCCGTGGTTTGCAATTCGCCCAGCCAACCAGAAATTGGAACTTTTTTCTCCCCAGGAAAGTACCTGCTCTCTAGCAGGGACTAAAAAGGGGGTAAAAGTTCTCATGAACTAAATTCTCTTTTTGGTGTGAACGCAAAATCCCAGGAACTATCGGAACTAAAAGGGAAAAGTACGGGGGAAAGTACTCCGGTGTGCAAGCGCCTATTGGAGAGCTCAGGATTCAGGAAGTGCTAGAGCTAAATAAATGCCATTCAGCAAGGATGTTGAGTTGTAATAAACTGTTAAATGCCTCATCAAAGGATCTGTGTTGCCTGTCCAACTGTTAAATGTAAGTGTTAAGACTTATTTACGGCCTGTGAGTTGTTTCGGAGAGTACTGCAGCACAGTCCAAACGTGCGTGAGTGTGATTCTCCCACGATCCTGCGGAGTGAGCAAGCGTGATGAGATGATGTAATGAGGAGCAGCATGAGAGAATGAAAGCTGGACCTTGGGATTTGCTGAGTGGCACAGATGGTAGTTCTGTAAAGGGGGGGGGGCTGGGACCGTGGCCTGCTGGAGGTAATCCAGGCATTGCAGCACCCACGTACAGTCACTACTCCGCTATGGGGGAATACTGTTTCAACGCCAATCCTGTGATGCTCTCACTTTGCCCCAGTCATTATTCCAGCTCTCTGCTTGCAGAGGCGGAGTGGTGGGGGGAGAGAGAGGAGTGGTAGGGGGAGAGGAGGAGCAGCATGTGAATTATGAGCATCATTGTCCACCTAGGATTTCTTTACTAGCTCTTTTCTGGAGCTTTCCATCATATCACAGTGTCTTCATTTGTTGATGGAGTCGTCATGGAAGGGGGCTCTGTTGCGTGTTATAATTTCATCTGAAGTCCTTTTGGGGCATGTTGGTTTACAGGTTAGGCATCAAATTCCTTTTTCGTCCTTGGAAATAATAGTTTGACACAACATTGCCAACTCCAGGTCCACTAACAAGCTTCTACATGAGCTTTCAATTAGAGGTTGATCGATTACTAATTTTTAAGCAGGCAGATAACCAATTTTGGCATTGAATTCTTAGGCTGATTCTTAATACTGTTATAAGATGTTTTTATTTAAATATTATTATTTTTCATTTTATGCAAAGTATAAATATTGGGCAGGTTAATTATAGGCTAATAATGAGAATTTTATATATTTATGGTATTAAAATTGATATAAATTACTATACTGGAGAAAGAAAAATAGCAATTACATTTTTAGTTTTTGCTTCGACAATAGTGATGCCATTTATATTTGGTTATCTCAGGGGCCAGGGCTATAGAATATAATAATATATATAATAAATAAAACAAATACATTTAATTATAACAAATTAATTAAAATCACACACAACCAAAACAATCAATTAAATAGACTCAGGCTGGAAAACAGAGCTCTCTCTCTCATATAAATAAATATGAGCACACATTGTCTTGCAAGCAAAAAAACCCTCCTTAAAAGAACAGTCAAGTGTACAGTCCACTGTCAATACAAAGACCCAGATGCCTCAACAGGCCACTGTCCATACAAAGACCCAGATGCCTCAACAGGCCACTGTCCATACAAAGACCCAGATGCCTCAACAGGCCATATCCAAATCTGTATTTCAAAGTTTTCGAGCAAGGAACAACAACATTGTTCTTTATGAATTAGTGTGATATATATTGAAGTAGCTGCAGCTTTATCAATGTCTGCATGTAATCAACAACTGACTGCCAATCAAATAAAGAAAGTGCAATTCAAAAACAACAATATTTATTGTCAATTAACATTGAACTATACAGATATACAGTAAATACTGTGGATATGTGTAATGTTCCTCTCGGGCTGCATTTAAAAATAAAATAGGAGAAAATAAATAAAATAGCTTTTGAAAATATGTGCATCTTAAAAGTGCTTAATTTTAGATAAATAAAATAAAGTGTAGCAGCAGCTTGAGTTTCCCTTTTTCTTTGTTAACCGTTTCACATCATGACTTAACAGTTTCAGACGATTATAGAACAATATCAGTCTTTACACATCATAACAATTGAACAGTTTTAAAGTTTCTCTTTCTTTCCCTCTTATATTGCAGTCCCTCACTCACTTTTTTGTATTCAGTGCGAGAATTGAGCTTGAGCTTGTCCTGCCAGGAGTTTAGATCTGGGCTGAAATGGTGTCAGGGCCATTCTCATACACACATGCAGGTGCTCATTGGTTAGCCTCGGTTAGCCTGCCCTGGAACGATATTTAGTTTTAATTTAGATCCTGGTGGACTGATCATATTGGGCTCTGAGACTGCTTATTTTTTGTGACCTCAGTTCTGACTTGAGAGGGAATGTTTGGTCAAACACTTTGTGTTTTGTCTCATAGTGGCGTTTTGGCACTTTTAATGAGCGCCACGGTCTCTGAACAAATGAGACACACTGGTTCTGTGCTCCCAGTGGGCAGGATGAACATGAATGAGTCCGTCCACTCAGGGTTAAAAGCTCTGTTCTCACTGTCCACTTTCCTCTTCTTGGAGAGCGCCATGTGTAATTATTTGTCTCTCCCTGTCTGCCGCTAACACGCCTGTTCACTGTCCTCTCCGCTTCTCTCCCTGTATCGCTAATTATTCTCTTCACTCACTTTCCTCTCCGCTTCTATCTGCCGCTCTCTCGTCTCTTCTTCTGTGTTTCTCTCCCTGTATCGCTCACTCGTCTCTTTCGCCCCCTATCGGCAGCGGTTAAAATAGAATCGCCCCGTCAAAATTGAAATCCCCTATTAATGTATTGATTATAGGTCCGGGTCCGTATAGGTCGGCGTCTGGGTCCGGATCCGGACCGCGGTCCGCCTGTTGCCGACCCCTGCCCTATACAATCATTTCCCGATAGATGAAGCCATAGCCCCGCCTCTCCCCACCTCTGCTGTTCACTGCTGTAGCATGGTCAGTAGCTACTGTCAGTAGCTACTGCTAGTGCTACTGCTACTGACCATGCTACAGATGTTAGTGCAAAATCTACAGCTCCTCTACTACAACCATCAGCAACAAGTGGACATGGAGAATTACATGAACTACTAGATGTTGCTAAATCCACTGCGGGGCATAAACAGAAGGGCAACCATGGCAACCATGCTCCGGGGTCTTCTTCGCTGCTTTTGGTGTATTTTGTGGCGGCAGCAGCGCCACTTACAGGCCTGGCATATGTACTACAGCGTTTCCAGCGGGTCGAGCGGTCTCGTGTGAACGGACACGTTAAATAAATCGAATGCGTGTGAACGGAAGACTTTTTTGAAAACGCATACGGTGCGTAAACGTTCCCGTGGGGCCGGGGCCTAAGGTTGGTCGTATTGCTAGCTTTTGTTGCTAACTTTTTAAAACAAATGCGACACACCGCCCGGCTCATTCAAGTCCGTAGGTTCGCCTCGTTGATTTGGCTTAAATCCAAAATATTCCCACACCGGAGATGTGGTATTAGGTTTTGCAACCACTTCCATTTAACTTCAAATTCCCCTCGAGTAAGTCACACGTTGTCTCCTGCTTGTCTCTATGTATTATCAATTTGGCTGCTACCCTGCTGCACGCAGAGTGTCTTGACCTGGCTGTGTCATGGAGTAGCATGAAGCTGCAGCGTCGGATGAGACTGCAGTTTCAGGACCGCAGTCCTGGGACCGCACTCCTAGGACCCTAGTTTTTCGTGACACTACCACCTAGCGAGTAGGAGACATGAATATGAACAACAACGCACAGAGTGTGAGTAATGTGAATCGTGTTGTTTGTTTAAAGTTAACAACTATTCTGGTGTATTGAATTGGACAGCAATACAAGCAACACGTGCTAAATGTGAGTCTTACAGGGAAACAGTCATCTGTTAGCCTATGATGATGACTCGCTGCAAAACCAACTGTTAGCCTTTTTGTTTATTTGTTTAATGAAACCGGGTGCTTTCAATGCGACCATCTTTATAAGGACGTTGGCACAGGCTACCGGGGAAGTGGACGGCGAGGAATCTTGGAGGGCTTTTACTCCGAAGAGGGCTTCCCGGGGTACTGCAGCTAGAGCTGTTTTCTGGTAGCTGAGGGAACATCAGACCCCGCCTCATCCCAGTGAAGACTCCTCAGTGTCCTCTCCACTTTCAGAGGAAGGGTCAGAGGAACTCAAAGACATGCTGGACTCCAGAGGTCATTCCGTGTCCGTGTTAAAGGTCCCATGTCATGGCCATTTCTACTGATCATAATTCCATTGTTGAGGTATACTAAAAATAAATGTATATTGTGCAATTTTCCAAACTCACATTGGTTTCTCATACAGCATCTCTGTATAGTATGTGAATTCACTCTCTGTCCTAAACGGCTTGTTGGAGCACCTGCCCCCCCCTCCCTGTGAGCCCAGTGGCCGTCTGCGAGACAGTGAGACACCGCGAAACTCAGCCTGGGCACACACACACACGCAGCCTGGCTGGGAGTTTGTGTGTGTGCCCAGGCTGAGTTCCGCTGTGTCTCGCCAACCCCACACCAGTGAGCCAGCTCACAGTGTCCCGCTCCTCGCAGCAGCGAGCCTCGCTGTGTGTGTGTGTGTGTGTGTGTGTGTGTGTGTGTGTGTGTGTGTGTGTGTGTGTGTGTGTGTGTGTGTGTGTGTGTGTGTGTGTGTGTGTGTGTGTGTGTGTGTGTGTGTGTGTGTGTGTGTGTGTGTGTGTGTGTGTGTGTGTGTGTGTGTGTGTGTGTGTGTGTGTGTGTGTGTGTGTGTGTGTGTTGTGTGTGTGTGTGTGTGTGTGTGTGTGTGTGTGTGTGTGTGTGTGTGTGTGTGTGTGTGTGTGTGACGTAACGGCTCCGCGGATTGGTCAATTTGGACCAATCTGCGGAGCCGTTATGCTACGTTACGTCACTATACCCAAATACGTCACTGTACCCAGGAAGTAAACAATGGAAAAAGAGAAATGTCCAACGAGGCGTTCTGGGGCAGCATAGACAGGTCTTTTCTGTGTTAGAGTTTTACTCGCTACAGGGTGTACTTTGAGGGTTTGTGACTCTGCAGACTGTTTACATGCAGAAAAAGCTACATAACACACAAGGGGACGGGTAATAACCAGAAAAGCAGGACATGGGACCTTTAAGGAAATTGTGCCCGTCTTCTAGATAAATAAAAATGGATTCTGCACTGAAATGCCTCTCGGTCAAACTGCATGTTTATCTTTGGCAGCCAGGTGCATAAACACACTAACAGTTGTTTTTGTTTTTGAGTAATCAAGCACCTCTTCAAAGACACATTTGATTTGATTATTTCGAACGTGTAATATAATAATGAAATGAAACAAGAGAATTATGATACTGTAGAAACGTAAGCAGTATCAAATTGATAAACTACATATTATTGATTTACAAATTATATATAATCAAATGATCTACCTAATTACACATCCGAAAAGGCGTGGGAAGGAGTTTACACGTATTTAATCCCACCCCTTCTCCCAAAAACTAAATTAACATTTTTGTTTTCTTTTAACAAAAATAGATTATATCAATATTACTACTATATATATTAATTTACGTTGTATGTCAAATTTGATACGACAAATATAAAAGACTATCTTTTTACATCTGACATACAAAATACATTTGTTATTTTAAAAAAAAAAAAAAAAACATAACAAATTGTTGTTAATAATAATTTAATTTCTGTAAGAAAAACATATTTTCATGCATTTTTAGATCGTTAATAACAAGCATTACAATGTCTAAAGAGAATCGCTGTGTATGAGACTCAATACTCGCTGGTTGTACTGTTGCAAAACAACTAGGGTCCTAGGAGTGCGGTCCTAGGAGTGCGGTCCTAGGAGTGCGGTCCTAGGAGTGCAGTCTCCGACGCTGCAGCTTCATACAGCGCGCCGGGCTGGCAGCCAGAGCCGCCGGGCTAAAATGCTGGTCACATCCTTATGTAAACAAACACGCATGTAAACGGCAATTTATCGAGCTCAGAAAAGTTATCGAGTCCATTTTTATTTATCGTACAATAAGTCAATTTATTGATTATCGCGACAGGCCTACATATTCTTCCAGTCATAGAAGTGTTAGACTGTAGACACTGGCCGGACACTGGGCCTCTGAGTCAAACGTTTCCCTCCATCTGTGGACAATGCACTGTTCATAAAATCCTCTCTGTGTGTATGTGGCCACCGGACACTACCCACAGCTTCACCCGTAATGTGATGATTTGTCTGAACAAAGTCCACTATTCACAAAACAAGGAGCCTCTGGCCAACAGCAGTAGCACCGAGAGCCTGAAATAGAAAGGACGGGTGTTTGTGTTTGCATGTGTGTTCTCAGACATCATGTTTATACATTACAATGAGTGTTTTTATCAAAACAGCCTGATGCCCTTAGGGAGTCAGTTCTCTACTAAGCACCTCGCCCAACACAAGTAGCCTCAGTGTGTTTAGCTGGTTACCTTCACAACAAATGGTGCAAACCAGATGCATTCTTCTCTGAGTGCTGAGTCACACCTCGGGATGGGCCGCTGTAAAGATGTTCCAACTGGTTTGATATTCAGGCGACAGCTGTACGGAATTCAACACTCAGCAGCGGGAGTGGAACATAATGAGAGTAACGTCTCCAGCCCACTGGGTGGAGGTAATGCTTCTGTAAGCTGGTTTGACAACAGCAATCAACCCTAGAAGAACCAGAGCGGGCAACTCATCAGCCTACACATCCTTTTTACATTACTTATAACAACAATTTAAACGTTTTATTGTTTGGCACAGTTCTCTGAGATAAACGATTCCATGTCTCATCTTATCTGCCAAGGAAAGATACACTTTGTTATAGACAGTGCCCCCTCCCACCTGGGCTGAAATGTAAAGCTCTTCATGTTGGTTATTACTAATGCAATTCGATTTAGTGCTGTGATGCTGTTGGCCCACTACTGCCAGAAGGTTTCATAATGACAAATGTTTTCTGGTGTACATACAATCAAACAGGTTCAAGCTTGTACATCGGACACCTTATAAAGCTGTTGGACAGTTTTTTAAAAACTGAGTTGTTATTTATTTGTTTACTGAAAGTTGACAATTGACTTATTGTATTCAGGGAATATATATATAATCAGAATCAGAATACCTTTATTAGTCCCACAGAGGGGGAATTTACATCAAACTGTGAATTAAAGAAAACCCATGCCTTTTCTGGCAGCTATGATGGACTAAAAGCAGCTGTTATGTCTCTTGTTATGTGGCTCATCTGCAGAGGCGCGGGAAGGTAATTTGGGTGGGGGTGCTGAGGTGCTGTCCGATGTGCTAATTACGCACCAACGGGGGGGGGGGGGCAAAACCACAAACACACAGCATAACAATGGACTCCAGTGAACACTTACAGGCACAGAGCACGCACAAATGCACTAGCACACACACTACAAAGATGTAAAATATTATTTTATATATTATTTTACCAACAATGTGGAATGTATGGGCTACATATTACCAGTGGCGGCTCCAGAGTATTTTTGTTGGGTAATCTATGGTAGGGCTAACCCATACAGTGGTGGGGCTCAAGTCAGTATTTGCAATGTAATTACATACACGCTATATCGCCCCCTTGACAGTGAAACGCCACGCGTGAGGTTTAGATTATTTCCCTGTCTCAATCCAAATTGAACTGTATGAAATAAAAAGGCACATTTGTCTTGTAGTAAATAAAAAGGGCGACCTGGAGCCAATCCTGCAATTTCCCCACAGGTGAAAGAGTTGACATGCTGAAAACCCAACCCCTGCAGGGGGGTCTGGGGGGATTCTCCCCCAGGAGATTTTTTGAAATACTAACATAAAATACACATTCTGGTACTCTCTTGAGAAGAAAAAATAAATAAATCTATTACTACACATTTAAAAAAATGAATGCCATTTTTGTTTTTTGTTACTTTGTTCTGAAAGCTGAACCTGCTGCTCCTCACAGAGAAGAGGGAAGAGGCTGTGTGAAGTACTTTACATTGTGGATAAGGGTGGATAGCCCCCATTGTTCTGTGTGTCAAAATGAAAGACAGCCCACACACCTATCAATCATCAAACCGTGGGGTCTTATTTCATTACGTGTTGATTTCTATCAACACGTAATGTTGTATCGATGTATATAGAGATGTACTACCGCAAAAGTATTCTCCGTCGGGGCTTCCTGCAACAACACCACGCCGTTATCGTGATTCTGATTGCCAGAAGACATTATCAAAGATGTTTTATTGAGAAGACGATCACTACGTGACAAAAGTTTTCAAAACCGTTTCTAGTCTTCGGTATTTCCAGACAAGTGGCTACTGAAATCAATCTTACTAACTGCTGTCTGTGCAATTTACTCCGCGCGAGTTGGCGGACTTTATTTTGCTTACTTTAACATCATTTTTCATGGTGGGGCTAAGGTGGGGCTAAGGTGGGGCTAAGGTGCTAAGGGCTAAGCCATTTCTTGGTATGGCTGTAGCCTACCCCAGCCATACCCTGGCGCCGCCACTGCATATTACACAGATTATGCACGGCTGCAGCAGCAATAACCATAAAATAATAATTAAAATACCACAAACATGATATTGACCAGTATACAGATTATGCACATGATTTTGCAGATTTAGCGTTTTTAGAGAGAAAAAATTCCGAGATACGTTTTTGCGCCATGTCAGTGACTTGTGTTGTTGTGCGTCACGTTAAAAGTAGCCGACTAAAAACTAACAAAAAACTTTTTTTCCACATCTTTTTTATTTTTCTTCCCTGAAGCAAAATTATTTATTATATAGTTTTAAATTATCATTTGAATAATAACATATAATATAAAATATAATCTCAGGCACAATGAAATTAAATACATATATATAAAATAAAAATAAAATAAATTTCCTGACAGGGGAGCTCCGCACCGCCTGCCTGCCGCTAGGGGGTGCTGCAGCGCCCTCAGCACCCCCCTTCCCGCGCCCCTGCTCATCTGTATGTGTGCAGTTGCATTAGTTATTGTTTGAGGAGATTTATTTGTGATGCACAGTCAGGTAACATCTTGAAATAAAATGTATGTTTGTGTTTTTCTCTCTCTCTCTCTCTCTCTCCAGATACAAGCCCTTCTTCCCGTTCCAGGTGCTGCCCTCTCTGGGTTCAGCCTGTGATCTGGACCTGTCCGTCCAGGAGAACATGCTGGTGGAAGGCCGACTCAGAGTCACGCTCATTGAATGTAGCAGGTGAGACACTTCTCTTCTCTACTGCCCCTATTTGTCCACATATGTTAATGTATTTTGTTCTGGGACTGTTCTTCCTGGTTTGGATAAAGTGTGCTTTTGTGTCTTCAAAAATAAAATGGTATGCAGTTTTAATGCACACGCACAGCCTCACAAACTCAGGTTTTTAAAGAAAAGTCACCAAAATGCCCATGAAGTTCATTTCCATTTTCATTATTTTGTAGGAAAAAAACATTCACTCTACTGACACAAACCATGACTGAGAAGGAGTAGGGAGTAGAAAACATGTAATTTAGCCAGCTCCTCACTCACTTCCTCAGTTGTTTTTTATATCACCAGTTCATAACCTGCATGAGTTGCTTTTGTATCAGCCTACACAAGTCTTTCCAAGGGGAAGTAATAAACTGCCAGCTAACTAGGTCATGAGTTACATTTTAAATCGAAAACCTATAGAAATTAGCTTTATTTTTTACCCTGAAATGAAATGCAGTATGGGCGACTCGCCCTTTTTTTCTCCACCTGCCTAAAAGAACTAAAGCAATTTCTTTTTTTGTCGTTCAAAGATTAATTCTTTGGCTTTAATACTTTTTTCAGTTTGAACCACTGACATGCTCACCATTAGAAAATGGACAAAGTGACACCATCTGGCGTAAATCCATGTCCTGATAACGTGGCACCCTTAAGGCCCCTATACACCAGGCCGATTTTCGGCGTCGATAGATGTCTGGCCGTCGATGAGCGTCCTGTCGCCCTACTCAGATTGGTGTGTCCCGCACCGTCGTGTCTTTTCGGCCGTGCCGACACCTTCCGCCGCTGATTCAACATGTTGAATCGGTAGGCTGTCGGTAAAAGGCCGTCGGCCAAAGAAATCAATCTGATTGGCTGTTCAGCTTAGCGAATCAGTGCATGAGAAGCGAAACGGAAGTGAGGGACCCAAACAAATGATGAAGAAGGCAAATCTGAGATTTCATTTAACTCCAGCTCTCGACACAGGTTCGGGAAAGCCCCATGAGCTTCTCTTTGTAGAGTGAAAATGGAACGCACACGCTATTTGTTGTTTGTTTATATCACGCAGTCTGTTCTTCTCTCGGTGTATCATGCAGTCTGTCTTCCGGTTGTTGCCTCTTTTGAATGACGAATACACACTACCGCCGCCTGCTGGTAAGGAGAGTTATTGCCACTCAGTTCCAGTGCGACTGTTGGCCAAGACGCAGGAGACGTGAGGCGACACAACAGTCGGGTCCGTCGCGACGTGTTCTTTGGTGTCAGATTGGTGTGTAGGGACCTTTACACGTTTGTTTCTGTCATTGTTAATAACTGCTGTCATGACCTTTCAGCTTCTTTTGTACATTTAGATACTCTGTGGTATCTCCTATGAATGCAAACTGAACATCTTTGAATTGTAGTCAAAACCAGATAATGGAGAACATCATCATTAGTTATTTTGGGAAAATTACAGATTTTTAAAGACTAAACCACTAATTACATAATCCGGAAGATAAACAACAGATTATTGGACAATGAAAATAATCGTTAGTTGCAGCCCTAAATAATAAATTCTGGATAAGGGATACACTAAATAAAGAACATAATGTAATAAATAATATAACCCGAATATAATCTGAATCTCGACTGCAGCTGCCATTACACACCGTTTTTTAGACTCTAAATCAGCTGCTGTTATATCTCTCACAGGCTCCGCCCTCTACTGGACTCTATGGGTACTACCTTATCATGCAAGCATTCACCTACTGAGATTTCTATAGACGTAGCCGGCCCCGGGGCGGGCCTACCTGAATGCGCGCGCATCTCACTTCCGTATAAAAGGAGGCCCCGCCTCCCGACCATCATCCTTTACTCTTCAGCGAGCGGAGGTGAAACACTAGCACTGAGTCTGAGACGTTGTGAGAAAGAGAAAGCGAAAGAAATAATTATAAATGGAGCCACTCCTGGAGCATCGTAGCTGCCCGTCGTGCCCTGGCCTGATTGCGGGAGCGGATCTACACCTCCACTGCCTGGGGCAGGACCATGGCGAGCAGGAAATGGGCCAGACACCGGGCTGTCGCTCGATCCCGTTGCTGAATCGTCGGCATCGTGCGGAGCACTTCTGGAGGCTTGGCCCCCAGGTGCACGTGGAGGTTGATGATCCGGACTTCGAGGTGGTGGAAATGGACGATCTGCAGGATGTGCCATTTGAATTCGCTCTGCCGAGGGACCACGTGGTCGACTTCGCGGAGGGGGAAGATGACGACATCTCCTTGTCCGACACCCCCGGTTCCGACGGCCAGGAGGGCCCAGCACTCAGGTCTGCGCGACTGGACTTCCCAGTGGTGATGACCCAGGCGGCGGAGCGTGTAGGCCTACCGCTCCCCCCACCGCTGCCACCGAGGCCTATTAGTCGCCTTAGGCAGGGGTTTTACGGCCCGGTGCTTCTGGCGCAGCCGGCCTTCGTCTCGCCCCCGTTGCCAGACATCTGGCAGTGTGTGGAGGCGACATGGCTGCGTCCATTGAAGGCGAAGGCCTCCATTGCATCCTTGTCGGGCATTATCAGGGTGCAGGGCCGATCAGACACGGTGTGTCCTGGCGTGCCCCCCCTCGATGAGAGCCTGGCGGCCCATCTGTTGCCGCAAACAGCCGGTTGGGCGGAGGGGAAGAAACCGCTGCCCCCGCTGCCGCGGGACCGAGAGGCCCTGGAATATTTAGACAAAATGTTCAGGCTCGGTGCACAGATGGCGGCTGCGGCCAATAATCTAGGTGTGTTGGGCGTCTCCTTGATTACTCCTCAAGCAGACGCCCCGGCTCTCCCGTCTCAGGACGGGAATGATTATCCAGAACGCTGCATAGGTCAGATGAACAATCTGATCCATGGAGTGGCTGCCACAGCCGGGCGGGTGATGTCCTTAGCCACAGTGGCGTCACGTCATGTGTGGCTGGGACTCACCGCGCTGTCGAGGAAGGACCGAGTAGATCTCCTTGGAGCCCCCGTTTCCACGGAAGGGCTCTTTGGGTCGATGGCCTCGGTCACTCAACGTTTTAGCCGTCTGGAGGAGGAGAGGAAGCAGCTTAGCCGTATGCTACCGCTAGCTTCTCCTCAGACATCGCAGCGCGCTCCTCCGCGGACGGCGTGAGAGATATAACGCCGGGTTACGTATTGTAACCCTTGTTATATTAACACAGGCGGAGCCCTCTACCCTGGGGCACTGTCTGTCCTATAGAGAATCGCAGTGACGCGTCCTAAAACCCGGAAGTAAGTTAGCATTTTTACCACTTCCGGTTCCTTCGTCAAAAAGCAATGCAATTTCTCCATAGGGTTTTGGAAAATAGCTCCAAATAAGGTCTGTGTTTGACACAAAATTAAGAGATAGATCACGTTTTGTTCTACCACATTAATACATCAGCAGTGACCCCGCTGGTGATTTCTGAAGAGTTTACGTGTCGGAAAAACGATGGTTGTTAACAAGTGGCATTAGTGGACTACAGAAATGGTCGAGGCCGTTGTACGTCATTACGCCGATTACGTAAACACTCCCGCTAAATGTCTTTCCCCCTGTGTTCTGCTTGAAAGAGAGTATATGCCCTAGCCCTCACAACACCGGTAAGCACACCTTCAACCAGGCTGCACTGTTGTACCTGTCCTGACTTGTAGTAGTTCTCTCCTCTATCTACACTCTTCTTGTCATCTTTGTAAAAAGATATTAGACTGGTAATGGACAGAGCCATGACTTCTAGTTAAATTCAGCGTGGCTAAAATGAAAAGCTTTGTTAAAATATGCAAGCGCGCGAAAGTCAGTTGAGGCGATCTTAAGTTGGCGTGACGTTGAGTAGTGCGACCCTGCCGTTCTAGCTTGTAGTTCCTTTATAGCATAACGTTAGCATTTTGCTTCTGGCGACTAGATTTATGATTCGAAAACTATAAAAGTAGCGTAGATATGTGGAGATTATCTGGCTGAACAAAACGTGATCCCTCTCTTAAATGTGTTTCAACCACAGACCTTATTTTGAGCTATTTTCCAAAACCCTATGGAGAAATTGCATTGTTTTTTGACGATGGAACCGGAAGAAGTTTACTTCCGGGTTTTAGGACGCGTCACTGCGGTTCTCTATACCGCTCGCTGAAGAGTGGTGTAGGATGATGGTCAGGATGGTCCTTTTATACGGAAGTGAGATGCGCGCGCATTCAGGTAGGCCCGCCCCGGGGCCGGCTACGTCTATAGAAATCTCAGTAGGTGAATGCTTGCATGATAAGATAGTACCCATAGAGTCCAGTAGAGGGCTCCGCCTGTGTTAATATAACAAGGGTTACAATACGTAACCCGGCGTTACATCCCACTCTGTCTTTGTCCTAAACTAGCATGTTTAAACTTTAATTGGCTAAGAGTCAAACAAATTAGCCCTGAAAGAGAGACTTTGAGGTGTGTGTGTGTGTGTGTGTGTGTGTGTGTGTGTGTGTGTGTGTGTGTGTGTGTGTGTGTGTGTGTGTGTGTGTGTGTGTGTTGTGTGTGTGTGTGTGGGTGTGTGTGTGTGTGTGTGTGTGTGTGTGTGTGTGTGTGTGTGTGTGTGTGTGTGTGTGTGTGTGTGTGTGTGTGTGTGTGTGTGTGTGTGTGTGTGTGTGTGTGTGTGTGTGTGATCAGTTAACCCATGCATAATTGATATGCTGCCTATTATAACCATACAGACTTCTTACTTCACCTTCTTCTACATCAGCAAGTTTGTGTTTACATGGGATCCCAATTCCACTGTTTAATTAGGTCATATCACATGATCTCTATTTAAGTGATTACATGTTGTGCTGTCAACTAAACCAGGTGCAGTATGCCCTGAGTGTCCAGCAGAGGGAAGTATCCTCACATATAGCATGACATGTGAAATATACTCAAAGAGATAGTGACCTTATTAAGGTAGATCAGTCTTCTAAGATGATCATACTGGTATCAAACTATTCCTGAGATATAGCAGTTTCTTTAGAGAGAGATTTACAGATCTGAGACTAGATCAGGAGTCCTTTTCTTCAGTGTCTCAGGCAGTGATCTCCTCAGCACACCAGGGGGCAGGAGGAGCCAAACAAATGCATGCTCTGCTCCATTACCATAGCAAACAGTCAAGAATGGTGTGCTAATCGTGCTGACAGAAACAGATGGGGAAGGTTGGGATTGCACCTCATGGTTTGGTAAATATTTGAATAAAGAGTTTTTTGGCCGTGATAATCTTTGTCTTATAATATTGCTCTTTCATAAAAACGTGGGACATACAAAAGACAAATTCAGATCTGACAGGCTTCAATGAGCCACAACTGTTCTCACAGGCCACAATCCAATACATTTATATTTAGTTATAAGATCAGTGAAGTGCCCCTTTAAGATAGGATGGTGGCCATGTGTGAATTCACCTTTTTCCCATTGTTTTTCCCAGTTCAAACCAGTGAACAGAGTATTGAGAGAACTGATAGTTAAATATTCTGCTGTACTTATACTCAAAGTGCTTTTCATTCTACAAGTCATCATTCACCCTTTCACACCTCGTTCATACAGAGCAATGTGCCACTTACTCTACTATTCATACAACACATCACGGCAGCCACGCCATCGGGAGCAACTTAAGCAAATTTCGATTGAAGCACTCCCTCGCTGCCACAGTTGTAATTGATATTTAAGAAACATGAGTACAACTACGTTTGAATTCATTCACAGTTTTTAAAAAGTCTTTGTGTGTCCTGCGATCTGTGTCCTGTCCCTGCAGACTGTTCATCCTGGGCTCCTATGACAGAGAAACCTACGTCCACTGCACCCTGGAGCTGAGCAGCCACCAGTGGAAGGAGAAGACCCGCAGCTCCATCAAACAGGTGGGTTTCCTTCAACACCCCACTTTACTCTCTTTCCTCCATGTGTGTCTTCCCTTCTTAGGTTCCTGGGTAGCAGGGCCCAAGAACTTGACTTGGATTTTGAAAAGTTGTAGCATTGATTTACCAACAAATAAACTATACACACTCCATGTGTGGACAGAAGCATGCTTTGAAGCTTTCACCGTGATTTAAAAAAAGTCAATTATCATATTCAATATATCAATCACAAAAAGAACACTATTTCATAACCAAATCAACATATATCATTCTTAGGTTTTCATAGAAGGATAGCACTGTTTGTTTTGTGTAGCAGTGTGTGTGTACAGTAGGTGTGGCACCTAAACTAGCCACTGAAATATCATCAAAAGTCAAACACAAACCCCGCCTCTACAGATATTGGACACCTTGTCTTATTGACACATTAATTCAAGCTTATTTTCATCATCCTTGCACTAATTAGATTGTCCCATTGTTGACATTTAAAGCACATGGAACATTTTCAGGCTCCTCCGGCAAACCTTTTCTAATTGCTGCAATTTAGAGATATTACAGTTATCACATCAGGCCTGTTTGGAAGTGACTAATGACCGCTTCACAGTGAAATGTCAGCCCTAATTGCTGGCTCGGGCTCTCGCCGGCCTAATGCTTCTATCCCCGCCACACACCTCGGAATGACATTTGGATTGCCTAAAGATTATTTGTATTGCGTTGAACAGTAATTGTTCTGCAGTTTGCTCTCATGTAATGAAAGTTGAACGCTCTTCCAGCAGGGGGCAGTGAAATATTGTGAGTTTATCTCATTACACATAACAAATATTTTCTCTCTCATTCCAAAACAACTGTTACATTTACAACATGGGTATTGAATTTGTCATTTTTATATTACTTGAGTTTACACAAACTGAATAAATTCAAATTAGTTTAAGTATGACATTTTTGGGAAATGTGGTCAGGTTCCAACTGAAATCAAAACTTGATGGATAATTCAACCTGCTGTCAGTCAATGTGTTTTCTGTTAATGACCTTTCTGCTGCTATTGTTGGACTAACTTAGTTTTATTGTTATGTTATGAGCAATACACATAATATTCATGTTGAGTCTTGCTTTTTAGAGATTAAGTAGTCAGGTGATTTACTTGATTCCAGATCTATTATTCACACAAAGTTGAGATCTACCGTAAAACCCCGAATATTAAACAACATTAATTTAAGACGTATGGATGTATAACTTAATTCAAGCATAAACCTTCTCTCACATTAAATTTGCTTCTCTTGTTATTTGGAAAAAAAATTGTTAGTTAGTTTATAAGGATTATGCCTTTATTATGTTATAATTATGATTTAATTCCAACTAGACGTAGGATGTTCTGTTCTGTGTATTAATCCCAGAGGCATATGGGTACAACGTTACATTTGTCTATTGTTTTAGGGAAGTATAACGATAGAGGTAGTGTTTTGCTGTACACATTGTAAAACCTAAAGAGTCAAATGTGTGATTTTGGGCTTTACAGATGAAACGATCTTGACTAGTCTGGCTTCTCAGCGTGTGTGGCTGAGTGGGGAGAACTGGTTAGAAGCGGTTGGTGGTGAACCGTGGGCTTCAGCTTTAAGCTGCACGTCACAAGGCAAGAAGAGAGCCATACTGTAAGTGAGCAGAACAAGTGATGGATAACATGTAGAATGGAATGTTATCCCTTTCGATCAAGAATATAACCACATCAACTTCGTCAAGCTATATCGGCAACACAGAAATAAGGGAAAACCGGAAATGACAACACACGCTTACCGTACGATG
Organism: Dissostichus eleginoides; assembly: GCA_031216635.1. NCBI lineage: Eukaryota > Metazoa > Chordata > Actinopteri > Perciformes > Nototheniidae > Dissostichus > Dissostichus eleginoides. The sequence goes on along the minus strand of CM062278.1, from coordinate 2,772,251 downwards.
TCGGTAGCCCTTAAGGTGCAGCCAGTAATCCAATAAGTAATCAATATGTAAATTGTTCCCCCCCAAACACTCAACCAATACAGCCACCAGAACAGCCCTTTCCAAGTGGACACACTTCAGAGCACTTGGTCCATTTTTTGTTAATACACACATGAAAATGCAGATTCACGTTGGCATTTGAGCCTGATTTATCAGACTTCTCCAGTGTGCATGTCCCCAGCAGGACTCTGTAGTACAGATTAAAGGCTATACCATCCTGGAAAAGGTCAATTCCTCATCCTTCTCTCCACTCCCTTTCTCCTTGAAGATTGCCAGATATGAGTTCCTCTCTTCTCTTGTGAAAATAGCCGCATGTCTTGTGTATGTTAATGCTTTTCATGCCATTTAAATATGTTCTCATTTAAACCAGTGTGAGCCACTTGCTCCTGCTTTTCACTGGACCATGCGTCTGTCTTCCCAGCGGGAGTCATCAGGATCCGGGTCCTTGGAGAGTGTTCAGCAGGTTTATCAGTGCTTGTGTAAACCTTCTACCTCCCAGCCTATAATCACTGTTTAGTTTCTCAATGTACACACAGTCACATAATAGAAGTCACATAACCAGTTAGAATAGGCCTGAGAAACACAGGCTGGTTTTCAATGAGCCTTTCAAATCACCGGCCTTCTGTTTGTTCAGTGTTTCAATTGCTAAATCAAATGTCATGCTTTATTTGAATAGTTAAATGTACAGTCAGCATTGTGCTCATTCTCCTCATTTAAATGTACGCTCACCAAGTCGTGTCCTCATCTGACATTCTTTTCTATCCATTTGTTGCACTTAAACATTTAAAAAAAACGTAAACTTAATAAAAAATGCTGGGTTGATATTGGACAATATTAACTTATTGCAATTCAATTGTAATGGCCTAAATGTAGACAGCCAGTGTAATTTAAGAAGAAATGTCCATGCAGAAGTTCCAAAAAAACCGAAGCTGTTCAAAATCAGTACTGCTTACAAAGTTATTCTAATTGATGTTATTGTTTTCCATCATCTGAGCCAGTGATTGTATGTAGAATGGAGGTATCAAATTCTATTTTGAAATTTGAACATGCTCTATTTCTAAGAGGATTAAAATCTAAGAATTGCTATAAGTTATTATTTCACCACATACGGGGCTGTTAGGTGACACCATGCTTGTTTCTCGGGAAGGATTCTCTTAAGTCATGTTTGTTGTTCTTAAAAATGTCCGCTGCCATCTATTGGTCGATCTTTCCTTCAGCCACTTGCATGTGCACACACAGCACCTGTGAACTGGGTAAATGAAGCCTTGTTCCATTACACGGTGGGAGATTGGGTCTGTTTATTTATTTATTACTCATTTATGGTGTGTTGAGGTCGGGGGGGGGACTTTGTCAGGCGTGTTTGCACATCTGCCCCGTCGATTCCATCGCCGGCCCTGAACGTGCGTGCGTGCGTGCGTGCGTGCGTGCGTGCGTGCGTGCGTGCGTGCGTGCGTGCGTGCGTGCGTGCGTGCGAGAGCTGTGCGAGAGCTGTGCGAGAGCTGTGCGAGAGCTGTGCGAGAGCTGTGCGAGAGCTGTGCGAGAGCTGTGCGAGAGCTGTGTGAGAGCTGTGTGAGAGCTGTATGAGGTTAATTGTTCTGCTGAACGGTCTCATCATGGCCCGGAGCCCAAACTCATTCGGTTTCCCAGACTGCTCCACAGCAACATGTAGCACCAGTGATTGGGAAGTCGTAGAGAAATATGGACATCTTCTCATCTTCAGACATCTTTATCTGTCCAGGGATTCAGAGCACTTTCAAGGGTTAGAGCAGACCAAAAGCCAGGCATTTGTCTTCCGTTCTATAACATCTCATATGATGGATCTACTTGTCATCTAAAAGTAAAATCTTTTTTTATTTAAAAAATTGCAGATTCGTTTTTTTGTTGCTTGGATAATTAATTTGCAAAAGTTTTATTATTCAATTTTCCCAATAGTGTTTTTAGTATTATCACTTTTGACATTAATCAAATGGAAGGAAATGGAATGTATTCATTATTGACATACATCTGTTATATTTAATTAAGTGGTAATAGTAATTGTAAAAGGTTCTTGCAAATCTGTCTCGCTGAGCATTCAGAGCTTTTTATAATGAAACTGTGACAATGTACTCATGAAATACTGTAATAATTCCAATTGGACTGATGGGAGCCGTCACATCTGAGGATTGTCTTTCTGTTTAGTCATATCTAGAAAAATCAAGAGTCTTGTTCACAGCTGTTACATAAAACCTCAGGATCAGCCACGGCTCTATTTCTGATCCTCTCACACTGTAGTCAATACACACACACACACACACACACACACACACACACACACACCACACACACACACACACACACACACACACACACACAACTGGCCTTAGAGAGGGAGAAGGCCATTTTATGCATGTGAGACACACGGACACACTGGTTTGTTTGATGTTCCACTTAGGGTGTCTTTGTGTCTTTAATCTGTCCCGGACACCCGATGAAAGACAGTTGGTTGATGAGGTGACACACGCATGCATGTAAACTCACACTCACACTCACACACACACTACAACAATGAGTCATTGAGTGTTTTGAGCAGCAGATAGGCCCAACCATTCGGGACTTAGTGTAATAACACATCCATCATGGTATATTTATTTTATTTTGGCATAACATTACCATGTGGTACATTTTCTTGAATATATTAAGATATGCAGGGGTTTTTCTAGAAAGATATCGTATGAGGGCGAATACTGTGGGTCTGTTCTTGTATATAAGATATATCAATTCTGGCGAGAACATGACGCCCGTATAAAAGATGGCGCCGCGGACATAAACGCGAGGTCGGAGCTCTAAGTAATAGCTGCACTCCTGCTGTCACAATATATTTCATCATAGTCTGATTTGTAAGTTTGAATGTTTAAATGTTTTCGCAAGTGGAACTCTTTCAACTTGTCGCAGTCTGATGCTGTGTTAAGGACTTTAAATGAGGAAAGTAGACAGTGTCATTATGCTCTGTCTCTCCTTCCAGAAAACAAGGCTAGCAGCACTGTTTGTCGTGTCAACATGCACATCTAGCCCATAATCAAATAGTACCTTAGGGAGCCTATCACCTTTGTCATTTTCAAACGCACACATTAAGTTGTGGCCGGTGACACATTCATCATTCGTTTCCGCCTTGCCGTGCCAATTAAATGGCCTGTTCTAATTCTGTCTGACAACGGCTGGCCGCGCAGCAAACAGCAGATTAAAGACATGAGAGGTTGGTCCCACAAGCTGTTTGTTTCTAATCGCTTCTTCCATGAATCAATTCACCTCAGAGGAAACTCAATAGACCAGCTGTTAGGTGCATGCCAGACGGAGCTACAGCCATATTACAGATTTCTTGCTATTTTCATTTGGAATGTATTTCTCTGATCCTATAGGCATGATCTCTCATTAGGAGATAAACGACCTGTTACTCACTGCAGTGTCCCAACGGCACACTGTTTGGTAATTAGCCAGATTCAGATCCCAGGATACTTGAGCACTGACGTTTTTAACCAGCTGTTACTTGCACTAGAGATGTTTACGCATTTAAATACAGTATTAGACAAAGTGTGAATTTGCTGTTTACAGATATTCTTCTCAGTTTAGTTATTTGTATTCTGAAGCGTCTGAATGAAAGATGTAGTAAACAAAAGATCCTTCGTCTCGCTGGATTATTATAGCATTTTACTCGTTTTCCTTTTAACTTTACTTAAAGATATTTAGATTTGAAAATACAGAATATTTTCTTTATTTAGAAACATTTGTTTTTTTTAAGATTATGTCATTTCCAATTATTAACATTATCATAATGGTTTCCTGAAAATAACTACATATATTTAACAAATATTATAGAAAATAGGACCTTCCCTAGAGAAATGCTCTATATAATGCCAAGTAAATAATAACAGTTATTTATTTATGATTGGAAATGTCATTCTCAATAATATGTTGAACTCTGTTTGCCTGTGGTCAAATCCCAAATGTTTGCCTGTTCAGAAACATTTGCAATCGGCACTTCTCGATCAGACTAGGTTATGCTGGTGATTTATTGTTATCCTGTAGATTGGAACCACTGCCTTTATTTTACCTAACTACATCTTTCCTGGAAACTCTGTATCAAATGAAAGTCAAAATGAAGCGCTGCCAAATGTTTGCGTATCACATGCACCATGACCGATGTTTGACATTTTGATTGAGTGCGTTGGAAAAGATCCTGCAGTGTAATGCAACAGAAAGTTGATGTTGATTTCACAGCTCTGTGTAATCCTGGAGTAACTGATGGAGGAACTCGGTCTGAATGGCCTTTCTTTTCATCAGCCAGGATCTGACAGCTGACGTGACGTAGGCTCGTCTGTTTTTCTTCTGCTATGTCACTGTTGTTTAGAGTGATGGTAACCACTGAGTATATGTGCTCTTTGTACTTCTCCTTAACAACAATTATATTATGTAAGATGTATTGTGCTGCAGCAGAGACAAATGGAATAAAAGCATTTATTTTTGTCGTGTGCTTCCTCCCCAACTCGAAGGGACGTGGTTGTGTGTGTTTCAAATAGCTTATAGTTTTGTTAAAGGGTCGTAACCCCCCTGTCGTGTTCGTTCCTCCCCCCTTTCTTTGGTGTTCATTTCTTAGTCTGTTTTAACTGCTCTCATGAACAAAAAAAACATGAATCATCCCCTCATTTTATTAAACACCCTTTTAAGCTATAAACAATGTCTCAGAAAACTGGTTTACATGAATAACTGCAGTGAATATACAAAGAATAGACACTGAAAATATAGTCCAAGATTAACATTTTGTTGATTTGTGTGTGTGTGTGTACTATCTGATGGACATAATCTAAGGTTACCCATTCCTATGCCGGTCTTTTTTGACTGGAAACACCAAAGATGTAACAAATTGAATTCAATGAAAGTGTGAAATGTCCTACTGTGGAGGACATCATAAGGCCTTAAGGCAATCAAATGCACAACCCATCGAAGTTAATCGATGAAATGAATGATAAGTAAATGTTAAGTGATCAGGTGTTCAGATGCTCCCTATATGTTCCCAGAAGCAGAATGACACTCTGGCACTCTCTAGGTAAAAGCCGCTCCCTGAAGAGGGAGATAGGAAGAGTGTTTGCATGACAGACAAGCGCTGGTGTTCAAAGGCGAGGAAACACTGAAATGCCAACTTGATAACGGGGGAATTGGTGTGTTGCTTCTTTCTGAACCAGGGGTAGTGGTTTAGAATTTAGTTGTCATTTATTAAACTAAGACGATGTAACAGTAGTGGCAGATTGATATTATTTGATATCGGGACAATGCCAGCTACAGAAAGGAGCGTGTGGGCAACAGAGCCACTGCTGCTGTCCATACAAGTGCAAATTAGGCAAAGCACCTTTTTGTTTGCCTCTGTCTCCATAACAACTCCTTTGTTCGTAATGCTTTTGAGAGCTGCTTCCTATGATAAAAAGGCAACTTGAAAATTCAGATTGAGCCACACAACAAACACAAGTATTAAACTAAACTTCACGTTAATTTGACTCAACATCGGCAACTCACTGCTACAGCGTACATCCATCTTTTTTCCTACAGAATAAGGTTGTGAGTTAGTCACTGATACCATCCCATTATTCCATTGTTGTGTTCAGGGTTTGTGTTTTCTGTATTGAAATTCTATGGATAATTGTGAATACACAGCAGGGTGGGGTGGGTGGAGGTGGTCAATAGTTGTGAAATCATAAATGGAGAAAAGAGCATCTGTGAGAAATGAATTGTTATCTGTAACTGGTAAACCAACAATACTATCTTTATCTATATTTGGATAGAATATTGCAACTGGGTAAGCTTCACAGTTGCGTTAAATTGTTGTATTTTACAACATTTAGTATTTATTGGTAATGCATTAGTTTTGCTTTAAAAATGTAATATTGGCATATCATTCACTATGAAATATCTTTTTTAATCTGACCTTTTGAGTTACTTTGAAGAAATGACTGATGCATGGACAGAGATCCAAGATGATACTGGCTCAGGCACTGCTCTTATAAAGTCATATTCCATGGAAAGATGATGCGTTTTTGTCCCTGCCGTGAATAGGATAGTTCCAAAGGAGAGATCTGAAATGTTTGGGTGCGGACTTCATGCTGTGATTTAACACACGTCTGTGATACTGTGTTTGAGAACACGCACGCAGAACATCAGCGTCACTGTTAACCAGCTTAATAAGTACCCACGTAAACACCTGGGCAGCTACCGGCCATGCACACCCCCCGCCCTCCCCCCCCAACATCACCACCCTGGCTGCTAATTGGATGTGGCAGGGAATTGCTGCGCACTTGCCTCGCAGCGACTTGTACCCTATAACCATACACAAATCGATCTGACATGTGGTATTAGATTAAATTACCAAGCAGCGCAGTGACAGGGAAAAGGATTTGCTCAACCCCCCACTCCTGTGTCTCACACACCCTCCCAGACCTGTGGGGAGCAGAGGGATGTTCAGCCAAGCAACAGGAGCTGCTGCTCCATCAGAGCTTTCCGGAAAGATGGCTGTAAGAGCAGCCTGCAGGCCCCCCCCCCTGCAGACGGCTGTCAGAAACACATAACCCTCCCATGACTTCTGCATCGAGGCCAGTCCAAGCATTCTGCTGAAATAGTGATGTTTACAAGCAGGGGTGGGAGGGTTGCTTTAAAAACGTAATCCGTTACAATAGCTAGTTAATGTCTAAACATGTAATCAATAACCTCATCTGAATATCCAAATATAAAGGGAATGTATCCTGAATAATTTCTGTTACTTTTGGATTCAATATCAAATGCAAATAAAAACAAGAGATAATAAATAACAATAAGATGTTTTTTACTTAAGTGTAGGTAACAATGTAACGTTAGAAAATAAGAAACCAAGATTATATTTCATATAAAAAATGTAGTGCAGTAACGTTTACAAATGCTGTCTGAGCTTCATACATTAATCAAAAGCATAGACTGTATTTTTGTTGAATAAATCAGGTGCCCACTTACTGCCTTAAAAAAGAAATGTATTTAAAATTACGAATAATTAAATTAGCCTAATTGTCAGCCAGGAAGAAAATTAATTTCTTACTTCTACCTATCATATATCAATCTTTATTTCAAAATGTAATATAACACTGTCATCCTGCTAGTAATCTCTATTTTTTATTTATGTAACTAATCTGATTACTTTTTTTATATAATTGTTATCAAATAGTTACCTCCTTATTATGTAATCTCTTTAAAAGTTATCCATTACTCCCCAAGCCTGTTTACAAGTACAGCTGTTGTGATAGACAACAGTAGTCATCTTAATATAGAAAGTGCCGTGAACATGACAGTTTGTGGAAAGATCCCCGCAAGCCAGTTCACATTCACTCGTCATTTGTGATTTGTGTCAGAGCTGTTTCTGATTAGTGGACGCACCAAACAAAAAATAGTGTTAGGAATCGGTTGTGAATTTAGTACAGAAGCTCCTTTTAGTCATGCTCTTCAGCTAGCAATAGTATACTTTGTTACTGATATGGAATGACGGACAGACTAACTGATGGATAATAGCAGAGGGGATGAAGGTTTAGAATAAAGGAGCATCTTATCTCCTGCTCCAGGACCTGATGCCGCTCTGATGCACACACACTGCTCGGAAAAAACTATGTTTACGTTGTCTTCTCTGTTTCTCGTAAGGTCTCCCTTTCTGTTGGTGGCTTGTTAGCAGACCTTTCACGCGATAGCAGAGCGAACAGGTACAGGAGGCGTAGAGCGAGGGATCATTGTTTTAGTTAATCGATCGCAGACGGATAAAAAAAAAAGAAAGACGAAATGGCCTAAATGGGTCGCAAAATATACTTTGGCGGCCTTTAACGTACCTGGGCGGTCTGCCCAAGTAAAGTCTGTGTGGGAAACCCTGCTATATATTGCATACATAATAGAATAGGTTTCACTTAGTTCTGCCTTTCAGTTAGTCACATTTCCTGGTTCCCAAGCCAAATATGAAAGTACTATTTGTCTGTTGGATCTCTGCTCAGATTAGTGAGTTTATGGCTTTATTTGTTTGTTTTGCAAGCAGGCTCTGGTTAGCACTGTCAGACAGTCTATCACTTGGATGTAGACAGCTCATTGGTTTAGTCAAAGTAAAAAAGACAAAGGTTTGTTTAATGTAGGTAACGACCTTATGTAATTTTTTTCATTGATGTTAATCAAATGTTATTCATATTTACTTTCCAAAACTTGCTTGGGTAACATGAAGTGTTATATCAGACCAACACAAGCTATATGAATTGAATTTAAGTGATGAGAAGTTCAGTGAGTAAATATATTTCATTATAAATATGACAGTGCAGCGTTTCCGCCAGGGGGGCGTCTTGCCGTCATTTGACGCCCTTATTCAGCTCGGGACGCCCTGAACGCGAGCCGAGGGCGTCCAAAAATATTAATAATTCGAGAGAAGATCGAGAGTTTTTATCGCTTGAAATAACGAAAAGGACAAGGACATCCCTCTTTTGGAGGGGAAAAGGAGTCTGGTGGGATTCTTTTCGGAGTATTAAAGATCGTTTCCCCGACATCGGCGGTGCCTGCTACTGGACAACACGGAACGTGTGCGATTTGGACGCGATGAGCGGTGCTAGTGGAGCACGCGCGTGAGCTGCGAGCACCAGAGCCTCGCAGCGGCGAAACTGAGGCTCCGTGGTAAACTGTGGTAACATGAAGAGCTGTTTGGGAGCGGAAACAGCCGGCGCTTTAAGAGAGCCGAGCCAAATGATCCGGCTCACTAACGTAAAAAGACAGTATCTACGGTACGGCTCAAGTCAAAATTCAAGCACCCCCCCCCCCGGTCTCGGGATGGACGCCCTCTCAGCACTGATCTGGCGGAAACACTGTGACAGTTTTAAATCAATGTAATTATTTTAGACATACATTTGCATTGCTTAAATCTACAATCTGCCTGCTATGCTTACGTCTTTAAACAGCTCACATAGAGCTGCCCAAAAGTGAGACAACAGCTATAGCTTGTTTTATCTGTTTTATTCCCTATTATGTTCATTTTGTTCCGCAGAGAGTAGAGCTTCTGTTTTGTCAAGATGATTTGTGTGTGCGATATCCCCTTCTTTTGTGACATGATACGTCAGAGTACAGAAAGTGTAATGCACGTCTTTTATGGCAGTGAGTTTTGGTTCAGGGATCAAAGGAGGCCTGGGTTCGGTCCTGGAGGTAGAAGAGATAACTTTAAAGCAGTGATAGCTGCCATTTAAACATATGAACCTTTCATTTGTTCTCCATGGCAGTGTAGATAAAAGAGAGGCTGGATTTGCTGAAATGGATCTAGAATTGCTCCATTTACATGTGGCCAGTTCAGGGCTGGTGCGTTCTTTGTTTGTCTTTTCTGCTCAGAGACAAGGCACCAAGAGCTGCTTGTTGTTTTAGTCGATGTTAACAAGGTTAGTGAGTGTTCACCCGGAGAGGAGGCTCCACACACACTTTCTGTCAGGAGACTCGGGGGAGAAGGGAGTCATATCTCACTCTTTTATAGAACTGTGTTTCCCTGCCAAACTGAATCATCACAGTGAACTATTTAATGCACTTTATCACCCATACAACCAGTTTCATATAAACAGGGTCTCATCTGGTTTAGATAAATAGATAGATATATACTTTATTTATCTCAGAATCGGAAATGATTTTGTTGCAGCAGCAGTGTCAAGCATTACACAAGTTAAAAATGTTCAAAAGATACAAATGTAATACAAATAAAAATGTATTTAATCTGCCGTTAGTCACTGGACTAACTCCAGCATGATTCCTCATGTAGGCACACTGATTTATATTTCTTGATTCAAGGTTTATGTTTTTGATTGATGTATGAAAATTGTGCTTTAGGACATCTAGTCCCGTTCTCCAGTTCCTCAGCTCTGTCTCAGTTAGCTTGTGTTAATCTGCATGGTTTCCTGGGCACAGCTTCTTTCTGCCCTTACAGTACACACAGTGTTTTACAGTCTGTTAAATGCAGCTTCATTGACATTTCTGAAACAGACTTTGTTGTCTGGGTCTTGTGAATTGAACGCCAAAATCATGAATATAAAACCAGGTTTTTTATCTATAAATGTTCCTTAGGTTTATTATAGTAATTACATTGGGACAATAAATGTAATCAGAAAGCAAAGGATATCCAGGAAACAGGAGTACTCTTCCAGCTGTATATCGTTAACACACTGCTGCAGAGCTGTAGTGTTATCAATGGAGCTATGTGTGCACTGACATAATTAGGCACATATGAGTGTCTGTGACTGTGCATATATTGGGGGTGTAAGTGTGTTAAAGGTAGATTGCCACTATTTGCACTTCAGAAGAAAGGGCTTGTGTGCTTGCCTTTGTAAATCTATTGTAGGCAGCACATTGTGTCGCAGCTGTATACACACAGCTACGTTGCCCATCCAATTAGAGATGTTCAGCACCTACTCACCTTTCAGCAGTTCTTACACAAAGGGCAACATGTCAGTGCCCTGAACGTGTGTGTGTCCGTATTGGAGCAGAAGATGACCCACTAAGCACTGGTACAGGACCTGAAGGCACCGCCTGCTGTGGGCCACGCGCCGGAGGAATATGTCGTCGACTAATAAGAACACTCACTGCTCTGCTTGGGAGGGTTTTCAGGCATCAGACTGATTTGTTGTTTGGTTTGAAAATTATTATTATTTCTTTATTTCCTTTATATTTCTATTTTCCTCCATGTTTTTCAAAATACAACACAACATTGTAAGGATCCAAATGACCATCTTGACAATATGGCCCCATTTTCTTTTTCTACTTATATAATGGTAAATGCCTGCATTAATAGTGCTTTTCTAGTCTGAGAGTCCAGAGTGCTTTCATTTATAGAATAATATCATTTGTATTCCTAAAAACACATTCAATATCACAATTTACCAGAGTCCAAAAAGAAAATAGAACAATTCAATTTCTTATTTAATGTAAAAAAGCAGCATATGTTTGGAATTGTATGTAGAAATAATGAAACATCACTCAAATGGATAATTGCTTTATTGTCCAAATTCAACTGAAAGAAGGCACAAAACAAGTAAATGTGAACATATTTTAACAATACATAAGACTTTAACAATTTTGCAGTGCAATCAAACATGAATGAAGTGGGAAGACCGCCATGGAGATTCTGGGTTATTATACACTCAGCGGCTGCTTTACATCGCACACCTGCTTGGTATTTTAAATATCTGGTCTGCCATTGTGGCAGAAAAGTCTGCAGAGATGGTGAAAAGGGTCAGTTGTTCATAGTAAACACCGTAATAAGGAGAAAAGTAGAATGTTCTGATGTCTTAAGTCACATTTTCAAGCTGTTGATATGGTGTTAGAAATATTTTCTTGACATAAATATACCCCCTTAACACCATTTACCCTTCCCTTAGTCCCGCCCCTTACACACTCATGGCCATTCAGAGTGCAGCGTTGGCCAGCGGCATCCAGCCTCTGACAGCTGTGCAGTTAGCAAGAGATATCTATCTCTAAAATCAGGGGTCTCTAACCTTTTTTAGGATGAGAGCTACTTTCAAAAAATAAAACAAGTCGGGGGCTACTTTTACTCCTCTTTTTTGTTTTTTGCAGTGTGTATATTTAGCACATTTTAACATTATTATATGCTTACCTTTAACCTTTGTGTGCTGTTTGGGTCTGTGGGACCCGTTCTCAGTGTTTACTAAAAGGAAATGTATTCAATTTAATGATTCTAACCTGCTTTATTTGGGGGTGGACCTCACCTCCTCTAGGGGGGTCCGGGGGCTTGATCCCCCGGGAAGATTTGTTTTTAAATGTTGAAGTGAAATGCATCAATCTGGTGCACTTTGAGCACAACATGAATTTATGGATACAGCTCTCAACACTCAGATGAAAGGGAGCTGTATACTTTTCAATAATCCAAACATCTTTAGAATATGATCACAACCAATAACAAATCATTTAAACTTGTTTATTCTTATCTTATGTTACCTAGTTAGCATTCTTTCTATTTCCCTTTTATACTGTATTTTTTATTTTGTACTGTCCTATAATACGAATTGGAATGATTTCTTACTTTATTTTTTACAACTATAATAAATAGATAAAGGTGTGCATTGTAAATATTTGTTTACATAGATGACCAAAGAATTTGACACACTGAGGTAATTTAGACTAAAGTTAACTATCCAAACGCTCAGAGAGTCCCTTACCTCACTGAGCTGTAGTTATCAGCCTCTCAGTCTGACAGGAGAGAGCTCTCCCTCTCCTTGTTGTAAAAACAGCTTCTAATATCCGTTAGCTCTGAGCTAGCACCAGATGCTAACAACAAAAATCCCCGTAACTGGTGCTTGCTCTCTCTCTCGCTCTCGCTCGCTCGCTCTCGCTCGCTTCGCTCTCGCTCACAGAGTGCCGCTCCACATTGCTTTTCTTCCCGACTGCAACGCTGGTCCCGCAAATCAAGCAAGAACGTGATTGGTCGATATTCATTGTGGGGGGTGGGGGGAGGAGGGGTGTTAGATAGATATAGAGTTGTAGTAAGTAGATAGAGTTCGCTATGATCGAGATTTCGTTTATGCATAGGGTAGATTCTTTTAATTACATTTCCTTTTTTGTTTTGTGTATTTTTTACATTTTGGATTTGCTTGGCGAGCTATTTATTGAGGGCTCGCGAGCTGACGTGTTGGAGACCCCTGTCTAAAATCATTACATTTCTATGTTTAAATCAGTGGAGCTGTCATTAGCCGAGTAAGGAACATCTTTACAGAGCACCTGTGATCTAAGCCTGCTACTGAAACCAAATGCGTACACATGCTACTTTCTCTTTTAATGGTTGTAGCATTGAATAAAGATCTTCCCTGCTGCACAGGAACAGTGTTGCTTCTTTATTACATCTGAAGACATTATGGTTCACTTTACACTGTGATCTGTTTAACCTGTTTTTGTTGAGTAACTTTGACATCCTGGTTATATCATTCAATTGTCAACCTTTCTGTTCTGTTTTCTAAGAAAGAGATTATATTCCATCAGGGAGGGCAGAAAGTGACAGTGTGGGCGCCATGCTTTCTCTGACGGAGTAGCAAGGCAGTTATGTGGGGTTAACGTAATGGGTTTAAATACATATGTTAAATATACATTCAACTGTATAGCGTAATACATTTGCCAGCCGAATTGTGATCAGAAGTGATGCAGCACAGGGTGAATAACTCTGTGAGATTAACTCAATCAGCTGCAATATGAGGATAAATGATTATGTGCTATTCCACTTCAATATCCTGTTAATGTCAAATTGATTTTGCATCTCCTGTTGTCGTACGCAGCCAGATCCTGAGTGTTTTTCCAGCAGAACCCACCTGCCTCAGTAATGGTCATTGTGTGATGTGAAGCTGAAGAGGCCTATAGCCTGCACACCCCCCCCCCCCCCCCCCCCCCCCCCAGCAACCCCCCCTCTGCAATGTTGTTAGCGTCTTCATGGAAGAGCGGTAACACGGCCAGATCAGATTAAACCTCAGAGAACTTAAAGGGATAGTTCAGCTGTTTTGAAGTGGGGTTGTGTGAGGTACTTATCCATAGACAGTGTATTATCTACAGTACACAGGAGGACCAGCATGGACTGTAGGCTATGCTCTGCTGTAGATAAGGGCAGCAGCAGTTTGGGTGTACACTATATTCACAATGGTTTTAGAGACTTACCTTGCAGTCAGTCCAGCTATCTATGCTCTCGCTGAAGCAGCCAGATTCCATTGACAAAAACTGTAATTTGACCATTTATCGTTTATAATAATAATACATTTTATTTCGAGGCGACTTTCATAACCGCCAAGGACACCATACATTTAAAAAAAATACTCTAAAAAAAAGATCAGAACCAACCCTTCTAAACATCATGATAACACATACTTTGCAGATAATACACTCACTCTGGATAGCTACCTCATAGACCCCCCCCTTCAAAACATTCAGAACATTTCTGTAGTCTACTCATCTGAATAATTTGAATAGAGAAGGAATTATTGTTACGTAATTATTTGTTTTACTGTGAGTAAAGAGCCCATATGAAGGTGATATATTTGAGTCAATAACAGTGTGAATATTACTGGGACAGCAGCGTCGGACATCCAGCTCAGTGGAAAAGGTCATTAGAGTTCAGACCCTGCAAGAGCTCTCACATATCTTTGTTTTCAGCACTTTTTTTTTACTGTAACATGTTCGGATTTTAGTAGCCACTGTCCTTGGATTTATTGTGATATTGTATATAGTTTGATCTTTCTTTTGGTTTATTTGTTTGTATTGGTTTGGCCAGACATGTGTTACTGATCTATATTTCCCATATTCTTCTCTCCCCTGTGGGCGTAAAGAGGTTACCGTCCTGGGTTCAAATGAATACTTTTTTGAACCTTTTTTTGTCTTGCCAAGCTTCATTATGTTCAGCACACCCTGTCAACTCAATTATGGCACATTAATAACTGAGCCCACACATATCTTTGTTTTCAGCACTTTTTTTACTGTAACATGTTTGGATTTCAGCAGTGACTGTCTTTGTCCACAAATCCCTTTGGAGTAATTGTGATCTTGTATATAGTTTCCGGGTTATAATAAATACTTTTAAAACACTTTTTTTGTCTTGCCAAGCTACATTTTTCCAGCATTTGTCATGATTTCATGATTCCATTTATTTCCAGATAGCTTGAGTCTGGTAACACTGCAGAATGGTGTATGCTTCCTGCTGTGTACCTCATTCTAAAAGAATGGGCTGTGCTACTAATTAGGCTAACATGAGGATGGATCAGGACTTCCCCTTAGCCTTCAGTGAATCTGCCCCCCCCACCCCTTGTTTCAGCTTGTATACATTATCTGCTTATTGGATGGCCAGCTCTAATCAATCACTGCCTTCACCCAGAACAGTAACAAATGACAGGAGGGGAAATTACAGTCATTCGTCTCCGTCTACCCACATCATGCCGGCCCCTCTTTTCTCTTTTTAAACCAGGACACCTGTACCACCCTCCTCTGCCTCCCCCTTCTCCACCTCATTTAGCCCTTTCTCTATTCCAGAAAATATCCTACCATACATGTGTCTGGAAAGCTGAAAATCTCTTGCAATCGAAGTGGAAATCACAGGGGTTTCACTCAAATTCACTGATACTCATCACTATAGGAGACACACACTTAGCTTTTATATACGACCTGTCATGCTTAGAACAGGTGACCTCCGCGTCACAACAGGTGTGTTTATGATATGTGCCTTGAGCTGTGAGCAGTGGCTGTTATTAGAGCAGGGGGTGGGGGGGGGGTTTAATTGCAGCTTTCTCCTCTGCCATACAATACCACTTTCAGTTTGAGTTTCATGTTGAAGTGCTGGATGCCGATGTCAGTAATGAAGCATTTTTCAACTTACTATTTATTCTCATTCTTATTTTTTTACATAACCTGACAAATTAGCAGTATCCCTTGTTAGTTGCTAGTTTTAGACTTTTAACATGAAGAAATATAAAATTCATACAATCCTCTTAATATCTAATGTAACTATAGGGAAAGACAATAATGTTGAGATATGAAAGTTGGAAATATTATATCAAAAGTGCAGACTTTGTAGTGAAAAAGGAATCCATTCGGCCCATCATTCAAGCTCTCCCAGGAAGTGTGACTTATTCTGGGCATGTCCATGGATAACTACTTTTTGGCCAAAGTTTGACTCAGAAATTGAAATTATATCGGAAACAAAAATCACCTTCAATTGGGACATTGCTTTTAGGGCTTCTACATTCTATACACCCTAACTCCAAAACTAAACGCCTATTTGGAATACTGAGAGAAGCTGCAAGAAAAGCAATTACAAGGAAATGGCTCAAACCTGACGCATCTAGAAACACTTGGCATGACATAATAAACAACATATTGTCAATGGAAATACCTTTTCCCTGAAACTTCAGGAAAACCAATTTGAAGAAACTTGAAAATTGTGGAAGCGATGTATTTTAGACGACCATTCCTTTAGTTTAATCGTGCTTTTGTATAATCCCTGCTGGGTTTTTGTCTTCATCTTGAAACTGAAAACCCCCGCTGTCTACTGTTTTATTTATTTATTATTATTTTTATTATCTATTTTTTGCTTGTTGATTTACTTATTTATTGTACCTTGGTATGTTTGATATTTTTGGGTCACTAAAAAAATGGAACTGTTAAAGGAGCAAAGTGCACCATAAATACTATGTGACTCCAACAAAAAAACAAACAAAAAATGAAAGGAATATTTCACCTGTATTGACCATAATTTATGAGTCATGTTTTTGTACTCAATTCTAGCAATACACAAAGTAGATAAGTTGTGGCCTTTGACCTCTAAATCCATGTTGGTTTTCATTGTAAATGTTCTCTTGTTACATGTGTGCATTAGACGGAGGTGATCAAGGGGGCGTGTGGCAGCGTGGGGATGACGTTCAGACACGTCCCTGCCAGTGAGGGGGATGCAGTGCACGTCAGCATCGAGACAGTCACACCCAACTCCCCCGCAGCCCTGGCAGACCTGCAGAGGGGAGATCGGCTCATCGCCATTGGAGGTTTGAGATTTTTTTATTTGGTAACCATCAGAAGATTTTAAAAAACTGTCAGGTCTTTGCTATACTGAAAATGTATTTCCTGTTCTTGAACTTTCTACAGGAGTCAAGGTGACGTCTTCAGTTCAAGTGCCCAAACTGTTGAGGCAGGCCGGAGAGAGGGTGGTGGTTCTTTATGAGAGGCCCGTCCGTCACCAGGCTCACTCTTTTGGAAGCCTTGGAACTCTTCAGGAAGGGTTTGGGCAGCTAGAGGAAACAGGATTTATTCCTCAGCCGGGGGGGTATGAAGAAGACCCAGCTCCCATCACCACCCTCTCCGACATATCAGACAGCAAAGACATGGACTCTGAGTTTGAAGAGTTGGTTGTGGACTCCAAACTTAGCCAGAATGTTGGCCCTAACAGCAGCACCACAAATACCAGTGATGCTAAGGAGGAATCCTTACTCACCGTTAACCAAAGCCCCAAAAGGACTGTGGCCAGCCTGGCCTCCAAGCCCCTCGGTTCCATATCCCCCATACTCAACCGCAAGCTAAACCTGGTGGGTCTCCAGTCGCCACTAAAGCCCCAACCCAAAGAATCTCCAAAGCCCTCTCCACAAAGGACCAATAGTGATCCAGTGGAAGGTCTGCAACGTCCCACTGTCCCTCCCCCACCTCCTCCTTCTCGCCCCCCAGTGCCGCCAAGACCTCAAATAAGGTTGACGTCAGCCTCTTCAGAAACAAGTATTTTGGAAGGCATTGATTCTGTTACAGCTACAAATGCTGCTGTGGCTCCTACCGTGACTTCCAGCAGCAGCGCTTCTGAAAAATCTCCAGAAAAAGCTCCTCTCACTGGAGCCAATGAGGACAAAGCTGTCACTGATAAGACCTGTGTCAAACAGGCTGAGGTGAAGCAGCCTACCAGACCAGCAGAGTCCACTGATGAGCCGCCTGGCCCCCCAACTGTGACCAGCAGCAGCAGAGCTGACCAGGCAAAGGACAAAGCTTCAGAAAGCTCCTGCAGCACACGGGACAGTCTGGAGGACCACTCCCTCTGGGAATCCCCAGAAACCCTTATCCGTCACCAGACCGCACGCTGGCCCAAAGCCTCTGTAGTGTTTGAGGTGGAGAACAACCAAAAGTACCTTAATGTGGCCCTGTGGTGCAAAGATCCCTTTAAGTTGGGCAGTTTATTGTGCCTGGGTCACGTCAGCCTCCAGCTGGAGCATGTTGCCCTGGAATCTATGGCCACATCTTCAGCAGAGTACCAGAGCACCTTCAGGCTGGGGCCTCCGGAGCCAAGGGCCAACGTCAGCCGCACGGCGCTGCGCAGTCTCAGCACCCACAAAGGCTTCAATGAGAAGCTGTGTTACGGAGATGTTACTCTGAACTTCTGTTACCTCGCCGAGGGGGAGCTAGACTATCCAGGAGGGCTGATAGAGAGGGAGCGAGAGGGCAGTCTCCAAGATGAGGATCTGAGAGAGAGGGAGCGGGAGCAGATCCACACTGCGCAGCGGGATGACCTGGCATATGGAGCCATTCAGCTGGTGGAGGTTCGCCACAACTTCCAGGACACACAGTTCCAGAACCCGACGTGGTGTGAATACTGCAAGAAGAAGGTTTGGACAAAGGCCGCCTCTCAGTGTATGATCTGCGCCTACGTATGCCACAAGAAGTGCCAGGACAAGTGCCTCGCTGAAAACCCCCTCTGTGTGGCAGCCACTGAGCGCCGCGGAGCTGACCCTGAAGCCAAATCCACCATCAACCGGGCCACCACCGGCCTCACCCGCCATATCATCAACACCAGCTCCCGCCTGCTGAACCTCCGCCAGGTGCCCAAAACTCGGCTGGTTGAGACGGTGGCTGACTTGGTGCCTGGGACAGTGGAGCCCTCACCCAAGCACACCCCCAACACTTCAGACAACGAAAGCAGCGACACTGAGACCTACACTAGCGGGGCCAGCCCCTCGAAGCAGCCTGTGTGCAGCGGGGGCAGCAGCAAACTCGTACGCAGGGAAGGCGGGCTTGATGACAGCGTGTTCATCGCTGTCAAGGAGATAGGCCGCGACCTGTACCGGGGGCTGCCCACAGAAGAGCGCTCCCAGAAGCTGGAGCTGATGCTGGACAAGCTGCAGCAGGAGATCGATCAGGAGCTGGAGCACAACAATGCTCTCCTGCTGGAGGAGAGGGAGGCCACAGATTCCCGCCGCAAGGCCCTCATCAGTACTGCCCTGGCTAAGTCTGGGGAGAGGCTCCAGGCCCTCACCCTGCTGATGATCCACTACCGGGCCGGCATCGAGGACCTGGAGTCAGTGGAGAGCTCCTCCCCTTCAGAGCAGCTGGGCTTTAAAGCAAAGGGAGTGGGGCTGGAGGAGGAGGCCCTGATGGGGACGGAGGTGTATGACAGTGACATATGCAGCCCTGTGGAGGGGCAGCTGCTGGACAACATCACTGAGGAGCAGATCTGTGTGGAGGCTCTGCACTGAAGGACACAGAGAGGAAAAGAAGAGAAACATGTGCTTTGGCAAGAGCATCTCAACAACATATGTCCACTTTGTTTTTAGAGATGGGGGAGTTTCAGCAGTCCATTTTAAATATAGGATGTGTTGGGTCCATTGTTTGATTCACACATTTTTTATTTTAGTGTGAAAAATGAAGGATGGAAATACCTCCCTAACAAGAATTCATATATTGATGGTTTGATTTGCACAACGTGATGCCGTCTCCATGCTCTTGGTTTTTAAAGGGAAGCTTCAGAGCTACACTATGACCCTCATTCGTGCTGCATGTGGATCCTCCAGCTGGTTTTCTGTGGCTTCAAACTGTCATGTAATGCATTTAATTACGTTTGCTTCTTTGTCTGTAAGAGCTTTGAAATAAGGACTTAAGAACATGTGCACATTTCTGTAGTCTACTCATCTGAATAATTTGAATAGAGAAGGAATTATTGTTACGTAATTATTTGTTTTACTGTGAGTAAAGAGCCCATATGAAGGTGATATATTTGAGTCAATAACAGTGTGAATATTACTGGGACAGCAGCGTTGGACATCCAGCTCAGTGGAAAAGGTCATTAGAGTTCAGACCCTGCAAGAGCTCTCACATATCTTTGTTTTCAGCACTTTTTTTTTACTGTAACATGTTCGGATTTTAGTAGCCACTGTCCTTGGATTTATTGTGATATTGTATATAGTTTGATCTTTCTTTTGGTTTATTTGTTTGTATTGGTTTGGCCAGACATGTGTTACTGATCTATATTTCCCATATTCTTCTCTCCCCTGTGTGGGCGTAAAGAGGTTACCGTCCTGGGTTCAAATGAATACTTTGTTGTCTTGCCAGCTTCATTATGTTCAGCACACCCTGTCAACTCAATTATGGCACATTAATAACTGATCAAAACTTTGATTGGGTTCAATTTGAGAAATACACCTTTTTGTATTATTAGTCTCTGAAGGAATGTTATCCAGGAGCTCTCATGATATGAACATTCTCTTAACAAATTTGTATTTGTTGTGAATGAAGAAGATTTCCATGCCTCGATAAATAATGATGTGATAAAGTGCAGATCCTTTGCCTTCATGAGTTGTGTTCATGCCCAAATGAATGTATGTTCAGCCCTCTGTGTGTTGTGTGTGTTACAGCTGTTTGGAACTGCCTTCCCCATTCCCTTGCTGAACATCAAGCATTAATGTAGCCTGTTACAGTGACTCTATCAGACGCAGCTCCAAAATGCTTTGCTGTTCATCTCCTACCCTTCAGAGACACACTGGAATAAATAGTGAGAGGAGGTACAATCTAACAGAGACTCTAAAACACTGAACATTTTGGATTCTGTGCTTTTGGTTTTTATTCTGAAGATTATTTTGACGTGACATATTCCCAGCACAATTACAGTTGAGTTTGTTGAAGATCAGTCACTAAGAATGAGTTTAATGGCTTTCTAAAACTATCAAAGCAGTCAGTGGTATCAGTGTGTCAGAATTGTGAGGCATGGAGGTGAGGAACTTCCATATTGTTTTTCTAACGCCCCAATAGACAGGGTTGCATGGCCTGTTACCGGTACATTTAGGACTAGGATTACAGTTATCTTAAAACATCTTTAGATATTCTTGCATGAATTAAAAAAACAAGCTGAAAGAAGATTTAACACTGAAAATATAAAAAGCCATCACCCAAAGTGCATTGAACACCAGCTGAGTGAGTCAGCAGAGGGCAGATTTACTCTGACAGGATTGGTCCACACTGAGGGACCTGGAGAGGTGAAGAGCCAGACTCCTGTTTGTGTCGCAGATATGTTGCTCCAGTAGATATTGGCTTGCTGGCTGCTATACTTGTTTATCTCTGTCACTCTCTGTATATCCAGATTTTTTGTGCAATATTTTTGTAGAAAATGAAGCTAATGATTCCCACGTGTGTGACTTCCTTCTCCGTTCTTTGATTTCTGTGTCTATCTGTCTGGTGTAGCTCCCTGAGGGTTTTTGTGGACCAGTGAAAACGTGAGAAGCACTGCTTTGCTGCTGTTACTATGTGCTCCTTCACAGATCTCATGATCACATGCTTCTGCGCCCACCCCCGCCCCATGCCTAACCTTTGAAACTGCTCTTGCAATATGGCTGCCCATCATGGCTTTCAGTAGATGGAGATGGTGTTTGTTTCTCTTTTGTGTGTGTGAGGGATGTTGTAAACTGTTTTTGCAAAGGCTCATATGATGAAGCTTTATTGTACATAACCTAAATAAACAAGCTAAAATGATTTCCCATCATCCTGCTTTGTGTTTGAATCGGCTCACAGAAGGATACTAAAGGCAAGGTCTGCCATCCACCCACAGCAACCCTTCAGACTTCTGTTACATCTGAGTTAATGACAGGTTTACACCTTTATATATACAGTCTATGGTTTACACACGGACTCACAGACCAGAGTCTAACTTAAAGGTTACACAAAAAAATCAACACTATTGTTTTCTATTCAAATTAGCTGATGACTGATCTGCTCAGTACAGCATGTGGACCAGTTACTCCGGGCGACCTTTATGTGCACTTACTTTATGCTATGTGTATCAACATATCTTGCTTGTATTATTGGGACCTGTCATTGTTCATTGCATTGACAACAATATAGATTAACATAACAACAAAAGTCTGAGCAGAGGCCTGTACTACGAATCCAGTTCAACATAACCTGGATATGTTTGAGTTACCCGGTTTACCTAATCCAAAACAAACGCGCTCTCGCTAAGCGTCCTACGAAGCTGGTTATCAACTCGGTGACTCAAGCCAGGGTTTCTCTGTCCGGCTGAGTGTGCGTTCACATGAAAGGGGCGGGGTTAACAACATTTGACCAATCACAAACATGGAGAAGTATTGACAGCGCAGCGTCATACTTCCTGAATGAAAAGTGAACTATAATATTAGACAAATATTAAGACGTTAAACTTTAAACATCCATGACTTAAACACTTTATCCAGGATCAAAGCCACATAGCTGCACCTGCAAGGAGAATACAGCTGGTAAAAGAAAAATGATTTGAATGCGTACATTAACAGGTTTATGTTATCACTGCCCCGTCTAAGACACGAGTGGATCTGACTTTAATTACATTTGACTCGAGTGTTTCGTCAACCTAATGTGTTGCTTAAAATAATACTTCTGCAAACAGTATGTGACACTAATGGCGCATTTCCACTACAACGCGGAGCGCGGTTTAAGCGTGCCGTGCCCGGCCCGTTTTTGGTTGCGTTTCCACTAGGGGTAGTTCCGGCTAGCGGGTACTTTTTCACAGTTTTCTGGCTCTCCAAAATCGAGGTTCTTTCCGGGCCAACAACCGGGCTGAGTATGCTAAGCTAGTGAGAGAATCGCTGGCAACTACAACAAAATGAACATATTTGACCGTGATTTAATTGTAATACACGTTTCAAAATGATGCCGAAGTAACAACATCTTATCTTAGCTATCTCTTATATTTAGTGGAGGAAAACAATTATGACATCAGTTATGACATCACTTACGCGACTCTGGGATTTGTAGTCTTTCTAGTTGCGTATTTTTCATAGTCTTATATTTCAACAGTTTTACGACAAACTGTGACTTTTTTGACAAGGAAATGATTTAACAAACATCATATGTGTAATTCATGGCACAATTAAAACGGGAAAGATACGTTTTCTCTCACCATTGACTTCAATACATAATTTTTCCGAAATAAGGTCCGATGAGGTCCACCGGAAAGGGAGGGACTTCGCCTCTCTGTCCTGGAACCTAACCTGCTCCGGAGCAGGTTAGCCGTTCAGCATAAGTTACCATGGAGATCTAGCCTGTAAGAAGTGAACCAGCGTCGTACTGTAGGACCGGAAACCCAGAGTTTTCCCTGAAGTTAGCTCGCTAAGCGAAAATCCGGCTTCGTACTACAGGCCTCAGCTCTTTTACAGAGCTGTGCTCCCTCAAAGTGCCGTCTGCTAAGGAACACGAGCTGTGGGTGAAAGCTGCAGGAAAATCTTATTTTACAGTGAAACCTGAGTTATTTTTCTCAAAACATGTCATTGTTTCTTTAGATTAACATGGTACAAATGTAATGAACAGAGATGTAGTTCTTCATAAACAAATGAAACACCCAAAACCATGAAACACCCAAAACCAACAATAGGATACCCGGTGTTCTGACTGAAACCAGCACTGTGTAAGAAACATGAAGCAGACATACTGTATCACCACACCAGTCCTAATGCACGGTGAGAATAAGTCAAGTGTGAAATTTGGCTGACAGGGGCAAACAAGCTACAACGGCCCCAACCACTTCCATCAGGAGAACAAGCTGCACTCAAAAACTATGCAGACATGATAACACAAATCTGCCAAAACACATGAAGAAACATTCACAGCATTTAGAAAACATTTAACACCTTGAGGAAACGTGCCGTGTTTACTAGATCGCTGTACTCTGTGTAGTGACAATAAAGGAATCTAATCTGAATCTAATCTAGAAGCGCCTCATAAACCAAACGCTGCTAATACAAAAGGCTGCAAGACGCTCAAAACACAACGGAAACCAGGGTACACTAAAGAGTGACGCACACAGCTGGGACCGGAGCGCTTGGTGACGTGTGGGGATTGTAAAGTTGGCCTAAATCAGTGTTTTTGTGTCAAATCTTGTTTTTTCAGGTTTCACATTTTTTTTCGCCTTCAGCTTGTTTTTCACTTTCAGATCTTTTTTTTTCGCTTTCAAACTTTTGGCCCTGATGTTGCTTTGGGGGGCGGGGCTTACCAAAGAGCAGTTTGGCATCCTGAGTGACAGGCCTCCCTCTGGCAAAAAGTATGACCCTGATATGGCTCCATAATTATCCGTGCCAACAGTGACAGTTGGCCAACTGTATAACCCCGAGCGCTCCGGTTCAGCTGAGTCGTCACTTTTTAGTGTTCCCTGGTCTCCGTTGTGTTTTGAGCATCTTGCACTGCTTTGTGTTTTCAGTGTTTTGTTTATGCAGTGCTTTTAGTAAACGCTGCGCATGTTTCATCAAGTTTATGAAGATGTTTCTTCATATGTTTTGCTACATTTGTGTTTTTGTATTTGCATTGTATTTGATAGTGCAGCATGTAAGTGTTTTGCACCTCTAGCCACCGTACATTCGGACAGAGAAATATACTGTATGTGAAATACAGATTTGCTTACCAAGATATTGGTATTTTTGAGTATTTCAATGACATTTCATTTTACAGAGACAGTGATCCACTGTTGGTTCTGAACTGGATGTAACTTTGTCTAAAATATCCAACCTTTTTTTAAACATGTATTTGCAATGCATCAGAAGAACATAGTATTTCTCTTCAGGTGTCCCTTTCCAGAGAAAACCATGTGATTATTTGGTGAGCACCCTGTCACCCTGTCGGAGCCACAGTTGTTTTGCTTCTTACTGAAGAGGGAAAGGAGGTATTGTGTGAGCATCTGCAAAGTAATTGAAGCCCAGGCTGGAGATGGACAGGCTGATTACAGCGTGTCTGCTCCCACATCTCCCATCAACTCATCCTGCTGTCTCCCACCAGCGATCAACATCTCTATTTCTGTTAAACTGAAAAGCTTGCACGTTCTTAGCTCTTTGATATTTTTTCCTTTTCTATACATATTATTCCTCTGTTCTACTGACATGTCAATAATGGCTATTCAATTAGATTAACACCAGCAGGAGACCTAGTTCTTTAAAAAAAATTAAACAAAGCGAAACCGTGTAGTCCTCAAAGCACCACAGAGCATGGCATACAGTTACAGTACAATTTTTCCTGTCTTTTTTTCTATATTTTTGATTTGCCTACTGTGTCATAAGACACTATTTATACTTTGCGATCAGGTAAATTCCACTCTTCTGCAAAACTGTCAGAGGCAGTACTTTATTGCCTCTGTGTTTTAAATGCAGCAATATGTGATTTGTTTTCAGGAGTAAAAGAGCTTCTTCAGAGTAGACCACAGTTAATATGAATACAGGGCATACATACAGACATACACGTAGCATCACATGCTGACATGTATGTCTGTTAATGTTTGCAAAAGATGTTAGATGCACAAAAATACAAAAAAATCTGAATGTCTCGTAAAATGTTGTACAAAATAAATAAAGACTATTTTAAGAAGAGCATTTGGTGTGTAGATGTATTCACATGTTCAGTGATTCAGGATGGGCACGGCTCAAATTTCAGCTCGAAATTTGCACGGAGCACTGACTTAAAGTTCATTTTATTTGAACTTTGACCTCCGTTGCCGTTAACCTTTAGTGCAACCTCCAAGATAACAGCTGTATGTGACGTTGCCAGAAGCGGAACAGGCAAGTAGGGGAAGTAACCATAGAAACCAAATCGCCTCGCAACCTTCACGTGACAGGAAGTGTTCTCTTTACTCATGTAACGCGCAGGGTTTTGCAGCAGGAAATGAAAGCAGAAATATGACATGTTTTAGCAGGATGACCAGCATGCTACATGTCCCTCCGTCCCTCCATGTCCACTGAAGGAAGGACTTGTCCAGCTCAGACCTGCAGTCCGCTCACTTTCACATTTATGACAAACTGCTCCAGTTTTAACGCTTTACTAGAATCCAATACAGTCCAGTACAGTTTTCACAGCCCATCAGCAAGTTTCTGAAGAAATCCCAAAACACGACATATGACACAACATTGTGAACATTACAGTACATTAGAAACACATTACAGGAGTTTTCTTCAACATATGAGAATCATTCAGTTTTTTATATATTTTTCAAATATTCTGAGTAGCAGATCTACACCAGAGGCAGAAATAGCATTCCATCCATCAGAGGTCATCAGGGCAAATAATCTCATTGGTTGGGTCCAATGTCAGGGGGCGGAGCCAAATGAACACATGGTATACAAATGTGGCCAAAATATTCCAACTATATTAAGCACTGTTGCAGTTAACATATAATACATCTGTGCTATTTGGACACCCTCTTAGCTGATAGGTAAATATATAAAATCAACTTAAAAAAGATATAAAAAGGAAGAAGAAATGTATGTCACTATTAACTGTATTATTGGTATTGACAAGTAATTGTGCAAAAATGTGTGTCCGGCTGCTGTTACCCACTGGGATCTCTCATTTCTTTCATCTGTATTTCAGAACAATTTAAACGTGTTATTCTGGCTTTCCCTGAAAAATGTGATAGCACACAAAAAGATCTATCGTTTTCATAACGTTTTACAGATGCAGCAGCGCGCCTACGTCATTGAAACCACTGGTCAGTACTTATCCAGGATTTTAACCACAAATATTTCTGATGGTTTAATTCTGATGTACTAGTTTGGGCTAGTGGGAAAGCGCTAACTAAAGTATTAAGGAAACCTATTTATTTTGTAAATGTACCTTCCATATCTATAGGGAGTAAAACAGTGTTAACAAGGTTATATCCCAAAGCTGGATTTTTTGTTATTTGCCCTGGAGGTCCAGTTTCAAGAAAGTTTACTAAGGTTTAGTAGCTATATTATATCAACTATATGTTATTATTTAACAACTTGCCTTACGGCTTATGTTGTTCAGTCTAATTTGGTAGGGTTGTTGGCTCTGTCCATTGAGGATAAACCATTGAGATTATTCAAAGACAAGACACAGTTTTCATAATAAACATTAAAATACATCGTAGCAAGTGTCACTGTAATAGAGACTTCAAATCAGGAAAACCAAAAAGTTCCCATTCACTGACCAGCTGAAAGCAGAGGAAGCCTTTCATTGCCCAATTATTCGGGAGAGTTCATACAATAACTTCAACAACAATTTAAGGCATGATGAACACATATTATTTAAAATAGTTCAGAGATGTTTTACATACTGTCTTGTTATATCCTTTCCTGTGTCTAATAAACAGTTGTCTTAACAGAGAAAATGATCCAAAGAATAAGTGTTGTTATTGTGATTTTCCCAAATCCATGTAGAAAAGAATTTTTTTATATTGTATAAAATAATGATCTGACTGAAGGACACGATCAACACCTTTGGCCTTGAAAAGTTTAATCTTTGAGTCCGAGAGGCAACCAGTGGCATCAGCTTTATCAGACCTATCTATAAGGCGGATATTGGTGTTTTAGTAAACAACAGGTCTCAGGTCAGTGTCATCTGATATGACAGACAAAGCATATGAAACATGATAAAATCATTATTATTCAAATGGTCATGATTGTCTATAAAAGCCTAATATGAATGACTCCAGTTCGATATTTTGAAATTAAGGTAGATAATTCAAGGGTTTAGTGTTTTAGAACACAACCCTGATGAGAAACTACTGTGAAAAACTGGTTCCAGAACATCACAATCCTCACCATCCAACCTGCCCCCAGCAGATCCTCAGAGGAGGTCGCTACCACTGCATCAACCCAAGCCTCACACATCTGAAGATACCACCCCCTGCGGCACCATGCTGGTCATTTCTTCCTAGCATTAACCACAAAAATCTCCATCATGAGACTGATTGGAGAACTGAGGAACCTGAGCATGACTGGATATTGGACTTCCTCACAAACAGACACTTCAGAATGGTGGTCTCCTCCTATCTACTGTAGTGTTAAACAACAGAGCTCCCCAGGGCTGTGTGCTCAGCCCCCCTTATTAAAATAAGGTGGAGACACACTGCTGTTTACTTCAGTCACGCTGAGGGGGAGCCAGTAACAGGGTAAAGTTCCTGGGAATTAGCATCACAGAGATGAGAAATATATATCATATTTTTGAATGAGGCTGCATGTGCCATAGGAAGGAGAGTCCTATCTGAATGGCTTGTTGGATCCTGTGTTCTGAATGAGGCAGCCCAGAGGAACTGCCTGTCTCCGCTCACAGTTTGTTGTTATGTAGCCACTCTGGATGTATAAAGATATACAGCGTTGGAGGCGGGGCCCCCTACATAACTATGAAAGTTGCTCAATTGCGCATGAAGCCAAAATGGCCTTCCTCTGGAGAACAACAACATCAGATCAGCCGGGGATCTGGGCTCATAGAGCAAGCGCACTCGCATTTTCCTTAAGCCCGCCTCCAATCCACTTCGTCACGTCCGGTCACGGCTCAGTTACATGAACAAACAATAACTCTAGATCTGGATTTGAATGCATTTACAACTTTAAGGACCTGATGACTTTAATATGGGCTAGATGACTACGTCCTGGGAAGTTGATTTATTTTTACACTGATTTACAGACATCTCTTTCCAAATTTAAGTCAAGGGGATTCTTTTTGGGCCAAATGATGTCACAGTCTGACACGCCAGTTGTAGCACCGACCTCCACCAAAAATTAGCTTGCCGCATTTCCTGGGGGCCCTGGTGAGGGGCCCCAAAAGAGCTCCACACATATTAGAGGCCTAACCCAGCCAGAGCCTGTTCATGTTGCTTCCTTTCGGCAGCGATACAGACATATCTGTCGCACCAGCTCCCCACAGAGCAGCTTGTTCCTCCAACTGTGAGACCCAGTTTATCACCGGGCAACTTTCGGTCAGAGATGGTTTATTGTTACGACCGGGCATCTTTCGGTCAAAGATAGTTATGTTATGGGGACATACAGTATGGAACGCTTCCTTCTCGGGGCTTGATGACTCCAAGGTGTGAACTCTTCGAGGCCATAAGCGTCATCTGCAAGTAATTCAGTGTCCCCAGCTGTTTAGTCTATCTAGTGAAGAATGTTGATTACCCTCATCCAAACTAGTTAAAACCTGTACGAGAGGACGGTTTCTTCAGAATTGATTGTGGCAACTCATCCGTGTGGTCGGACCGTTGGCCCTTTGACTTGTCTTGTGAATTCTCCGGCCGAAGCTCCAAATAAACCATCAGTGTTTGACATCAAAGCTCCAGCTCTCCTCGTGTCTCTTTGAGTCCTGACTCCAATGCTACAGAAGTTTCCCCCACAATTATAATACTATTTTAATGTTGTGATTAATCATCATTAATCACAGATTATTGATGTGATTACCACAATTCCATTTTTTATTTGTTAATTGCACTAATAATCGTATAAGCGCATCATCGCTCTGCAGAGAGGATGATCTGCCATCTCTCAACGGCCTACAGGCCTCCAGGACCTTGAGGCGGGCAGGGGGGTTTGTGGCGACCCCCACCCTGGACACGAACTGTTTACCCTGCTCCCCCATTTATGTAGGAAGTGGATTATCACATCTGAACTAGAACATTCTCTGTTGAGAAATGTTGACTGGCCCTTGGTGCTTGACCAGATAACTTTATTGCCAGTGTTATGTAGGTATTGATGGCAGTAGTAGTTTGGGGACTTTATATATATCTTTTTTTAAAACAACCCTAATCCTGAGAGTAGTATTAGGATACCTACTTGCTGGGGCTTTCAGTTTTGATAGGGTGTGGGATGGGGCCTTGCCTTTCACACAGAAATACATGTATAGCAATTGAAGGCCTAAAGCAACGATGGAGTTATTGTGAAATATTGTGTCTTTCAGTTTATTTCAATTAGCCAAATGGTTGTACTGTAGGTGTAATACCAGATGAAAAGCATAAATATGATGTGCACGTTGTTTCATATTTTCATACTTTTTCTTTGTCTCTTTATTTATTTCTCATTAGATCCTCCTCTCAGATGGACACACCTGTAGAGTCTCTCAGTAGGTTGATGAACAAGGGCCTTCATTAAAACCCACATGATGAATCTAGTATAATGTCAACTTTGATCCTCTAGATTGGTCTTTTCTAACAGATGTACTGTTTTCATTCAAAAAATGAATTCCACCGTTCCAGTTTTTCCCCATAATGTTAAGCTATTTTCAATTTTTCTTGAGCCAAATTATATAAGGAAGGCGGGATATGTGAAAACTCTGCAGGTCGAGTTTCAAGTGCTGAGTTTCATTCTCACTCCAAAACGGTTTTTCTGTTAAAAAATAATAGATCAGGGCATGACTCTAAATTGCTAAAGTTAGGCTATAAACAAAATCCATCACTGCCGCAGGGCCCCGTTCACCACCGCTAAGCTAAAGGCGGCCATCTTTAGTGTGGTGAAGTTTCGTCACATTTTAGCAACTGCTGTTTTTATGACACATGGAAGCTTCAGACATTCATCAGTGGAGTATTTACTGATGTGTTCTATTTTAAAGAACCAAATGAAGAATCTCTTTACCTTGACCTTATTTCAATCTAACCAATAAAACGTTAAGAAAAAACGTTGACTACAGAGACCAGGGTACTGGAAGTGGTCAATTGCAAACTTATTTACGAGTTTAAGGACTTATACCTGCACCATCTTATTAATGACAGAACTTTTTCCTAATTTCTCTTTTCTTCTCTGCCACTGAGGTAAATAAAGTCAACTTTTGGGGTATTTACAGTATTAATGATTCATTAAATAAAAAAGCAGGGTGAGCAGCAGCTTACTTTCTCTGACGTTGCCATAGCGCACGGTTCTGTAGGTTCGGTTCTAAGGAGGATATCATGAATCTATATTGTGTTCTAAAACACTTTGGTCATCCTTTTGAAACCAGCCTAAATGTGTTGACTTCCCTCCAGCTGGTAGGAACTGCATCGATGCAAACATGGACCATAGACCAACAATTATTCCTGACTTTAGACAAACAACAGTTTCTTGACATACCACACAATTACCCAATATAATACCAACTTACAAAAGGTCTGGTTATAATACTCTAGACAGCATCATGGACGTACAGCAGATACAAACACGACTTTTAATGGCTTACACATAAATGAACACAGATTTGTATCCAAAATAAACCAGCAAAGCGTACTTGTTGCTCAGCACCCTTCTACTACCTAAAAGGTGCTTTTTGACACATCTCTCTACTGAATAAGGCTTTTGGCTAAAAAAATATCTCTCACACAATGCGCTTGCAACCACAGATCAAGAACAACTTTGGTTTGCTCCAGTACAACTGCTAAGAGGACACAGACCAGACTGAACGCGGGACATTCACACAGAAATATCTTGGCTGTTTGTTTCATTGCTGTTTTTTTTTCTTCTGTTACTTTTTTTGTAGAACAAAATAAATCCTCTGAAGGGTTAACCTGCATGGCTGGGGTCCTGCTAATCATAATCCTCATATTCTGGATCCATGTTGTCGCCCTGGTAGTATGTCCCCTGTGTGGAGTAGGACCGTGTCTTCATTGAGCAGTTGGTGTCCATCAAAATAGCCTGGAAAGACAATATAGAATATATAGAATGGGAGGGATGAAACCCTCTTTAATGTTCACACATACATGCACACAGCACACACAGTGACATGTGACCACTGCATTTAACCCATGCTAGTACTAGGAGCAGTGGGCAGCTCCTAGTACAGGCAGGGCCCAGGAGGTGAACTGGGATCTCTCCCAGTAGTAGTCCACACTCCATATTTAGGTCTGATCGGGGACTTGAACCGGCGACCCTACGGCTCACAGGCCAAGCCCCTACTGACTAGGAAAGTGTTATTTCTGCCTCAACATCTGTCAAGTCCCTTATTGTCCTTTTTTTTAAAATTGTTTAAGCAATGCAAGGGTTACAGCCTACTATATGGCTTATTGTTAAAATATTATGTGATTTATTGTTTTTTTATATATCAATTAAAAGCTTTTTTTATGACTTGATACTGAATTCCAATTTCTATGAACACATTTCATTTATGCATAGTTGCTTTATGCAAAGCATGTTTTCTTTGACACTAAAATAATGATACACATCTTAAAAATCCATTTAACTTTAACACCTCACATGGAAACTTTCTAAAAACACACCCAGTTTCAGAGGAAGGCCTACCACTACCTCATCATCTAAATTCCTTATTGAGGAGCAGGAGGAGTTATCAGAACAAATGCAATAAAGCAGAACAGAACAATTTCATGAATAAATAAAATAAATCAAATAAATGTGAATTGATGCCCAATTAGCTTAAAGGTCCCATGTCCTGCTTTTCTGGTTATTACCCGTCCCCTTGTGTGTTATGTAGCTTTTTCTGCATGTAAACGGTCTGCAGAGTCACAAACCCTCAAAGTACACCCTGTAGGGAGTAAAACTCTAACACAGAAAAGACCTGTCTGCTGCCCCAGAACGCCTCGTTGGAGATTTCTCTTTTTACATTTTTTCCTTCCGGGTCCTATTGACGTAACGAAGTCCAAATGGACCAATTGGTCCAAATGGACCAATCCGCGGAGCTCTGCACACACACACACTCACTCAGCCTTATCTTTTCTCAGCCGCGGTGCTGCGCGGAGCTCCGTACACACACACACTCGGAGCTCAGGCTGTGAGTGTGTGTGTGTGCTCAGGCTGAGCTCCGCGGTGTCTCGCAGACCCCATGCAGCAACCAGGAAACGACACCAGTAATCCAGCTCACACTGTCCGCTCCTCGAGTCTCAAAGGGCGGAGCAGCGAGCCCCGCAACGTCCCGCCAACACGGCACCCAGACCCCACGCAGCATTCTGATCTGTTTGTCATTACTGGTGTCATTTTCTGGTTGCTAACAAACGCCATTGTAACACATAATCACTGATGTTCCGCTGTAACGGTGGTGGACTCATCAGAACAGAGTGGGCGAGCTGACCAATCAGAGCACAGTGGGCTCATAGGGAGGGGGGGGGCAGGAGCTCCAACAAGGCGTGTAGGACAGAGAGTGAATACACATACTATACAGAGATGCTGTATGAGAAACCAATGTGAGTTTGGAACATTGAACAATGTAAATCTATTCTAGTAGACCTCAACAATGGAATTATGATCAGTAGAAATGGCCATGGCATGGGACCTTTAACACGGTCAGAAGAGGGCTGAAACCGATCCAATATGTCAGCGTTGTTGGGATACAAACAGAATATGAGGGAGAGGAGAGCTGATGAATGACACATGCTGCATGGAGAGACAGATTGAGACAGAGGGGTGGAGCTCCAGGTGGAGGAGGTTCATCACAAGCATGCAGGATGGAGATTATCATGCAGCTGATTGATGTCCAATGACGGCACGGTAATTATAGCTTTTCTCCACTTCCTAAAGTCTATAAAACATGAATGAGTGTGTTACTGTTAAGTGCCAAACAGAAATGATAAAATGCATGTATCTACATCGGACAGACCGGCAACACACAAACCTCCCTGAGGCAGTTTTTTCTTGCGTTTCCTTTAGGATTTTAATAATCATTGCTCAGGAGTTCCTGTCTGACTGAAGTTATTAAATAAAAAGTATAATTTTTTAATGACTTTCCCTTGCTCTCACTTAGAGACATGCTAAAACACATCAGCTAAGTGAAATAGTGAACCTTGCAGATATGACTTCTGTGGAATGGTGGCAACAAGATAGGGGATGATTTTGCCAACATTACTTAAACTATAGTTGCAGTTGTAGAAAATAATTGCTTCCAAAATGTTTTCATTGGACCGTCTATACTAGACTTGTTTAATCAACATTCTTGTCTAGTAAATGTATTATAAAAAACTTGAGGAAAATGATTACATTTAATTTCACGTGAATTACGATGCTATGATTCAAGCAGGATAATTTTTCTTGCTAATATTCATTTATACTAATACAGCTTATATAAAAGAGCAGACATTGAATACAATGCTGGTAGCTTAGTGGTTAAATGTATCGGGATACTGCAGCATCATTCAGACTGAAAGGCAATGCAAGAAACATTAGTGTTGGGAGTTGTGCGACTTGTTATCCATCCAACAACAACATTCTGGTGGTTTGTTCACCTTGCCTTCAATATTTCTCTGTGTTCCTGTAGGATTTGTTTGACTCTATTTAAGTGTGATTTGAAACTTACAATTTTCTCTTCTTGTCCCGGTGGATTCCTGAGGAAGATGCAAAGAGGAGCATAGAGAATATCCACTATTCCAATGATGGTCATCATCCAGGGGAAGCCGATGCTCTCAGATATGGCTCCGCCGATAGACGGACCTACAACCGTCCAGGACAGATCACATAGTTTAGTTGTTTGTCAGGAGCACTTTGCTTTTCAAATCTGTTTTGACATATTTGTAATATGTAATAACCATTTTATTTAATCTTGACAAGATAAACCAGACGATTTAATTGCTTTAGAAATTCATTTAAAGGCATCATAACCTGTAGTTAATAGTTGATATTATGGCTACGGTTTTGTCATTCCTTACCTAAAGCAAATCCCATGCAGAAAGCCACATCAGCAATAGCATACACACTTCCGTAGACAGACACATGCCGCAGGTCCACCAGGTAACCCATAATAGGCATCATAGACGAGTCCACCATGCCTGTAACACACCACAATAAAGGTCTAACACACAAAGCGGGGAGAATACTTCTTTGTAACTTTGTAATTCTAAATTTAGCAGACTTACCGATAGCAAACCCAATTCCAAAGTTAGGAATAATCAGACCATAGATGTTTTTGGCAAATGAAACCTAGAACAGACAGACCCATTTCAGAGTGAACAACACTGATATTTGGAGATACTTTTTGTTTGAGCGTTGTTATCATTGTGAAGTCTCCTACTGGCAGCATGAGTTCTGAACAGTAATGACATATAACTAAGATAGATACATCTGAATAATCTGGAGAACCTGGACCTTTTTTTTTTATCTTCAAACATCAAGAGCAAAATACTGGGTCCAACCGAGCAGCAACCTCCTGTCCTGGGAAATGCTAACGCTGAAGAGCCAAAAACTGCAGTTCCTTCAAATTGCGAATTAAGGCTGGCTCCAAATGTGAATCAATCTCCACAGACTGTACAGCAGAATAAATATGTTTACAGCCTGGAACATTGCATTATGCATTACATTAATGCAAATCATGTACTATACACCATATCGGGTTGTTTTTTAACACTGTGAGCCATGTTCATCTTCATCCCTCTGAATATATTTTGGACATTTCTATATATTCTAGACAGCCCTCCACTTTAAAATAATATATACTGCAGGTTGGTCATATATCGGCATATATTCATTGTAGTATGTTTTTGTTGTATCTTTTGTAGGGGTGTAACGGTATCCGTATTCGTCCCGAACCGTCACGGTTCGAACGTCACGGTTCGGCACATGCAGTCACACGACGAATACGCCTTTTTTTAATGAAGGGAAAAAATTCTGTCACTCAGGGCAGTATCCATTACACTATATATAATCCAGGGGGCGGTATTGCGCCTAAAAGCTGTTTGCCAGCCGCCCTTAAACAACAAATGAAGAACAAGAAGAAAACACAACAAAACGAACAAAATACAAGAAGAAGAGAAGTTAGTATGGCGATTTCAGATAACACACAGGAGCCAGAACCCACCTGCTTCTTTTAAATCAGCTGTGTGGGAACATTTCGGGTTCCCTGTGGACTACAACAACGATGGAGTGCGAGTGGTGGATCGGGAGGACGGTGTGTTGGCGTTGTTCGACAGCGGTGCAGTATGCTAATGGTAACACACGCCAAACATGCTAAACCATATCAGAAGGCATCACCCAGATTTGCCAATCACCGGAGCCCAGCGAAAGACAACAGCAGTTCAACAGCTTATCCCCGCTGTTTTTAAGAAGCCAATAGACATGCAAGCCGAGAGACCAAAATAAATAACGGAAGCTATTGGCATATATATTTCAACGGCTATGCGCCCTTAATTTATTTTGTAATATTTTCAAGACATTCTTTTTAGTTTTACAGCTTATTGAACCTTTTTGTTTGAGATCAGCCATTAAAGATAATATGGCCATCTGAGTGTGTGTGGTACTGTTTGTGGTTTGTTTTTCACTGTGTAATACAGTTCATTATTCAAAATGTTAGAGTTCCTTATTTTTAAACTGAAACTTGCACTACTGTTCAAAAATAAATAACAACAAACCTGGAATTATGCATTTGGGACTTTTTTTTAGCTTTTTCTTGTTGTACCGAACCCGTACCGAACCGTGACCCCCAAACCGAGGTACGTACCGAACCGTGAATTATGTGAACCGTTACACCCCTAATCTTTTGTATATTCATATTTGGTGTGAATACTCATCTTTATTTTTTTAATGATACATTTTTTTTTCTTCTATTGAGCTTGATTGAATGACTTAAGAAGCCAGAATTTAACAGAGTTACACACAACTAATATTAAAGTAAACTGAAAATACGAACGCAACATGCTAACCAAGCTAGCAAGCTGGTGCTAGTGTTAGCTGGAAACTTAGCATTTGTTATGCCAACCGACTGTCCTGACCGGGAAATAATAATACATTTAATTGATATAGTGCTTTCGTAAGTACTCTTAGACCCTTAATAATAATGAATAAATGATAAATAAATACTTTAAGAAGCATACAAGAAAACATACATACAAAATGAGACTAGAACACACTAAAAGAAAACAATGGACGCAATGAAAGTAAGAAAACCAAACTATAGAACAGATCGGTTGTTTAGGGCGCTGTCGATGATGATTCATAGTCAGTGAAAAGTATTTCCTGTATGACTTACTGTGGTTACTGGCTGAGGAATGGGATGAGTCAAATCACTGATTTCACTGCACACCCGCACATCTTAAAATTCAGTTCATGTTTTAAACTCCTCATGGACCAGTGCTCAATTGTCCCATAGTTGATTTCTGAATCCACAGTAATGGTGTAGATGTCTTGCCCATACTTACACATATTACGCTGATTCCAACCACTGTTATTCCAATGAGAGCACAAAGCCATCTGTAAGGAGAGAAGAGACAGTCAGTATTCTCTAAAACAGTTCAATAATATGTTCCAATACTTAAACAGAATTATGCCAGCTTTCCCTAACCAATAACAACAATACTTCAAATATATATGTCACATACATTGCAATGCTTAATAGCTGGGAATGAACGAGGTTCATCCAAAAGCAATGTGTTTCTGTTATTTTGGAAGGTTGTTATTTTTGGCAGTCCATGAAGAGGAAACATGTTTCTAATGGGTGTAATGTGTAATATTTTCCTGAAAAGAAGGAAATACCAATAAGGTGATCATGAAACAGGAAATCCTTATCGTGACTTATCGGGAAACCTTTATAAAACAGTCTCCCTTTTGTTTCAGGCAATAGGCCACAATTCAAGCAAATTCAACTGTTATAATATCTTATATGGAAACACATATGGAACATATTGTGTACGAACCACCGGTTAGCTTTGCACATAAGGGCGGACGTTTTTTAAAATGTATTTCATAGTCTTTAAAGGTTCTTAATGTAGCTATTCATATATTCTCACAAGACTATGTTATTTATACATAAGTCCCTCAATGCTGTATGTTCCTGTATCATAAAAGCCTCAATAAAGCCAACCTCTCAAACACCAAAAAACTGAAAAGTAAATATATACCGAGAGAACAGATAAGGATCATGTATCTCCCTACCTCCCCATCTTGAGCGCCAAGGTGCCGAAGATGTAGGTTCCAATAAGGTAGGAGATGGATGCTGGTAAGAAAGCGACGCCTGGGCCACACACACACACACACACACACACACACACACACACACACACACACACACACACACACACACACACACACACACACACACACACACACACACACACACACACACACACACACACACACACACACACAGACTGAAGGTGTGATAAGCAGATCTCTATCAGCACAGCTTCCATTGTCTGTAATGAAGACTTGTGCCTTCCACCTGCCAGCACATGACACCCTAATATCCTGTTCCCCACTCATCCTCTTTATCTGACCTAGACTTCATATGCAGCGCACTGGAACAAACTAATAACGGGAAGCCTCGCTATAGAAAATATCTAGCGTGGTAGAGGAGTGCTACGTCAAGTCACTAAGTAAGGTCGAATTACTGCTTTGTGGTTATATGTCTCCGCTAACCACAACAACCTTTAGTACACTAAACAACTGACATGTTTGTTTTATTTTCCATGCACCTCTCTAGTATTAAGCCACAGGTCAGATATATTGGAGCGCTCAGAAAATAAATATTGTAGTTGGATGTTAACGTAAACTAAACTTGTAGAGGTCGAATACTGGATGTTTTCTGGTGCAGTTCTGGAGAAAAGCCACATTGTTGTTTTCCCATTGGTTATTGTTAACATGTGACTAAGGTCATGGCTCATTTTGACCTTTCTTCTTGAATCGAGTGTTGACTTTGCAAGGAAAAGGTTACAGTTAGTTACTACAAATACATTTTATATTACAGTACAAAGCATGTGATGGGGTTTTCTTACATAATGTTCACTATGATGCTTTATTTAAATGCTTTCTGTTCTAGTTGTAAAATAAATGGAATTCAGGGGTTGTCTACAAAGAAAAAAAAAACTATGATAACTATATATGGTTGTCAGTATTGTTAAGTAAATATAATGTTGTAATAGAGGCGAAACAATGTAAAACACTTGGTTATTTAATATTCAGTTTCCCTGGGCACTGTCAAAGAGCCTCTGATAATTATCAGGATTTAACATTAAGGTCATACTGGTGGCTGGCGCTGCCCTGCTTTAGAATCAGAGGTGTTTCTAAGAATCTGACCCCCTCTTCTATGTAGATGGAAAAGAAACATGTGAAACACAGTGTACAGTAGTCTTGTAAAACGTCGCCTGTAACGAAGACTACAACAATAACTGAAGAAAGTGTGTGTGGGTCCTCCTACTCGTTTTTGTGCGTAGAGTGTATTTTACTACTGAACTGAGCTTTTAAATACCTAGCTGCCATTTCTTGGAACACATGGTCTCCATCATCCAGATCGGCAGGGTCGGCTCCAACATGGCAATGGCCATATTTCCAAAGCAAATGGCACCTGGGGAGGAAGATTAAGGATAAGTGGAAGCAGTGTCAATTATGGTCTGTTTTTGTTCTTTGGTCCTTATTTGTTACCTCTTTAGCCGCCTGGATGACGGTATACACACATACAAACACAGCCTCTTTGTTTCTGTGCTGTCAGTCCTTAACCTGAAGGGAAAGTACTGCTGATCTGAGATTTCAGATAGCATTGTTGAACGTCTTGGATGTGAGACTTTGCAGGAAGGGTTTGTAATTTTGATCTGCTGTTTGTTTTTTGTGTGATATAATATGATGTCATAGTCATGGACTCCCTTTGACAAAAAGCGGACAAAGTTTTCTCCACTTAGAACAAATATTGATGATCAACTTTAGTTATTTCATCAGATCTGTGATCATATGTCTTGCACAGCATTCTGACTCCAGGCTGCTGGACAGATGTTCAACACACATCGAGCCAAGGTGAATCGGGATAAGCTGGAAAAGGCCCCTGATGTAAGGTGTCCTCTGATATTCTTTGGGAAAGGCAGGGAACACAAGGTGTCCGTCACTATCCCCAGAGAAGGCTGGGAACACGCACTGAAAAAACTCAACCTTTGACTTTAATTGTATTATGACAACAGATTTTCCATTTGTTTTACTTCAACTTTATATCATTGCTTTCAACTAACCTAATACAGTTGACATTTGTTGACATAATACTTTTTAATAAAGCCAACGTTTCAGTTTTTTCAACATCGGATACTGATTGGGGCATGTCACACTGAGATGCTCTCCATGTTGTAACAACCACAACCTGTAGTGTGATGGACAGAATGTTAAACAGCATTTCTAGAGAAGCGATGGGTTTGGTGACCCTAGGATGTTTTTTTAGCAAGTTCTGTATTTTGGTCTGATCAGGACTTGATGTGGTAAACAATTGAACCCACTTTAGTACAAGAAGCCTTGGGCAGCTTTTATATACAGCTCTCGGGAAGCATTGTAGGTCCAGTGCCTTGCTCGAGGACACTTGGCATTACTTCGACGTTCCGGGACTTAAACCAGCGACCCTGTGGCTCGCAAGGTCCCTATAGATTTAGTAATTCTCACCTAAGTCTGACTGAAGTCGAACCAATGTGGACCCTTAGGAACAGGAACAATGTTTTGGTCAGGTTGGCTAACTGTGGAAGTATTCTAGACATGTCAAAATGGGACCGGACCCCATGGCAGGTACAGAGCACGCTGGAGGGAATAAATATCCTGTCCAGTCAGAGAACTTAGTGGTCCGCCAGGAACATGTGTTTGATGAAGGTGAGGGAAAATGGTGTCTGGGCTTAGTTTGCTGTAACAGCAACTGGTAGCAGTGTAAGTGTGAGGCAGAAGCTGATCTGATTTCTGATCTTTAATATGCAAAACTCAAGTCCTGCTCTGAATCCAGCAAATTAATTGTTGGCTTTGTGCTTGGCTGACCAACAAACACAAAAAAGTTCCGGTTAAATGTCTCTTCCTGCTTTATCCCCAGCACCATAATAAAAGGCAATATCTTACTGATGATTCAGTGGGGTGAATTAGTGTTCTTCACATCTGCTATTATTTCCTTACCAGCTGCGATTAGAATGTATGGATCCTTCATCAGTGTTAACAGCGAGGTCCCCTTCTGACTCTGTGACAAAGGCAGATAACAACATGCTATATCAAACACAGAATTTATGATATAATTCAGTCGCAAGACCTCCCACTGTTTATAATTATATACATTTAAAGAACCTTTATAAAATGTGTGAGCCTAATGCAGCTTGTTGACATCCAAACAGAACTAACATATCTTGATGCATGTCTCTGGGGAACCTTGTTAAAATGTCTAGGCAGGAATCGTTTGCTAAAAATTGCACGAGATGTAAAATATTGGAATGGTGAAATAATCTGCAAATAAAACCAATCCTTCTGCTGGCTTTGCCTCCATCAGCAGATCTCAGATAATATAAGATCATGTGTCATTTTGAACAGAAGGGAATAAGCAATATTTATCTCTTTTCTGAAGGAATTATTAATTAGTGTTTAAAAAATATCAATAATGTGTTCACTGAAGACTCTGGTAGTTTATTTCATTCTCCTTAAGCCTAATAGCCCCGAACATAGACCTGCTGTCCGTCTTGCTGACCAAAGTCTCAACTCACGCTGAGGAACAGGAATGGAGAAGCAGACAAACTGACATGCAGCTTAAAGCATTACAAATGGTTGCAAATCAGGATCTCTGTTTTCTGAAATGTTCTACTTATTAATACTGATTTCCTTTATTTTTTCCATATAGCCTTCTAATTGGCTGATGCCTGCCTTTTGGAAGCTAACGTCAATGATACCCCAATCCACAGATCAGAGGAAAGAGCTGGTCACATTTCAATTTGTTGGAGAGCTGAAGGTTGGATCCTCACGGTTAAATTGTCCCTGTTTTCTTGAGAGATGTCAGACACTGTGTCTGGATTCATGTCTTAAATAGAGTGAGTGACTCCATTTCCATTTACCAAAAGCCATATGTGTTGATGCACATCAGCCACCTTCTTAACATTTCTTAACCCACTTCCTGTATTGACAATACAATGTCATAACAAATCTTTAAAATGATGTGCAGCTGTAAAGGTCACCTTCATGAAGGATGTTAACGTTCAGGAAATGAATGAACAGGGAACACAGACTCACCTCTGGGGCCACCTTGCAGGGCTGTAGAACAAAGAGCTGCAGAGCTGTGAAGACACAGTGTATCAACTTAATGTAACATTAAACATGTGAAGATATGTTCAACAATGTAAAGCTCACACATTATTATTTCCATTCATTTTGGCATGACTCTTGTTGATTTAAATGTAAGTAACAATGTAAGTGTACCTCCATCAAACAAAGCCAGGCTGGCCAGAATGAGGAAAGGAGCGGTCTTCCCCACAAACTCGTACATCACACTGCCGAAGGGGGGGCCAACTGTGGGGAAACATCACCTTTATTATCACTTTAGTTACTGCAGCTTTGTTAAGTGTGTCAGGTTAGTTTTGAAAAAGTGTTGAATACATGTTTCAACATTTGATTTGATAGATTAGACATGCATGCAATTTTTTCTTAATCCATGAAATATTTTTGTTTAATTGCATTCTTAAAATGTGGGTCAGAAAATCCAGAATTTAATTTGCCATGAATTGTCCATATTAAGCCCAAACTTATTTGACTCTCTTACACTCAGTTGTTGTCGAATGGTGAATTTGATTTGATTGAGTTCATGATTTTATAAAACGATTTTATTTTTTTGCGTTCAGAAAATTGAAATAGCAAAACTATAAAATATATGCTATGTAAAAATAAAGGGGGGTAATGGCGTCCCGAGCAGTCTCTCTTTCTGTGATGTCTTTACACAATTGGTCCGGACGCCATTGCATGTTCGTAGCATTTGAGTACTTTTGAATGGCTAGCTAATGGGCGCCGCTTGGTTTAAAGAAAAGGCAAGCATGGTCTATGGGCGCAATGGATGTGGAAAAGAAGATCCAGTTCTCTTCATACGCTCATGTTTGGCACCTAGCATGACAGAATGTTGTTCTGTGTTCTCACGCTCTCTCAGGGTCGAAAGGATAGAAAAGCAATTGACACATTTGACTGTCCACTGGCCCAACCAGACCTGATGTAACATTTACAGTTTCATCTGTGTACATACTTAGCACCCCCATTGCAAGACCCCCCAGGGCGATTCCGATGGCGTGACTTCTCTCCTCATCATCTGTGTACACACTCGCAAGCATTCCCATACCTGAGAACACACAGAGGTACAGATCCTGCAATAACAACCACTCGTTGAAAAACATGTTGGCTATGTAAAAACGTAGCAGACACAAATAATGTGGTACATATATACTTATATATGTAATAGTGGTAAATGTCATAACGCTAATCAGATTAGCTAATTAAATAACACATGGCTCATTTTGGGATAAACTGGAACTCATGTTGACATGTGTTCGTTTGGGAATTTTAGCCTCTGCTTCTTTTACTCACGATTATGTTTGAGTTCTATTTTTCCATCCTTTTTTTTGAGGATTCTAAACAAATGGCAGTACAGTTTATTATTGGGACTTTCTCATCATCTCTGGATTCAGATGTCAGGTGGTTTCCATAGCTTTCAGGCTGAATACCGGCTGTGGTAATTGGCTAGTAGCTAGCATGTCCAATTAGGCTGACTGAGCCTTACAAAGCCAGAGGTATGCCACTGCCTTTAATACCACAAACACGTGAAATAAATGACCTACAGGAGTTTAATAATGGAGGGCAGTGTTGAATTAGGTGTATCGTAATTAATACTTCTGTTGTACAATTTCTGTTGCAGAAGTTGTTACGTTGTTTCTGATTTTCGATGGTTGTGGCCTAAATGGATCCTTTGGCTTACCACTTTCACAGTAACGTTTTAAAAGGGAGTTACCATCTTAAAAAAAACGTATTGTCTTTATACTTTATCTCAATACATGTAGGAAAACATACAGTTATCTTTATGCAGCTTTGCTTACTTTGTCCAACATAAGCAACATTTTCAATTCTTCCGTTACACAACAAACAGTCCATATAGGCTTTTGGACGTGTGCTTCATTTTTAGATTACAAACTAAAGTAAGATAGTCCAAAACACCACCAAAGTAGGACTTTCTTTAAATACTTGTGTAGCATCATAGAAGGCAACCTGCTCTCTCTACAGGAGGAGGTCAGCACCTCCTGTCTAATCTGGAAACATTTAGGCTACAAACAACTTCTAATGCAGCACTCCTTTAAATGCACACGCTCAGGCTGTCACTCAATGTCCTTTGAGAATCTACATTCAGATAAATTGAATGGTGTAAAAGAGAAAAGATCTTACCGGCCACAGAGGAGCAGGAGGAGCCGACACCCTGCAGTGATCGGGCCAGAAACAGCAGAGCGTAGCTCGAGGAGAAGGCAAACACTACACATCAAAGAGCAGAAATATAGACAAAGAAACATCAGGCAAGAGGAAACATTATGATTTTCTGATGAAGACGACAGATGGGATAGGACTTACTGATAGTAGACATGAACATGATACAGAAGCCAGCGAATAAGGGAAGTTGGTATCCTACTCTGAAAGGACCAAGAGAAAAAAGACAGATTATAATTCAACAGAAAGCATGTCACACACAAACACACATTAAAGGTGGGGTAGGTAAGTTTGAGAAACCGGCTCGAGATACACTTTTTGTTATATTCCATGGAATGCTCTTAACATCCCGATAGCAATGAATATCTTAAGTGCTTTGACAAAAAATCCATTAAAAAAATGTCATCTGTGGAAGCCGTGGCGCTGTAAAAAGCACGACCAATCATTTTAGCCGGCCCGGCTAAAATAACTGGATGGCCTACCTGCCTGTCAGCCTTCCATCTGTGCACAAACTTATCTCGTGCCCTCATTGGTCATGTGCGCGTTCGTGTGTGTTGGAGGAGGGGCTCTGTAAGGAAGTGGCAGATTTTTTCCGGCTGTGTATTTTCAAATTCTAGCGCACTCGAGCTGGTTTCTCCAAAAT
Source organism: Dissostichus eleginoides (assembly GCA_031216635.1). Classification (NCBI taxonomy): domain Eukaryota; kingdom Metazoa; phylum Chordata; class Actinopteri; order Perciformes; family Nototheniidae; genus Dissostichus; species Dissostichus eleginoides. The sequence continues at coordinate 2,727,938 of CM062278.1, read as the reverse complement.
TACCTACCCCACCTTTAACTAAATGGCTTTATTCAAAGATGGTATTCTTCTCAGCATACTATCACTTTCTAAAGTAGTGTTACTTTGCGAGGAAGAGATATTTTTGTGTGCTTAACGAGTCAAATCTATTGTCAGTCCGAAGACATTTTCGCTATGGCAACCAGCACAGGTATTACGGATGAAGATTTTATCCAAATGTTAATAAGGGGTTGAAGTTACAATTTGTGCAACATGACGTGAAACCAAATCATAAAATGAAAGTCAAAATAATCAAAATAAACTGCATAGCACATTGTGTCCTGTAACCCCAGGAACACTGCAGAAATTCTGTAGTTGCATGACTCAGTTACGATTGTAGCGGAGCAGGATGACAACGTCTTCTTTCATTAAAATGTTTAAAGCTGCCATGCACATCAGAGCTGTTGTAATCCCCGCAGATACCTGACATGCTTGACTTGCCTTCTATTGTCCTCTGTCAGGATGGAAGGTGACTAAGAACCACTAATGTTCCTCAATTACAGCATATCTGAGCGCCCATCTGAGACACTGAATATTGCTTTGGAGGTTAGTGTCACTATTGTTGGAGCATCCATGCTTCTCCATTTCCTGTAAACATTTATCTCACATTCTGCTCAAATCGTCACACCGACTCTGGTTTAATCTTCAGAATGATTTCGTTAAATTAAGCCCAACGTGGAAATGTTAAATTCTCCTCAAAGAATTTTGGTGTTGCTCAACTTGCAGTAAAAAACATTTAAACAGGAAAATCTAAGGCCAAAACACACACATAAACGAATACACACACACACACACACACACACACACACACACACACACACACACACACACACACACACACACACACACACACACACACACACACACACACACACACAGACACACAGACACACACACACACACACAAACAGTGTTTGTATGCAGTTGTTGTGGCCACCGTGTTTAGAAAGGTGTTGATTGGCCAGTGTCACGGCCTATCACACTCTTATGTTGGTTTAAAATAGAGGAACTCAACCATCCATGAAACTGGAAAATGCACAATCACACACACATCTTCAGGAACTGCTCTGTATTTCATTCAGTTGGATTAGCTGATATGACGTTACGCCCTCAAAACCCATGTGACATTTAACTGACATGTTTCCCCTCTATAACTGGAACAGGGAGTCTGTTTGCTGCTTTTTCTCTCCGATTTGAGTCGGATGTTGAATTAAATAAGTCCACAAGTGTTATTCTGTGTTGACCTCTTGCAGGCTTTACAAACCAAAGAGGAAATTTAAAAACAATTCTGCCCCCCGGCTAGCAGGAAGCCTCAGTGTCTGTCATACTGCCATCCTCTGTCCTTTGTCATTCTGCTTTAAATGAAATCATTGTCTTTCCAATGTTTTCTGTCTTTTCTCTTTAACATTTCTTGCACACGCTGAGTTGTGTCAAATGCCACATGCGACCATGATTGTAGTTCTGTTCCTCACATGGATTAAAATGAGCTGTAACTGCATGGTGCAATTGACAATTTCAGTGACCAGCAGAAACAAGCCTGATGGGTCAGAGTGACAGCTACACATGGATGGGGCTGTTATAGGGAGAGTAAGAAATACAACTGAATCTTTAGGTCATAATTCTGCATGCAGTAGGAAACTCTGGCAATATATATTATACCTGACATTTACAGAACAATCTATCGAAAAAAGAAAAAAAAAACTCGTGGATTCACCGATAATAAAGAAAAAGGTTGAAAGCACTTATAATGTGTGCTACATCACAATTCAGTGTCAAACACTATTTTACCTAAAAAACACCCAGTGATCTGTCCTGAAGTGTTTTTAAAATGTAATGATTCAAATTTTAAACTGAATGAAATGCAAGGGATAAAAGTAGCTTTTATTTTAGAGTAGGAATAACAACAATGCATTACTTATGTTTTTTATGTGACAACCACAAGAGTTCAGACGGCTTCTACTCCATTTCTAAGCTGCTAAGTCACCAGTAATGTTCCTGGTTTACTGTGAAATGTGTTAACCAGTTAATTCCCAGTGGTGTAAAGTAACTAAGTAGATTTACTCAAGTACTGTACTTAAGTACAAATGTGAGGTACTTGTACTTCACTTGAGTATTTCAATGTTTTGCTACTCTGTACTTCTACTTTTGGTACTTTAAGATGCTAATACTTTTGTGCTTTTACTTGAGTAACATTTTGATGCAGTACCTTTAGTTGTAACAGAGTATACATTTGACTGAAGTACAAGAACTGAGTACTTCTCCCACCTGTGTGAATCCCCCCAGTTGAGTGTTCCCTCCCCCACACAGACACAGAGGGGCCTACCTGTTGGTGAGGGGCCCGATGAAGGGGTTGACCAGCAGCTGCACGGTGGCCTTGGAGGCAAACAGCAGTCCCACTTTCACATTCTCATTGAGCAGCCTGCCGCTGGACTGGGGGCATTCGGAGGAGTTCTGTGGCAGCTCTGGAGCAGGGGGGGGGTCCGTAGAGCTGACTGTGGTGTTGGGGCCCGCGGTCCTCACCGTGTTGTCATATAAGGACACGATGCTGTGGAAGGCCCCCGCTGGAGCCTGCTGTGTCAGGGTGTGGTTCTTCAACGCCATCTCTGCCGACTCATCCAGGCCGTACAGGTAGCTGGGGATTATGGGAACTGGTGGGCATAAAGAGTTGAGAAGAGAGGGATGTGAGGAAACATGACAGAACCACTGACTGATGCTCCATAGCAAAATAGAAAACCAGGGGCCATTTCAACATGTCAGCAGAGCAGGAAGGGTGCTCCACACCTTGAATCCAGTTTCTTTAACCACTGAGGGGTTTGTTCACCTAACATTCCAAAGTCCAAATTTCTACATTTCAACGAATTTTCTGTTGCAGAAAACTTGATTGTGTGGAAATGTATAGAATATAACATACATTACATTACATTACATACATCTTTCTTAAAAGTGCTAGAAAAGTGCTAGGAAAATGTTGAAGCCACTGGTAACAGACAATAGGATGAGGACACATGACATGATATTTGTATAGCAAGAGTGATTCGCTGAGAGGAAGAAGACCTGGGGCCTCATTTGTAAACGGTGCGTACGCTCAAAAGATGGCGTACGAAAATTTCTAAGCAATGTTTGCGATTTATAAAAAACAAACTTGACGGGAAAATGTGCGGTCCTCCACGCAAACTCTGACACAAAAACGGGAGAGACGAGAAACTGGGACACCGTTGGCAGAAGGAAGAATGGAGAGAATATGTGAAAATAATACCATAAATAAAATGTTACCTCTCATTTATCATATATGAAGAATTCATTTGCAAACATTGATTAAAGCCAATCTTAAAATGATTAAACAAACGCCTGTTTGAGACTCCTCCGTGCACACAAAAACATAACTTGGAGAAATAAATAAATACGGATATGTTATTGAAAACCACCTCGAATATGTTGTGTTAATGTTATGACATGTATTCTCATCATAAATGATGCGGTAAGCAGGAGGACAGAATTACGTCTAAACTGACGCCGTTTTGTATTTCTATAGGTTGTAGATACGAGCATGGTTTTATATACTATCACGTTTAATCATGTTTTATGCCGTTTGCTAAGACTTGATAAGTCGCTCATAAAACACAGGAGGTATGGAAACTAAGAACACCATATATTTGGTAGATTTGGCAGCTGATATAGCTCAACACATTCGTTTTATTTCCTTTAACTGGTGGATATAGAGTTGCTGCGGGGGGGGTTGAGACGCACAGCTGATCGACAGCTGGAACACAAACCACCAAATAAAAAAATAAACTTTAATTGACTCCACTCCGCAGGAATCCCCCTGCTAGTGGAGCCTCGCAGCGGCGAAACCATGCCGCGCCACACTAATTGCGCCGCATAAGCGCATAGGTGCGCCGCATTTTCGGCTCAGTTGAGGCCTCCTCCGCAAAATGAGGCCCCACGCAGTCTGCATGATCGGCCTGTAGGGAGGGACGGCCCTGTGTGTATTTTGTCATTAACTTTTTTCGGACCACTTATTTATTTATTTTGGTGACGATCCGACCTCCATGCTGCTACTCTGGTTCAAACTGCATCCACCAAACAATATGATTTGTCTCCACCTGCCCAAAAGAACCAAAATCTGACAGGGTGTGAAATGTCTTTTTTAGCTGTTCTGTCATCATTTCCTGCGATCTTCTTCATGCAGTCAGTCAAAATGAATGAATGAATGGGCGTTTCTTTGACTATTTATAGGCAAATATGGGCGTTACGTGAAGCCCGCAAAAGCTGCGCCGCATTTCGAGTTGATTGTGATTTATAAAGGGAAACCGGCGTAGGACGTGCCGCACGCAAGTCCTACACTGGTACGCAGTGAATCGGAAAATGTCTGTGCGTATTTATTTGCTTTGTCCTACGCAAGCAACCTTCCCACGTGAATCCTACGCAAGGCTTTATAAATGAGGCCCCTGGTATGGAAAAACAATCTCTATAAAATATAGAATATAATTTAAAATTCTTCTCCTAGCCTACAAAGCACTTAATGGTCGGCACCATATTATCTTAAAGTGCACATACCTAAAACCCCATAGGGCATTGCTCTCTGATGTTTCTAACATGTTTTTCCCGGTAACTGAGGGGTTTCTTTTGGAGTTGGTCCTTGTACGCTGCCAGGGTCTAAAGACAAAGGGTGTGCTGTACACACTGTATAGCCCCTGAGACAAATGTCTAGTTTATGATATTGGGGTGAGAAATGTAATTATGGATTGATCTTACTACTTTGATTATCGACCGAATGTAATGTGGTGCTGCTTCACCTGGAATGGCTTTGACACGCTTTTTGCCTGAAGATAGCTGAGGAGGATGTGGATGGTATCAACACTGCGCCCTTTAAACAAATGTTTGATGTGGCAGTCTTTTTAACTGAATACACACATCTATATATTATTCAACACTTAGTGTTATATATATATATATATATATATATGTATATACAAATATGGTAAGGAACAATTCATGGTACTGTCATCTATACAATGTCCAAATAATTTACTATGCTACATTAGACGTGATAATTATCTATGATTTTGAATAATGCAATGATTGTACAGAAATTTGGGTTAGGTTTTAAACGCTGCCTTAACAAACACATGTCATTATCTGCCTACAGGTTATGTTTTATCAATACATTCTATCATTTTAAAACAATTCGGATTTAAATCCCATGGTCTTTGTGATACTAGCAGAGTGATCTGCTTTCTTCAGGATCTTGTTTCTTAAGAGTTTCCAGTAGACAGGGATGGTTCTGTCAGAAAGCTGTGTTCTAGAAATGGTTTGAGGTGTGTACGACAGAGATATGATGTATTATAAAGACTGTGACTAAGCAAAGACTTAGTAGAATGCCGAGAAGATGTAACACAACGGACAACATTTTGTCTTTAGTGAAACAACTGTTTATGCTGTTCACAGACTTTAGAGCCCAGCCCATTCATACCTTTAAATAACCTTAACTCTGTAAAGCCCAAATATAGAAAAACATTAGCACAATTTTTTTTTATACCTTTCAGATGTTGTTGAAAATATGAAAGACATGAAAGAGTTTTCACATTTTCTACGTTTTGGTAAGTTTTTAGAGAAATGTTGTAATATTGCAACGTTGGGCTTAGGTGGGAGCAGAATTTCTGTATTTCTACTCACATTGTCTGAATAAATATATTGAACAACTAAGGGTTAATGTGCAGGATTGATTGCTTACTTAGCCCTATACTGTATCAGTATATAGCATGAATAATAATCACACATCAGTCATATTTTTTATGAATAGTCATTTATTAAATAGTAATGCAATGGTAGTCCCAAAAACAGTTCCTGTCGTCGGAAAAGCACAGACGGACGTCACACTTGCTGCATTGCGTGTTTGTTTACCCTTTACTCATAGGTGGCGCGTGAGGCTCAGGTTTGGGAAGGCTAAACAACTTTTTCTACCTGACGCTGCCCGCCTCCGGCATCTATCGTTTTTCCAACCCAGTTTAGATTTAACCACGCCTACTTCCGCATTACACAAGCATCGACGTCATCTTCGGCAGCCTGTGTAGTAGCCATGCTTAACAAAAAAAAAACTCCCGGCCTGCCTCCCGGCCTGCCTCCCACACTGCCCGGCTCGGCTCCTGGCTTGCCTCCCACACTGCCCGGCTTACTAGATATTACCTTATCTGACTACTGGTTGTTTTAAAGGTCCCATGTCATGACCATTTCTACTGATCATAATTCCATTGTTGAGGTCTACTAAAATACATTTACATTGTGCAATTTTCCAAACTCACATTGGTTTCTCATACAGCATCTCTGTATAGTATGTGTATTCACTCTCTGTCCTAAACGGCTTGTTGGAGCTCCTGCCCCCCCCTCCCTGTGAGCCCAGTGGCCGTCTGCGAGACTGTGAGACACCGCGGAACTCAGCCTGGGCACACACACACGCAGCCTGGCTGGGAGTTTGTGTGTGTGCCCAGGCTGAGTTCCGCGGTGTCTCGCTGTCTCGCCGACCCCACACCAGTGAGCCAGCTCACAGTGTCCCGCTCCTCGCAGCAGCGAGCCTCGCAAGGTCCCGCCGAGTGTGTGTGTGTGTGAGGAAGTCCACGGATTGGGCCAAACGTAACGGCTCCGCGGACGTAACGTAAAGGCTCCGCAGATTGGTCCAAATCCGTTACGTTACGTCACTATACCCGTAATACGTCACTATACCCAAGAAGTAAACAATGGAAAAAGAGAAATCTCCAACGAGGTGTTCTGGGGCAGCATAGACAGGTCTTTTCTGTGTTAGAGTTTTACTCACTACAGGGTGTACTTTGAGGGTTTGTGACTCTGCAGACCGTTTACATGCAGAAAAAGCTACATAACACACAAGGGGACGGGTAATAACCGGAAAAGCATGACATGGGACCTTTAATGTTTGCCTTGAAAAATGTCCGTATAGCTATTTTCGAGGCTTCGCTGTCGGATCGTGATGTGATTGGCCACAGAGGGGCTTGATCACATCACGATCACAAGCCGCTTGACACAAACATGCCTGCGCAGGCGCTTCCACTCCGTGAGGTGGCTGAATAGCAGCGCTAATGTCAAAGACACAAACATTATATTTACATTTTTACCAGGATGCAGTGACAAAAAAAAAATATTTGGGAAGGCTTAGCCTTCCCTAGCCTACAGTATCCGCCGCCCCTGCCTTTACTGCAGTGTCTGCAGCGTCTTCTCTTTGTCTTCACTGGAAAATGTGCCATTAGGTCCTTGCGTACATCCAGTGGAGGTTGTATCTCTTGGATGGGGCCCCGCTTGGTGGACTCCCGTTGCCTGAAGATGGTCGTCCTCTCTTGGGTGTTTTCAGAGGAGTTGTGTTCACCTGATTAGAACAGAATACATTTAGATACATGTCAAAAATACATTAGGATACAAGTCAAAAACATTACAGTGAACATTTTTTAAATATTACAAACGGCAAATAGCAGAAATGCATTCTTACCAGGATGAGAGAGAGATGCTAGATCTGCCTGAAACTGTCTCCTGTTCAGGATCTCCTGCTTTGCCATCTTTAGAGCTCTGCAGTCCCGCTTGTAGAGGAGCCAGGCGTTGATCACAGCAAGGATGATGGTGTGCCAGAAGATGTATACGTACCAGCGTCGGGATTTCATGGGAAACTTGTATTTGGCCGTAAACGAGTCCAACAAATCCACACCTCCCATGTACTTGTTGTAAGTACCCACAATGGAAGGCCTCTCAACTTCTACGTAGGTTTTTGTTGGCTTTGTCCCAGTGTTGAATTTTCTGCACAGGGTCTGGTCCAGCAAAGGATGACACAAGTCTGACCACTCTGCTGTCATACCATTTGACAGCACAGATGTTGTGGTTGGCCTCCACTCTGATGTCAAAGCTTCTCCCTTTTTTCTTCAAGCTCTTCTCGTCTTCAAGGTTACAGTTGGATGAAATCTTTTTTCAGCCAGCGATACCTGTCACGGGGCTTGGTGTGGTTATTTGGTTGGGGCTTGATGTCCACATAATCACTGACTGGGCGGTCATTGGGTTGTTGGTTTTCTTTGTCCACTTGTCCACAGGCATCTTCATCGGCCTCTTCGTCACTCATAGCAGTGTCAGTGTCCTCTGATTCCATCTCAAAATCACTTTCTCCTTTTTGGATGGCAGCAATCACATCCTGCACACTGAATCGAGGACCTCTCTTTGCTGGTGGCATTCTGAAATGGAAAAAGTAATTAAAATATATGTCTCAATAATACAAATGCTTATTATATTGTAATAGATTACCTCAAGGAATAGATAGGGTGGTGGAACAAGTGTTCATTCTGTCTGGCTTAGCCTATTATCACACTAAAAGGAATGCATGCACCACCCCCTTCCAGGTGTCCCGATGCAACATGCATCTGAATCCTATTTACATCGTACACTTGAGTCACACAATACTACCTGGCTTAGCCTATTATCATAATAAAAGGAGTACCTACACCCACAAATGCAGGTAAATCAGTTCAACAAGTCACACAATGCTGTCTGGCTAATGATAATAGGCTAATTATTATACTAAAAGGGATACATCCAAGTGTCCCAAAACATTTCAGAAAGAACTGTTTCTGCCAGCACCAGAGAAGAGTTAAATGTATTTTAACTGATAAGATAGAGAGTAGAGTTTAAAATATTGCTACAGATATCATTTCACATACTGCTATCAGAAATAATGTATAAATGTATTCAATTCTGGTCTTAATTCAAAATCTTAACAGAGGACACATTTAGAAGTTAGTTATAGTGAATTATCAAATACATTATATTTCTATTAATGTTTTATTTCCATATGTGAACATATAAGAAGGGCAGGGTCCATGACAGGTGCTTATGCTATTTTGACTACCACACTGAACCAGTGTTGTAATATTACAACAAAGACATAAGCTGCTCAAAATCAAATGTGATGAATGTATTCCACAATAACTAAATATGTACATGTGCTAGACATTGTAATAAACATATATATTTGAGGCATTTCACTTACTTGAATCTGACAAATCCAGTCCAATAAAACAAAGAGATGTTGCTCGTTTGAAGATTCGGAAATTGTCTGAGTGTATGGCCAGAGGGCAGGACCTATAAACACATTCAATACCCAATAGCATTGTGACGCTGAACAAAAGGACCTTTTGACTATGTAAATGCAATCTTTAAAAAAACAAAACATTTACTGACTTTTTTAGGATTACTTAAAGTAATGTTGTAAAATAACAACCAGGGGACCAATTATTAAAAAATATAAAACTACGTTTTAAAGGAATAATCAATAAAAAATGTTTGACATACAAAGATAAATTAGGAATTAATTAAAGGTATTTCAAAGCTGCTACTTGTGTGTTTTCTTCCTTTTAAATCCATATGCTCAAAGGAGGGTGAGGCTCAGGAGGCTAATGTTTGACTAACAAACACCGGAGCTTCAGGGGACCGGATGTTTAGCAGATGCTAATGCATTTTGATGCAACAAACAGCAATAATAATAATAATAATAATAATAATAATAATAACATATCATAGCTTACAATGCTACAGAAAGATGAGATTCAACAATGCAGGGTTATTTTGCTACTATTCCACATTTAAATTGCAGGTCACTGATCGTTGATAGTTTTACAACGCAGACTCATAAATTGAAGTGAATTTAAAATGAACAAATGAAATGCATACACAAAGCTCATTAAAACAAGCAAGAACATAAACAACACAATCTAAATCCTGGTCACCACAGGGAGTGTCTGGGGATTTTACGTTTAACGGTGGTAATGCAGACCCTAGGGCCTAACCTTTCATTAGCATGTTTATACAGTCTGCTCACACACCCTGCTAGCTGTCACGTGCTGTTTGCCTCACACCTGGATGAACTTTAGAAATGTTTGTTGATCTTGTGACCCTAACAGACATTATAGGTGCAGCTCTTGAGCCAAAGACACATTTCTGATGCAGTTCTGTCTCCCTCTGCTCATTCTGACAGAATTTCAAACGTACAGTAGTTAGTGGCCTGATAGTGCTATGTTCTTAATTTGTACCGCATCATCATTAACTGAATTTTTTATTTTAGCAGATTTTTGGAGGTGCTGAACATGATATCGTAGCAGCAGCCATGAGCTATGAGACTCTATGGAACAATGGTGTACACATTACACAACGGAACAACCACCTCTGGATATTTACTTTTGGAATTAAGTGGATATGAAAAGGTGTTTGTTGATTGACAAGTGTCATGGCTAATGACACTACTGCTGTGTCTGTAGTAAATGCTTCTGTACACACACCTGACACACACACTCACTAAATGAGCACGTTGTGTAAATACAACACACAAGTATTTATTTTTTCAGTATTTAACCAGAAGATGCATGATGGATGTTCAGTAATACATAGGAAACACACACACACACACACACACACACACACACACACACACACACACACACACACACACACACACACACACACACACACACACACACACACACACACACACACACACTGCGCGCTCCGGTGCGCAGAACAGGGCTGTGGTGAACTGGCTGATCCTTCAAGTGCAGCAGTGTTTAAACACAGTGTCTCTGCTTTACAACAGAATAACGACCCGCACACACATTCTTACACGGGGAGAGTCTACCATACATGCATACTTGCTCATCCACACGCACTCACACACCCATGATGGCACAGATTGGGGTTGCCGTTGCCCAAAGGCACTTCGGCAGGGAGGCAGAGCCACAGCTGAGCAGGCTGCAATAGTCCAGGGTTTTATATGCTGTTAGCTTGGAGGGGACACAATTTCATTTCTCATTTTGGAGACGCCGTGACCTCAGCTCACGGCGGTGAGTTTTGTAAAAAGATAAAGAATGAGCATCACATTTTTGCTGCAAATGATCATGATAACTACCTAAGGTTTACCTTATCAAAAGTATTTTTCAGCTGCTCTTGCACAGTTTACTTTAGGTACAGAAGGCTATCGGGTTCTGCATCTGAGCCTCAGATGGAGAGGTTAGACTGAGCTCAAATCTGATCATTTTACAGTCTTTAAATGGAGGGCGAGCAAGCGCGTTGATTATAATTGAAAGATGTAAAAAATATTCAAAATAAATCATCATCCATATTATATTTTGCTGACCTGCCACTTGCACTTTATTTCAGACATTTCAAACTGACCATTACATGGTTTCTACATGTGGCACGCTTAGAATCCGGTGTGCGCTTGGCACAGTTTACGCGCTCCTCTCCAGACTGGGGCCAAACACTCCGAAAATAAATTAAGCATCTTTGAACAGACTTTGTAAATTGGGCTACCTGTTGCAAAATAATCAAACTGCGCAGGAATTTCACAGGTGAGAAAACAGGAGCGCACCTACCGACTACAGTCAGCAGCATGTTGTCCAGCAGCAGAGCGACGAACACGATGAAGAGGCTCAGTTTCCTCGATCTTCTCTCCTCTCTGAGCCAGCTGAGCAAATTAAACTGCCGAACCGCATCTAATCTCCCCATGGTGTTAGTCCCGAAAAGAGCAAGGCAACAGAACGGATGTCAAGTCTTCCTGGAGAGACAGTGATTGGTGGGTAACTTCAAAAATCCTTCCCGATGTCAAAGTGAGAGTGTGGATGTGAGAGAGCTGCAGACCGGAGTCTCACCTGAGATGAACAGCCAGCTGCAGGAGGAGAGAGAGAGGCGGCTAAATGCCCCCCCGCTGCTGACGTCACTCTTCCTTTGTATGCGGGTCCCCGTCAAACCTGCCTTCAAACACTCAAACCAGCTGCACGAGGACACAGGCTGATCAGCAGACCGGAAACACTGGGCTTCATGACCACCAGGGTCAGGAGGGTGGCTATGAAACTGCGATCCGTTACAATGACTATTTACATGTAAAAATATGTAATAGCGTGGTAACAGTCCCACATTGTATTAGACATCAATGTAATAATTAATTAAAGACTCTGGTCAAAACTCAGGGATCTTCCCCCAAAGTTTAAAATAATGAAAGTCAAATTATGATTTACGATTAAAATATAAAAAAAAACACCAAGGGGTGAGGGTATGCATATTAAAATATGTTTGAAGAGTTTTCCCCAACACTTGGCAATTGGCATTTGCGTCATGGATAGGTCCGAACAGGAAACTGAGTTTACGGGCTGAAAGTGTCCTTAAAGGCATCATGTTGGCTCTAAATACATAAAGGATTATGAAGAAACACACTCCTCGATGTCAGTTTTGGTATTTTAATGACAAGGATGACGACACCCTGAAACAGATCAATACAGCATGATGAGCTGACAAAGTACTACATACATGCCTGTCATCACCAACATAACACAAATACATAATACAGATACATACATGAGTGAGTTAATGAACGTCTCAACTCGAGGCGGAGTGAAGGAACAATAATCGACCTAAGATGGCCGCTCAGCACTACCGGGTCAGAGCACGGCATATCCGGTCAGCGACAGCAGTGAGGTGCTGCCCTCTAGTGGCCGGCGACAAACTCTTCATCCCCCCCAGACCGGAAAGCTATGTGCTGGAATAGATTAACGGTCTAAATCCCGTATCCAGCTGCCGGACTCGGGTTCGTAACGTGCAGGCGGCCTCCTCACGCGGCCCGGCCGAGTAGGCTGGGGCAGCGCCGGCGGCGACTGCGGCACCGTGAGCGGTGCGCCCAGGAAGGCACCCGTAGGAACGGTGAGGTCAGGGGACGCCTCATCAGCAGGCGCCGGGGGGAAGCGCCCATAGCCGAGTCGCGGGGTCTATCAGCCGGCCGCTGAGCAATCCCCTGGGGCGTCGCCCAGCCCGGGTGGACAGGTGGGGGCTGATGTCCCAGGGCAGCGGGCGGCGGCGCAGCCGACTGCTCACGGGCGCAGGGCGTGGCCGGCGTGTATGCACGGAGGAACCGCCGGTTGCGCAGTGTCAGACGTCCCGAACCGTCAACCCTGACCCGATACTGGTCGTAGCCCAGCGACTCCACCACAATCCCTGACCTGTCCCATTTGTGGGGGCTCGGGCCTTGCTGGTTCTGGAGGAATACCCTTTCGCCGAGTGCCAATGGGCGGAGCGGTCTTGAGTGAGTCCCCAGAGACTCGGTGGTACGGGACATACGGGTCCGAAGAGCGTCCTCCTTTGCCGCCCATGCCTCGCGCCATAGCAGGCGGATATGCGGGTTCGAGAACTTCTCGAGGCGGTTCACGAAGGAGAGCGATCCACGAAGGGGGCGGCCGAAGATGATCTGCGCCGGCGAGAGGTTGCAGTCGGGGTCAGGCGTGTTTCGCAACTGCAGCATAGCACGCAGGAAGCGGTCCTGATCAAGGCTGCCCGACGGGCCGGTGTTGGACATCAGGAGGCGCTTAGCAGACTTAACCGCAACTTCCGCCCTCCCATTCGACTGCGGGAAGCTAACGGAGGACACACGGTGTGTGACGTGCCATAAGCGGAGGAAGTCCTCAGTGTGGCTCGCCTTGAATTCCGGACCACCGTCGCTCGAGAGCTCCTCCGGTACGCCGAAGGTGGCGAAGAACGAACGGAGGTGTTGGACCAGGCCAGCCGAGCCCGCCAGGGCAGTACCCGCCGTAGAGCTCAGGACCTCTACCCAGCCCGAGAGCCGATCCCCGACAACTAGGTAGTGGCGGCCCCCATAGTCGAAGAAGTCAGCAAACACCGCCTCGAATGGCGTGGACGGGGGTGAGGACGGCAGGGGGGTGTAGCCGCCTGTGACGGAGCATTGCGGTTGCAGTCTGCACACCCGTCCCTGGTGGCCTGAATGTCCCCGGACATCCCGGGCCAGTAAACTATGGCTCGGGCATGCTGTCCCATCGCTGAGGTCCCCTGGTGAGCGGCGTGGAGATGCCGAAGGACTCTCCCACGGAGGGATGGGGGGACCACGACGCGGTCCCGATAGAGCAGGACGCCGTCCTGTGCGTAGACGGACTCACAGACCGATGACAGACTCGCCAGGGCAGGGTCGTTAACGTCAATCCCACCCTCCTGCTCGATGAGTTGGAGGAGGTGGCCGAGGCATTCGTCAGCCGCCGTCTCCCTTGCGAGGAGGGGCCAAGAGACGGCTCCGAGCTCCCGCGCGTTGTCGTGGATGGAGGCCATGAGTGCTGACTCCACGGCGTCAGGCTCGCTCGGCAGCCCCAGTGAGAGGCCGTTCGCTGAGCCCGAGGGGGAAGGATGCCTTGACGTGGCATCAGCGGCATAGTTGCTCTTGCCAGGCAGATGCACAATGTCGAAGCGCCATGGGAGGGTGCGCTGCTTGAGTCTAAACAGACGCGAGTTTGTAATCTCATCCAGCGTACGGTCGCCAAAGATCTTCACCAATGGCTTATGGTCGGTGACCACGACGAGGTTGTCGGACCCCTGCGTGAAGTAAGGCCACAGCTAGGGCCTCTCCTTCGACGGCCGCATAGCGCTGCTCCACAGGGGACAGGAAACGTGAACCCGCGAGGGTGATCCTCCATCCTCCTGGACAGCAGTCCGGTATGCCCGAGGCACAGTGACAGTGTTGCTGGAGCAGGAAGTAGCCAATGCCACGCATGGACCAGTCAGGGCGGAGGCAGGTACGCTTCTGCATGTCGTAGATCTCCACGCCCTCTCGGATGGCCTCCATTATGGCCTGCTTGGACGTCTGGAATGCCTCCTCCAGAACGGGGGACCATAGGAACACACAGCGTGGGCTGAGGAACGGCTTAAATGGGGCCATCGTGTCACGCAACTGGGCGTAGTTAGCCACCTGGTTGACAAGGCCGAACCAACTCCTGACGTCCGTCGTGAAGCCTGGGGTGGGGAAGTCCCGGATGGCGTCCAAGTATTTCGGGAGCGGTTCGATGGTAGATTCCGACACCCTGAAGCCAGCGAAATCGACGCACCTCTCCGCGAACTGAAGCTTGTCCGGGTTCAACACGATGCCCGACCGGCCGACCCGCGTCAGGAAGTCGATGGTCCTCCACCAGTGTTGCTCCAGGTCAGTGTCATAGTGGATGGTGTCATCCACACAACGTTCCTTGCGTTCATAGTCTCACGCAGGGGGGACACTGTGGTAGCCATTCCAGGCGTCCGTGACGGTCTTCCAGGTGCCCTTCGGGACGCGGCATGCAAGGTGGAACGGGGACTCAGTGGCGAAGGTCTCACGTTGGCAGAACTTGTTGAGGGGGGAGAGGTCCACGGTCCTGCGGGGGGAACCGTCGTGCTTCCGAGTGACTACCATACGATGGCACCACGTCACTGGCTCGCCGTATGGCACGCGTTCAATGACCCCAAGGGCTTCGTCCCGCAGGAGGTCATCGTGGACCCTCCGCTGCCAGTGTAGAGGCACTGTAGCTGCGGTGTGGCATGCCTTAGGCGTAGCTGCGGGGTCCACATGCATCTTGATAGGTGGCCCCTCCATGTGTGGTAGTGACCGATGGGGGCAAGTATTGAATGTCGACGAGGCATATCTCCCGAGTAGCCAACCTTTCATCCGGATGTTGTTCTCTGGCGTACAAGGGAACGGCAGTGCTTCGGGGCGCGCCGGGGGGACCGTGCGCTGAGGACATGAGCACTGGGCGTCCTGGGGGTCACCTGGCCCCACGCAGCCGCCGTTGGTTGACCTCGTCGCATTGACGGACAAGGGCTGGTCTGGCGTGTCAGCCGTGTCAGGGCTACGCCTGTCCTTGGGCCCCCCTGCAACGTCGTCCGACGGGAAGTTCACGGGCAAGAGGCTGAGGTTGAGCAACGACTCGTAGGAGAGGTACATGGCCCGGACTGAGCTGCTCACATATACCATGGAACGGCAGGATGTAACACGCCCCCCGCTGCAGGTCGTCGAGAGCCTAGCGAAGAACGCTCCCTCGATGGCTATAGGGGAATGGTTGGCGGCCGACAGGCTGAGGCTGACGGGTCGCAGGTCGTCCCGCGCGAAACCGCAGGCCAGGAACTCCTCTAGAGACCAAAGGTCCGACTGCGCGCCAGTGTCCGCGACGGCGGATATCCGAGCTCCGTCGGCCGAGCCCCGGTTGCTGGTGCCATCCCTCAGCCCGACTGGCATGTCCATCGAGATGGTGATTAATGCTCGGGGGTGGTCACTCAGCCTGGCTCGTCTCCATTCGCCCTTGGAGAAGATGTGGTGCTCGAGTCTGATAGGTGCAGGCCTGTTGACACAGCCGTGCGACGTAGGGGCGCGGCGTCGGCGATGGCTCCCGTGACGTCGGCCAGGGCGGGCTCCAGCTTGCACCGACGAGACCTGGGAGACCAGCTCTGACCCCATGGCGGCCTGTTGACTGTCGGACGACGGCTGTTGACGCCTCTGTCGCCGGCGGGCCCTGTAGCAGCCGATGCACACCTGGTGAGGCTTAGGATTCCAGCCGGGAGGCCCCTCCTTGAAGACGTTAAAGACGCTCTTACATTCCGGGCACGAGGCACGTTTAGCCCGTCCGCAGGGCTCGGGGCGGGGCTCGTCTGTGGAGTCGTCTTCAGGCGCCGGAATGACGACATAGCTGATAGAGGACGACGGGAGAGCGTTACGGGCCATCTGTTTGTTCTCGACGAGTGCAATTACGTCGTTAACTGGCTTGACCAGGACGTCAGGTGTCCCCAGCGTCTTGCGGCGTATGTCCGAGTCATAAATGTCATTGAGCAGAACATCACGGATAATGTGGTCGGTGTAGTCCACGTCCTTACCACATTCGCATACAGCATTATATGCGCATGTCTCTGCTTTACCCCGCACTCTGGCAGCAAATGCGCGGAATGTCTCGTCGCGTTCCTGGCGTAACTGAAGCAGCTCGGTGCGCAGGACGCATGTAGCGACTGGGATGACAGCTAGGGAACGCATGACGGCGATCAGGTCTGGCAAGGGTCCGGAAGCGGCGTCGGGGACAGCTTTCAACAGGCTGTCTCCAAGTACAGGCCCAGCGCACTGAAACAGCTGGAAGGGGGCCTGGGCATTCCCTATGCCTGAGCCGGCGCGGAATACGTTCCAACGGCGGATGAACACGTTCCATTCCTCTATCGACACGCCCACATCAACTTTGGGCCGATCGAGTCTCGGGCCGTGAGGCCATGACAGGCGCTGCGTGCTGGTGGCTAAATCCATGAATCGTCAATAGAGCAATGACGAGTGCTTCAGACAAGTCTTCGGATTCGAACTCGCAGCCAGGGACAGGGCATCCAACAACTACCATGGTGTCGTCATGAAGAAACACACTCCTCGATGTCAGTTTTGGTATTTTAATGACAAAGATGACGACACCCTGAAACAGATCAATACAGCATGATGAGCTGACAAAGTACTACATACATGCCTGTCATCACCAACATAACACAAATACATAATACAGATACATACATGAGTGAGTGAATGAATTGTCTCAACTCGAGGCGGAGTGAAGGAACAATAATCGACCTAAGATGGCCGCTCAGAACTACCGGGTCAGACCACGGCATATCCGGTCAGCGACAGCAGTGAGGTGCTGCCCTCTAGTGGCCGGCGACAAACTCTTCAGATTATAATATGCTTACATGGAAAAAGAGTCAGTGCAGAACAACCAAAGAACACAGCATATCGGTTTCCAATTGTAATCTTATTATATGCGCTTTTTAAATGCTTGATGGATTCTACTTTTTAAAAATGTAATTGTATTACATGTTTTTCAAGGCAGAAATAATACAGCAATACGGCACAAAGACAAAGCTCACACACCAGCCACACTAGCACAGGGTCTTGCATCAGTACATGGATTACTTTAAAACAAATATAATTTCATTATTACCATTATTTAGTTAAATATATGAATAAAGTAGATGTGAGTTTGAGGTTGAGAGAGAGAAAGAGAGATGTTGGGAATGAGTTTCATTCCAAAAGGTGAAAGCTGCCTGTCCTCAGATCGTCTTTACACAGCAGCTCCATCTGCTGCTCTGCTTACAACACTACCACACTCAATCCTATTATATATTATCACATTAAGGACAAGGCGACAATAAAAAGGACAATCCAAATCAGAATCATAACTCCTTTATTAGTCCTACAGCGAAGACATTTACAGTGCTACAGCAGACTAGGCATAGGTAAAACGCTTGCAATAATAAAAGAGAAAAGCACAAATTATAAATAAATACAAATAAAGAGTACAACCATGGCAGCAATTTAAGAAAAACTAAGTGACATAAATAACATATTAAAGTATTGAGACCTTAAAAAGTATATATTTTCACATAAAGATGTGCAAATGTATTTAATAAAAACTCTTATAGCCTATTGGGCTAACCCTGGCAAATTTTCAGCAATGACCATTAATGTGCACGGTCTCTGTCAAATAAACGGATAAATACAAACATAAATAAAAATTGGAGTGGCAGCATGTGAATGTTTCATATTATGCAGCTCTTTGACTATTATATAAAGCGGATCATCTCTCAATCCCCCTGTTTCCATACTACATATTTACTTATATTTGGACCAAATATTTGCAGACTTGTCACCAAACGTTCTTAATGGAGAGAAAGTCTGTTGTTGTACAGTATATTTATAGGAAACAAAAAGACACAACATGATTTCATCAAGCTTTTTTTTTTTGCATGATCGGAATATCTTGACAAATTGTGCAGTACACAACATCACTTCCTTCAATTGTTATTAAGTGAAATATTAAAACACCACATACTATTATCATAAGTCTGTTAACCTGGTTCATGCTGGGAGAATTTTTCTACGGGGATGTGACAGTTTCCTAACTTCCCTGTCTGTGACTGTGACCTTCATTTTATCGTTCTCATGGACTACGAGTCATTTTACATCAGGGGCCGTATCCATGAAGCTTCAATTTCAAAGAGATGCTCCTAAGGACAAAATTATAAGACAAATCTTAAAATGAATAGTAGAGGAGTACATTTCAAAAGACCAAGAGTTAGGAGCATGATTAGATGCTGCAGGAGAGGATGATGTAATGTGTGTGGTCAATCTCAACAGAGAAGCACTCACATCTCCAGCCAAACCAATAATGGCAGAATGAACATATTTGGTGAGTGTTTAAAAGTGTTCAAATGGTTTATAGATTTACAAGCCAAATAATGCTTCTGCTTATATAGACTGACCAGCAATCGCAGAAATAGATGATAGCTGAGTCATTTCCCCCCGGTATTACCAAATACGTTAATTTCTAAAATTAACAACATTTTAAAATAAATCTATCAGCATGTTAAAAGGCTACTTCGTCCAACACCATGTCTAAAGACACTGATTTAATGATAAGGCTGTTTTCCCTATCAATTTAATGCCCATTATCAATTTAATGCCCATGTTTTTGTTTTGTTTTTTGTTTTTAAACGAACAGGCTTTAACAAAATGTGCTACTCAGCAGCAGGGTCACTAGCAGCTCCTCACTAAGGTAACGTTTGGCCCTTCCTTTGCCCGTAGAAGTTTCCTAAATCACTCCTAAGCTCTGACTCCTTGATACATTTTTAAAGGCCAAGCAAGGAGCACTGAGAGTATTCTGAGTATGTCAGTGGATACGACCCAAGCTGCTAACAACCACTAAATAAGACTAAACGAAATCACGCTGAACATTAGCCACCTTTAGCTTAGCGGTGGTGATGTGCAGCCATGAGACCATGGTGTTAATATGTGGAGAGTATACTACTGAACATGACATGTAAGTATCTTAAATGAGTTTGCCACAGAGCTTATTTTCTGCACTATTCCGGAATCCAATTTTAAATTCCAATTGCTGTTAGTCGAGGGATTCCTTCGGACGCTTACTTCGGAGTCTACAAAAATAAATCATCATTGCACCACTCCATACTTTGAAATAGTGCTTGGACAGAGACTGATCAAGGGTATTAGACTATTTTTCCAACAATTTGTCAAACTCACATTGCTGGTATTCACTATTGGTTTTTATTTCAGAACTATTGTGGTGGATTGCATTTTTATCTACAGGCTTTTAGCATTTTGGGTAATGTGTACTCTAAGTATAAGCTACAAAACACACCATTGTAATAAACTCTGCCGTAATATGTGTCTATGTGAGCGCTTACTCAATTAAAAACAATTGAATTAAAAACAAGACAATTGAAAAACATTTGAATTAAAAACAAGACTGAATTTAAAGGAATTTTATTCAATTTGCCTAAATTAAAAAACAAATCCTGAATTCTGACTTTTATCCATCCTCTGTAATACTTTAGGCACAGTGCAACTATTAGAGTACTCATAATCAGTGCTTGGCAAGATACTGCAGCCAGATATGCAGTTGTATGAACAGCAGAGGTGGGACCAAGTCCTGTTTTGCAAGTAACAAGTAAGTCTCAAGTCTTTGCGCTCAAGTCCCGAGTCAAGTCCCAAGCCAGGATGGGCAAGCCCAAGTCTAAACTTTGAAAACCGAGTCTTTAACAAGTAATTATGTGCTGTTCACCAAATGTAATGACATGCAACAACAGAATAATACTATATTCAATTAACAGAAAATCATGAATGCTTTGACAAAATTGTATTTATTTGTTTAACAAGTTGCTCCTTACTAAATAGTAACATAGCTAAATAATAATACAAACATTAAATACAAAATCAGTAAATGCATAGTTGTTCCTTCTTGAACTGCAGATCAAACTGCTTTTTATTAATCATATTAATAATTTAATACATTTACTCTCATCTTTTAGGGAACAGTAAAGTTAGGCTACTGTGACGGTTTAATTCAGAAGGAGTTTAATTAATAAGATCCCTGATGTTAATTTGAAAGGAATATTTATTTCCACTCTGTACAACATGTTATAAGGGACCCCACAATCAATTTTAATTTGTATTTAATGTTGTTCCTAATCATTTCTAATGTCATTCACATATACATTCACATTGTGCTCGAAGCAGTATTAATGTTGTTGTTGTTGCTAGTTTTTGCCACAAGGTTGCGCCTATGAGTAGAAAAGAGAAGAAGAAGTAGAAGAAGTGGTCGCACATCACATAATCTGCTCCTGTATCTGTATCAAATGCATTCATTGATGCTACCAAATTAGACAATACAAATAAAAGTAGTACAAAAGAAATTGTTCTAATAGTAACATTAAACTTGAATTACTTTACATACTCATTTGTTAATATATACGCGAAAAATGTGTACGTGCTTTGTATTGGTCTGCATACTAGAATAGAGTAAAATGTGTGGAAATCTCAGTTCATTTTTAGGGCTGCGCGATTATGGCCAAAAGTGTGCTGTAAATCTCACGGTAAACAATTGGATCATAACCACATTCGGTGTTATTATGACTGATCATAACTCAGCTTTATGCACACAAACATTTAGCATGGTTTAAAAAACGGGCTCCGTGTTACAGGACGGGTCGGGGGTTCTGCAGCTCCAAGGCAGAGACACGCGCTCACCAGGGACGAAAAACTATAGCCGGTCACAGAGATCTGCTATTTTAAAATAAAGTCAATACCATATCGACCCTAAATATAGTCTATATTAAGAACGAGAAAAGTTTTTACATATAGTTTTTTGATAACAACAAATGTGCGAGGGTGATGAAGTCAGAGCATCATCCTATGTGCTGGCAATGATCCTCGGACAGCCCCAGCCCAATTTAACCCCTGGTTCTAACCATAGACTGTAAACCGGGCTTGTCCAAAGTCCACCCCCTTGGCGGTCATATTTAATACGGCCCGCAGCTTTGGTCTTATAATGTATTATTTATGGCCTGGTAAGCGCTGTCAAACTGAATACATCTGAAAAATGTAATTCATCCTTTCACCCCATGGCGACAGCACCCACTCTAATGGTGCGTTCACACCGGACACGATGCGATTTTTGGGCGCGTCGCGATTACATCATGGATTTATAATAAGAACTGGATACAGCGTCGGAGGCGGGGTCTCGTTCTTTCCTATGAGAGCTGCTCATTGGCGCATGAGGACAAAATGGCCTGAGATTTTCGAGAGCAATACGTCACAGATGTCCCCGTCATGCCTGGCTGTCAGAGCAGAAGTACCCGTATGTACGCTCATAGAGCATGCGCAGTTGAAGCCCCGCCCCTCGGGCTCCCGCTCTCGGCTCACTAGAATGAATGGAGAGAGAAAATCAATCTAGATTCGGCTTTTAGTGCATTTTACAACTTTAAGGACCTAATGATTCTAATAAGGGCTATGACATAGTTCATACTGGGTAGTTTATTTAGTAATTACCCGCTGATTTACAGACGTCTCTTTCCCCATGTTAGTCAATGGGAACAAGTATTTCTGGGCCGGGTGACGTCACGGACTGATACGGAAATTGTAGTACCGCCATTTGGACACAACGAATATTTTCCTCAGAGTCCGGCGGACTTCCTGGGGGCTTGGATTACATGTTATGTCAATGTAAATGCGGATAGACGCAATTCGCTCAGGCGGCGCGAATGACGTGAATGACGCGATTGACGGGATTTAAGGGAGCCACGCTAATCGCGTACGCCAATCAGCCGTGAGTTATTTCTGTCTGTATGACGTTGTTGTGGGTGTGGACGGAGCAGCTACAACGTTAGCTTAGCCTGATCGATCCGTTCAGCATTCAGAAAGCACGCATTTTAAAAGTGTTTTTCCTGCCGTCTTGTCTGCACTAATTCCTGGTTCTTACAAACCGGTATCAGTATGTGTATGTGTACTACAATTAAATCACTGTAAAATATGTTCATTTTGTTGTAGTTGGTATCTACATTGAGATAAGCCACGCCCCCTCGCCAGTGCGTCTTGTTTGAAAAAAACAGTAAACACAGCTGACAGCCGCGGTGAAACTCGAGCGATTAGAGCGAATAGAGCAATGCGATTAGAGCAATGCAATTAGAGCGATTAGAGCAATGCGAATATGTGAACGCACAATTAGGGGCCATTCAAATGCCGCAATTTGCCTTTTCTGTTAAAGACTCTGTATTTTGTTATTGGTATTTCCTGGTTTCTTTCGTTTTGGGTGGCTCCGCGGTAAAAGCCGGAGCGGAGCTTTTAAGATAACGTTTGCATTTGCTGAAAAAACTGTTAATAGTATTCTTGACCTACTGTTCTTTATGCAACTTCAAGTGGCGAACAAAGTTCCAGGTTCTTCCGTCTGTGATATTTGTGCCACATGTTTTACATTCTGCAGTTTGCTTTTTTATTTAAAATGGCGTAGTTTCTGAAGCCGAATGCGATACCTTAGGGATATTTTTTTTAGCTAGTGCTGGGCTGCTGGGTTAGAAGCGTCACGACTCTATCCTGCAACCTGATTGGTTTATAGCTAGCTAAATCATGGGGGATCTTGGGTATTAGATGCTACATGTCAACTTGCAGAGGTTCAAAAAGTTTATGTATGTTGATTGGGTAAATATGTTGCAGCAAACTTCTTTTGAATACATTAAAGTATCAAGTCACCTCAAGTCAGAGGGCACAAAGTCAAGTCCCGAGTCTTTGGTGTTCAAGTCCAAGTCGAGTTGCAAGTGTTTTGTGATTTTGTCAAGTCGAGTCCAAAGTCATCACATTTGTGACTAGAGTCTGACTTGAGTCCAAGTCATGTGACTCTAGTCCACACCTCTGATCAACAGTATAGCTTTATAGATTCTTCATATGAATCATTTTTAAATATCACCCTTCTTCACTAGGCAAAAGCATTTGGCACATGCTCACTTTTATTATTTTGCTCATGCTTATAACCAAACAGCCAGCACAAAGAATGCTCTGAACAAGTTCCCACAGTCTCCTGTCTGGACCTGTGTCAAAACCAGGCCTTTGAGCTTGTACAGTTCTTGGATGAGGCTGAGATTCACTTGCTTACTTAGTGACCCTGTTCATTTTTGAATAACTCTACATTTCCCCTGCTGATGAACTTGATGCATTGGCGGTAGCAGCTTACAATTCGTGTTTGGCCTAGCTTGAAAGCCATGGACATGATGGCCATGCCGCCAATGAGGAAGAGTGAGGTAAGCATGAAGTATTTAGGGTGCTTAGGTATAATATCGCCAAAACCAATAGTAGTGAGTGTGATGAAGCAGAAGTAGTAGGGATCAAAGCCCTTCATTTCTGCTTCCCACAAGGGCAGAATCAAACCACCTAAGCAAATGTAGGCAAACACGATGAAAAGAATCAGGACAAAGGGTACATCCAGCTTTTCCATTCCATTCCCCAAGCCTGTAAAGTCCCATATGGCATATCCTCTGGGTGGTGGGGGCAGCCGGTCTAGCTCTGGGCAGGAGAGGGTTCGGAGCAGTGGGCCCTTTCTCAGTAATTTCTCCCTAGCGAGAATTTTCTCAAAGATCTCTTTGTTGTTTTCTAGGTGTATGGACTTGTGCCGTACGTCCGCCTGGCTGTGCAGCACCTGGCGAATGTCAAGGGGTTCACGGACAACAATGTCCTGGCTAAAAAAAAAAGTACCTTCCTCGAGGGCCAGGTTGCTTGAGACCTCTTCCCTCCTTTTCCGAGCCTTCCAAGGTGACCATGAGTGGGAGCGGAGGATCTTGAAGAGGGCGTGAATGCGCACATAGGCTCTGGACATCAGAATGGCGAGGAAGTCGCCCACATCAAGGGTGACCAGAAGCATGAGGGGAACGCCCACCATGGCATACAGCACACACACAACTTTACCTTTCAAGGTGACTGGATAGATCTCCCCATACCCTGCAACAACAATGGACAAATGGACAGTTAGGAGTTGTGAAACAGGGAAACATTACTTCTTACCACAGCTATAACATTATGGATTCAGATTAATGGACTTAGCAATACAAAAAAATTGCTTTAAAGGTCACCTATTGTGCAAAATCCACTTTTTCATGTCTTTTATACATAAACATGTGTCCCCTCTGTGTAAAGAGATTCTGAAAGTTTCAGGACAAATGATTCACTCACTTCTTGTCCTGATCCATAACAACCTGTCTGAAAATGAGCTGATCAGATTTTGGCCACTTTATGATGTCATAACGATTTTTTGGCTTGTGTATCCATTAGCCAATAACCAACCAAGGTAACCCCCCCCCCCCCTGCCGAGGCAGCACCCCCCCAAAGCAGTAAACCTAGGGGAAACACTGACCTTAATCACCAATGTGTTCTTTTTTTCAGCACTTTTGAAACAGGGCTGAAACAAAGGGGATTATGGGATGCTACAATGGTATTCCGAGCCAAACACTTGAGAGACATGCTTTGTATATATCTGAGACCTATAATATATTGACGAAAAACAGTATAATAGGGGACCTTTAAGTGGAAGTCAATGGAACTTTACCACTGATAAGTAAAGTTAAGAAGTTCCTAAATACAAGAACAGTTTATTGATATTGTACAGAGTGGTGCAACAAATACGGTTATAGAACCATTTTGTCTCAGTAAAGAATATCCAGTACAATATTGACTGAGAGCATTTGATCAATGTGTTAGCAAAGTAATGTTACAAGCTCGATTTGAAAGTACAATCAAACAGGAATGAGGACAGGGCCCTTTTAATTTACTAAATGAATCACTCGAGGCATTTGATATAAATCAGCATGTTTCTGGACACAAGGGTCACACTTTGGAATTTAAAATATCAAAAGGACATAATGTTACTGCACCCTGTGTCATTTTGCTATCTCAGATTACTGTTGCATATTCTTTTCCTGTGCTCAAACTGAAAAAAAACATGAATAAATAATAATACTAAAAATAAAACCTTTAACGATACAGTAAATGCAGTGGGGAAAGAAGTTATATTACTATAATAATAATAATACCAAGTGTTGACTCTGTGTCAAGTAAAAGTACCTCAAAAATGTACTTAGGTACAATACTTGAGTAAGTGTACTTAGTTACTTTTCGACAGTGAGTAACTGTATTATCCTTTATACAAACAAGCAAATGGCATGCATGCCATGTGTCATAAAATACATGCCTTCCAATCAATCAACAAATGCTACTTTTCAAACAATGGACATTCATGCAATAATACATTGGCAGACAAAAATTGATCTATATGCCTGGAAGCATTGCCTTGAACCATCATACTCGTGGTGAAAAGATGAAGGAAGTTCCCAACTAAAAGGGCAAAACAGAAGACAATGTGCCTCTAACATCTAACATCCTTTAATAAGCTTTTTGTGGTGTTGTAAAAAGCATTCTCTTCTGAGAGTGCCCTCTCTTCAGTGAGTTGTGGGCTTCCTGTTGCTGCGAAGCCATTAGCCATTAGCTGGTGCTCCTTAACCACTTATAATGTATCTGAAAGTAACAGACATAGGCTACTTATGTGTCTTCACATAGTCCTTACGCATCAAATAATGTCAAGAAAAAGAGCAAGCTCGAGATAAATACAAGATGGAATAAGGAATAATATTAAATAACATAAAAATAGTATGAAAAGTGAAACATTAACAAAGAAAATGTTCTGAAATAACTGACTTCTTCTAGATATCTTCAGCTAGTTGGTTTGAGGTTTGAAGCTAAGACAGAGTCAACAGTTTGCCTGTGGGGGTCTGTCAGCCTGCACTTAGTGTTACTTAGAACTAAATGCGATCATGCTGATGTTAGCATTATAATTCATCTCGAGGGGGAACATACATGTATCTACATAATCACAATGAATGCAATTGATAACAATACCTTATTTCAGTCTTAAATAAAGGGGTTGACCAACTGACCAAACAACCTGCAATCCCAAGAGCCGCGCTGCTAGCCTGACTATCTGAATATCTTTTAATACAATTGAATATGCAAATCTTAAAGTGATGAAATTAGTGTTTGATAAGATATTGGTTCACTAATTGAAAAAAATAAATGTGTTTGGATTCAATGTAGAAAACAACTGCAAGAGGCTGGAAGATGGACTATGCTTCAGCTAGCATTTAGCTAACATGTTACCAGTGCTACCCCAGCTGTGTGGCTTTGGTCCTGGGGGACTTTCTGTTGCTGACGTTACAGGTTGGACCATTCGCATTATGACCACCAGAATCGTTCACTTATCTCTGCCATGCTGGACCCAAGCATGTCCACAGACTGTAATCTCACAGGAAACACATCTGGCTATGTATGTATACTGCTTGGCAAAGGAGTGATATCAATGAAACTAGAGGAGAGAGCTTGAATGTACCAGTACCTCAGTCTGTCTGTAAATGTTGGAAGATTAAGAGGTTAAGGCTCTTCCCTGTCAGATGATTTGTTGGCTGTTCTCCATTACCGGCACATACTGATTAATTGAAAGTCATACAGATGAGTTAAATATAGAGAAAACCTCTAAAGTTTCCGACAGCCCCATGGCGTATCCCCACCGGGACACTAAACTTGGTTGGTGGTGTTTGATCCCCCCGTAATGACTTATGGAATGCAGCGGCTCCTGGTGCAGCTGTTCTTATTTTATGTAGTTTGTTTGAGGGATTGTGTTTCCCACACAGAGCACGACTCTGCACATTGTTTAAGGGAGTCTGTTTTTCTGTTCATTCACTAAGCATTGGCACATTCTGCAGGCATTTGTCATGTCAATAACTCTTTCCGTGGGTGTCTTCTTTGTGTGCTGTGGGTTCCTTAAGGTTTCTGGGATCAACCCTATCCCAGGATATTCAAGTTGGCACCCCACATAGACACCTATCAGGAAGAAAGTGTCTATGTGGGTGCCCACTGGGGGCTGGCAGTTGACACAGTGGCTGATTAGGGAATCGCAGTTTAATGCTCCCTCAATAAATGCATAAATAGTGGTAGTTAGCATCATAACAGTTAAGGGCCAATAGCTTGCATTGGAAAACTGTTGGTCGGTGTGTGAATGAGGGTCTCCTGTCAGATACAGTATGAACTAATTGATACATTTTTATGGAATCCTAGGAGGAAAAACATTACATCATTGTGGAACATGACACAAGCATAAACAAATATATATCTAAAGGAAGCATTTTAAATCAATAAATGTTTATATATTTCATCACTTGCAGTAGTGATGCCATACAATGATTTAAGCCTGATTAAAATATCAGATTACATATAATGTAATCTGTTTCATCTCACGCGGATTATGAGGACAATGGCCGACATAGATTTATATCCCCCCACTGCCACACTAAACACTCCCTGTTTAGAGAACCCACACCGTTATTTTGAGTAATACAGCAGGATTTTTGGCATGGATTATTGTTTGAAATGTCAACTGATATCTTGTTAAAATCCCAAAACACAATTTCGGCCTAAATAAATAATAATACATAACTAGAAATGTGTTATTTAAATTTCAAATATAATGACATAAATGGGCCACTGTCTCATCACATGAATTAATCAATTAATACTATATTAAAAAAAACAAAAAAAACAGAGAATGTCGTTAAATTAACAGCTCCTCTGAATAATAAACAACTTTCTAAAATGTTCCAGGGGAGGGTGGGGGGCAGTGACCTCTAAGGATACGAATGCCCTGCTCAACTATTAATAACTATGTAGTTTTGCCAATTGGTGCCAGGTTTTATCAGAGCTCTCTCACTAAAAACAGGATCTACTGGAAACAAGGTGGATAAAAATAGTGAAGCTGAAAACATTATTTTCATTAAAATTGGGTGTTCCAAATCAACAACTATCGAGGCCAATGTGAAAACAGCGTAGAATGTGGTAATGACAGCTCAGCAAGAGAAAGCTCTGACGTCGTGAACGACAGAAACACCTCTCCACAAAGAGAGAAGGAGGGTGATTTTGCATCAGGTAGCTACTATAATAATGATTTCAATAAGTACAAAATACCTTTATTTAGTTTCCATAATTGTAGCAGAACGCTTTGATGAAACCGCAGAAACCGACCCCTCAAACGATAACGGGTCCCAAGGTGGGTAGATCTGCGGACGGAACGCTCTGGGGGGCCAAACGGCTCCGTGTGTACGTCCTATATGATCATTTTCCTGATAACGATGAAGCCATAGCCCCGCTTCTCCCCACCTCTGCTGCTCACTGCTGTAGCATGGTAGCTACTGCTACTGACCAAGCTACAGATGTTAGTGCAAAATCTACAGCTCCTCTACCACAACCATCAGCAACAAGTGGACATGGAGAACTACATGAACTACATGTTGCTAAATCCACCGCGGAGAATGAACAGAAGGGCAACCAGGCAACCATGACAACCATGCTCGGGGGGGTCTTCTTCGCTGCTTTTGGTGTATTTTGTGGTGGAAGTACAGCGCCACTTACAGGCCCGGCATATGTACTACAGCGTCTCTAGCGGGTCGAGCGGTCTCGTGTGAACAACACGTTTATTGAGCCGATTGCGTCTGAACGGAATACTTTTTTGACATCGAATTCGGTTCATTTTCGTTCATTTGCATTCCCGTGTAAATGGGGCCTGAGTGACACTGTTTCACAAAAGCCAATCAGTGGCGAGCCCCAGCTGTTGGCTATTTTTGGAATAAAACTTGCAATTTATTTTTTGTCTATAGGTTTCTAAATGGAGATAAGCCCCTCTGAAGCTTCTTGTTTTAGTGACGCGGCTAAACACAAGCAATGCAGCGGTTAAACTCGCGTGGGAAATGCAAGAGGAATCTTCGCCTCGCGTCTGATGTGAATGCACCATCAGAGTATTAAAGTATTGAGAATATTGAAAGAAGTCTTAAGAATATTTGTATGGGCATGCACCAATATATATTTACATATATGAGCCATCAACTTGCAGAGACTATGACTGATGTAATCGTGTTGACTTACCAACTGTAGTGAATACAGTGCAGCAGAAGAACAAGGAGCCATAAAAATCCCATTTTTTTGGAGACTGGAGCCATGTGGCCTTCAACCCACCCATATGTTCCTCCAGCACTAAAGAGACGTTATCTGAATCTGTAGAGAAAATATGTAGATATTTGGTGTAGAACAAATCATTCATTAAATAAAGTTAGTTGTTAAACGCTGTTTAATAAAGATACGCATGACTAGGTCCCAATCCATACATTTGTTTTTTTTAAGTATATATACAATTGAAAAGTTTGGTTGCACTAAAAAACTGAAATGTTGACTTCAACTAAATGTATTATGTCAACACATTTCACACTACAATATTAGGTTTAAACGATTCAAGGTTAGTAGGTTCAACTTAATATTTTTAGTGTGTACAGTGAAATTGGATGCTCACAGAACAGAAACTTACTGCTGAGGTTCTGGACGGTGGTGACGATCCGCTGCAGAAACTGCTGGTACTCCTGGTTGGGAGGGTCCATGTTCCCTCCTTCGATGTGCTCGAACAGGAGCGCCCCCAGAGCAGCGTAGGCCACCAGAGACAGGCACAGCAGGAGGTGAGGGAAGATCTTCCAGAACCGAGCCGCGCATTTTCTGCTCTCGGCCTTAGCACTTAATCCTTTCTTTATTGCCACAGACATCTTCTTGTTCTTCTTGTTCTTCTTGGTCCTCCTTCGCTGCCTCTCCCTCCTCCTCTGGCTCTCCCACCGCAGGCTCAGCCGCGGGGAGAGCAGCTTTGTGCCGCCTGTTGGCTGCCACTCAGTAAACACACACTATCATCCTTACACACATTACACAGGCCTCCTGGGAGTGTGTTACTGACGCCCTCATCTATTACTCCCATCTCTGACTGCCCAACAGA
Source organism: Dissostichus eleginoides (assembly GCA_031216635.1). Lineage (NCBI taxonomy): Eukaryota > Metazoa > Chordata > Actinopteri > Perciformes > Nototheniidae > Dissostichus > Dissostichus eleginoides. Next base: position 2,697,384 of record CM062278.1, on the reverse strand, counting down.
GTCAATTACACCATCATCATTGATTATTGATTATTATTATGTAGACAAGCTTCAGCCAGAATAATGAACTAGTGACATAGAAGGAGCCAAAATGCGTATTTGGCCTGTATTCATTATTTCAATTATAATCAATATTTGTTTAGACTGCACACGTTGTAGTCTACATGTTTATATTGTCGATAAAAGAAATAATGATCTGTGATTACTCACCATTACTGACAAGTTTAAAAAAGTTTTCTCTTGTATTTTGGGGAGAGAAAAAACGTTCGGTGATGTAATAAAGAAGGAGCGGGACAAACTGGTCAGAGAATTCAGAGGTTTTTTTCCAGATGAATTGCAAGAATTAAGGTTTAACCTTGAAAACCCTTATTTTGTTATCATCAATTGCAAGTAGGAGTGGTTTCATTGTATTTATTCCGCCTGTTCAGAAGTATACCGGGCTAGCTATGCCATGATGTGTTCAGGTCCTGCTTTGGTGATTGCTCATTGAATTTTCTATATTAAGCATCATATTTTTCAACCTGCCACACTAACGAGCCTAATATAGCCTCTTAGATACTTTTATAGGAAGTTTAGTTGTTTAAGACATCACAAGAGATCAGCTTTAGCACAGAATTCTTAATTTTTAACTTTATTATTAAAATGATTTGTAATAAGACATTGTTTCGACAACATAACAGTTAGTTATCAGATAATATCAGAAAATAAAAGCAATAGCAAAACAGTTTAATATGCATATTTTCTATAAATAGCATCTTCCATTGCAATGTTTGTAACTAAACCACAGGGGTGGACAGGTCTGTCGGGCTCCAGCAGAACATTAACTGTACTCCGATCCAATGTTCCTATGGAGGTCTCACTGCAACTGCAATTATTCCTCCTTAATCTCTAGAAACAAATGGTCTTGCCCCTGTCGTGCCCCCAGGGAAAACAGTTGCAGTATGATTGCTAAATTTAGTAAACCATGTGAGGGCCAATTGTGAGTCAGAGAACTGGGACCCCACTCTGTGAATACTTTGAGATGGCTCAGTAAACAGGCCGAAAGATTCTTTTTGAGATGCTACTTTTATCTTGTAAATGATTAAAGGTAAAGTTACCCCTTTAAAAGTGCACTGAGCTTCCAGGGAAATACTGAACCAAAGACAATCTATCCTTGTGCTTCATTTCGTGGTCGGACATGAGTGTCATGATGTGATATATATTTGTATAAATGGCCCAAAGTGCGATCAAACACCAGCCATAATAATACCTGGTTACATTAAATGAAAGTCTCTCTAATGTATAGAGGGTGTGATGTGCTGGATCGTGTCATATTTACTTTTGATCAACAAAGATTAACTCCCTCTGGAGGGAACACAGGGATTTTAGCCTTTGCAGACCATTTACATGCACAATAACCTATAGAACACACCACAGGAGAGGAAAAACCCCAAAAAGCATAATGATGTCCCTTTATAAAAGTAGCAGCATTATGTCGTGAAAATAAAAAATGACTGAAGTAGCTTCTAGTAATAACACTACTAAACTAAGCTTATGTGTACATATCAATAAGCAGTGGTCCAGGGAATGTTGGCTTCTCACTGGAACAGTGTTTCTGCTTAGCATCAGTGGAATAAACATTGTTGCTGCGATGTGGTTAAAATAAACAGCCGAGTCACTGTGCTCTGGGCCCTGCTCATCACTAACAGCAGCTCTTCAGAGGCCTGTATACAGAACATGTGCTCGACAAAGCTTTTAAAGACTCAGTCAGCTGTGTTTGTGTTACTGTGACTTATTCTGATATACAAGGCCTGCTAAATCACTGATGACTCTGTTTATGTTTGAGGCCCATTTTTCAAGACCACCCCCGCTAAGGGGAGCATCCCACCACTTCGGCAAACGTTACCTACAAGCAGAGGTGTAAAGTAACTAAGTACATTTACTCAAATACTCTACTTAAGTACAATTTTAAGCTACTTGTACTTTACTTGAGTATTTCAAATTTCTGCTACTTTGTGCTTATACTCCACTACAATTCAGAGGTAAATGGTGTACTTTTACTCCACTACATGTATTTAATACCTTTAGTTACTTTACAGATGTGGATGAATGATGTGAAATATAATCAAGTGTTAAATCAGACTTTAGTTCCACCTGGAGTAAATTCACAAGCTACCCTGCAGTATACAAAGTCATTCAAACTAGCTGCACCTTTACCAGCTTTGAGAACACTTTAATGATCAATCATTATAAAACATATCATATATATTATTCTGAAATGGACCAATCTGCACAACGACTACTTTTACTTTTGGTACTTATACTGATGATAATACTTTTCTACTTTTACTTAACACTTTGAATGCAGGACTTTTACTTGTAAAAGAGTATTCCTACACTCTGGTACTTCTATTTTTACTTAACTATAACAGTTGAGTACTTCTTCCTCCTCTGCCTACAAGTTCTCTGAATGTTTTAAAGAAAAAGTTTTAATGTTCAAAGAGTGTTTTAAGGATGTTCATTATTCAAAATAATGTTGATCTGTCCAATCTGCAATAATATTGGAAGTGTAAGAAATAAAATCAATATTTATATGGCGTAATTTAAATTAAATACACTGTTTTAATCTAAAGCTGTTTTATTCTGTAACAGGATGTTCAGACTCGACTTCCAGTTTTGCGAGTAAATACTGTTAGCTTCAATTTAGCATTAGCATGTGGCTAATATTACGTTCTGTGAAAGTGAATTTAAGGAGAAATGACACGTGGTGTTGCACACTAAACACACTGTCTTTAACCTTCACTTATTGACGATGCAATACTATTATTAGGGAATGTTTAAATGACCAAGAGATAATAGAATATTGTAAAAGTAACATCAGAAAAAGACAGGATGTGCCTTGGGCCCGCCCCATCGATGCCGGCCAAAAGGAGAAGACTACAGTTGATAAACACGTGAAGCAAGCCAGAAATCGACTTCTTTTCACCCCAGCTCACCGACGCGACCGGGACAGCTGATCAACGGGGGGAGGCAGCCACCCTTGCACATTTCATTGTATCATCGTTCTCAACACCGGCGCCGCACGAGTGGCAGCCTGTTACAGCAGCTCTTACTCACTCTGAGTAGTTTTCCTTATATTTACTTATTTATCTTATCTTTTAATTTTTATTGTATATACTTTTGTTTCACTTATACTTGCACTATGGACGTCAAGCTCATACTTTTTGCACTCTTTTTAGTATTTTTTCTGTTCACTACCGTGTCCGGGGTTTCCTCGTGCAGTGAACGTCCCATTGTTTAAACTCGGGATCAGCTGTTAGCCTTCCGTAGCATGACGATGCTAACCGGCGATAGACCCGCTGTTCCCCGCGAGCTGAGGAGAAGGAGACGGGGACGCCGTGCCGGGGCAAAGCTGCGAGCCAGGAGGAGACGATACAGACCTGTCCTTCCATCCATCATCATGGGGAATGTTAGATCTCTCCCGAACAAGATGGACAAGATCGCGGCGCTGACCCGGCATGAGAGGCAGTATCGGGAGAGCAGCATCCTCGTGTTTACTGAGACGTGGCCAACAGAGCTAACCCCGGACACTAACGGCCCGTCCACACAGCGGCATGTGTTGAAGCTTCAGCGCTTCTGCCCATTCACTTTGAATGGGGTGACGTCACGCTTCGCCGAACTGCATTGTGGGAGCGAAGCGTAGCTTTGCTCGCGTTGCTGGCTGCAAAAGTTGAGCAATGTTCAACTTTTGAAGCTTCGGCGGAAGCGTCAGCCAATCGAATCATATGCCAGTACAAGCTCTAGCCAATCAAACCGCATGCTTGTGTGTCCAGGGCGGGAGATTCATTTGATTGGTTGTTGGTCGAGTTTCATCCCCCCCCGCCGGCAAGCTTCAATGCTTCTGCCCATTCACTTTGAATGAGGTGACGTCACGCTTCGCCGAACTGCATTGTGGGAGCGAAGCGTAGCTTTGCTGGCGTTGCTCGCTGCAAAAGTTGAGCAATGTTCAACTTTTGAAGCTTCGGCGGAAGCGTCAGCCAATCGAATCATATGCCAGTACAAGCTCTAGCCAATCAAACCACATGCTTGTGTGTCCGGGGCGGGAGATTCATGTGATTGGTTGTTGGTCGAGTTTCAGCCCCCCCGCCGGCAAGCTTCAACGCACGCCGCTGTGTGGACGGGCCGTAACGCTACACTGGATGGTTTTCATCTGCTGAGGGCGGACAGGACGAGAGAGCGGTAAGAGGAAAGGAGGAGGGCTGGCTGTGTTTGTGAACAATAGATGGTGTAATCCAGGGCACATCACTATTAAAGAACGAATCTGCAACAGGGACATAGAGCTGTTAGCCGTTAGCATGAGGCCCCACTATTTACCTTGGGAATTCACGCATATTATCGTGATAGCTGCATATATTCCCCCCTCTGCCAACGCTGAAGAGGCATGTGACGTCATCAGCTCTACTGTAAGCAGACTGCAAACACAGCACCCAAATGCTCTTCTCCTGATCTCTGGAGACTTCAATCATGCCTCTCTCTCAAAAACTCTGCCCACTTTCAAACAATATGTTACCTGCACCACCAGAGGCAATAAAACACTGGACTTATTGTATCCCCACTTAGAAGATTTTTTTTTAAATGTTGACGTGAAATGCATCAATCTGGTGCACTTTGAGCACAACATGAATTTATGGATAGAGCTCTCAACACTCATATGAAAGGGAACTATACTTTTCAATAATCCAAACATCTTTAGAATATGATCACAACCAATAACAAATCATTTAAACTTGTTTATTCTTATCTTATGTCACCTATAGCATTCTTTCTTTTTATTTATGCATATTTTACTAATCAATCCCCTTTTAAACTGTTTTTTTTTTTTTTTACTGTACTATAGTACACATCGGAATGATTTCTTACTTTATTTTTTACAACTAGGCTATATTAAATAGATAAAGGTGTGCTCTCTCTAGCTCTCTCTCTCTCTCTCTCTCTCTGTCTCGCTCTTCTTCACAGAGGCTGTGTGCTCCTCCGTGGTGATGACGGCTTGCGTTAAAAAATAATAATATAAACATAGGCCTATTTGTAAAGTGGAGGGACACAAACGGGATTTCGAAAAGTGTCACGGTTAAACTCCTAAGTGGTGAGATGCCGCTCCACATTGCTTTTCTTCCCGACTGCAACGCTGTTGTGTGTGTGTGTGTGTGAGAGCATTTCACATGTGTGTATGAGAGATTTTTACATATGTCTGTAAATGATTTTGGTTTCAGTTGTGTGTGTGTGAGCAGGCTCGGATTGGCTATCGGGAGATTCAGGACTTTTCCCGGTGGGCCGCTGCCGTTGGTGGGCTGCTGGCTCTGGCATAGGTGGGCCGTGGACTTTCACAGCGCCGCTGTGCCGGTACCGCATCCGCCACCGCATCCGCCACCGCAAACACCCGCCGTTGCGAGGCTCCAGCGGGTCCAGCGTAGCGGCGCTGTGAAAGTCCACCGCCGTTGCGAGTCTGCGGCTGTAACAGTCCACTACCGCCCGCGAGGACCCAGGTTCGATTCCGGCCTGAGGTCCAAAAAATGTATTTAAAAAAAAAAAAATCTCCCATTCATCGTGTCCATTCGCGACCCACCTATCACATCTCTGCGCCCCACCAGTGGGGCGCGCCCCACACTTTGAGAAACGCTGCTGTATGCCAACACCAAGGATGCATACAGCTCATCCCCCCTTCCTCCCCTGGGCAGTTCACAACCTGGTTCACCTCCAGCCTGTGTACCAACCCTTGGTCCACAGACAGCCGGTGCCCACATGCACCGTGAAGAAGTGGTCTGAGGAGTCTGAGGAGGCCCTGAAAGACTGTTTTGACACTACTGCGTGGGATGTGTTCACTGACTCTCACGGGGAGGACATCAACAGCCTTACAGACTGCATCACGGATTACATTAACTTCTGTGAGAAAAACGTCGTACCCACCAGGACTGTACGGTGTTTTCCCAACAATAAACCCTGGATTACCCCTGAAATAAAGGCTCTCCTGAAGGACAAAAAGAGGGCCTTCAGATCTGGCAACAGAGAGGAGCTGAAGACTGTACAGAGGGAGCTCAGGTGGAAAATCAGAGAGGGGAAAAACAGCTACAGGAAGAGGATGGAGGAACAGCTGCAACAGAGGAACATCAGCGGAGTCTGGAGAGGCCTGAAAACCATCTCTGGCTACAAAGAGCCAGACTCCCAGGTCCGTCAGTGGGCGACTTGAATAACTTCTTCAATAGATTTGATCAGTCATGTGCATGAAAGTACCTGCTCTCTAGCAGGGACTGAAAAGGGGAGTGGAAAGGTTCTCATGAACTAAGTTCTAGTTCCGGATTTCTTTGGTGTGAACGCACATTTTCGGAACTATATCGGAACTATACTGGGAAAAGTACTCCGTTGTGAAAGCGCCTATATTGTCCCCACTGCCTGGAAATGGCCCTGTCACCTCTCCCACCTCTACTCAGCCCCCGGCCATCAGCTCACAGACACCTCCAGATGGCATCAGCTCGAGGCTCCTCAAATCCTGTGCAGACCAGCTGTGCGGGATTGTGGAGCTTCTATTCAACCTGAGCCTGAAGCAAGGGAGGGTACCACAACTGTGGAAGACGTCCTGTGTGGTACCTGTGCCAAAGACCCCTCACCCCAAGGAATTCAACAGCTACCGCCGGTGGCGCTGACATCACAGCTGATGAAGACCCTGGAGAGGCTGGTCCTTGGACAACTTCGGCCCCTTGTGAGACCATCAATGGACCCGCTGCAGTTCGCCTACCAGCCTGCCATCGGGGTGGATGACGCCATCATCTACCTGTTGCAGAGGTCCCTCTCCCACCTGGAAAAGGCTGGGGGCTCTGTGAGGATCATGTTCTTTGATTTATCCAGTGCCTTCAACACCATCCAGCCCCCGCTCCTGGGGGACAAGCTGCAGCTCTCGGGGGTGGATCACCACCTCACCTCCTGGATCCTGGACTACCTCACCAACCGTCCACAGTACGTGAGGACCAGGGAGTGTCAATCAGACACCATCATCAGCAGTATGGGGCCCCCCCAGGGGACGGTGCTGGCACCGTTTCTCTTCACCCTCTACACTGCAGACTTCACCCACAACACTGCAACCTGTCACCTGCAGAAGTTCTCTGACGACTCCGCCATCGTTGGCCTCATCTCCAACTAGGACGACAGGGAGTACAGGGAGCTGACGCAGGACTTCACCTTCTGGTGCCAGAGGAACCACCTCCAGCTCAACGCAGCGAAGACCAAGGAGCTGGTGGTGGATTTCAGACGGCGCCAACACTCCCCCCGACACCAGTGAACATCCAGGGAGCGGACATTGAGATTGTGAAATCTTACAAATACCTGGGCGTTCATCTGAACAATAAACTGGACTGGACTGATAATTGTGCTGCTCTGTACAAGAAGGGACAGAGCAGACTCTTTCTGCTGAGAAGACTGAGGTCTTTCGGGGTGCAGGGGGCACTCCTTCAGACATTTTATGACTCTGTTGTGGCATCAGCCATTTTCTATGGTGTGGCCTGCTGGGGCAGCAGCATCTCGGCTGCTGACAGGAAGAGACTGAACAGACTGGTAAGGAAGGCCAGCTCTGTCCTGGGGAGTCCTCTGGACACTGTGGAGGTGGTGGGAGACAGGAGAATGGCAGCCAAGCTGTCCTCCCTGCTGGACAATGTGTCACACCCCCTCCAGGACACCCTGTCCTCACTGTGCTACTCCTTCAGCGACAGGCTGCTGCACCCCCGCTGTCTCACGGAGAGATACCGCAGGTCCTTCCTTCCTGCAGCGGTCAGACTGTACAACCAGCACAGCCCCTAGTAGACCCCCCCCCCACACACACACCACAACACAGACTATAACACCCCTTGCTGTTAAATACCAACAAACTATGTGCAATATGTGTTTATCCTAATGGAAATGTTTTTCGGCCACTGTAACACTGTTGCACCTGTTGGCCACCGTAGAATGCAGATCTCACAACATGGATTTTATTCATAATTTCAAGACAGGATTCATCATTGTAGCCACATTTTGTCAGCTAATATTAAGCATGCGGTCTGGTTCTCTAGACGTGCATGACTGTTCAAACAGCATACACCCTACTCAACCCCCCCTTCCCATCCTGTCTCCTCACAGGTCACCGTGTCCTGCTTTAACCCCCCCCTTCAACCTTCCTCGCTCCGACAGGTGAATTTCCTTATTTAAACAGCAGCCTCAGATCCTGGCTCACTGATTCCTGTTACTCTTATACGTTTTTTTATTTTGTATTCCTGATGGAAACCTGCCGTCGTACTGGTGAGTCTACCCCTTTAACCAAACGCTTCTCAGCTCCCCTCAGAACACTTGCAAGTGAGAAGGGTTAGCATCTTTAGTTAAATCCACCTTCCACCGTCAGTGGGGATTATGTGACATATAATCAAGCTTTGAGCTACAGCTATTTGAGACTACGTTGCTTTTCCTGTGTTGTGCGTCGTAGGTATTATTACCTCTTATGGCAGGGTAAGCGTCACCGTCTCAACAAGGCCCACCTGCAAAAAAACAAGGTTAATGGTGGTTAGGGTGACCATATTTTGATTTCCAAAAAAGAGGACATGCTGCCCCCAGCCTCGAGATACTTAATGATACTCAACGTTTACTCAAAGATGCCTTATTGTTTTAAAGTATGCCTCCTCTGTATGGATATAAAATTATTATTTATATTATTTTACTGTATATAACACAATAATATCTCTCTATAACCAAAGACACACCAAACCAAGGTTACTCAACAATCAACATGCTTTATTATGCCTAGAATTATCTCTGACGAATCTCAAATGCACAAGAATAACTTAAACATCAACCTGTAACAAAATAATAGCTCTCTTTTCAAGTCTTACTGGACAAAAATAAATAACAAAATATATGAAATAGTAGAAAATAGAAAATCCAGCTTTAACAAATACTCTCTTTGTATCTTGTCAATGTAAACAATAAAACAGTAACCTCACAAAGATACTAATCTAATTATTTTAAAAGTGCACTATGCAGTTTTGGATTTACATTTGCATAATTGCCATTAGTGAACATAACATAACATAACATTTGATTACCTAAATCAAACCAAACACGTTTTGAGGCACCATGAACCAAATATAAGCCCTTTAAATGTTTGTAAACACAATTCCAGGCCCTGTCATTGTAAACAACCACAGTGAAACGACAACTTTTCACATATTTCTAGCTTCAAACAGTTTTCTAGGGTCCCAATTTAAAATTAAAAGTTTAAAGTTTCTCTCCCACAGCTACATAGCTTTCTCTCTCTGCATAGCTGCATACTTCAATCTTCTTCATCCTGCTTTTCTTCTTCATCCTCCTTGTCTGCCCATCGATATTTAGCTGTGGAGCTGATCTTTCCCAGCAGTTTTCGGTTGCTCAACAAATAAGCATGAAAGTCTTTGCAAGACATGTCTTTCAAATTGTATTGCACAAATAGAATCCCCTTCAGTGACTCAACAGACAGCTGGTTCCTCTCCTTGGTCCACTGGCTCTGCATCAGTGAGAAAACCCTCTCAACATTTGCATTGTGAGAGGAAAGTGCAAAGACAAACTGTGCAATCTTCAGTAGTTCTGAGTAACATGCAATGCTTTTGGCCTTCTCAAAATATTTGGTCCACTTCTGGTGCACCTGCAGGCCACTGAACTCCTCATCACGGTTGCACCTTTCTGTGAATCTCTTCAGATTGGTGACCTGGTCAAAACACTTGACATCATCAATTACCACCCCCTTCTCTCCTAGGAACTTGATGCAGGCCTCCACATCATTCCACTCTGGTGGCTCACTCAGATCCATCCACGTGAATGTGGAGAACTCTTCCATGGGAGTCATCCACTTCTCCAGATACTCCAGACATGTACTGTACAGGCCTTGCACATCAGCACAGAACTGGTCATATTCCTTACCAAGTCCATCACTACGCTTTTGTGCCAGTAGTCCCTTAACTTTAAGGGACATGAAGTTGTTGCTCTTGCGTTCAAGAAGAATGGTGTGGATGCTGTTCATTATTTTCTTTACCTCCATAATGGAGTTCTTCTCCTTTTCCATGTCTTGAATGTGGGTGTGGAACGCAGACATGAGTGAGTGCATGTGCCAGAGGTAGATCTCACTGAATTCGTTTTCAAAAAACTTCTTGATCACTATGGGTGGTTTTTGCTGAGACAGAAAGAATGCCTTTAAGGCTGGAAACATCTGTATCATCCTCTCAATGCCTGGGAACAATGACAGCCACCTTGTCTTGCTGTGAGAAAGCATCCTTCTGTATACAATGTCAACAAAATCACAGTACTCCTTCAGGCTCTCAGTGCGCACAGTGTAAATGTGGAAGTACTGGTAGATTTTGAACATGATATTCTCAAGGTCAATATCTATTGTGTCTCCCCCATGATGAACACAATTATTCAATATGTGTGCTAAAGTAACCTGTTTCAATAATTATAACTTGTTTTAATAATTATAACTTTGTCTATGTAAAATGTATACTTATGAAACTAGACCAAGTGTTCTTATTTTCCTTTGTTTGCTGTGGTCAATTGTGTGTGCGTTGACTTAGGAATGTAGAGGATCCAGTCGGCCCCCCCGGGGTTTTAATGGCCCGGATAGGAGCATGGGGGGGTTGTAGGAGAAAGGTAATAAAACTGACACCATTGAGTCTATGCAGAGATTGTTCTGAGAGAAAGATTGGGATGCAGAGTGGTACGGCCAGGTGCTGAGGATAAACGAAGATAAGGATTGGTATCTCACCCCCGTGCGACCCAGAATTGTTTATTTTATGGCTGCCATAAAGATGACCTGGGACTGATCGGCGGCGCAGGAGATCCAAAGTTCCCACACTTATGGCTGACTCACTCTGATTCGCTGTTTAGACCTCGTCGATGGCTGACTCACTCTGATTCACTGCCTAGGGCTCGCCCAGGAGTGAGTCCACCAATGGATGAACACCTAGGGAGGAGCAACCGACACAACTCCTCCCACACAACTCCTCTCCGTTTGTGGGGATAAATATTGTGAATTCTGTACACTCGCGGCCTTTGTTCTGTCTGACTGTCTGATACGTACATCGCACGGTGGAAGAGCTGAGGCCCGGAGTACTTCGTTATATAAGTACTTCGTTATATTGTACTGTTGTTTCTACCATTAAATCAGCTTATTGTTTAATCTCATATCTCTGTCTGAGCCGTTCCTTTTTACAGCAGACCACTCATCAAACGAACAGCGCGGAGCGGGCTCGAACCTTCAACAACTGAAGGGTGCTCAAACCCAACAGTGCTGGGCAACCCACACCGATCAGAGTGTTCTTCTGCAGCAACCTATTCAAATTTGCTAACACATTCTTTCCCCCTTCATCACGTCGGATTCCTCCAAAGTTTGTGTTGCAATTGTCGCCAGTTTGTTTGCCAATGTTTCAATGAGATATTGTGCAATGGTTTCTGCTGTCTCATTTGGTGTGTCTTTAACCTCGATTAATTTTGTTTGCATGCCACCCCTCTTCCAGTCAAAGTACTGGATTATGATTGGGATTATTTTCACTGCTCCGTGGTTACTCCCGTCTGTAGAAACACCACAGTACTGGATTTCTTTGAGTGCTTCATGTGCGACATCAATCGAGTGGGACGCTATAACACCATTGACAATGGCTTCGGTTTTAGTGCGCGCACTACTGAATTTTTTGGCAGTGTCAGAGTCTGGAAATGCTTTTTTTAGCAAGGCACTTGTGCAATCCATAGATCTGTAGCTGTTGTGATGTTTCACAGTGTGAAATGCAAACGCACCCTCCGCTGCATTTACAGCATCCTCTGTTTTGCCTGGTCTAACAAAGAAGTCTGTCAACTTTGCCGACAAACTCTCACCTTGCACAGCTTTCCTATGTTTGTCTGTGTCCATGTGCGCTTTAAGATCGCCTGCACCTTATTGGACACACACACGTATGTGCAAGCTTTGCACACGGTGCACTCCGCCTCCCATTTGTTCCGACCGGGTCGGTACATTTGGAATTTCTTCTGCAATTCATCTGTAAAAGTACATTTGCGCTTTGGCATTGTGAATGTGAGCTGCGGTCCGCTCTGTCCCCTTCCTCTGTTTGTGTGTCAGCGTAGTTGTAGAGCCGCCAACAAAGCTTCAGACTCAGGGATTACGTCACACACGCAACAGAGTACCGTAGTATTCTGTGCAATGCGCCAGTCAATTTAAGTACATGCAAACGGTCCGCAAAACCCGGACATTTTCATGAATTTATAAACCCCCCCCGGACGACCCGGACAGGGCGTGAAAAGAGGACAAGTCCGGGCAAAAGAGGATGTTTGGTCACCCTAATGGTGGTATGGCCCTTCCCAACTTCTGTTTTTACTACTGGTCAACAAATCTGCATCGCTTTACATTTTGGTCTCATTTCCATGACCACCTCGATCCCCCAAACTGGGTGGCCATGGAATTGCACTCAGAGGATAATATATCTATTCTTGCATTGCTTGGATCCAAACTTCCACTATCAATCAAATCTATCAGAAACCCAGTGGTTAAACAATATTTAAGGATATGGGTTCAATTTAGGAGGTACTTTGGCGTGTCTGACTTTTCCCCTCTGAGTCCCATCATACAAAATCACTTATTTAAACCATCCATTTTAGATTGCGGCATTTTAGAATGGCGCAGAAAAGGAATCACTCGTATTAAAGATCTTTTCATAGATAACACTCTGGCATCATTCGAGCAGCTGAGCAAAAAATGCAATCTCCCTAAATCTGATTTGTTTAGATATTTACAAGCAAGGCATTATATGCTCTCTCAATTACCCAGTCTTTCTATATCTACCGATACAACCGTTGTTGATACTGTCCTCTCCTTAAACCCGTCCCAGAACAGACTTATTTCAGCCCTCTATAACAAGGTGTCAGATCTAAGGTGTCTCTCCACAGATAAGCTCAGGGCAGCATGGGAGGTGGATATGGGCTTTTCTCTTCCAACATGGACTTCTATACTTAAACTGGTTAAATCAACTTCTTTATGTGCACGTCACTGCTTAATTCAGTTCGAAGTGGTACATAGAGCTCCTATTTCAACGGTCAAACTATCCCAAATGTATCCTGACGTTAGTCCAAACTGTTATAAATGCCAAACTGCAGAAGCCTCTCTCATTCATATGTACTGGTCCTGCCCTCGCCTCAGCATGTACTGGACAGAGATCTTTCAAACTTTATCCCAGGTGTTCAGTACTGAACTGGATCCAAATCCTCTGGCTGCCATATTTGGGGTTCAGTCAGACAACTCTGAGTTTCTTTAACATGTTTAATAGAAGCAGCATATAGTTGAGTTTGGCGTCTAGGCTCGGGCCTCATCACTCCACAGATATACATAGTACGATGAGTGATGATTAAATAACTAACCCCCCCGAGCCTACAGGTGGAAGCTGGGGTGGTGGTGGGGCAGGCAAGCAGCAGCGACGTGGAAGTAGCTGCAGCAATAGCAGCAGCAAGCAATGCATAGAGAGATGTCTGGCAGGTTAAATAGAGCGGCATATTAAGGAGACTCTGTTTGGTTGGTTGTAGAGTGGCAAGGGGCGTTATGTATGAATGCAGCTAAGTGCTCGAGTTGACTGCCTGAACTAGCTCGCAGGCTACGCCCCATTTCAGTCAGACAACTCACGTGTTTCTTTAACATTTTAACGTTTATTAGAAGCAGCATATAGTTGAGTTTGGCGTCTAGGCTCGGGCCTCATCACTCCACAGATGAGTGATGATTAAATAACTAACCCCCAAAACTGCGTGGAGATTAGATACTATCCCCCAAAACTGCGTTGCCCGAGCCTGACGCTGGTGATGTAAGTCTGATAAGTAGAGGGCCTGGCGAGCTGCCACGTGGCCATTCCCCCTAAGCACAGCGGCTTTAAGGGGAATATACTACTTAGTGAGACTGCTATGTGTCGGCCTGAGGAATAGCCCAGAGCCGATTCTTAGGTTAAGAGGCAGTCTTTATCATTGCCTGGAGGACGTGCCTTCTTAAGGCCCTTGAGGAGCAAATGAATGAACTCTAGCGTGGCTTTATACTTAGCACTTGAAGATTGTAGGAATCGAATGAAAATACAATTAATGCATGAACAACTATTATATCTATTGCATAAGTACACAGAGGAGGTTGGGACAGAAGAAGATAAAAGTACCAAGCTGAATTGTATGCTTTGAATCATGCTCTTGGTTGGAGGCAGAATATGGGAAATCCTTGAGGGGCTTGACGTGTAGATCCAGTCATTTGGTTGAACGAAGGGCATGGCAAGCTGGTGGGGAAAACCACTCATTGTGAAATCCCCCAAACCAGCAGAAGGCGCAGGATCTGTAAGTAACTAGAGAGGATCTGAAGACACCGCAAGGTCATTATAAAAGAATGAACATAACATTCAACTCGTCGCATAGTAGAGGGGCTAAGAACCAAAGATCTGAGCAATAACCATCTCTAAGGTTGCATTCACACCGAATAGTCCGCGTCTTTACACCAGACGCAAGTGTATTACATCCGTTTCATTTGCAGAAGGTTGGGTTTGCGTTAACCCAGGCAACCTCAGAAGGACTATGATCTGTAAACTAAAGTCATTGTACGGAGATGCTTTTTCAACAATTGGCGGGACATTAAACGGGTAAAACGCAGATCCCAGCCATTTCTACTGTAGCCTGCATCATGGAGCATTGGCAGGTTATTTTCATGCTGCTGTTAATCTGGAGAGTGTATCAACAGACTCTGCGGCCGGCGCATAGGATTATAAATCAGACAACGTACATTAAAAACATTATAACACATATAATGAAAGGACGTTATGCAGTGAGGAGGTTTCACCGATGACAGGTGGCTCTGATGTGATTGTACCACTGCCTTTTCTCTGTACACAGGGGACCAGTGAGGTAAGCAGTCACCAGAATGAATGCATGACCCTATAGGTTACTGGATGTTGCACACAGCATAGATAGCAAAACAAGGCGATGACGCGCAAATAGTTTGTTTCCCATGTTTTGATGTGGACTGCGCCATACCAGCAATGAACCGCTCCAGAGTTTACTAGCGAGCAACCCGAGACCACCTCTTTTATGCGGAGCAGAGGTATCGGACTGCTTCCACACCAATCCAACGAACCGCATCAAGGGGTTAATGCTCCAGGGTCCGATTCAACAGTACTAAACAAGGCAGGTAGCCACCTAAGACTATGGTGCCTTAAGGTTTGGACAGAAAGGCTAGAGCTAGAGCTTGTTCCTTATAAATATAAAACATCTCTTTTAGAGAGACTACCAGTGGGAGACCATAATTGAAGGCAGTAATCAGTATTGAATGTATTACAAGTCTAATATGTAGTATAACGTAGAGCACTTTGAACACTTGGAAAAGCGCTAAATAAATAACATGAATTGTAATTATGGCTGGTCTGATGCGGGACAGCTTGTCTGGTGGCAGTGAAGCTTGCATCAGCACACTATCGAGAATGATACCGATAATTCTAGACGTGTGGAGCCTAGGGCTTCCAGTTCCTGTTCTGAAAGAGGTAGGCCTAGCTGTTGAAAAGTTTTAACTGGGAAAGTCAACTACTAGGAAATGGTTAAAAGATGGACACGTGGTGCTTGCAGGTGTTGTAGAGAATCCAGCATAATGCTTCTGACGAGGTGTCAAAGAAACGTGGGCTACTACGGCAACCAAATGCACATTTGAGTGTAAAACCTTAAAATATATATGCCACAGAAGGCATCTGTGATGTCTGCTTTCCCTGCCATGTCATCTACAGAGCATAGAAACGGGAAAACGTCTTTAGTAGTTATTAATACTCTTGACAGAATAATCGTGAGGAACTAACGGATCAATAAAGAAACGTTGCTAGAATATTTCCTCCTAGCACTAGGCTAGGGGCCTGTCATGTTTTTAAACGTTTAGATAGCAGCACGTGTAATACTCCTGGCTCGTTCACTGCAAACTTCAGTCTTGAGTGCAGGTTTTTACAGACATGGGTCCCTTTGGGAGCCAGCATAACCTGCTAAGAAACCTTGATTTAAACCTGTGATAAGGTAATTGACAAACATCTGTGATTTTAGAAAGAGCTTTGGAAACGATTTGCAGCATGAAGCCTCCTGAGGCACACCCAGCAAGGGGGCAGAATATTGCAGGTAGAGCTTAATTCCTGTGGGGAAAAATCTTTCTTTGGTAGGTGATTAAATGTACATGGCCGCTTGGCAGAGAAGGATTCATGGTATTCATAGAAGAGCCACTGTAGGAGAGATCGAAGTCTAAAATGATGGTCAAAAATGTATCGAGCTTCCTTTCATATTCACGTAACGGAAATTGATTTTATTTATTTCCATTTTTAATTTAATTGATTTATAGTATATACTAGTAAATACTTATAAACTTACAACTTCTGTATAATTGCTTCAAATATGACTTACTGCAGGCCAAATATTTCCATAATAAAACATTGCTTATGCAGAATTGTATTATATACCTGCTAAGATGCAGAGGTGGGACCAAGTCATTGTTTTGCAAGTCCGAGTCAAGTCTCAAGTCTTTGCGTTCAAGTCCGAGTCAAGTCTCAAGTCTTTGCGCTCAAGTCCGAGTCAAGTCTCAAGTCTTTGCGCTCAAGTCCAAGTCAAGTCTCAAGTCTTTGCGCTCAAGTCCAAGTCAAGTCTCAAGTCAGGATGAGCAAGTTCAAGTCAAGTCCAAGTCCTAAACTTTGACAAAACGAGTCTTAAACAAGTCATTATGTGCTTTTCACCAAAATGTAATGACATCGATCAACAGAATAATACTTAATAATTAAACTGCTCTTTATTAGTCACATTAATAATTTAATCATCAATTTTCTCTCTGCTAGTAAAGTAACGTGTTTTTTTCTATTTAAAGAGGGATCAGTAAGGTAAGGCTACCGTGACGGTTTGATTCAGAAGGAGTTTAATGTATAAGATCCCTGATGTTAAGGTAACCAGAATGTTTATTTCCACTGTGTACAACATGTTATAAGGGACCCACAATCTATCTTTATGCAAGGGATAATGTGCAGCGAGGCGGTCTCTATGGGGAAAAGAACACCTGAATCTAGATCCCTCTGGAGGTGGTACTTTAAGTATATTTTGATGCTAATACTTTTGTACTTTTACTTGTAACATTTTGAATGCAGGACTTTTTATTGTAACCGAGTATTCCTACACTCTGGTACTTTTACTCAAGTACAAGATCTGAACTTCTCCCACCTCTGACAATAAATCCTGAGTGGTTACCAAAAAAAAACCCTGCTCTGAAGGTAATTTTCATTTTACAAATCCTGCACTCAGCTCTGCTTTCTCCAATATCATTTAAATGCAGCCTGATGCTGCTTCTTTTTTCGGTTTTCGCTAATTTCTTGACTTTTTCCGACGCGCTTGCATTTAAATCCGGCTCCCCGTCTCCCCGTCGCTCTGTGTAGCTGGCCTGTACCACTACACCTGCTGTCTTTGGAGCGTCTGCCCCCCACCCTTCTTTCACATAATGGTACCCGCACCTGCCTGCAAGGATTCTCAGCAAGAGTAGAAGTGGCTGAAGATTCTGCTCTCCCCGACTGGAGTCTGCTCTTTTAGCGGCATCTCGCGATCGGCGTGTTGGAGACCCCTGAATTAAAGTATCAAGTCACCTCAAGTCAGAAGGCTCAAGTCCAAGTCAAGTCCCGAGTCATTGGTGTTCAAGTCCAAGTCGAGTCGCAAGTGTTTTGTGATTTTGTCAAGTCGAGTCCAAAGTCATCAAATTGGTGACTCGAGTCTGACTCGAGTCCAAGTCATGTGACTCGAGTCCACACCTCTGCTAAGATGCGATTCCTGAGGAATTGCTGCTGCAGGGGGCAGGAAGCTAGAACCCGTGGCTGGATCTGGGACTCCAATTCCCAGAAGGGGGTGTGACGTCAGCGGGAAGCAGCACAACGTGGTTGAATGCGGAAGTAGAAACATTTGTTTACATTGCAGGCAGAGGAAATCGAGTTTGTTTAAGGGAATATATCGTGGAATTAAAGGCTTCAAGCACTGATTTAACTTCGAGAAAGTAGGACAGGATGGCAGGTACTTTGGGAATGCCGGAGTCAGCTTGCTCCTGCCTTTTTTGGTGTTTAAATACCCGCCGACCGAGAGACAGTGCGACTCTTAGCTGACACTTGTGAAGAGAAGGGTTGTTACCGGTGCTGGCGTAGAACTCGGGACTTCCTCTGGCCCAAAGGATATTAAAAGCTTCTCAAGAATGAGGACGGAAGGGACACCCGGATGTGTGTCGTGCGGGAGCTGTGGCTCGTTCCAGCGGCGTCTGAACCATGCTCTGAGCTAGCCTGTGTTTCGGGAATGAGGCATTTCTTACGGCTTCTTGCGTATGATGATTCGGTTCCAGAGTCGGTGATAGCCATAGACATTTGCAAGGACAGCACCAGCAGGCAAGCAGCAGCGACGTGGAAGTAGCTGCAGCAATATCAGCAGCAAGCAATGCATAGAGAGATATCTGGCAGGTTAAATAGAGCGGCATATTAAGGAGACTCTGTTTGGTTGGTTGTAGAGTGGCAAGGGGCGCTATGTATGAATGCAGCATAAGTGCTCGAGTTGACTGCCTGAACTAGCTCGCATAGGCTTCGCCGTATTTATAGGAAAGGAGATACATTTAACTGCAGAACGGCGTCGATCTCTGTCCTTTGCTCTCCTCCGAGCTAGTCGAGCAGTGTCCCGCCCACTCACTCACAGTGGTTGAAGGACGCTATGTCCTGCATGAAACTTGAAAAGATCAGATATTGCATTCCACACTCTGTAAAACCATCTGCTATTGGTATAGCTTATCTGCAGCATATGTATGTATGTGTGTATGTATACAGTAGATGTGGATGATTATAGGTATTTGCTGCATGTATGTATATGCACAGGGTTGGGAGGGTTACTTTGTAAATGTAATCAGTTACTGATTACCGAATACATGGCTCTGAAAGTAATCCGAATACAGTTACAGTTACGTGTCTTAAAAAATTAACGTAATCAGATTACTTTTAGATTACTTTTGGATTACTTTATTTTTCCATAACAGATGGGTATGTTTTGGTGTACAGGAGACACAAAAAGCAAAAGGAAACTGAACGTGTTTTTACTGTTTTAATGGCTTATCAAGAGCACAACTGAAACATAACATCTGAAACCATGTAACAACATAATAAACTTTTTGGGGATGCAGCTTGGGATGTGAGGAGTGAGGGACACGGCTTAGAACGGGCGTGTCGCCTTCTGTCCTGCCAGTGTTGGCAGGACATGAATTAAAATGTCGAACTCGGACTTCATTTTAAGGACATTTCGGCCAGGGGTGTAGAGCTATATTTGTTTAAGCACCGGATTGGCAAAACAGGAGAGTGTGTGCAACAGTCTGCCTTGATCTATGAATTCATGTCCGTGACACTCACAGTATCTGCTGCCCGCAGCTGTTTATAGAAGGAAAACCTCCTTCTCTTCATGAAATCTCTGCAGCACCAGGAGGCAGCGCGAGGGTTAACTCAGCCTCTGAGAAGAGGAGCGTGCAGTGCCTTTCACACACCGCCTTTCACACACCGCCTTTCACACACCGCCTTCACTGTGTTTACCTTCAGAATCATTAGAAAGGCTAAAGAGCGACCGCAGGCTGATGTGTTTTAACCACACACACCTCTACACACACACACACACACACACACACACACACACACACACACACACACACACACACACGATTTAAACGCAGACTTTTGTTCTCCATGTTTCGTTGTTATTGTTTCACTGAGCGGACGCGCACATTTTTTTCAAACGCTCCCTTTTTTGGTCCATCTGCGGCAGTAACAGGTTTTGTGCGCTGTGATGATTCGGCTGCACCTTTAGTAATGAATATTAAATGTTGTGAGGAAACCTTTCCACCAATAATTCCAATAAGTAATCCAAAATGTATTCACTTCAGGTTTACGAAAGTAACTGTAATCAGATTACTCGTTTTTCAAATGTAACGCGAGCTGAATACAGTTACTTGATTTTTGTATTCTGATTAGGTAACGCCGTTACATGTATTCCGTTACAACCCAACCCTGTATATGCATATGTATTACATGCATATATATTCATTTAATAATGTTCCTGGTAAATAATCGTGTGTATGAAAAATCGTGTGTATGAGGCTCACTGGCAGTGAATGAAGGGGATTACTTTAGCCGTGGTTATTGTTTGTTTGTGTTCTTTGTAATTCTTTTCTCTTTGTACATACAATCAGTACAGACCATTGTCTCATTTGTATGCATATATTTGCTTTCCACTTCTAAATGACAAACATTACTTATGCATTGTTGAAACGCAATAAAAAGATTTTTGATCAGAAGCACAGTCATTTCAACAGAAACATTTTCATAAAATGTAATTCAATGCCATCTGGACACAGAGGGCCTTGATAACATAAAAGCTTTATGTCACACTTTAAATCCATTAACACAGGCTAATTCCTAGTCTGGAAGTGATGCTCCAGTCAGACAATTTTTTTGCAGTGATACTGTCCTCTCTCTTTTACCACTCAAAGCCTGTATTTGGCCAGCGTTGGTGCCAGATCCTCCAATTTAGAATCCGCTTTAAACTATGTTGTTAAACTCAGTTGGCAGTGTCTCTCAGAGTGTATTTTCAATACTCAGCACCTCCTACTCTGTATGTGACGTTACATTACATTTCATTTAGCTGCCGGTTTGATCCAAAGCAACCTACAATAGGTGCAATAAACCATGAAGATAAAAAGTCATAAGAAACCGTCAATTTCCTATGCTTCAAATAAGCCTACACTGTTAAAATTAAACATTGACTTGACAAGATAAGAGATCAACTCGAGTGAAAGCTGACCAATCAGAGCTCTGTGCACGGAGTTAAAAGCAACAGAGTCATATTCCAGGATAAAGGGAATCACAGTTTAAACTACAACATGCACACAACATTCGTGGGAAGCAAGCTTACTTAAATATCTGCCACAACACAAGTAACCGGAGCAAAGTAACTCAGAGCAATGCATAAAGTCAGCACTATAAGCATGATGCTGACGTATTGCATTATCATTCATATCATATCATCAAGGCCGCCTTAATGCACGGGCTGACCTGGGCTGAAGCCTACGGGGATCAGGGGCCTATCATGAGGCTGTGTGTGTGTGGCACGAGCGCATTTTTTGTGAGCAAGAGAGAGAGAGAGAGAGAGAGAGAGAGAGAGAGAGAGAGATTTGGGAAATGTATGTGTTGCAGCAGCATAAAAGGACATGGCATTGTACAATACAAAATTAAAAAGACAAGAAATAAACAAGAAAATATACAAGATATAAAGCAAGGTATTATATTTACACAAGTATGTGACTGATGGAATATTAAATACAATTAGATATTAGACTGAATATAAAAATGTAAAATGTACAGTATAGAGAGAAACTATGGAGCAGAGTTCTCTGCCAGCCAGAGGTGATTTGTTGTACAGACTTATTGCATTAGGCAGGAATGATTTCTTATATCTGTCCTTGTGACAGCGGAGCTGCAGCAGTCTGTTGGAGAAGGAGCTCCTGTCTGTCCAGCTGCAGGTGGAAAGGATGGGTGGGGTTATCTCTCTGTCCAGCTGCAGGCGGAGAGGATGGGTGGGGTTATCTGTCTGTCCAGCTGCAGGTAGAGAGGATGGGTGGGGTTATCTGTCTGTCCAGCTGCAGGTGGAGAGGGGGGGGGGGGTATCCATGATGGACAACAGCCTGTTCAGTGTCCTCCTCTCCACCACAGCTTCAAAAGTGTCCAGCTTAATGCCGATGACAGAGCCAGCTTTCCTGATCGTACATAAGGAGTTGTTTCTACAACAAGGTGGAGGAGAGTCCTCTCCTGTCAGACTGAGAGGATCTTATAACGTCAGCTCAGTGAGGTAAAGGACTCAGTGAGTGTTTAGATAGTTGACTTTAGTCTAAGAAGTTATCTCAGTGGGTCTCAAACGGTTTAGTCATAATTTATGTAAACAAGTATTTTCAAGGCACACCTTTTATATGATAATTATAGTTATAAAAAATAAGGGAAGGACTTCCGGTTTGACTAATGGAGTAGTACCCCGGGAGAGCTCTGTTGAAATCCTGTCTAATATTACAGTATACTCACTTAATTACGACAACTAACGTGTGCAAACGTGTCTAAAAGACAAACGAACATGGGGAAACCTACTAAGAAGCAAAGTCAGCCTGCAGATGACAAATCTTATGAGAGTGACACAGGGGACCGCATGGGAGCTAGCTAAAATGAGGAACATGCAGCTAAACTGTCCGTCCAACTCTCGGCTGACCGCGCCACCATTGACCGGCACGACCAGACAATCCAAGGCATGGAAGTGGCACTCAACGGCATGGAGGCCAGACTGCAAACTGTCGAATCCACCTGCACAGCCCTATCCAGGGAAAATGAGAGCCTCAAGTTTAAGGTGGACGACCTGGAAAACAGATCGAGACGCAATAATATCCGCATAACTGGCGTACCTGAAAAAGTTGAGGGCCCACAGCCGACCGCCTTTATGGAGTTGTTCCTTGCAGAAACGTTTGGTGCCAAAGCCTTTCCTTCCCCCCCTGCGGTCGACCGGGCGCACAGAGTAGCTACTGCCCGCAAGACGCAGAGCGACACCCCGCGCCCGTTCATCGCTCGGATCCACAACTTCCAGACCAAAGAGCGCATCCTGAAGCTGGCGAGGGAGGCCGGTCCGCTCTCTTTCCGCGGATGCAACATACACATTTTCCCGGACTACAGCGTGGAGGTATCAAAGAAAGAGCCACATACGCCGCGGTCAAATTGGAGCTGAGAAATGCGGGGCTCGGATACAGGATGTTTTTTCCTGCCAAGCTACAGGTCACTGACAAGAACGGACAGAAACACATTTTTTTCTCGCCTGGAGAAGTTTCCTCTTTTCTTCACAGCGGCCGTTCAGGTGCGTCCTCCTCACAGCCTATCCCATAAATGTGTCTAATAACTGTTAAATCACTGGGTTGATATTATAGATGCTTTCGTCTTTCTTGGTTGAATATATTTTCTTTATTATTATTATGGTCGGTATTTTATAACACTGTTTGGTAAGCGTCTTATGTGTGGAACTAAACTCGGGACAGTCACTGACATCTGTTGAAATGTCACTGTTGGTCCACACAGCGCTGCTCCTTTATTATACCTGCTTATGTCATGTCTCGCAAATTATGTTAGTTAGTTTTTGTCTTTGTCTAGTGATTTTCCCCTTTAGTTTTGAATAGTAACCTTCCCTCTCGTTTCAGATACTCTGACCTCCCTTCCTTGTGTGTCTCCCACTCCTGTGATTGTCGACCCCGCCCCTGATTGTTTCCACCTGTTCCCCATTACCTGGTGTATTTATTGTCCTCGTCTCCCTTTGTCCTGTGCCAGTTCGTTTTGTTCCTTGTGACTACCACCAGCATTAGCAATCCAGGATTAACCTCAAGCAGAGCTTCGAGCCACGTCTTGTTTAAGTATTTTTGTTGTTCATGCTCCTAGTGTTTTTCCTCTTTAAGAGTGATTTTGTTTTTGTACCACTATCGTTGAGCTTTGGTTTGAATAAAACCTTTTTTTTTGTTAAATTCTAAATTCTGTTGTGCATTTGAGTTCATACCCGTTTAATCAGTCGTAACAGTACAAACTGGCCTAAACATGAACCCAGCCGACTCTGAACAGCTGAAAGCAGCGCTTCGCTCTCAGGGAGGCCGCCTCGCTCAACAGGAGGATCAGTTAACGGCCATCCAGCAGGGAGTATCACACGTCACAGACAGCCAGAGGGAGTTCGAGTCATCTGTTACAAACCAGATTAACCACCTGGCGGGGCAGATCCACCACCTGCTCGCTCACCTCAAGGCTGAGCCCTCACACCCACCTCCGGCCGGACCCGAAGCGAATGCGGACCCGGCGCCCGCTTCCCACACCGTGTCAATCCGCCTGGCTCCGCCTGAGAAGTTTTCCGGGGAATCCCATGACTGCCGTCCCTTCCTGGTGAATTGCAGCTTACATTATAGCCAACTACCGACAGCCTTTCCCACGGAGAGATCCAAGGTGGCTTTTATGATTTCCCATCTCACCGGACGAGCGGCGGCGTGGGCTACAGCTGAATGGTCACGTGACTCGCCGATATGCGAGTCTTTGGGACAGTTTACGGACTCCCTGACGAACATTTTTGACCACACGTCCCCAGGCAGGGAAGCAGCTCGGGCCCTTTACAAGTTAAGTCAAGGAAGACGCAGTGTGTCAGACTACGCAGTGGAATTTCGCACCATCGCAGCCGATAGTGGCTGGAATTCTTCTGCTTTGTTCGATGCCTTTATTAATGGGCTTTCTGACCCTATTAAGGATCAGCTGGCACCCTTGGATCTGCCAGTGGAACTAGACTCTGTCATTGCCATGTCCATAAGGATTGATAACAGACTTGCTGAGAGGAAACGGGAGAAGGACAGGGCTGCACTACCCTATTTCCACCCTAGAGGGCACTCCTACTCTTCTCACTCTCAGGAGACTGCCATGCCACGTTCCTCTTTCCTTCCATCCCAGAGATCAGCGTCCCCCAACAAGGCCGAGGAGCCTATGCAGCTGGGACGTGCCAAGCTCTCCACGGAGGAGCGGCGGCGCCGCCTGCTGGAGGGAAGATGTTTTTACTGCGGTCAACAAGGTCATCTTCTCTCTGGATGCCCGGTAAAAGACGGGGCTCACCAGTGAAAGGGAGGGCACTGGTGAGCCGTCTTTCTACGGCAGACTCTCCTCCCCGCAAGTTGACCAACATAAAGGTAATCTGCCATGAAAAAAGTAACTCTCAAAAAGTGTTAATTGACTCTGGGGCTGACGAAAGCCTGATGGATTGGGGATTAGCTCATGAACTGAGACTTAATACTGAACTTTTGTCGTCCCCTTTGAAAGCCAGTGCTCTGGATGGCAAACTTCTATTTCATGTCAACCACAAGACCGAACCCGTCACTATCATGATTGATGATCATTGTGAACTCATGTCGTTTCACCTGTTTAATTCTGCTCAACATCCTCTCATCCTAGGTTCTCCCTGGCTAACCAAGCATAACCCCTATGTTGATTGGCGGTCAGGTAAAATTAAGAGGTGGGGGCAGAAGTGTTCACAGGATTGTTTTAAGTGTGTGGGAAACATGGCAGTAGGAGGGGTTTCTGGGGAATGTAGTACCGATCGGGTTACTAATACTCAACATAGCCTGGACTGCAAGAATCAAACCCCAGATTTAACTTCTGTTCCCCCCTGTTACTATGACCTGGCCAAGGTATTTTGTAAAGTGAGCGCCACCTCTTTTATTTTATTTTTTTTAGAAAACTTTATTTTAAATTATTTGGGCAGTACATGATATACAAGATTTACATTAATAATACACATTACACACAATGAATAAATATATAAATAACATAAAGAAAGCACGTTTATATTCCAATGAGACTCAGTTCAGTCACAGACTCAAAATGCCCCATGGCTGAGTCTGGGATTTGTCCAAGGATTTCCGCCCTTGCCTTTTTTTTAATAAATATATAAATAACATAAAGAAAGCATGTTGATATTCCAATGAGACTCAGTTCGGTCACAGACTCAAAATGCCCCATGGCTGAGTCTGGGAATGTCCAGGGTTTTTCTTCTCCTTAGTTCAGTAAGTATTTGTTTCACGATGGTGTCACTGTTTATTACTGTCTGATTTAGTATCATCTTGCATCTTGTTTTCCAGATTTTCATACATGTTATACAAATTACCAGCTGAAAAAGTTCCCTTTGTTTTATGTCCATCCCCTCGTCCAGAATACAATACATGATTGAGACATATTCTACATTGAACTGCAAGCCGATGCCCCGTAGGAGCGACCACACCTCCTCGGCTCTGTAACAGTCCATGAGGAGGTGCTGTAGAGTCTCGTCCTCCTCACAGTTAATCATGGGACATGTTCTAGTTTTGACATAGCAGCTCCATGAGACTACAGCTCTGACCGCAAGTCTGTTAACCGATATCAGCCACCTCACATCTCTCATGCTCTCCGATAACTGTTTACTTTTCACTAATTTTAAGACTTCGTTACCTTCGTCAGGTGTTAGGTTTTTGTATGTTATAACACCTCCATACTTGAAATCATTTACCATTTTAAAAATAACTTTATTCGGTAGTCCGATCCAATCAATCCCTAAATGCCGAAATTCAGTTGTAAAGTCACCATAAACTAATTTATAATATGGTCCGTTTCTAGCTCTGCCTCTTCTTTTGTTCCATCCCATTTCTCCATCCTCAACCCAAGGTGCTTTCCTGTTGATTGCAGCTGAGATGTTTTTTACAAAGGTAATTTTTAGTTTAATGCCCAGGTCTATGGCTCCCAGGCCTCCATATTCCCTACTTTTAAATAACAAATTACGTTTAGTAACCTCCCTTGTTGTACCCCACACCAAATTGACACACTGTTTGTTTAATTGCATAATTATTTGGGCTGGTGGGGGGAAAATGTTTGCTAGAAAGAGGATCTTGCTAAGTATGAATGATTTTATTATGTTTATTCTTGATTTATAATTTGTATTTTTATTCTCCCATTGTTTAACTTGTTCTTTGACTTCACTTAGTTTGTTCTCCCAATTGAGTTCAGCACAGTTGTCGCTACAAAAAGTTATTCCAAGTATTTTAATTTCTTTTTTCACTTGAATGTTTATGTCGCATTTGGCATCGTCGGTGCCGATCCAAACACCTTCAGTTTTGTTGTGGTTTAATTTAGCTCCTGATGCCAATTCATATAAGTTTAGGTGGTTTGCTAAAGCATCCATTTCTTGTTGGTTTTTTATAATAACAGTGACATCGTCTGCATAGGCGATGGCAGTTATTTTGGGCGCATGGCCAACTGGTGTTCCTGATATAAACCTGTCATTGTTTATTATTTTAATAATGGACTTATGGCTAGCACGTATAGAGCTGCGCTTAGAGGGCACCCCTGCTTAACCCCTCTCTCAACATTAAATGCATTTGTTAACACACCGTTTACATTTACACAGACACAAGATTTAAAATACAGACACTTAATCATGTTTATGAAGGCTTCAGGAAATCCGTAGGCCTTCATCACCGACCATAAGTAATCTCTGGATAAATAGTCGAAGGCTTTTTTTTGATCAAGTCCAATAATAAAAAAACCTTTTTCTTCTTTTGGTTTATTTATGATTTCTCTTAAAATGGATAAGTTGTCCCACATAAGGCGACCTTTTATAGCACATGTTTGCTCTTTATCTATTATTTGATCTAGTATATCTGTTAATCTATTCATTATTATTTTTGCTAGTATCTTATAATCAGTATTCATTATAGTTAAATGTCTGTAATTATCTATATCAGTTTCATCGTTTTTTTTATATAGTAGAGTCAAGACACCTTCATAAAATGAGTCCCCCATACAACCACTGCTGAGACCTTCATTAAACATAGAGGTCAGTAAGTTTAAAACATCATCAGATAATAGTTGATAAAACTCAGTGGGCAGGCCATCAGGACCGGGCTCTTACCAACATTCAGCTCTTTCACCGCCTGGATCACCTCGTCTTTTCTAATTTCACCGAGAAGGAAATCAAAGTCTTGGATGTTGTACGGAGGGATCGTTCCCAACAGAGTTTTAACACAGTCCGTTTCAATGTCTATTTTTGATATGCTTCAGAACATAAATCTCTTATCACTTCTCGTTTCTGTTTTTCATTATATACAATACATCCTTCTTGATTTTTTATACATTTGATGAATTTACTTTGAATTTGCTTTTGGTTGGTTTTAATGGCTTGTGCCAAGTTGCCTCTTTGATCTATTTCAGATGTTGTATGAATATTATATAATGATTCCTGGTTCAATTGATCAATTTCAGTTTTTAATTTAGATATATTTTCTTCTACCGTTTTAGTTTTATCTTTAATCTGCTTTAAATGGATATATTGTTTGATTAATGATTCATATTTAATATTTTTTGCTTTATTTAATTCTCTACATTTAAATTTGAAGAAACGTTTTAACCTGATTTTTTAATGTTTCCCATAATTTGATGTCAGAGTTTGTTAAACATCTCAATTGTAATATTTTTTGTATTTCCAGTTTTAATTCTGTTGAAACACAAGTATTTTTTAGGCACTGTGTGTTCAGTTTCCAGAAGCCTCTAGTGGAAGGGGCTCCGGAGGACAATGACGTTTGGACCAAGAGATGATCCGAGAAGTTATTAAAGATTGTTTTATAGTAAGTTACAGAGAAGTGATTCGATACATAAATCCTGTCTATGCGGGTTTTAGTTGTTTTGTCATATCTCGTGAAATCCATTCCAGTGGGATTCAGTGATCGACAGACATCGATTAGGCCTGCATCGCTGCAGATTTCTTTCAACAGTTTTCCTTCCGCCCTTAGTTTATAAACAGCTGTACTACTCTTATCTATGTCTTCTGTTACTGTGTTAAAATCCCCACCTAATATAATTTTATAACCCACTGTTAATAGTTCTCTAAGTTTTCTAAATAATTGTAACTTTCTTTTTGCCTCAGGGGCAGTATAAATATTAATAAGCCGGTATTTTTCATTTTTATAAAAACAATCCACCATGAGCAGCCTTCCTGGGATTATGTCCCTTCTTCTAATAATAGTTATGTCTTTTTCTTTGAAGAAAATGCCAACTCCGTCAGCTCTATTTTCTCCGATGGATATAATACTTTTACCCTTATGCCACCGTTTATACACATCGTCAACATCACTGGTGGTATTCAGTCTAAGTTCTTGCGTAAAGAGGAAGTCATAATTAGTGTCTAATAAATATTTAATTTTCCTTTCGCGAAAGTCCTTAGACTGAACACCACGTCTATTCCAGGTAGCGACATTTAAGAAGCTCATCTTGGTTTATGAAATGAATTACTAAGATGTATCTAAATTTGCCCGTTTTTCTTTTGGGTTCAAGTTTGTACTTGCAGGTCTCTTTGGGTTCTGGAAATTCCGAAGTTGGTGAAAAAGACCCCGAGTTACTCTCAGGGGGTGAGTAGAGGGGCATGCTGACTCGCTGACCAGCTGTAAGGCTGACAGGGCTGGAGTCAGAGCCTGGGCTTTCGCTCACACTCTCATAATATTTCTCATCATCAATCTCACTCTCAGAGCTGTAATCCCTCTCTACATCACTGTCAATAGTTAATCTACCCTCACCTGACAGGGATGGAGAGTCGTCTTCAGGAGTTGAAGGCTGTTGATCTTCAGGGAGAGGGAGATCCTTGCTGGCAGGACGACGATCAGGCTGCTGCTGGGCTGAAGGACCAGTACCAGGACCAGGCTGCTGCTGAGCTGCAGGTCGAGGACCGGGACCATGCTGCTGCTGGGCTGCAGGACGAGGACCAGGCTGCTGCTGGGCTGAAGGACGAGGACCAGACTGCTGCTGGGCTGAGGGACGAGGACCAGGCTGCTGCTGGGCTGAAGGACGAGGACCAGGCTGCTGCTGGGCTGAGGGACGAGGACCAGGCTCCTGCTGGGCTGAAGGACGAGGACCAGGCTGCTGCTGGGCTGAAGGACGAGGACCAGGCTGCTGCTGGGCTGAAGGACGAGGACCAGGCTGCTGCTGGGCTGAAGGACGAGGACCAGGCTCCTGCTGGTCTGAAGGTCGAGGACCAGGCTGCTGCTGGGCTGAAGGACGAGGACCAGGCTCCTGCTGGGCTGAAGGACGAGGACCAGGTTGCTGCTGGGCAGCAGAACGAGGCTGCTGCTGGGTTGAAGGACGAGGACCAGGCTGCTGCTGGGTTGAAGGATCAGGGCCAGGCTGCTGCTGGGCTGAAGGAAGAGGGCCAGGCTGCTGCTGGGCTGAAGGAAGAGGCTGCTGCTGGGTGGCTGGAGGGAGTCCAGGGCCAGGTTGCAGCTGGGCTGCAGGGCGGGGCTGCTGCTGGGTGACTGAAGGAGGACCAGGCTGCTGCTGGACTGCAGAACGAGGACCAGGGCCAGGCTGCTGCTGGACTGCAGGACGAGGCTGCTGCTGGGTGACTGAGGGAGGACCAGGCTGCTGCTGGATTTTTGCCTTGTTTACATAAGAAGATGGGCAGTTGAAGAAGGTGTGCCCAATCTTTCCACACAAGTTGCAGAGACTGTCTGAATTGCAATCTTTAGCTTTGTGGCCCAGTTCATTGCATCTCCAACACTTCACTGTGGTGCATTTTCTGACCTGATGGTCAGCTGAGTTACAGATGAAACAGGTGACGGATTGCCCTGGATAAATGATTCTCCCATTGTAGGGGCCGAGAGATATTGAATTTGGGAGATTTTGGATCTCACCATCACTGTTTCTGTTCATCTTAATTTTGTATTTTCTCACTCCATACCATATCCCAAATGTATCTATTGGTTTGTATTTGCTGATTATATCTCCATATCTCTTCAAATAGGTCTCAACATCATGGTCTGGAATACGACCAGTCCAGAATTTAACAATGATGTTTGAGATGTCTATTTGAATGGAAGATTCGAAAGTCCAGTCTTTCCACTTGGGATCTGAGGTTTTAGTTGTGAGAACATCAAGGAAACGTCTCAGAGGAGCTTCTAGCAAAAAGCAAAGTTCAAACTCCTTTCTGTTTGGCAGTGCAATGAAGGAATATACATCATCTGTATTGATCCAGCAGGTATCAAACAATAGTGATTCTCCAACATATTCCCGACTTGGGGGTTCTCCTGAGCCTGTGAAATTCAGGCGAACCCAAAACTGTCCAAATTTTGAAGCAAAAGATGGCACGCTTCCAGGAAGAGACTTTTTTTTTTTTCTTCTTTTTTTTTTGTGGATATATATTTTTTTGTATTTTTTTTAATTTTTTTTCACCCTTTTTCACCTCCTTCCTTTCCTCTTCCAATCATTTTCGAGTCTGTTGGAACGGGTCGTTCAGAACGAATCATCAAACGATCAACTCTTCCTGACATGTCGAGTTAGTTTCCTCCGGTCTTGCCTCTTCCTGACATAATTGCGATGTATTCTTTCGTAGATTAAAATAAAAAGCGCCACCTCCCTTCCTCCTCATAGGCCGTATGATTGTGCCATCAATCTGTTACCTGGGGCTCCAATTCCGAAGGGTAGGTTATACTCCATCTCGGGTCCGGAGAAGGAGGCTATGAAGGAGTACATTGACACCTCTCTTCGTGCAGGTCTTCCTCCCCGGCTGGGGCGGGTTTTTTCTTTGTGGGAAAAAAGGACGGGTCCCTTAGGCCATGCATTGATTATTCTCCTTTAAATGACATTACGGTTAAGAACAGGTATCCTCTCCTCCTCATGGCTACTGCTTTTGAACAACTTCAAGACTCTAACATTTTTACCAAGTTAGACTTGCGTAATGCCTACCATCTGGTGAGAATTCGTGAGGGGGATGAGTGGAAGACTGGTTTTAACACAGCCACAGGGCACTATGAGTATCTCGTCATGCCATTTGGTCTCACCAATGCTCCAGGAGTTTTTCAAGCACTCATTAACGATGTTTTAAGGGAGTTTTTAAACCGTTTTGTGTTTGTATATCTTGACGATATTTTAATATACTCACCTGACAAAGACTCATGTTCACCATGTACGTCAGGTCCTCCAAAAACTCCTGGAGAACAAACTGTATGTGAAGGCAGAGAAATGTGAGTTTCATGCTAAGACTGTATCCTTCCTAGGCTTTATCATAGCTCCTGGTCTGATCCAGATGGACCCGGCCAAAATCAGTGCGGTGGCTAAGTGGCCTACGCCAGACAACCGCAAGGGGGTGCAACGTTTTCTAGGCTTTGCTAACTTTTACAGGCGCTTCATCAGAAGTTTCAGCGCCATTGCTTCTCCCCTTCATGTTCTCACGTCCCCTCAGGTGCCTTTTGTGTGGTCTCCTCAGGCCGAGGAGGCTTTCCGCCGTCTCAAGGAGAGGTTCACCTCAGCCCCCATCCTCATCATCCCCGACCCAACTCGTCAGTTCGTGGTAGAGGTTGACGCCTCAAATGAAGGGTCATCCCTGTGCCTTTCTCTCCAAGAAACTCTCCTCTGCAGAGCGGAACTACGACGTGGGGAACCGTGAGTTGTTGGCTGTAAAGATTGCTGTGGAGGAATGGAGACATTGGTTGGAGGGGGCTCAGCTCCCTTTTATAGTGTGGACCGACCACAAGAATCTCGAGTACATTAGGAAGGCTAAAAGACTAAATTCTCGCCAATCAAGATGGTCTCCGTTTTTTAACCGTTTTAACTTCACTCTGTCTTACAGGCCGGGGTCCCAGAACGCCAAGCCGGATTCCCTGTCCCGTTTGTTTGACCCCGAGCCGGTTGCCAAGAAGACTGAATCCATCCTGCCACTGAACCGTGTGGTAGGGGCGGTCACTTGGCAAATAGAATCTGTGGTGAAGCAAGCTAACGGTGAGAGCCCGGCACCTAGTGGTTGTCCGCCAAACCGTCTTTTTGTGCCTGTTACTGTACGTCCACAGGTCGTCCGTTGGGCTCACTCATCGCTGCTCACCTGCCATCCTGGCGTCAAGAGGACCATATTCTTTATCAAGCAACGCTTTTGGTGGAGATCCATGGAGCGTGAGGTCTGGGAGTATGTGGAGGCCTGTCCTGTCTGCGCCCGCAACAAGACATCCTCCAGGGCACAGATGGGGCTGCTCCGGCCGCTCCCGGTTCCCAGCCGGCCCTGGTCTGAGATTTCCGTGGATTTCGTCACTGGGCTCCCGATGTCAGAAGGTAACACCACCGTACTCACGGTGGTGGACCGTTTTTCTAAGATGGTTCATTATATTGCCTTACCCAAGCTGCCATCTGCCAAAGAGACGGCAGAGATCATGATGACTCATGTGTTCCGTATCCATGGTTTCCCCAAAGATATTGTCTCAGACCGGGGTCCGCAGTTCATCTCACGCTTCTGGAGGGAGTTCTGCAACCTCATCAGGGCGTCGGTGAGCCTGTCATCCGGGTACCATCCGGAGTCCAATGGCCAGACCGAACGCCTTAATCGGGAATTAGAAACTGGGCTCCGCTGCCTCAGCTTCCAGAACCCTTCCTCCTGGAGCAGGCATCTCACATGGGTAGAGTACGCCCACAACACGCTCCCCACGGCCCCTACTGGGTTGACTCCCTTTCAGGCTGCCTATGGGTATCAACCTCCTACCTTCCCGGACCTCGAGAAGGAAGTCACAGTCCCGTCCGCCCATGCCCTGGTTCGGCGTTGTCACCGGATCTGGTCCGCCACCCGCAGGGCTCTTCTAAGGAGTGGGGAACGCATGAAGGTGGCGGCAGATCGGAAGCGTCGGCCAGCTCCGGAGTACAGGCCCGGCAAGAGGGTCTGGCTCTCTACTAGGGACCTTCCCCTTCATGTGGTGTCACGAAAATTGGCACCTAGGTTCGTAGGCCCATTCCCAGTGGCCAAAGTAATGAACCCTGTCTTTGTTCGCCTTCGTCTCCCCAGGTCTCTGAGGGTTCATCCCACCTTCCATGTGGGACGACTGAAGCCGGTAAAGGAAAGCCCCATGGCTCCCGCAGCCAAACCCCCTCCACCCCCCCGAATGCTCGACGGCGGCCTGGTCTATACGGTCAAGCGCCTGTTGGCGGTCCGGAACAGAGGCAAAGGGAGACAGTTCCTGGTTAACTGGGAGGGTTATGGACCAGAGGAACGCTCCTGGATCCCATCAAGATTTGTTGAGGATCAAACTCTCATTAATGACTTTTTTCGCCAGCACCCTCAGGTTCCTGGGCCGTCAGGAGTTGTCCCTAGAGGGGGAGTACTGTCATGTCTCGCAAATTATGTTAGTTAGTTTTTGTCTTTGTCTAGTGATTTTCCCCTTTATTTTTGAATAGTAACCTTCCCTCTCGTTTCAGATACTCTGACCTCCCTTCCTTGTGTGTCTCCCACTCCTGTGATTGTCGACCCCGCCCCTGATTGTTTCCACCTGTTCCCCATTACCTGGTGTATTTATTGTCCTCGTCTCCCTTTGTCCTGTGCCAGTTCGTTTTGTTCCTTGTGACTACCACCAGCATTAGCAATCCAGGATTAACCCCAAGCAGAGCTTCGAGCCACGTCTTGTTTAAGTATTTTTGTTGTTCATGCTCCTAGTGTTTTTCCTCTTTAAGAGTGATTTTGTTTTTGTACCACTATCGTTGAGCTTTGGTTTGAATAAAACCTTTTTTTTTGTTAAATTCTGTGAGTTGTGCATTTGAGTTCATACCCGTTTAATCAGTCGTAACAGCTTAGGCCACTATCACACTGGAGCATGGAGACGCGCAAATACTCACGTGCGCATACTGATAGGGGTAAACTCATACATGTCTATAAAGCAGTGAATATATGCATGTTCTGTTCCCTACATATATATTACTGTTTTCCTCCATGTTATTGTCACGATTTGGGTTTTGTGTGTTGAGTTTTGGGGTTTGTTTTGATGTTCTGTTCTCCCTGTCTCTTGTCTGGTCCTTCTCCCTGTGTTTTCCTCCCTGTCTCTTGTCTGGTCCTTCTCCCTGTGTGTTCCTCCCTGTCTCTTGTCTGGTCCTTCTCCCTGTGTGTTCCTCCCTGTCTCTTGTCTGGTCCTTCTCCCTGTGTGTTCCTCCCTGTCTCTTGTCTGGTCCTTCTCCCTGTGTTTTCCTCCCTGTCTCTTGTCTGGTCCTTCTCCCTGTGTTTTCCTCCCTGTCTCTTGTCTGGTCCTTCTCCCTGTGCTTTCCTCCCTGTCTCTTGTCTGGTCCTTCTCCCTGTGTTTTCCTCCCTGTCGTCAGTTTCCCTGGTTTGTCTGATTGTCTGATTGTGTTCACCTGTTGCCCTTGTGTTTCTCCTCCCCTGCCCGGCTGTTTCTCATCTCGTGATTACCCCTTCCTGTATTTAGTCTTGTCTTTCCCTGTGTTCCCCTGTCGTTCATTGTTAGTCTTTCCTGTCTCCCTCCATGCTACCTTGTGTTACCTGTGAGTTTCATGCCATGTTTTGTTCTCCAGCTTTTGTAATAAAGCTCGCCTTTTTTTCATAGACCTTTTACGTTTTTTGGTATTCTGCATTTGGGTCCTACCTTTTCCGTAACCCTAACAGAATGAACCGACCAATTTTGGACCCAGCTGTTTTTTTCGCCTCAAGAGTTGGATCCGCTGATGTACACTCCTGAGTGTAATTTTTACAAGTGGATGAGAGTCTCATCCAGAGCAGCCAAGGAGGCTGCCCTGAAGGAGGTACGCATGGAGCTGGCCAACAAGACCTGGCTCTGGAGCTTGTTGCCCGAGTGGCTTAAGGTTTTTACAAGCAGCCCTGAGTACCAGCCTCAAGCCTCAAACCCCTTCTTGGGATCCCGCCTTGCCTTAGGAGGTCCACGGAGCCTCCAAAAGGTCTCTAGGAGACGTAAGGCCAGGATTCCAGCCGGTGCCCCAGCAGCCATGGTTCCGGCCCCAGTTCCGGCCCCAGCAGCCATGGTTCCGGCCCCAGTTCTGGTCCCAGCAGCCATGGTTCCGGCCCCAGCAGCCATGCTTCCGACCCCAGTTGCGGCCCCAGCAGCCATGTTTCCGGCTCCAGTTCCGGCCCCAGCAGCCATGTTTCCGACTCCAGTTTCGGCCCCAGCAGCCATTGTTCCGGCTCCAGTACCGGTCCACACAGCCATGGTTCCGTGCTCCAGTGCCGGCCCACACAGCCATGGTTCCGTGTTCCGGTTCCGTGCCCAGCAGCCATGGTTCCGGCTCCAGTACCGGTCCACACAGCCATGGTTCCGTGCTCCAGTGCCGGCCCACACAGCCATGGTACCATGCTCCAGTACCAACCCGTGTCCTGTCGGCGTACTGGCCGACTCCAGCAACTCGCCTCCTGTCGGCGTACCGGCCGACTCCAGCTCCTCGTCTCCTGTTGGCTCTCCAGCCGACGCCAACCCCTCGTGTCCTGTCGGCATACCGGCCGACTCAAGTTCGCTCTCGAGTTCCCTCTCAAGTCCCTTCTCAAGTCTCCTCTCAAGTCCCCTCTCGAGTCTCTTTCCAAGTCCCTTCTCGAGTCCCCTCTCAAGTCCCTTCTCAAGTCCCCTTTCGAGTCCCATCTCCAGTCCCTTCTCTAGTCCCAACTCCAGTCCCTACTCAAGTTCCCTCTCTAGTCACCTCTCGAGTCTCCTCTCAAGTCCCTTTTCAAGTCCCCTCTCAAGTCCCCTCTCGAGTCCCCTTCCAAGTCCCTTCTCAAGTCCCCTCTCGAGTCTCCTCTCGCGTTCCCTCTCGAGTTCCCTCTCGAGTCCCCTCTCGAGTCCCCTTCCAAGTCCCCTCTCGAGTCTTCTTTCGAGTTCCCTCTCGAGTCCCCTCTCAAGTCCCCTCTCGATTCTCTTCTCGAGTTCCCTCTCGAGTCTCCTCTCGAGTCCCCTCTCAAGTCCCCTCTCGAGTCTCTTCTCGAGTTCCCTCTCAAGTTCCTTCTCTAGTCTCCTCTCGAGTTCCCTCTCAAGTCACCTCTCGAGTCTCCTCTCGAGTTTCCTCTCGAGTTCCGTCTCAAGTCCCCTTTCAAGTCACCTCTCGAGTCCCCTCAAGTCCCTACCCAATGTCCTGGTCCGTTGGAGGTTCCGCTGGGGGTCCTGCCAACTCCATGTCCTGTCCCGTTGGGGGCCCCGCCGACTACTCTTCTGCCGGGGGTCCTGCCAACCCTATGTCCTGTGCCGTTGGAGGTCCCGCCGACTACTCTTCTGCCGGGGGTCCTGCCAACTCCATGTCCATTCCCGTTGGGGGTTCCGCCGACTACTCTTCTGCCGGGGATCCTGCCAACCCTATGTCCTTTGCCGTTGGAGGTCCCGCCGACTACTGTTCTGCCGGGGGTCCTGCCAACTCCATGTCCTGTGGCGTTGGGGGTTCCGCTGAGGGTCCTGCCAACTCCACGTCCAGTATCGTTGGGGGTCCTGCCGAGACCTGTTCCGCTGAGGGTCCTGCCAACCCCATATCCTGTCCTGTTGGGGGTCCTGCCGACTCTGTGTCCTGTCCTGTTGGAGGTTCCGCCAACACCTGTTCCACCGGGGGTCCTGCCAACTCTGTGTCCTGTTCTGTTGGGGGTCTAGTCGACACCAGCCCTTGCTCCATCCGGGGTCTCATTGACACCAGCCCATGTCATGTCCAGGATCCCGTCTACGCCTGTCCCGTCGGCTCCGGTTCCTGTCCGGCCGACACCGGGTCCTGCCCGGCCTCCTGAGCTGTCCCGGCAGTGCCTTCCTGCCCGTCCTCCGGAGCTGTCCCGTCATGGCCTTCCTGCCCATCCTCCAGAGCTGTCCCGTCACCGCCTTCTTGTTCGCCCTCGAGCCCGGCCCCCTGAGTCCCCCAGCCGCGGCCTTCGCCCTCGGGCCCGGCCCCCTGAGTCCCCCAGCCGCGGCCTTCGCCCTCGGGCCCGGCCTCCTGACTCTTCCAGCCGCGGCCTTCGCCCTCGGGCCCGGCCCCCTGACTCTTCCAGCCGCTGCCTTCCCCCTCGTGCCCGGTCCCCTGAGTTCGCCCGCTGTGGCCTTCGCCCCTTTTTGAACTCTGCCTTGCCCCCGGGCCGTCCGCCCGAGACCACCTCCTGTTCCTCTGCCTTGCCCCCGGGCCGTCCGCCCGAGACCACCTCCTGTTCCTCTGCCTTGCCCCCGGGCCGTCCGCCCGAGACCATCTCCTGGTCCTCTGCCTTGCCCCCGGGCCGTCCGCCCGAGACCACCTCCTGTTCCTCTGCCTTGCCCCCGGGCCGTCCGCCCGAGTCCCCGTCCTCGAACTCTGCCTTGCCCCCGGGCCGTCCGCCCGAGGTACCCTTCTTGAACTCTGCCTTGCCCCCGGGCCGTCCGCCCGAGACCCCTTTCTGATCCTCTGCCGTGCCTCCGGGCTGTCGGTCCAGACCCGTCCTCCGGACCCCCTCCAGCCACCCTTTTGGAAATATGGACTTTGTGTGGGGACGTCTGGAGTCCGTCCCTTGAGGGGGGGGTTATGTCACGATTTGGGTTTTGTGTGTTGAGTTTTGGGGTTTGTTTTGATTGTTCTGTTCTCCCTGTCTCTTGTCTGGTCCTTCTCCCTGTGTTTTCCTCCCTGTCTCTTGTCTGGTCCTTCTCCCTGTGTGTTCCTCCCTGTCTCTTGTCTGGTCCTTCTCCCTGTCTCTTGTCTGGTCCTTCTCCCTGTGTTTTCCTCCCTGTCTCTTGTCTGGTCCTTCTCCCTGTGTTTTCCTCCCTGTCTCTTGTCTGGTCCTTCTCCCTGTGTTTTCCTCCCTGTCTCTTGTCTGGTCCTTCTCCCTGTGTTTTCCTCCTTGTCTCTTGTCTGGTCCTTCTCCCTGTGTTTTCCTCCTTGTCTCTTGTCTGGTCCTTCTCCCTGTGTTTTCCTCCCTGTCTCTTCCTCCCTGTCGTTAGTTTCCCTGGTGTGTCTGATTGTCTGATTGTGTTCACCTGTTGCCCTTGTGTTTCTCCTCCCCTGCCCGGCTGTTTCTCGTCTCGTGATTACCCCTCCCTGTATTTAGTCTTGTCTTTCCCTGTGTTCCCCTGTCGGTACATTGTTTGTCTTCCTGTCTCCCTCCATGCTACCTTGTGTTACCTGTGAGTTTCATGCCATGTTTTGTTCTCCAGCTTTTGTAATAAAGCTCGCCTTTTGTTCATAGACCTTTTACGTTTTTTGGTATTCTGCATTTGGGTCCTACCTTTTCCGTAACCCTAACAGTTATGACTATTGTTATGAATGTATATACCCACCTGTATGTGGCAACACTCTTTAATTGCTCCAATCTTTATTACCGGCCTTTCATGGCTTCTGCACAATTTAATGTTACATTTTGTATACTGTTTTTGTTGATGTTACTATTGACAACAGAGTTTTAGTGTAAGGTACTTGTTTTTGAGCTGGCAATTAAGTGCACAGTTCAAGCCCCACGTCCCCTCTGGGGTGCTGTTTTTCCCAATGTCAGAGGTTTTTATGCCATCAGTTTAGTTTTCCCTTTTTCTCTCTCTTGTCCCATCATTCTCCTTTCCCCCTCTTCACACCCAACACCCGGCCCTACCCTGCTCCACTTCTGTTGTTACTCTTTGTCCCACTAATCTCTTAGAATATGACAACTACATCTAACTGCAATCAAGTTCGGCCCATCCACTTTTTATCCTTAAACACTAAGAACAGCTGGGTGAAAAGACAGAAAATAGACTCTTATCTGCAACGGCTGCGCTCAGACATAGCCTTTCTACAGGAAACTCACCTGAAAAACAACCACGTTAAGCATCTCAAGAGGGGATGGGTTGGCTAGGTTTTCCACTCACAGTTCAACGCCAAAGCCAGGGGGACAGCAATCCTCATACATAAGGACATTCCATTTCAAGCTAAGGAGGTGATCGCTGACACAAATGGGAGATTTATCATTGTTTCGGGCCAGTTATTCGACAGCCCTGTCATTATGGTCAATGTTTATGCTCCAAACTGTGATGATTATAATTTATTCAACAAACTATTCTCCACCTTACCCAGTGATAACAACTACAATCTGATAATAGGAGGAGACTTTAACTGCGTGCTTAACACCGCATTGGATAGATCATCTAACAGGGCTCAGCCTCTTACCAAATCTGCTAAAGTTATCAACGATTTCATTACTCAAAATGCTGTTTCGGATATTTGGAGAATTAAATTTAACAACCAAAAAGTATTTTCCTTCTTCTCCAATGTTCATCACACATATACCCACATTGACTTCTTTCTTTTAGATAATAGACTACTGGGAAATGTTAACTCCTGCTCATATGAAAGTATCACAGTTTCAGATCATGGAGCAGTCTCATTTCATATAACATTGCCTAACTCCCTGAGACCCTCACGAAACTGGAGACTTAACTCCCTCCTTCTGGCTGACAAACAGTTTGTAAGTCATACCACTTCTCAAATGATCTTCTTTCTTGAAACTAACACCTCCGCAGAAATCTCTCATTCAACCTAATGGGAGACCCTCAAGGCATACCTCCGTGGGCAAATAATTGAATATTCTTCCAGGGCAAAAAAAGTAAGGGACTCCAAACTCATTGACATTTCACGCTCTATTTTGGAGATTGACAATCTCTACTCGTCCTCCCCATGTGCAACACTTTTTAAAGAAAGGCTGCGTTTACAGACAGAATACAACTTACTTTCCACAGACAGAGCTACACATCTAATTACTAAGTCTCGATTTGTTGTTTATGACTCAGGTGATAAGGCTGGGAAGTTGTTAGCCCAACAGGCTCGTCAAGCTCAATCCACTCGTCTTGTCCCTAAGATCTATAGTGAAACAGGAGAAACAGTCACTGACCACAGGGACATCAATGATACCTTCAAAGAGTATTACAGCGGTTTATACAGCTCTGAATGTGATAATCTCTCACAACTAAATCATTTCTTTGATTAAACTTACTTTCCCTTCAGTTCCAGCTGAACAGAACTCGCTATTAGGAGGCCAGATTGCCAATGAAGAAATTCTAAGAGCTATTAAATCGTTAAAATGTAATAAAAAACCTGGACCAGACGGTTATAGTTCAGAATTCTATAAGAAATGTGCGCCCCAACTCGCCCCCTGCTCAAAGACATGTTTAATGAATCCCTTTCCTCTGGCTTTTTTCCACCTACCTTACGACAGGCTGCAATTACTCTCTTACCAAAAGGGGGCAAAGACCCACTTCAATGCGCCTCCTATCGACCATTGTGGATTACAACATTTTATCCAAGGTCCTAGCTTCGCGCTTGGAGAAGGTTACTCCACAGATTATCTCGCCAGACCAAACTGGCTTCATTTCAAACAGACACTCAAGCTCCAATCTTCGGAGGCTTTTCAATATTGTCTACTCATCTTCTTCTTGTTCCCCCGAAATGGTGATATCTCTGGATGCTGAAAAAGCGTTTGATCGAGTTGAATGGCAGTATCTATTTTTTACTCTTAAAATATTTGGATTTGAGGATTCCTTCATTTCATGGATTAAACTCCTCTACTCTCAACCACTAGCCTCTGTAATCACTAATGGTAAACAATCTGAATATTTCCCTCTTGGCAGGGGCACACGTCAAGGCTGCTGTTTATCCCCTCTATTGTTGCATTGCTGTCGAACCTCTAGCCATAGCTCTAAAACAATCTGAGGACTTCCTGGGCGTGGTGCGCGAAGGCTTTACACACAAAATATCCTTATATGCCGATGACATTATCTTATATGTTACGGACCCACTAACTTCTGTCCCCCCTATTCTCAAAATCCTAGATCAATTTGGTAAATTTTCAGGCTATAAAATCAATTATGAAAAAAGTGAGATGTTTCCCCTTAATCCACCAGCCGCTTTAATCCCTGCAGCACACTTTCCATTCAGAATTGTCCAAAAGGGCTTTACACAATAACAAACAGTCCAACATGGAGGGAATTTGATTGGAAGGTGAAAATGAGATATTTTAACACCCCATCTATCACTTCAAAATATGGCAATACCTCTAATTTGTGCTGGAGGGGCTGTGGACGGGTGGGAGACTTCACACATATATTTTGGGACTGTCCAAACATTCAGGGCTTCTGGAAGGATGTTCAAGAGGAGATTAAACGGGTGCTGGGCATTACCTTTACTTTGGACCCAGCACTTTATATACTGGGTATACTGCCCAGTGATATGGACAGAAATGTAGCTTTCTTACTAACAATTCTTCTTCTAATTGCGAAGAAAATGATAACGGTCTCGTGGCTGAAGCCGCAGCCCCCCAATATTGTCCACTGGAGAAACAGGGTAAAAAATGTTTATTTAATGGAGAAAATCACAGCAAGACTACAGCTGAAAACTGACAAATTCGAAGAAAAATGGTCCCCATTAATACAAGCAACACCAGATCTCTAGCAGCACCTCTTTACTTATTTATTTTTATTTATTTACTTTTCATTTACTTTTATTCACTGCACTTGTCTGTAATATGTTGATAATGTTTGCACAACATAGAAATTGATAACATTAAGAAACTGCATGTTATCTTGGTGCCAAGGAGGGCATGAATGATTAATCCTGGTGTACAACATCTGCAGTTATGTAAGCATCCCCATATATGTTCTATTGATGTTATGTTTGAAAAATAAATAAAAAGTTAAAAAAAAAAAAAAAAAGGGCTTTACATATCTTGGGATTGAAATCACGCCCTCTTTTTCATCCCTCTTCACTAAGAATTTTGGCACACTGTTTGAAAAATGTAAGAAAGATATGACTAGATGGACGAACCTACCTTTGTCCATAATCGGCCGTGTTAATCTGATAAAAATGATTGTATTACCAAAATTCCTCTACCTTTTTCAGAATATTCCTATCTTGATAAAAAAGTATTTCTTTCATTCATTGGAGAGAAGCATTTCATCATTCATTTGGAATGGCAAGCCCTTCAAAGACCTAAAAAACTTGCCGGCCTGGCCCTACCCAATTTCATCCACTACTACTGGGCGTGCAATATAAAAACAATGCTACAATGGATGAAGGAAGTTGAACCTGGCAATGGTGAAGCCTGGGTACAATTTGAACAGGCCTGTAGCCCACTTAATCTACGTTCCATACTATGCGCTCAGTCACCTCCTTCTTTACCTCAATTCAGCTCTAATCCAGTGGTGTATCACTCCATCAGAATTTGGTCGCAATTTAGAAGGCATTTAAATTTGCAGACAGCGTCGGTACATTCTCCACTCAAGAATAATTACAACTTCCCTCCCTCCCTCTCTGACTCTACTTTTGGGATATGGGACACACATGGCATTAAATCCGTTCGTACTCTGTATGTAGATGAGAAATTCGGATCATTTACACAACTCTCTCAATTATTTAATTTACCACAGTCTCACTTCCTCAGATATCTCCAGATTAGACATTTTGTTAATAAAAATATCTCTTCTTTCCCTGACATCCCAATGAACAACGCAATTGATCATATTCTCTCACTATCGCCGGGTAGCAAAGGGCTAGTCTCTCTTCTCTATAATAGTATAAACAATATCGTTGCTTTATCTCTGCAACATGTCAGGAGTCGTTGGGAGAATGACATTGGTGAGGAAATGGCAGATGATCAATGGCAGAAAGTGCTTGACTTAATACATACCTCTTCCCCATGTGCTAGGCATAGATTGATACAACTCAAAATTGTTCTGAGAGTGCACTTTACCAAAGCAAGGCTGGCGAAGATATTCCCTGACCTAGACCCTTCATGCCCTCGCTGTAACAGTCAACCAGCAGATCACATTCACATGTTTTGGTCCTATCCCAACCTCAGCTCATTTTGGGACAACATATTCATTGCATACTCCAAGATCTTTCAAAAAGACATCACACCCAATCCTGTATGTGCTTTATTTGGCCTCACCCCTGAAACCGGCAACCTTAAAGGTAAAACTCAGGCAGTCATAGCATTTACCTCCTTGATTGCCAGGTGCCTAATTCTCCTGTCCTGGAAGGATCAAGCACCTCCTAATTTTACCAGATGGATAAGAGACACTATGCACTTCCTTAACCTGTTAAGCCCCAAGCCTGTTTTTCAGGTCTCAGGCTCGAAAATGACATTTCCAGAACAAATGACCATAACTTCACTTCTAAAAGGGGTAAATTAATAATCTTTTTTCTCAAAGCAATGATAAACCTGTGAGTTGGATGTAGAAAAAGTCAGAATCAATATAGATTTTTTTTATTTTAAAGTAAATTCAGATTGAACATAGTAAAAAAATGTAAATTATAGTGTCCGTCCAAAAATAAACCATTACTTATAGTGAAAACCACCCTTGAATGATGGGATAGTAGACTAAAAGCTTTAGGAATCCAAACTATAACATATAATAAGTACCCTGTATCAAGATTGATGCAAAACAAGTGACATTTTACCTTTTTAGAGAGGTTTAGCAAAAAAAACCCACCTCTTGGGTCATTTGGGTGGAAATGGGTGTATTTGCCGTTTCTCTGGAACCCATTGGTCGATTTTGATGATTGACATCTCTAGATAGAATCGAAGGGGAATTTCCACATACACACACACGTTACCATTGAGAAGTGAGAGCTATGCGCACGCAGTTTGCCCAAAGTGAAACCTATCTTACGCTCTGAAATCTGAAAACTGAAAACTAGTTTTATTGCTGATGGATTATCAGAAATCATTTCAAAGTGACACAGACATAACAGGAACACGGTATAGCTCTGGCAGAGTTTAAGGACTTGTTAGTGGAAAATAAACTGTAAAAAGACTTGGACATTTACAGAAAACCTCGATCAGTTCTGCCTTTATTTTAAATTATGTTGTTTCAATGCCGATATTAAAATTAAAAAAGCGAAATG
Organism: Dissostichus eleginoides; assembly: GCA_031216635.1. Taxonomy (NCBI): domain Eukaryota; kingdom Metazoa; phylum Chordata; class Actinopteri; order Perciformes; family Nototheniidae; genus Dissostichus; species Dissostichus eleginoides. Next base: position 2,653,117 of record CM062278.1, on the reverse strand, counting down.
TTACGTTAATGGGGGGCTCCTGTCAGCCTCAATGCAAAGTTTGGAAAGATACAGTTGATCAGAAATGTTAATATTAATTACATATGTTGATAGTAACTAACGGGTACGTTTGCACTGAAAAAAGTGAACGGTTGACTTTAATTATATGTATTATGTCAATAAATGTCCCATAACTTTATTAGGTTAGTTGCCAGTGTACAAGTGCTGTACTCTGTAACCCTGTCATTGTCTCCTATGTCCTCCATTAAATGTGCTTCTCTCATTTAATAACTGGCACCAGCATGGCACACCCCCAGGTAAAATTGATCTAGAACTGCCACTAGGCTAATATAAGTGATGTGAAACATTTTGTTTGCAGGATTTGATCAATGCGGATATATGAACCTCACATTATACATATGTGTTTGGTCACTGCATTCACGTTACCTTTTTTATCTTTTTCCTGCTATTGTCTTCACCTGGGTTTGTTTGCTGGGTGGTTGATCTGGAGATTATATTTTTGAGGGGATTTAAAACTTTCTTCACACTTAAAAAAACTACGGTGGCCCTGAAGTGCAAAACACCACAGCATTTCAGAAAACACAACAGCATTTCAGAAAACGCCACAGCATTTCACAAAACGCCGCAGCATTTCAGAAAACACCACAGCATTTCACAAAACACCACAGCATTTCACATTGGACGGAAAGGGTATTCCTTTAGGGAGAACACTTCTTGTTTGTGGTTGGACGGAGCCAGCCAGAGAAGCACTGCTGTGATTGGTTGTTTTTGCTGCCAGTCAAGAAATGACGCTTCGTGATTGGTCAGCACCCGACAGCGCAATATGTCCCAACACATCAGCTGTTGGCTGTTAGCACACACTCAGAGCTCACAGTTCCTCATATTTGTTCAGAAACTGGACAAAAGTTAAACATGTACAAAACACAGACTGTCTATGTCATGGCGAATACAGTCGCTGCTTTATTTATGTCTGTATGGCGTTGTTGTGAGTGTGGACGGAGCAGCTACAGGTTAGTTTAGCCTGATCGATCCGATTCCATTCAGAAAACACGCATTTTAAAAGCTTTTCGCCTGCCGTCTTGTCTGCACACTTGTCAAAGCATTAATTCATGGTTTTTACTAACCGGTATCAGTATGTAGTTACTTCGGCATCACTTTGAAACGTGTATTACAATTAAATCATGGTCAAATATGTTCATTTTGTTGTAGTTGGTATCTCCCATAGGATTTACATAGAGATACGCCCCGCCCCCTCTCCAGCGCGTCTTGTTTGAATAACAGGAGCAGGAGCAGGAGCGGCTGTCACAGCTGACAGCCGCGGTGAAACTCGAGCGATTAGAGCGATGCGAATATTGGGTAGTCTACCGTAGTATTTACATGGATTTAAAGACCCACTGAAGTGTGCGACGGTGCATGATCTTTTATGCTAATACGTATAGTAATGACCAAAATTGTCCATTGGAACCCATATCAAAGATGTTGGAATAGCAACGAATTTGACGAGTTTGAATTTTCCGCTGGGAAATTCGCAGTCGACCTCCGCCTTCGTGGGCGTGGCTTGCGATCTACTGCGTGACGTCACAAGATGGGCCAAGCCGAAGTGTTTACATTCACCACCATTCATTTTGTCTCTATTTCAAAGTCGAATTTACCAACGTTTTTGAGCGAGTATTTGATTGGAAAGTGTTTCGCAGTCGACTGGAAGTGATTGCCAATCGAGAAAAGCTGACAATGGAGGCGACAGTGACGAAAAAGGGAGGAAAAACACACGGGAAGCGATGCATTGCCGCTGGCTGTGGTAATGTGAAGTCTGCCGAAGTGGCGATGTTTCTGTTCCCAAAAGATGAAGGTGAGTGGCTGGTGTCATTGTTTCGTAGATTCGTAGATTGTTTATGAAAAATAAACGCCACCGTGTTGATGTTTCTGTTCCCAAAAGATGAAGGTGAGTGGCTGGTGTCATTGTTTCGTAGATTCGTAGATTGTTTATGAAAAATAAACGCCACTGTGTTTGTGTTAACTAACAAGACTGTCATGGCGGCGGCAGAGCTCAAGTCGAGTTTCTCCGCCTGGAGATATTCTCACTATTTCACTTTTGTCGAGCACAAAGAAAAGAACGTTTTAGTTAAATGTAAGTTGTGTCTTGGCGGGTCAAAGATCCTATCGACTGCCCAAAACAGCAATTAAAATCTGTTGAAACATCTGCAGAAAAAACATGCTGGGACGAAGCTAGTAGCGAAGCTAGTAGCTAAGACCACAGACCCAGACTCATCCGACGCCATTCCACCTCCACCTAAGCAACAGCGGCTGGATTGGCACTTTGAAACATATCTTTGTGTTTGTGTTTGTATAGACCACATTGCTTAGCAGAGTTCAGTGATGCAAATGCATGTCAAGTTGATCAACAGGTTGTATTATTCTCCGATGCAATAACAGTACTGAAATGAAGGCTACAGTATAAGGGCATTAATGGGTGCCCTTTTCTAAGTAACTAAGAAGTTACTTTTCACAGTAACGCATTACTTTTTGGTGTAAGTAGTGAAGTAACTAGTAATTGTAACTACTTACTGGTTTTCAGTAACTAGCACAACACTGCATGTGAACATGAATGTTGCATCATGCTATGAACAGATGAATGTATGATCAGGTGATGGCCAATCCTGTGTGTAGATCTACTCTAGATCTATGACAAAATATTGTCCTCAACTAAATTGACTTCCATGGCCACTTTCCTCATCTATCCTGTCCGAAAAGCTGTCAAAATCACTCATTTCTCTCGCACCAGTATCACTTTCCGAAGTCTCTGCCATGTTTACAATCACAACTGGGCCCATCTTGTGACGTCACAGCCGCTATCGTCTGCAGCAGCGGTAGGCTCAGACGGCCGTTCACGGGATGAAAAATTTGCGATGTTTATCTCGTCCCTCGCACTTCCTAAAAAATTATTTTACCCATGAACAGGTACAATTATATGTAAGAAATGAAACTGCCATTTCATTTTGGTGCAAAAAAATGCACTTCACTGGCACTTTAAGTCCCTTAAAAACCATGAATTAATAAAGCATTAATTCATGGTTTTTTCGCATCGCTCTAATCGCTCGAGTTTCACCGCGGCTGTCAGCTGTGTCATTCAAACAAGACGCGCTGGAGAGGGGGCGGGGCGTATCTCCATGTAAATCCTATCGGAATCGGATCGATCAGGCTAAACTAACCTGTAGCTGCTCCGTCCACACTCACAACAACGTCATGCAGACGTAAATAAAGCGGCGACTGTATTCGCCATGACATAGACAGTCTGTGTTTTTTTGTACATGTTTAACTTTTGTCCAGTTTCTGAACAGATATGAGGAGCTGTGAGCTCTGAGTGTGTGCTAACAGCTAACGGCTGATGTGTTGGGACATGTTGCGCTGTCGGGTGGTGACCAATCATGAAGTGTCATTTCTTGACTGGCAGCAAAAACAACCAATCACAGCAGTGCTTCTCTGGCTGGCTCCGTCCAATCACAAACAAGAAGTGTTCTCCCTAAAGGAATACCCTTTCCGTCCAATGTGAAATGCTGTTGTGTTTTGTGAAATGCTGTGGTGTTTTCTGAAATGCTGTTGTGTTTTCTGAAATGCTGTGGTGTTTTCTGAAATGCTGTGGTGTTTTCTGGTGAAATGCTGTTGTGTTTTCTGAAATGCTGCGGCGTTTTGTGAAATGCTGCGGCGTTTTGTGAAATGCTGCGGCGTTTTGTGAAATGCTGTGGTGTTTTCTGAAATGCTGTTGTGTTTTGTGAAATGCTGTGGTGTTTTCTGAAATGCTGCAGCGTTTTGTGAAATGCTGTGGTGTTTTGCACTTCAGGGCCACCGTAAAAAACAGAACAAAACAGAAATGATTTCAAGTAAACTTAAATGCTAAAACATCAAACAGAGAAAAGCAAAAAACACTGGAGAAATAATGAAAAGCAGTTACCTCTCCTCCATGTCAAACGGCGTCTAGAGTTTACCAAAGAGAAGATGGCAGGGAAAAAATAAGTGCTTAACAACTACTACTACATGAGATAATGATTTAAATTCAACAAGTTCATAACAATTCACATTTTTATTACATAAGAAAGCTCTAACATATTCATATGTACATGAAGGTTTCCAAATATTTAATGAATCAGAATTCCTTGGATTCCCACAGTGAATTACAAGCTGAGACCGTCCCCTCTTTTTCTAATGCAAAACTAAAATCCTGGTTTAACTCCTGTATGCACACACACACACACACACACACACACACACACACACACACACACACACACACACACACACACACACACACACACACACACACACACACACACACACACACACACACACACACACACACACACACACACACACACAATTTAAACCTTGCTGTTAACCCTCACTTTTTTCCGTTTCAGTAGCACGTCTGTTCTTATTTCAGCATACATTTAGAGGAGCATTACATCTTACCTGTGATGATCTTACACTGCCTTCCCCCGAGTTTCGTTGGCAAGGCAGGGATTGACGGAATGATGGTCAACAAATTAAGCAAAGGATCTGTCTACTCGTGTCACTCGGTTATTTTCGGAAACCACGTGATGGTCTATCTATCTATCTATCTATCTGTAGGTAGGTAGGTAAAGCAAAGCAATAGACAGGAATATATGCATATACAGTAGAAAGGACACGATGAATATTATAACATTTCATGTAGCCTTACTGTGAAGGCTAACCTAAATACGGTGCTTTTCTACAGATTACATGTTTAGTTCTGACTCTGGGGACAGAAAGCTGACCAGTCCCAGAAGACCTGAGAGTTCTGGATGGTTCATAATTTAGCAGGAGGTCAGAAATGTATTTTGGGCCTAAACCATTCAATGCTTTATAAACCAGCAGCAGTATTTTTGAAATAAATTCTTTGACACACAGGAAGCCAGTGTAAAGACTTCAGAACTGGAGTGATGTGATCCACTTTCTTAAGTGTTAGGTAGGGAAGTAACCAGTGTGCGAAATACGGGGGGGTCCGGGGGAGCTCGACCCCCCCGATTAACACCTGAGCCCCCCTGAAAGCCTCAACAGCAACATTTGAGGGGGGTCTCAAATTATAATATGTATTTGTCACTTGCAATGGTCACTAAAATGTTTTTAAGCTTACTATGTCCAGTATTCATAATTCAAAAACATTTCTTCACAAATATAATCTATTTTGGCTGGCAAAAGCATTTCCTCGCATAGAATCGAAAACAGACGGCTCTTTAACGGTCGCGTATTCATTCATTCATATGAACGTCAGAATATAGAATTATTTGACGGCACCCCTGAAGACGCCAGACGGCGCCCCGGTTGAGAAACGCTGCTATAGACTACTGATTGGGCCCGGACTGGCCATCGGGAGGACTGGGAGGTTTCCCGATGGCCTGGCCTGTTAAGTGGCCTGTTGGCCTGAGGATTTCTTTATTTTTTGTATGTATTGTGAACGCAACGCTGCGCAAATGTGGGTCTGCCTCAAACAGGGGGACTGTCTGTCTACATCTAGTCTCTTTATTTTCCCCTCAAAATGCACCAGATTGATGCATTTGACTCCAACATTTAAAAACAAATCGGTATATTGCGCAATAAACGGGAGATGGGGACCCCCCCGATTATTGACGGGTATTTCGCACACTGGAAGTAACCAAACATGAGACATGTAGAGCAGGAAATAGCACCCGAGGGTGAGGAAAGAGCCATGGCTAGCTATCAAGCTAAAGTAGCTACCGGGCGTTAGCAAACCCGAAAGGAGTGTAAGCAACTGTGGAGTTACAGTTGCTAAGAGAAGGAGAGTTGTGAGTGCTTAAGCTGTAGTAACAGGGATGTGCACAGGTACGGGCTAATGTTGCCCGGGCAACGGCCCGTTTGGCCTTTTTGACTGACCTGCCCCTCTGGAGAGAGCGAGAGTTTGTTTTTCTTTTTTCTGTTGTGGCCGAATCAACATGATAAGCCCACAATTAGTATTGTAGCGTCTCGCTGCGGGAAACACACTTTGTCAGCGCTGTCATCTGCCGGTGCGTTAAGACCACCTCAGTGTCGGATTTTGGAAACTTGATTTTGAGTTGTCTCATGGCAGTTAGGGTATAAGGGACAAACCAGGGGACTTTACTTCCTCTTGATACCGTCGGTTATTTACAAAAAAACACCTAAATATAGCTTACTTGTTATTATTGTGCTTCTGTCTTTCTGTGTCTTTTCATCTGTAAACTCCCTCAACGGGGCCGCTCGCTCTCTTTTCTTGATCGCCCTCTCACGGGTGAACAGTTCAATGTCCTGCTTCATTGTAGGATTTCTGCCATGTCTCTACCACTTTAGTTTGACCATCTCTGTTATTAAGTTATGGAATACTAAATAAATAAGTAATTAGATACCTTACCGTTACTGCGCTCATAAAGAATGATAAGAATAAGAATAATGCGTATTGAACTGGTTTCATTAATTAGTGAATTTATCTAAGGTAATTAGTTAGAGGCCCTATTTTATCAGTAGGCCTATGTCTGGACTGCACAGCAGTTACAATGGTCTGGTCAAACTACATTAGAACAGAATTGTCCCCATTTTGTCTTTAATAGTTACAAACAAAAAACAAAAACAAAAAATGTCCCTGGTTTTCATTTTTTAAATCAAGTCACCGAATGCAAGTAGTCGCCTTAGCTTATTTTGTTATGAGATGTGAATTACTGTTCAATTTAGTTGATATAATAATCGTTTGGTTTCTTTTACATTAAAAACAAGTTACAATTTTCAAAGGGTCTTATGTTTTTTTTCGGGGGGAGGCCCTTTTTCCAGTTTAAGGCCTCTACACACCGGCCCGACTTTGGGAGTCAGAGGCCGTCCGAAGCCGTCAGAGGCAGTCGGGCATTCGCGTCGCACTACTCAGGTTGGTGTGTCGTCTCTTTACGGCACATTTTCAACCCTCCCGCTCCTCCGCCGCCGATTCAACATGTTGAATCGGCCGCGGGAGGCCAAAGAACGTCGGGACAAATCAATCACTCTGATTGGCTGTTCAGCTTAGCGAATCAGTGCATCAGAAGTGAAGCGGAAGTGAGGGACCAAAACAAACGATAAGAAGGCACACACAGACGGCTAATCTTCCTCAATTTCATCTCACCCGGACGCAAGAGTTTCTTTTTTATCATGACGGCATGGAATGAAGAAAGTGAAGACCAACTGATCAACTGCTTATATTACTAAGTCTGTTCTTCTTCTCTCGGTGTATAAAACACAGTCTGTCTTCCGGTTGTTGCCTCTTTTGAATGACGAATACACACTACCGCCGCCTGCTGGTAAGGAGAGTTATTGCCACTCGTCGGCTGAAGTATTTGCGGTGTGTTCGTAGGCGGGCGGCTTTATCCGACGAAGCCAACGAAGCCTGACGTAGCTGACGTAAAAAGTCGGGACGCCTTCGGTACGCGTTCTTTGGTCTCAGGTTGGTGTGTAGAGACCTTTAGAGCAATAGCCCCTCCAAATGTCTGTGCACGTCCCTGTGTAGTAACGTGTGATTACAACGTCAGGTAGCTGCCGTGATCAAGAATTGTAAAACGATCGATTTAAGTTAAGATAATATAAGCTATCAGCAGCAGAACAGGCACACAGGATACCCGGAGGTGACAACAGCAACCGGAAGTGACAACGCGCTTACCGCAATAGTGAGGCTCCCTCTCCCGTCGTGTCAACCTTGTATTTCATAACGAAATCATAACCGTATCAATTATTCAATTATGGAGATTTCTAATTTCATATGCAAGTATATATGCAACTAAATGCTTTCAAGTATGCAAAAATGTTTATTTGTATTTATATTCAGTATTTCTCTATATGGCATTTTTACTGATGGATCCAAGTGAACCAACTTTTTACTGTTGCTGTAAAATGTCCACAGTCTGTCATAGTGAAAATGGTTTGCACTTTGTATTCTTCAGCATTGCTCATCTGTTTGTCTGTGTCCTGTTTCTTCTCCTCTTTTGTTGCTAGGTAACCATTCCGGTGTGGTCCTGAGCATCAACTCCAGCGAACTACATAGTTATATCTCTCACATGCTCCGCCCTCTACTGGACTCTATGGGTACTACCTTATCCTGCGAGCATTCTCCTACTGAGACTTCTATAGATGTAGCCGGCCTTGGGGCGGCCTACCTGAATGCGCACGCATCTCACCGTATAAAAGGAGGCCTCGCCTCCTGACTATCATCCCTTTCTCTTCAGCGGCGGAAGTGAAATCCACTGAGCATTAAGACCACAGGACCTGCCCGAAGTGCCCGAACCTGATCGCGGGGGCTGATCCGCACCCCTTCTGCTTCCTGTGCATGGGACCGGACCACGCCGTGAGCGGCATGGACCCGTCACCGGCCTGCACAGCGTGCCAGATGATCCCTCGGCTGACACGCCAGCATCGTGGGGATCATTTTCTGGCGAAGCGCGGCCCACAGGAAGAGCCAGAGGATCAGGACCTCGACGTTGTCAAGATGGGCGAGCCGGGAGATGAGGAAGTGCCATTCCGGTTCTCCCTTCCGTGGGGTCAGATGCCTCAGGCAGACGCCCCCGCCCTCCCGCAGCAGGACGGGAGCGATTATCCGGACCGCTGCATTGGTCAGATGAATAATCTGATCCATGGAGTGGCCACCGCAGCAGGGCGGGTGATATCCTTGGCCACAGTGGCGTCTCGTCACGTATGGCTAGGACTCACTGCCCTATCCAAAAAGGACCAAGAAGATCTCCTCGGAGCCCCTGTGTCCACGGAGGGGCTCTTTGGGTCAATCTCCTCGGTCACCTAGCGCTTCAGCCGCCTGGAGGAGGAGAGAGTCCAGCTTAGCCGTATGCTACCGCTGGCCCCTCCTCAGGCCCCGCAGCGCGCTCCTCCACGGGTTTCCCTACAGGCGAGGGAGCGCAGCGCGACAGCGAAACAGAGGGAGCGCCCTCCACCTCTACGGCCCATCCCGTGGAACCGGCGTACCGGCATTCACGGGGACGGGATGCCCGACCTCGGCAGGCTCTTCAGCAGCAGAGAGCGGCCGGGTGGGGTGCTCCGTCTTCCCGGAGCTGACTGGCGGGGGGAGGAAGCGGCCCGGCGGGGGAGAGAATCTCTCCGCAGCATCCCACCTCCATTTATGGGCATGCGAGAGGTAAATCTGTCATCCCAAGAGGAGATGTGTTTCCTCTCAGCAGAGATTCAGGCTCTGGTGCAGAAACAGGCAGTGTCTGTTGTGCACCCTCAGCACAGAGAAAAGGGTGTTTATTCCATGTACTTCCTGGTTCTCTAGAAGACAGGGGAATTCAGACCTATTCTAGATCTCCGCGGCCTGAATCGCCACATTTCCTGCAGGAAATTCCGCATGTTAACTATGAAACAGTTACTGGGCCTTGTGCAGCCAGGCGATTGGTTCACCACCATCGACCTGAAGGACGCGTACTTTCATGTAGAAATTGCTCCAGAGCACAGAAAGTATCCCTATCCCCACGCACATTCAGTGTGTGGACCACAGCGCTCCAACCGCTGCGCGCCCACGGCATGAGAGATTTCTTTTACCTAGACGACCTCATAGTCATGGCTGGGTCCAGGGAACTGGCAATGCTTTGCACAGCCCAATTGATCCTACACCTAACCAAGTTAGGCTTTGCAATCAATTGGAAGAAGAGCACCACCATACCTCACCAACAGGCGTTGTATTTGGGAGTGGTGCTCGATGAAGGTGCGCTCCGTGCCACCCTGTCAGAGAGCAGAAGTGCGTCCCTGCTTCGGGCGGTTCGCGGGCTGCGACAGGGGGCAACAGTGACAGCTTTAACTGTCATGCAGACCCTGGGTCTCATGGCAGCTGCTCACGTTGTGGTCCCGCTCGGGTTGCTACATATGCGCCGCCTGCAGAGGTGGTTCTTCAGCCTGCGTTTGGATCCCAAAAGAGACAAACGGCGCGACAGTGGAGGGCAACCTCCGGTTCTGGGGGTCCCCAGATCACCTCCGGAGGGGGTCTCCACTGGGACGGGTGACCTCCTACATCACAGATGGGGAGGGACCTGCCTGAAGAGAGCTATAGGGGGGGCGCTGGCCGCTAACAGAAACGTGGCACAGCAACCTCCTAGAGCTGCGGGCAGTAGTGTTGGTCCTCCAGTATTTCATGCCCCTAATTCAGGGGAGACATGTAATGGTCAGGAGCGACAACAGCACCACAGTGGCTTATATCAACAGGCAGGGCGGAGTCCGCTCCGCCGCCTTGTTGACCACAGCGGAGAAACTGTGGTTATGGGCTTCAGAGGTGGTGTTATCTCTGAGAGCCCTCCACATCCCGGGACTGGAGAACAGAGGGGCCGACCTCATGTCGAGGGGTGGCCCCCTGCCAGGCGAGTGGGTGCTTCACCCAGAGGTGGTGAAGCAGGTCTGGGCTCAGTTTGAGAGAGTAGAGGTGGACCTGTTCGCCAACCGGCGCAACAGCCACTGTGCCCTGTGGTTCTCCATCACTCCGAGCGACGACCCGCCCTTGGGGGTGGACGTGTTCGCACATGAGCCATGGCCAAGAAAGCTGCTCTACGCCTTTCCACCGATCCGTCTCATTCTTCCCCTCCTGGGGAGAGTGAGGCGGGAACGTCTGTCAGTCATCCTTGTGGCTCCGGACCGCGTCGGGGTGCCGTGGTACTCAGAGATGACACAGATGAAGGTGGGCCAGCCCTGGGCGTTTCCCCAGTTCTGGGGGGTGATGTCTCAAGAGGCAGGTGCAATCGGGGCGTTACCCACTCTCGGCCAACCTCTCCAGGCTTGGCTCCTGAGAGGGACAGGCTGAGACAGGGTGGATTGTCTGACAGTGTTATTCATGTCACGATCTGTCTGTGTTGTGTTTTGTCATGTCTAGATCTGTCTTTGGTTTCCTGTTTTATTTTGAAAAGTGTTCACCCCCGTCTTGCCTGTTGCTTCCTGTCTCTGTGTTCCCTCCTACCTGATTGTGTTCACCTTGTGCCTCTGTGTTTTCTCCTCCCTCCTCACCTGTGTCTTGTTTGTGTGATTAGTCTTGTGTGCATTTAAGTTCTGGTTTTTCTGTCTGTCGTTGTGAGATTATTGATGTTGTTGGAAGGATTTTGTTCAGAGGGATTTTTATGTTTTGCCTTGCCTTATTTCACTTTGTTGCCTGGCCTTGTTCCGCAATAAAAGTATTTTGGATTTGGATATTCTGCATTTGGGTCCTGTGTACCTTGCCCTCCAGCCATGACAATTCAGTCTATCCAGGCAGCTAGAGCTGGATCCACCACAGCCTGTTACAGGCCAAAGTGGCTAGGATTCCAGCGATGGTGTGAGGAGCGGAGAATAGAGCCCCTATCTTGTGAGTTAGGCTCTATTTTATCCTTCTTACAGTTACTGGTGGACAGAGGGCTGGTGCATTCCACAGTGAAAGTGTATGCAGCAGCCATCTCGTCCTAACATGAGGGATTTGGCGGCAGGTTAGCCTTTAGTCAACCACTGATGTCGCGTTTTTTACACGGGGTCAGGAGGCTGCGCCCAGTAGTGCACGCCTCCACCCTGCAGTGGGACCTGCCCCTAGTGCTCGAAGCTCTGGCCTCAGAACCATTTGAGCCTCTGGAGCTCTCCTCCCTAAAAGCATTGTCGTGGAAAACAGCTTTGCTTCTTGCCTTAACGTCAGCCAAAAGAGTGTCCGAGTTAACCACTCAGACCGAACCCCTCCTTTGTGCCCAAGAGCCTAAGGAGTGCGTTCAGGTCGAGGGCTATTCAGTTAGGGGGTTTTAGTCTTCCCCCCCATGGTGGGGCCAGGGAAGCTAAACTGCACCTCCTCTGCCCGGTGCGTGCGCTAGCATGTTATGTGGAGCGCACGGCTGCCCTTAGACGCACCGAACAGCTGTTTGTGTGCGTCGGGGGCGGGGTGATCGGGAAAGCTCTGTCCAAGAAACGCCTGGCAGGCTGGCTCTGCGAGTGTTATTCAACGGTGTGAGTGTGGAGGATATATGCACAGCGGCGTCTTGGTCAACGCCAGGCCCATTCATAAAGTTTTATCTTTTGGACATGTCTGGCTCTTTCTCCTCGTCTGTGCTTGCTGCCGAGAGGCAGGAGGGTGTAGCCCTCCACACTTTAGTCCACACACACTCTGCACGGGGTCAGTGTTTGAGTGTGGGGCATGGGCACTTGCACTCTCCCTGTGATCCTTAGGGACTCAGAGAGGTAGGTGCACAGTGAGCCCATACAGGGCTGGGGATTCTCCCCATCTGCCTATGGGCGGAGGGGGGGCCCTCAGCACTGTTTTTTGAGCACACTTTCTGCGAGGCAAGCGCAGCAGAGTGTGCTCTGTCAGCCGCAGCCCAGACTTCTCCACGGTCACAACCGGGGTAAAGGAGAATGTGGGGCAGCAGCTGCTGACCAGAAAAGCCGGTCAGGGGCAGTAGGGTGGAATGATATTGTTGGACGACAGTGCGCGTATACATCAGGGCTCCACCCACTGTACCCATAGAGTCCAGTAGAGGGCGGAGCCTGTGAGAGATATAACGCTGGGTTACGTATTGTAACCCTTGTTATATTAACACAGGCGGAGCCCTCTACTCAGGGCACTGTCTGTCCTATTCCGCTCGCTGAAGAGAGGTGTAGGATGATAGTCAGGAGGCAAGGCCTCCTTTTATACGGTGAGATGCGTGCACATTCAGGTAGGCCCGCCCCAAGGCCGGCTACATCTATAGAAGTCTCAGTAGGGGAATGCTCGCAGGATAAGGTAGTACCCATAGAGTCCAGTAGGGCTCAGCCTGTGTTAATATAACAAGGGTTACAATACGTAACCCGGCGTTACCTGACCAGCTGATAGCTGCCATGGTAAAATGCTAACTGGCAAGCATAGCTTAGCTGGCTAACGAACACAGGGACTCCACTCAGCCTTCCTCCTTTTCCTCCTTTCCCTTCGCCTCTTCTTGGGACACTGCACCTCCGCACCATGGCCTCTTCAGCCGCACAACTCCTGCCTTGGATGTAATTCTGTTGAGTTCCATGTGTTTTATTTTTGTTTGGGAGTGGTGGTGGTGGGACGGTGGTGGTCACCGCAAAGGACACTTGCTCAGTTGTGTTTATGAGAATCTGTGTGTATGTTGTCTCTCACTTAGTAGACACTCAAATCAAGCAGCATGACTCACTGCACTGGTTTCCATTACCAAGAGCCACTGTAGGTAAAGTGACCGAAGACAGATTTTATAAAATGATTTTCCAAGCATTAGGATAGTAAAATCTATCATAAATGTTAAAAAAAGACTCTTCCCACCTCGTTGTTCTCCCTCTGTCTTTACCACACATGATAAAGACTCTCTCTTCAGAGGCAATAATGGTCTCCCAACGGAATGTAGGATATGATAAGCCCTTGTACGTTTGCATATGAGGAGTGTAAGTATGCAAACACAAGAAGGCAGTGCTGCACTTTTTTAAATTCCTACTCACAGGGGAGTATGTCCATAGATAGAGCATTAACAGTTTTCCCAGATCCCACTTCATCCAAATAAATGTTTTCCCATTTGTAACTCAGATATTAAGTTGTGTGTGTTGTTTTAAATCAGCACTACCTTTTTAGGAGCTCAACGTCTGTCCCATGGTGCCTAAAATGGCAGATATTTATCTGCTCAGTGACATTACCCGTTGTCAAGTTTTATTTATTTCCCCCACACACTCTTTCTGGGTATGTTAAAGCGGACTTGTCACCCTGGAGTCAAACGCCACCATGGAAGGAAGGTGTAGTTGATGTATTTTACAGTATCAGCCTATATTAGGCATAGCCCGATGTTCAATCATGTCTCCTTAAAGGTTTGGTTTGTTGTAAATGTAAATATGAACAATCTCCATGCACTTTGTACATATTCCCTTTCACATGTGTGCGAGTGTTTTACACTACTAACAAAATACACAATTGTTGTTTACTGAATTTGAAAAATTCTCACTGTATCCAATTTCCTCAACACCATTGCCTGCTTCACATGTATCCATTTTCAACTCGTTCAGTATAATCTCATGAGCAAGATAATTTGATGGTCTTCATCGTTAACTGGAGAAAATGTCCTCATCTTATAAAGATACTCACAACTACACAGTGACAACTATGTTTATGGATATTTTTGATACACTACGTTTTTCTCAATATGTGTAAACACTGGTTATTTTTTCTGTTGCCTTTTGCTGAAGTTTTTTGTTTTTTGTTTGTTTGCACTAATGATGTAAGAAGTGCTGTCGACATGTACTGCACAGCATCTGTCTAAAGACTCAAATGAAAGGCCCCGACAGACTTACAGTGCTACCATTACCACCAAGACCACCCCTTGGTTCGCCTTGTCTTTGATACAAACAGCAGTTAACGTTCACTTGTTCTCATTTACACCTTAATTCATCTTTTGTACATATTCTGCTCATGTTCAACTTGTTCTTAGTTCTCTAGTGATGTGTCGTCATTTATCAGTGCCCTTAACCTTAACAAAGGGGTAATTAGGAATTATGATATTCCAATATATTAGTGAACGTTTCACACCTGATGGCACGACCATGCAATTTTGACCACACTGGTTTCCTTTTAATTTTTGCTATTAAAACAATTGTGTGTCCTAATCAGGAAGCCTAATGCACTGAACCTGCATCCTGAAATAAATCACTCCCATAACTTGTATGTCTGTTTGCACAACACAGTCTCACTCCCTGAACGTCCAGGAGCGACGCTTGGTCAGGGTCCTATGGCGTGCAGTTGTGACGCGCCGAGTCTCCTTCAGCTTCATAAACGGACGCAAAGAGCTTTCAACTGATTGCAATGTATTCCCATCGGCGGCGGTATTTGACGCTCAGGGAAGCACCGCATCGGTCCATGTCGGGGGCATTTAAAGGCAATGTGAGCGTTCATTCCCATTGGATAACGGAGGATTTTACACCCGGAAGTAAGTATTCTCTTTACTGTCGATTGATTTTACAGTGATATCTGCACTACTCATCAACTCAAACACACCAGATTATCCTTGTTAATTACACAACATTGATTGGTTTAAATTGTGTACAATGCTTTTTTATTTTTCCACTTCGATTCGGAGAAACAAATATTTTTTCGGAGTTTAGGATGGCAGAAGACACTACACTACCCAGAATCCTCAGCTTTCGTTTGGGACTACAACATGTGCTTTGCTTCACAAACCCCGTGATTAGTCCTCAAGCTCTGTGATTGGATGTTGGAGTGGCAGTGCGCCCGAAGTTTACACTGGGCGTCAAACAGCACTTTGAAATGGAATGAATCCCATCGACGGCACACTAACCAATAGAGGAATCGAACGTGGCCCCCCCCCCTTAGGTCACAGGCTCCTCCAACAGTGCAACACAATAAAACAGATACACAGAAAAAATAGTGCAAGTAAATATAAAAAGTAAAATAGTAAAAAGTGACATAGTGCAATAAGAGTTTATATACAAGTGATTGGAATATGATATATTTGACAAATAATTTCTAAGTAGCAGCCAGATGAATGTTATGGATGTTGTTTCAAAGTTCAGGTGTTTAATAGTCTTATGGCCTGTGGGATGAAGCTGTCCCTGTGAGTCTGGTGGTTTTATACACAACTACGGTGTAGTTATGCCAGTGTTTTTCAAAGTGGGGGGCGCAGAGGCATGACAGGGGGTGCGCGAGACCAGGAGGAAAAATGGTTTTGAAAAAAAAAAATCATAATTTGAAAAATTATTGATTCGAAAATAATATGATACAGTACAGTACAAGTACGTCTGGGTCTGTGTTTCATTCAAGCTCGGCTCTGTGTGTGTGTGGAACGAGCCATTTTGTGTGCGTACGCGAGCGAGAGAGAGAGAGCGCACCGGTACCGGAGATCGCTGTTGTTAGCTTCTGGTGCTAGCGAGCTAGTGGCCGGGTCTCAAACGTTTTGGTCACGATTAATGTAAACAATTATTTCGAGGCACACGTTTATATGATCATTATAGTTATAAAAAAAATAAGAGAATAAATGAAAAACGGGTATGAAATACTATATGACAGTAAAAAAAGAATAACGTTTAAAAGGGGAGTGATTTGTAAAATATCCATAAAGAAAAAGTAAATCTGTTCACAGTTCTACTTTGTCAGGCTTAATATTTATCAGATACCCCCAAAGCTTTTTGCTGACATGTATTTAAAAGAAGACCTTAACCTAAAGTATTATTTAATGTTTAAATAAAGCCTAATTAGTTTGTCTGTTTTGCACATCCTCCTATTAATATCTTTGTACATCCGGCACTAAACTGTTTTATTCTAGATATCATTTAGAGTATCTTCTTGATATTTTCTATTCTATATTTCTATCATTGACCTTCTACTTTCCTCGTATTTTGAATGTACTCTTAATATTTAAATGTTTTCATAAAATATAACACATTCAAAAGTGCTTTACAAAAATGAAAGACATTAAGAAAAAGGCATTTTAAACAGCCATTAAAAAGCAACACAATCTACCTGCATTGCAATGACTCTAAACGTGTAATAACGTGCTTTAACCAGTAGGTGGTTTGGGTTAAAAAGCTGTCAAGTTTACAGTGTTAACAAAATAAAATATACTGCTGTTTCCGTTTAGTTTAAGACGGATATATTTTGTTATTGTTTTGATATTTGTAACACAAAAGCGATGGAAAAAACCCACAGCAACACAGAAAGATGGTCTTAACATGACCCAGCGGTCTAGTTAATAAAAAACAATAATATCAAAACAAAATATTACTACTAACTTTATTGTGAAATTAAAACAGAACGGTAAAAGAATAGTTTCCGGTCTATTCTGAGGCCCGATCTCTGTAGATAAATAAAGAACTACGACAGATGTGTAATATTTAATGCAGCCGAACCATTTATTACAATGCATTCATGTGATGACTTTCAAAGAGTAAAGCAAGCACTGCTGAATAAAGTATGATTTTATCTTTTACGAAACGTTTTTTTTCATATGGAATGCAGTTGGAGGTCAACCAATCACAGAGCTTGAGGACTAATCACGGGGTTTGTGAAGCATGTTGTTGTCCCAAACGATAGCTGAGGATTCTGGGTAATGTAGTGTCTTCTGCCATCCTAAACTCCGAAAATATTTGTTTCTCCGAATCGAAGGGGAAAAATACAAAAGCATTGTACACAATTTAAACCAATCAATGTTGTGTAATTAACAAGGATAATCTGGTGTTTTTGAGTTGATGAGTAGTGCAGATATCACTGTAAAATCAATCGACAGTAAAGAGAATACTTACTTCCGGGTGTGAAATCCTCCGTTATCCAATGGGAATGGACGCTCACATTGCCTTTAAGTGCCGCCGACATGGACCGATGCGGTGCTTCCCTGAGCGTCAAATACCGCCGCCGATGGGAATACATTGCAATCAGTTGAAAGCTCTTTGCGTCCGTTTATGAAGCTGAAGGAGACTCGGCGCGTCACAACTGCACGCCATAGGACCCTGACCAAGCGTCGCTCCTGGATGTTCAGGGAGTGAGACTGTGTTGGTTTGCATGATCATATTGGTATATACGTTTAAGTTATGTACCCATCCGGTACCACTTTACAATAAGACTACCCTTATAAAGGGTTTACGAATAGTTTGTAATTCATCTATTAATTAGGTTGTGAACACTTTATAAATCATTAATAAGCTTTTATAAGACATGAGATAAACAGGGCAACTGTGACCGGTTGCTTGCCAAATAGTGAGCCCACATTTATCTCAATCAATCAATCAATGTTTATTTATATAGCCCAATATCACAAATGTTACATTTGTCTCAGTGGACTTCACAGTTTGTACAGAATATCAATACGACAATAGGACACCCTCTGTCCTTAGACCCTCACATCGTACAAGGAAAAACTTCTAAAGAAACCCCACAGTTTAAAGGGGAACATGTAAGAAACCTCGGAGAGAGCAACAGAGGAGGGATCCCTCTCCCAGGACGGACAGACGTGCAATAGATGCCGTATATTGGCTACTTAGCTTACTTCATCTTCTTCATCAGCCAGCATCCTTGGTATCTGTTGTTCACTGAGTTGATTCTTGCTAAGTAGCCAATATAAGGCTTAGTCATCTTGCAAAATAGTGTGCCTTTGTTGATGTATGAATACTATGTTAGAAAAACCCTTTATGAATCCTTTATAAGGGTAGCCTTATTGTAAAGTGGTACCACACATCCTAATTCTTTTTGCAGTTGTTATTGATAGGCCTGGTGCATTATTACTTCAGGGAAGTAGCACAGTCAGGCACTCTTTACACTTTGGCAACAAATCTCAAGTTAAAACACAAAGTTAATACAATCACTAAAAATATACAACAATGAGGAACTGGAAATGGTGATCTATAAAGCAAAAATATACTGTATAACATAGCAAGAAATATCAACAGGTTAAAGCAGTACAGAAAGACAAGGGACTTTGTCTTTATGGTAATGTGTTGCACGCTCCATTACTGAACATTGGCACCTGGTGAGACACCAAAGTGCCTCACCATGCTACATGCTTTGGTTGTCACCCTCTCTCCTGAGGATGGTGTTCGTCACTGCTGTCTTATGAGTCAGGCTAAGGATTGGCAACCATAGTTTTGCAGTGCATGAATAAACTTGTCAAATATTCTCTCCATTTGTTTGCAGCATAAGTATCAACGTGTCCCAATCGAATATTCCTGGCGGTGCAAGCAGAGGTTCCACACAGCCAGCTAGACTTTGCAACAAAACAAGCCAAAAGCAAGTTGAGCTAAATGAGAAGATGACCCTTTAATAATCCACATGCATTTTTACAAAGGCGCCAGGGAGCAGTTGGGGGTTCGTTGCTTTGCTCACAGAAATCTTGGCAGTACCCAGGAGGTGAACTGGCACCTCTTTAGCTACCAGTCCAGACTCCTTATGTTTTGGTCCAATCAAGACTTGAACAGCCGACCCTTCAGTTCCCAAGCCAAGTCCCTACAGACTGAGCGACTGCAGGCCCCAGTAGCTCAGTATTTGCAAGATAAACAACGGAGTGACTGACTTCCTCTCACTTAAGCGATTACAATTCAGTTTGAACAAAGACACATCGACCCCCCCACACACACACAATTTATTTGAGTTATTTTGTATTCGTACTTCATTTTGAATCAATGTTTAACTTGAACGAAGTGATTACTGCTAACCTCTAACTGGCTATAATTGTCCTTAGTTATATGTAAATTAATTCATACTCTACCAATTATGATTACCATTTTAAAAGCCTTTCGACGTGTCAATGACAAACCGTTTTCATGATTTAATTAGCATGACGTTTATTGCTAATAGCTTTTTATTCATATTTTGTAAAAGCTGCTCCTACTAATTAACAACAAACCAATCACTGATCAGTCCATCAATCAATAAATCAATGTTTACTTATATAGCCCAATATCACAAATGTTACATTTGTCTCAGTGGACTTCACAGTTTGTACAGAATATCAATACGACAATAGGACACCCTCTGTCCTTAGACCCTCACATCGTACAAGGAAAAACTTCTAAAGAAACCCCACAGTTTAAAGGGGAACATGTAAGAAACCTCGGAGAGAGCAACAGAGGAGGGATCCCTCTCCCAGGACGGACAGACGTGCAATAGATGCCGTGTGTAAATTGAAAAGATAATACATTTACAACATAGGTAGACCAAATGTTTGGAAATGCGTGTGTCTATAATAAGAAGATGAATCCACGAGGATGTCAACAATCCTGTGGGAGCCATCAGGGAAGTAGTATGATGAGAGTCAGGCAGGACCACAGAGACAGGTTCAGCCACGACTCGAAATCCAGGACTCAGGATGCAGGACTCAGGATCCAGGACTCAGGACCACAGCAACAGGATCAGCCACGACTCAGGATCCAGGACTCAGGATCCAGGACTCAGGAACACAGCAACAGGATCAGCCACGACTCAGGATCCAGGACTCAGGATCCAGGACTCAGGACCACAGCAACAGGATCAGCCACGACTCAGGACCACAGCAACAGGATCAGCCACGACTCAGGATCCCGGCGTAGAAAGTCACGAAAAAGACATTTCGGGGAAGCTAGGTTATTCTGAACATGAGAGTACACAGGTACAGACTACAAGCCAAAAGCCTCCCTCTCCATGAACGAACGACCGACGCCTTGCAAACAATCTGAATCAGTTCTACTGCAGATTTGAAGACAAAGAGTTCAGTCCTGACACCATCCCCCATGACTACTCGCAACAGCTTCAGTCTCACAACTCCACATCCCCCTCCCCTTCAGTATCTCACTCCCCCACACCGCTGACCTCCCCCGACACATCAGACTCTCTCTCAATCGATGAAAGGGATGTAAACAGACTATTCAGAAAACTCAATACCAGAAAAGCGGCTGGCCCTGACAATGTCTCCCCCTCCACCCTGAAGCTCTGTGCTGATCAGCTGTCTCCGGTGTTTACTGACATCTTTAACACCTCACTGGAGACATGCCATGTCCCAGCATGCTTCAAAACCTCAACAATCATCCCGGTTCCCAAGAAAACAAGGATCACAGGACTAAATGACTACAGACCCGTCGCCCTGACCTCTGTGGTTATGAAGTCCTTTGAGCGCCTTGTCCTGTCCCACCTGAAATCCATCACAGACCCCCTCCTGGACCCCCTGCAGTTCGCCTACAGAGCCAACAGGTCTGTGGACGACGCTGTCAACATGGCCCTTCACTTCCTCCTCCAGCACCTGGATACAGCAGGACCCTACGCCAGGATCCTGTTTGTGGACTTCAGCTCTGCCTTCAACACGATCATCCCGGCTCTGCTGCAGGACAAGCTCTCCCAGCTGCACGTGCCCGACTCCACCTGCAGGTGGATCACAGACTTCCTGTCAGACAGGAAGCAGCACGTGAGGCTGGGGAAACACGTCTCTGACCCCCGGACCATCAGCACCGGCTCCCCTCAAGGCTGCGTTCTTTCACCTCTGCTCTTCTCCCTGTATACCAATAGCTGCACCTCCAGTCACCAGTCTGTCAAGCTCCTGAAGATGGCAGACGACACCACCCTCATCGGACTCATCTCTGGTGGGGACGAGTCTGCCTACAGCTGGGAGATGGACCATCTGGTGACCTGGTATGGGGAAAACCACCTGGAGCTCAATGCCCTAAAAACAGTGGAGATGGTCGTGGACTTCAGGAAGAACGCAGCCCCACCCACCCCCATCACTCTGTGTGACTCCCCAGTAACTGCTGTGGAGTCTTTCCGCTTCCTGGGCACCATCATTGCCCAGGACCTCAAATGGGAGCAGAACATCTGCTCCCTCACCAAAAAAGCACAGCAGAGGATGTTCTTCCTGAGGCAGCTGAAGAAATTCAACCTGCCAAAGACGATGATGGTGAACTTCTACACCTCCATCATCGAGTCCATCCTCACCTCCTCCATCACCATCTGGTACGCCGCAGCCACAGCCAAGGATAAGGGCAGGCTGCAGCGTGTCATCCGCTCTGCAGAGAAGGTGATTGGCTGCAATCTGCCATCCCTCCACGACCTGCACGCCTCCAGAACCCTGAGGCGGGCAGGGAAGATAGTGGCCGACCCCTCCCACCCTGGACACAAACTGTTCACCCCCCTCCCCTCTGGCAGGAGGCTGCGCTCCATCAGTACCAATACCTCTCGCCACCTGAACAGTTTCTTCCCCTCCGCTACCGGCCTCTTAAACAAGGCCCGGCCCCCCTACTGACACTTTACCTCTGCCACATCATAGACTATATGCATTACATTAATGCACACAATGTTCATACTCCTTTCTGCACATATTCTGATTTCACATTTCATAGTTTATATTCTAAAATTCATTCATAGCATTCTATTTCCATGTAAATTACTGCCTTATTTAATTTGTATTGCTATTTAACTGTATTTTATTACGGTGTAAAAGATTTTGTGTTTTACACTCTCTCCCAACCCTGTCTACTTCTTTGCACTGAGCCAGTTGCTCAAACAGACAAGCCTGTTTACAGTTGTCGGCGAAATGCCGCTCCTCTGTCTTCATCTTCAGTCAAAGCATGAGACTGAAGTTCCCACTGTGGGTCAAAATAATGCGCTGTGATGTGCAGTCGACACGTTGGATGCGATCCGAATTATCTAACGCAGCCCCTATTCCTCCACAATGTTAAGCTGTAGCCACCCATTTAGCTATCGCTGTTGTTGTTGTCCAGGCGTCTCCCCGGCAAACTTTCAAGCGTGGTCTGCCGCAAGCGAGCGGCAGGAGTGGGGCTGTCAGCATCAGCTGTGTGCTTGGCTTGCTGTTTAAAACACCTTTTTTTGTATCCATATCTCTTGCTAGAATCTCCCACCATCCAACTAACAACAACAACAACAACAACGTCAAGCCTTTGGGCTCTGAGAGAGAGAGAGGTTCCAGGTTGTTGTATTGAAAATATTCAGGAGAATATTTATCATTGTTCCAATGATAATAAACAAACATTTGCATAAAGAATATTTGTCCACTCATATGTTGATAAGAGTATTAAAAACGTGAAAGATATTCCTCTAAGGTACATTTAGAACAGATACAAAATTTGCGATTAATTTGCGATTAATCGCGATTAACTATGGACAATCATGCAATTAATCGCGATTAAATATTTTAATCGACTGACAGCCCTAGTATTTATTATCCTTGCAAGATTGGAAGTAGTCATCACACACAGAGTTGGAACATTTCAATTATTATAATACTACAAGTGAAAATATATGTAAGTATTGATCATTTGTGTTGTTTGTGCTGTACTATACGGTCTATTTATTTATTGTGTTAACTGAGAAGTAAAGCAAAGCTGTGCTATGAAGTTAGCTTTTGCTAACTTTAGATCCATAACAATGCTAGCTAAATAGCCTAACAGCAGGGACAGTTAGCTACTTAGCTACTAGTGCATGAGCGTTCAGACACCGGCACACACACTCATGTTATGCGCGTTCGCGGAAGTTGTGTGTGAAGTCTGAGAGCATGTAGCTCCCGTAGCAAACTTTTTGAAAAATCAGGTTATGATCAGATGAGCAAGTTGTTCACTCAAAGTTTAGAGTGAAACACGATGTGGGGAATGTAATGCCACCGAAGAAAGTAAACAAAAAGGTTAAAGTGCCATTGAATGAGAGCAGCGGTCTTTCGGGAGTGAGTGACACACAAGCAGCAGAGGAGAACGCCATGGAAAGCGGGGCCTCGCAGGTGAACCACTCGGAGCTGTCGGCACTAATAGGCTCCATAATAAGAGAGGAGATAGGGGCCGCTTTCGAGAGATTCCAGCCGCAGCTTGATGCCTTAAAGGGAGAACTTGACTCATGTTGTCAGAAGCTCGGTGATATGGAGGAGGGGATGACCGACATGGATTGTAGGGTTGCTATACTCGAAACCGCAAATGGCAATCTAATGAAGGAAAACAAAGAGTTCAAAGACAAAATAGAGAGGACGGAGATTCAAAGCAGAAAGTTTAATCTACGTGTGATTGGACTGAAAACGGACATTGAGAAGAGCGATCCCATTGCCTTTGTGACAAACTCTTTAAAGGAGGTGTTCGGAAGTGAGCTCTCATGTGAACCGGCAGTCGAGATTGCATACAGGATTGGGCAGGGGACTGATTTGAGACCCAGACCTATGATTGTCACTATGCAGAGATATCAAGCTAAGGAAGCTATCTTGAAGCTGGCAAGAAGCAAGGGAGAGATTCTTTTCCGTGACATGCGAGTGAAGATATTTCCTGATATTACTCCGGATATTGCCAGGAAGAGAGCCCAATGACGTCAGGATGAAGCTGCGCAAGGCTGAGGTGAGGCATGGACTATTGTTCCCTGCAACGCTCATTGTAACCTTCAATGGACAAACCAAACTTTATCGGGACTGTAGTGAAGCTGAGCATTTCTATAAAACAGTGATAAGCCCGGTTTCAGTTCAAACCAGAAATGAAGGTGGGAAATTACTGATTGACATGACTTGATATATGGTGTAGCGTCCCCAGCTGAATAATGGTCATACTCTCGAACTGATGGTATCCTTTTATTGTACACCCTTGCATGTATACATTAAGTATCAACGTACCAACCTAAGAGCTATGAAAAGAAAGAAAACACAATAATCAGCCACCATCTCACAGATAAAACATCTCCATTCCTTGCATTTATAAACGTTACATTTCTAATACAAACTAAATAATGCAATTATAGCTCACTACTGCCCCCTAACTAACAGAGCAGAACACATGTAGGCTAATATAGCAGTTTTGCTAATTCAAAAGCATGGACTCAAAACTCTGCAAAACTACGAAATAACACCACATAATATCAATACACATATTAATGAAAGTAATAACAAACCTTGTGCCCCTATCAGCCAGGTGCTAAAAACCCAACGTAACTAATTATTTTATGTTCATTTCTCCGTCATTCATCCGTCATTACACGTGTTTACACTCCTCCGTTCTCTATTCACTTCCGCAAAAGTCCCTTCAAAATAAAAGTCCGGATCTTATAACTATCAAAATAAAAGTACCATACTAAAACTCTACCACAGGAAAACATCGGCACACAAATATAACCACCTCTACAAAAGGTTAAACATATTAAAGGTCATTTACATATGGTATGATTATGCATATTAGGAGAAGAAATTAATTGTATTATGAAAATGCGAATTGTTGCAGTTTTGGTGATTTCCACATTTGTTTTATTTTCTTGTAGGCCAATATTCACTGGTCTATGAGTTATCTACTCATTTATTTGAAGTTATTTACTTCATCATCTGCGAGTATGAATTTATGTTTATTAGATTTTGAATAGAGACCAATTTCAACTGGTCTCTATTGTTGTTCATTCCTCCTAAAATGTAATTTTGATGTATTGATTAGATCTAGTGTTGCGAGACATTACCATGAATTTATTTCATACTATTATTTAAAAATGTTTGGGAGCTACCGGGAGGCTCGTCTCATTGTGCGAGTGAGTATGCACATTTATAGCAATCTATGTGCAGATAAATGTTGGGTTATGTATGTGATGGTGTGTGTGGTTGAAATTGTGTTACATGTATGTTTTAGTTCAGCTCTCAATTTGATAGGAAGTGAAAAAGAGATAACATTTAAATTGCCATCTTAATGTTGAATAAGTTACCAAGTAAAGGGTTTAAATTGGCTCATGTAAATATAGTCTAAGAAATAAAGTGTCTGAGATAGAGGAAATATTATCATGTGGTATTCATTTGTTAGCAATATCTGAAACTCACTTAGATGACACATTTGATGACGCTGCTGTGGACATTGATGGATATAGAATATTTAGAAAGGACAGGAATGCATATGGAGGTGGGGTGGCAGTATACATTCAAAAGCAAATACCAGCTAAAGTGAGATATGATTTGATGTCTGCTGATATTGAAGTACTTTGGTTGCAAATTCATTTACCTCACTTGAAACCTTTGTTGGTAGGATGTTGTTACAAACCTCCAAATGCAAACTTAATTTATTTGGTACCACTTTACAATAAGACTACCCTTATAAAGGATTCATAAAGGGTTTATAATTAGATTATTAATTAGGTTGTAAACATTTTATTAATCATTAAGAACCATTTATGAACCAGTCTAACATAGTTTTCATACATCAACACAGGCTCACTATTTGGCAAGATGACTAAGGACTTATATTGGCTACATCAGCCAACATCCTTGGTATCTGTTGTTCACTGTGTTGATTCCCCCCATCCATCTTGATGTTTCTTGGCATCTCTTTATGACCATTTATTTACGAGTTACTAACATTTATAGTTGCCAAAAGTGAGCCTTATTGTAAAGTGTGAAACACATTCCCATTTATCAATGAGTTACTACCATTTCTAATAAGGCTTAGCAGTACAGATAAATGTGGGCTCACTATTTGGCAAGCAACCGGTCACAGTTGCCCTGTTTATCTCATGTCTTATAAAAGCTTATTAAGGATTTATAAAGTGTTCACAACCTAATTAATAAATGAATTACAAACTATTCGTAAACCCTTTATAAGGGTAGTCTTATTGTAAAGTGGTACCATTTATTTAGACAAATTATGTGAAATGTTAGATAAAGTTTGTGATCTTGACAGAGAGATTTATTTTATCGGAGATTTAAACATTGACTGAATATGTTGCACTGTGCCCTTAAAAACAAGCTGCAGACAATAACTAATACATGTAACTTGGTACAAATGGTGACTAAACCTACTAGGATATGCATAAAGAAAGATGGGTCAAAAAGTTCAACTTGTATTGATCATATATTTACTAATTTTAGCCATGTATGTTCTCAGGCAATATCAATTCCAGTAGGGTGTACTGATCATCTTTTAATAATTATCGTGAGAAAGACAAAGGTGCCAAAAGCAGGACCGAAAGTAATTGTGAGGAGATCAATGAAATATTTTTGTGAAGAGTCTGTTGTGCACCAACAGAAATGTTAAGAGAGTTTCATTTTATGCTGTGTTATGGTTGTGTTCTTTTGTCACTCACCATTTACCTCTCATTCCAGGCTTCCTGATTATCCATCTCTTGTGTGTCTCCCGTGCTCATCAGCACCAGCCCCGCCCATTATTGTTTCCACCTGTGTCTTGTTGTCGTGTGTTTAAATTCCCCAGTCTCCCAGTGTTCATTGTCAGTTTGTCTTGTCTCATGCCTAGGTCAGATCTATGCTCTCCTTGATACCAAGATGTTTTTGTTCTTCACTACGTGAGCGATTTTCTTTTGTTCACTTTTCGTCATCTCATCAAGAGATTAGAAAGTGTTATTTTGTTCATCTATTTTGAAAATAAAGTATCTTACAAATACTTTACCTCTGTCTCCTGGGTCGAGCAATTGGGTCCTATACCCTGAGTTCTTGAGTTCGTAACAGAACGAACTGACCATTATGGACCCAGCCGACCCAAGAACGCTTCACGCCGCCCTGTCAGCACAAGGAGTGAAGATCTATCACCACGAGGAACAGCTGGGCATAGCCAACCAGGGAATAAGAGAGCTGGGAGGACGCCAGGCAGAGTTTCAGGAAATCATCTCTACGCAGATGCAACAGCTGACTGCACAGATTAATCAGTTCTTCACTCACCTACAGACTGCTCCTCCGGTGACGTCATCCACAGCTGGGGGTTTCCTTGTCGAGAAGCCTGCTGACACAGTCAACCCAAACCAAGCTGTTTCTTCTTCTTTACGGCTGGCTCTTCCGGAGAAATTTTCCGGAGATTCCATGAACTGCAGAGCCTTTTTGGTACAGTGCGATTTGCATTTCCAACACCACCCAGGAGCCTTCTCGTCAGACCATGGTAAAGTGGCTTTATCGTGTCTCACTTAACGGGAAGAGCTGCAGCCTGGGCTACTGCAGAATGGTCTAGAGACACCGAGTTATGTTACTCATTGGCCGATTTCATAAACACTATGAGTCGCATTTTTGACCACTTGTCACCTGCTACAGAGGCCAGCAGAAGACTTTTCCAGATGCGCCAGCTCAACCGTCAGGTGGTTGATTATGCCATCGAGTTTCGCACAGCGGCAGCGGACAGCGGGTGGAATGTTCCGGCTCTTTGTGACGCTTTCATGACTGGACTTTCAGAACCAATAAAAGACCAGCTGGCTCCACTGGAGGTGCCCCCGGGATCTGGAATCTCTCATCGCTGTGGCCATCCGGATCGATAACCGTCTTCGGGAAAGAGAGAGAGAGCGTCGACGCACTTGTGACGTTCTTCCCAGTTTCCAGGGTTATCCTCGGAGGGTCGCGCCGCCAGGTGGGGATTTCCAGCCCGTGGTATCGGACCGTCGGATGACTGCACTTCCGGATGACTCAGGCGAACCCATGCAGCTGGGAAGAACCAGGCTTTCTCTGGAGGAGAGGCAGCGTCGTTTACAGGAGGGTTGCTGTTTCTACTGCGGTCAGCTGGATCACCAACTCGCTTCCGGGGAAAAGATCGAGCTCACCAGTCATAGGGAGGGCGCTGGTGAGCAAGTTTCCCACAGACTTCCCTCCTCGACCTGTTACTCAGGTAAACATTTTTATTAACAATCAGGCCATTGACCAAGGTGTGTTAATAGACTCAGGGGCTGACGAAAGCCTTATGGATTGGGGCATAGTCAAACAGCTAAAAATAAAGACTGTTCCGCTATCGTGCCTTAGACGGCCGTCTGTTGTTCACAGTTACCCACTGCACTGAGCCTATTCAGATCACTGTGAATAAGGACCATACAGAGAGTATGCAGTTTCATATTTTTGAGTCGGCTCAGCACCCGATTATTTTGGGGTTTCCATGGCTGAAAACACACAATCCTCACATTGACTGGCGTTCAGGGAAAATTAAGGAATGGGGAGAGGATTGTATTGGCAGGTGTAAACTTTCACAACCTGTTGATGCACCAACAGACTCTAGTAGAATCATTATAGATCACCCTGACTATCCTGATCTACAGAAGGTACCTCCCTGTTACCATGATTTAAAGGAAGCGTTTAACAAATCCAAAGCTTTGTCGCTACCTCCTCACCGAGATTTTGACTGTCCCATTGATCTCCTACCGGGAGCCCCCATTCCCAAGGGGAGACTTTATTCTATTTCGAGACCTGAGAGAGCAGCAATGGACGACTACATCTCCTCTTCACTCAAGTCAGGGATTATCCGTCCTTCATCTTCTCCAGCCGGAGCAGGGTTTTTCTTTGTGGGAAAGAAAGACGGGTCTCTGAGACCTTGCATAGACTACAGTCCACTAAATGACATTATGGTGAAAAACCGCTATCCTCTGCCACTCATGTCATCTGCTTTTGAACTGCTTCAAACTGCCAAGATATTCACCAAGTTAGATTTAAGAAATGCATATCACTTGGTTAGAATAAGAAAGGGGGATGAGTGGAAGACAGGATTCAATACTCAGAGTGGTCACTATGAGTACCTAGTAATGCCTTTTGGACTATGCAATGCACCGGCTGTGTTTCAAGCTTTTGTAAATGAGGTTTTGCGGGAATTTTTGAATATTTCGGTATTTGTGTATCTTGATGATATTTTGATTTTCTCCCCAGATGCTAAATCTCATGTTAATCATGTCCGCCAGGTTTTGCAGAAACTGCTTGAGTATCAAGCAGTTTCTTCCCTCGAGGAATGGAGACACTGGCTAGAGGGAGCAGAGCAGCTGTTTTTAGTCTGGACAGATCACAAGAATCTGGAGTATATAAGAAAGGCTAAGCGTCTCAACTCCCGTCAGGCCAGGTGGACACAATTTTTTAGTAGGTTCAACTTCACACTCTCTTTTCTTCCCGGATCCCAGAATCAAAAACCTGATGCTTTGTCTCGTCTTTACGATCCAGAACCACTTACTGCAGAGCCCAAGACCATCCTTCCACTTAACCGTGTGGTCGGAGCCTTTTCCTGGCAGGTAGAGTCGGACGTAAAACAGGCGAATGTCATGACTCCAGCACCTAGCGAATGTCCAAACAATCTGCTGTTTGTTCCTGTGTCTCTCCGCTCCAGGGTCATCCACTGGGCTCATTCGTCTGTGCTTTCGTGCCATCCGGGAGTAACAAGGACAATGTTCAGGATAAAACAGCGTTTCTGGTGGCCAGCCATGAAGAAGGATGTGGCGGAGTATGTAGCGGCTTGTCCGGTGTGTGCGTGTAATAAGACCTCGTCTCAGGTCAAGATGGGCTTGCTCCAGCCGCTGCCGGTTCCCCAACGTCCATTGTCACACATATCAATGGACTTCGTGACAGGACTTCCCTCATCCAGAGGCAAGACTACGGTCCTAACAGTGGTGGATCGATTCTCAAAGATGGCCCACTTCATCCCATTGACCAAGCTTCCCTCTGCCAAGGTCACCACAGAGGTCATGATGAATCAGATATTCAGGATCCATGGATTCCCTGATGACATTGTTTCCGACGGGTCCACAATTCATTTCCGTTTTCTGGAAGGAGTTTTGTCGACTCATAGGCGCCACCATCAGCTTGTCATCAGGTTATCACCCTCAGTCAAATGGACAGTCGGAGCGTCTGAACCAGGAGCTGGAGACAACGCTACGTTGTCTCGTTTCCCAGAACCAGACCACCTGGAGTGACCACCTCACATGGGTCGAGTTTGCCACAATACAATACTCTTCCTACGGCAGCCACGGGTCTCTCTCCATTCCATTGTGTCAATGGTTTCCAGCCTCCAATTTTCCCAAACAACGAGGAAGAAGTAACGGTACCATCGGCTCATGCCATGGTCAGACGTTGTCGCCGAGTTTGGGCTGGTGCTCGCCAGCCTCTTCTCCGAAGTTCAGCTCGGATGAAGGCTGTTGCTGACGTCCATCGCAGGGTCGCTCCCTCCTACAGACCAGGCCAAAAGGTTTGGCTTTCCACCAAGGACTTACCACTCCATGTCGCCTCTAAAAAAACTGGCTCCGAGATTTGTGGGTCCTTTTCCTGTGTCATCAACCCGGTGTCTGTACGCTTACAACTTCCCAGGACTATGAGAGTGCATTCAACGTTTCATGTCAGTAAGATAAAGCCAGTGTGTGAGAGCACACTTGTTCCCGCCTCCAAACCCCCTCCACCGCCCCAGTTCTTTGAAGGTGGTGAGGTTTACAAGGTCCGTAAGCTGCTGGAGGTCCGTAATAGGGGGAGGGGGAAGCAATTCCTGGTAGACTGGAAGGGTTACGGTCTTACAAATACTTTACCTCTGTCTCCTGGGTCATGCAATTGGGTCCTATACCGTGAGTTCTTGAGTCATTTATACAGGATGTTCAAAAGATATGTTGGAAACATGTTTTTGAGAAAGTCGATCCAGATGATGCTCTTGATGTCTTTAATTTTTATTTATGCAGGTGATTGATAAACATGCACCACTTAGAAAGCAGACAGTAAGGAACTTTAGAGCACCCTGGTTAGATGATGATAAGGGATCTAATGAAACAAAGAGATGATGCAAAAAATGTAGCTCTCTTATCAAGTTATGAGTCAGATGGGCACATGTATAGAAGGTTAAGGAATTATGTTACAGCATTAAATAAAAAATAAAAACAACTGTATTATGGAAATAAAATTAAAGATATAAAGGAGGACAAGAAAAAACTGTGGAGTTTAGTAAATGGCATGATGGGCCGTAAGCCGAAATCCACCTCAACATATCTTGAGGTGGAAGGGAAATTTTTTACTAAACCAGTAAAAATTGCTAATTATCTGAATGATTATTTTCTTGGTAACACTTTATATTAAGGTACACAAATTAACCATCAACTAGTTGTTCATTAACATGCATATTAGCAGTATATTGGCTCTTTATTAGTCATTATAAAACATTTATTAATACCTTATTCTACACGACCATATTCTACAAGTAATAAGCCATTAGTTGAGAGTTTTTCCTCAACAACCCTCTAATTAGTTCTTATTTATTGCAAGTAAGGAAGTTGTTGTACATGAGTTTTGGTCTTAATATGCTCTGCTCAATAAGGGCCTAATAAGGCAGTAGAACCACAAGAATAGTAATTCTCCCATAATAACACTTAACAAATATGATCTATTCTTGTGTAACAAGACATGAAACTACAAGTGTTAATTGTGTCTAACTCAAAATTAGGTATTTCTATCTAAGAATATGTTCCCTATTTTAAAGTGAAGTCTTGTTCATAACCAATAAGCTAGTAGTTTGACTCTAATTAGGTATTTCTATTTAAGAATATGTTCCCTATTTTAAAGTGAAGTCTTGTTCATAACCAATAAGCTAGTAGTTTGACTCTAATTAGGTATTTCTATCTAAGAATATGTTCCCTATTTTAAAGTGAAGTCTTGTTCATAACCAATAAGCTAGTAGTTTGACTCTAATTAGGTATTTCTATTTAAGAATATGTTCCCTATTCTAAAGTGAAGTCTTGTTCATAACCAATAAGCTAGTAGTTTGACTCTAATTGACCTGAACAGGTTCCCTATTCTAAAGTTGCCTTCTCTTCACACTTTGTCAATACATTATAGCACACAACTACTGAAGTTAACCTCAACAGTACATGAACAAAGTAGGCACACGTTGAAATATCTGTTTTATTCAAATGTAACCACTTAAGAGAGGTTCAGACACATCACAAAACATTTAAAGTGTCTCCAAGGCTCACAACACACCTGTACTTTTTAATAAAAATAGATAGGTAAATATAAAAGCTGAACTTGCTCTTAAGGGTACTAAACTCACATTTAAATATACAACTCTTCCAGTACACCTTATCTAAACCCTAACCCTAACCCAGCCCTTTAATACTTCATCAAAAAGGGAAGAAGCTTGCCTTTGGCTTTCATGTCCTCTATTTTGGCCTTTTTATCGACGGTAACATTTGTTGCACACTTCTTGGCAAATGAAAGCAGGGTGTCTATTGCAGGATCAAACTTGAGGCTCTCGAATGTGTCTGGGTCCACAATCTTGAGCTCTGCAATCGGAGCAGTCATCTTTATGGTTCCCCGATCCACATTATTTATCCTGAAGGCTTCAGACATTGTGCGAACACGTCCGAAGGTTTTCAGGACCTTTTTATATCTATGGACAACCTCCGCTGGCCCTTTGACTGGAAAAAACGAACAAAGAAATACACATAAAACAAATACATGAGGGATGAGTACACAGACTAATAATTTTTGTCCAGCAGATGGCGCTAAGAATGACCTAAACCAGTGGTTTTCAAAGTGTGAGGCGCGCTTCCCCTGGGGGGCGCCAGAGAGCTTCAGGGGAGGCGCGGCGTGAGAAAAAAAAAAACGAGAAAAAGATGAGTAAAGTGACACTTGCACACTTTTGACAGTCTGTGGAGATCGAGTTCCCGCACCTCGCCAACAAGGCTTTAAAAGTGCTCATTCCCTTCACCTCCACCTACCTGTGTGAGTGCGGGTTTTCCGCATTGACTTTGATCAAAAGCAAGTGCCGGTCAAGGCTGCAGCCAGAGGATGATCTGTGTTTATTCCTGTGTGCATCAAAGACGCAGACTCATTGTTCCCACTAAAGTAGGGGTGAGTGTAATAAGGAGGCAAAGTTGACGTTCAGTGTGTTGCCGGGAGCATATAAGGATGTATCCATGATGTTGAAAATGTTAAAAAAATATTTGTTGAGAAAACGCCGTGCGAAAATATACGGGTCGTGCTGCAGCTAGATTTGCCTGTCCTCTCTGTAAGAAGGTGTCGGCGAATGACATGCAAGGAAGAACGGCTGTCCATAGGCTGTTCCAACTTTAACAACTTTATTAACTTCCAGGGTAGTGAATTGAACATGCAATTGTAATTGGGTGTGTGGTATATTTTCATGCACGGACACGCATGTTCCACAACACACAAAGTGAACAACACTCAATTGTCCGATCGCTACCAGTGTCCTTGCGATCTTGTTAAAACAACAAGTGCACGTTACTGATGCAATATGGTTGAGACCATTCAGGCTTATTCTAGAGGGGTGCAAGGAATAGTCCAAGTAGTGGGGGAGTTTTATACAATATGTTTGAAACATAAAGATGAGAAGGTTTAAAAAAGTTATTGTTTAATGTTTTAAGGAGGTGGCGCTAACAGAGCATTTAATGATATTTTCTCTTACTGGACCTCTTTGAAATGCAATTGAATACCCCTGCATTATAGCAACAACAACAATAATAATAATAGCAATAATAATTGGGAGGGGGGGCGCGGCTGTTCTTATGTTCTCTGAGGGGAGGCTCACCTTCCCACACTTTGAAAAACACTGGCCTAAACAACTGACATTTCTCTTTAAAAATAACTATAAAGCATACTCTAGGGATGGCAAAATCTGCTTATCTGATTTTTATCATTATTACTTTTCATGACATTTAGTTTTTCACCTCTGATGTTTCTCATCGGGGCTCTATAAATAGAGAACTACGGCAGATATGTAATATTTAATGCAGCCGAACCGTGTATTACAATGCCGTTATGTGATGACTTCCAAAGAGAAAAGCAAGCACACTCGGAATAAAGTATTATTTTATTTTTAAAAAATGTTTTCGGATTTCACATCACATAAACACCATATCCCTACGTGCATTGCGGCTAAACCATCCAATCATCGAGCTGAGGATCTTGCCTACGTCTGTTTCCGGTATTGTTCAAGGTTCAAGGGTTCAAGGTTTATGTTTATGACGGATGTTTTTTGTTATACACACATTCCTTCACATTTACATTTTAATTTACATCAAAGTATTTCGTGAGGCCTTCTAAAATGTTTTTAAATATAACTACGGTTCTAGTTGAAGAGTTTGTAAATTAACATGAACCGAAGCTGTTGCTTGGCAACGCAATAGCACAACGTCACCTCCGTTAATTCCACATCCACACACATGGATTAACATCGATTTAATACATTAATGTAGCCTTTGTTTCTGCTAAAAGAGGTGTCGACCAGCTGGGGCAACAAGAAAATCGGCGAAATCGAGTATGACTATTAATAAATAAATCATTATTATATTAATATTGACAATAACAACCGACCGTCGTGGCAGAGCATTTGCTTGGCATTTCCGGGTATTTCTCCACTGGTTGGGCCATGTTAACAATACTGTGTAACTGTCACGTTTGAAGGGACGAAATCGTGACATCTTCACGTCTCCCAGCATGGTAAATCGTCACATGTTCACGTCTTGCCATGATACCGGGTTGCACATAGGACACAGGAAAAAAAGAAAAGACACTGAACCCTTTCTTTGCCATTATATAAAAATAGTGTTGCTACAAAAGTATAAATTAGGCTTACTAATAAGACAACTCAGATCTGAAGCTACACAGGAATCTGCTGCCAAAGTGCAATAAAAAAGACAAAATGAATAGAATCAAACCCTTTTTATTTGCATTTTAGTAGAGTATAAAAAGAAATGGCTTTAAAATAGGATGCAAGCAACACTAGTTTCTTAACCTGAATGGATAATAGACTATAATCAATTTAAACAGAACAGATCTTAATGTTTGCATTCTTATACTATTTTGTACAATAATTATAATGAATAAGTTCAAACTAACTAAAACTTACAACGTCCTTTCAGGTCCCTCACCTTTTGGGAGCGTAGGGCAGAATTAGGAGGGAATTCCGTCTCGTAGCGTTTGTGCACTGTTTTGAAATGCCGCTCCTAAATTACCCTTCTTCGATAAAGCCACGCTCGCATTGCAGATGAGACAGATGGACTTTGAATTGGAATAGAAAAAAAATAATCATCCTCCCACTCGGAGTGAAAATTATATATTTTGGGCTTTTTTGCTTCTGCGATAATTGCGGTCTTGTGTGTGTGTGTGCGGACTGTCACTCCTGTTGACACGGACAACGTCAGCTAACTAGTGCCCACTGTCCACCAGCCACGCCCCCATACATGGGGTCACGCCAATCACAAAGCTTTGATGCGTTCCAAGTGCATTATTCTGGCACAGGAAGATTATCTTATAGGACATTAACGATAAAACAGAATATTTTAGAAACATCTCGCGA
This sequence comes from Dissostichus eleginoides, assembly GCA_031216635.1. Lineage (NCBI taxonomy): Eukaryota > Metazoa > Chordata > Actinopteri > Perciformes > Nototheniidae > Dissostichus > Dissostichus eleginoides. The sequence continues at coordinate 2,617,690 of CM062278.1, read as the reverse complement.
TCGACTGGGAATGTCGATCGCGATCGACTGGTTGGGCACCCCTGTCTTAGATGTATCAACACCTTACAAATCTAGACTTAATTTATCAGAATTCTATTCAACCAATTTGTTTAATCATCAGGATATGCCGGGATTCATGTCACAAAGGGAAAACATATTCAAGGTCCATCCGAAGTGGCTCAATGTTTGAGAATTCCCATGTGCGACTGCAAACATGGATGCATTTCATCTACAGGTGAGTGGTTCTAAATCATTCATGAAAAGTGTATATATGGAAATGTACCCATGACCACTTTAAAATTGGTTTTAACCTCCCCTCCTAACTAACTGGATTGTTTACAGATTTGCCCAAGGCCTTCGATTGCGACAAGTGGACATGCTGCAGGAAGGAATTACTCGTAGCTCTGCAACTCTGACTAAGCTCGCAGACAAACTGCGGAGTGTTTGCAAATCTGCCATGAGAAGAGAGAGAAGAAGAGGCCAGCAGACCATTGGAAGACGAAGTGAAGTTGTTATGATTGATGAAAGCAAATTTGGCCATAAAAGAAAGGTGTGTAAACTATGCAAACACTTTAAGATTGTTACCTTGATGTCCAAAAAATACATAATTAAAACAAGTTTATTTCCTATGATCTTGCATAAGCCTGTGCTTAACAGACCTACTTAATGAAGAGACACTATGCATACATTTAATACACAGAAAGTTAATATTTACACCATTTCTGCTGTACAACACTGTGTCTATCATAGACTATTATTGCTAATTATACATAAAGTAGTAGAGTGTATTGTAAATTGTAAAGCATTTTAACAACTTTTCCGAACATGCTCGAACAGTTCACTGCGGTGTGATTAATAATTAAAAACAATTGCATACAGTATTCCATGTAGAGATATACAATGGTAAGGCTCTACGGAAAATATTTAAAAACATTCTTTATTTAAAGAAACTGCAGACAGAGCCATTTTGATATAGTCATTCCAGGTGTATGTAAACCTCTTTTACCCATCCCACTGTTTGTGGCTCAGGTGGTTGTACATTATTGTCCACAGCTCTATGTGGCCATAGGTTGCATAAATATAAAAAAAAAATCCCATGGAGCAAAGAGAAGGATGATTTTTGTGTGTCAAAACTAAGTGGTAGCCTTTTGTAAAATTGTGTCAGTATCCTTATCTATGAGAAATGACTGTTGCGTTTTGGAATAAGATATGCAGTTCAATTATGCCATAAAGGGAAATGTCACGTTACTCCTGCACCTCAGGACAGTTGAATATTTGTAAACATGCACTGCTCCATAATACTCTTGTCATTTTCAGTACAACAGAGGACGGGCGAGCAACAGGAGTTCCTGGGTGTTCGGAATGCTTGGAATCAGAAATGACAGGAGAAGACCCATTCTCAAGATCGTGCGTCGCCGCTCAGCCAGACATCTTATGCCTCTCATAAAGAAGCACATTAAGAACGGAAGCTCAGTCATTTCAGATGGATGGAGGTCTTAAAGCCGGCTTCAGGACGAAGGTTATAATCACCTGACTGTCAACCATCAAGAATCTTTTGTTGACCCTGTTACAGGTGCACATACACAGAACGTAGAGAGATTTTGGGGTATTTGCAAGACAACTATCTGGAGACTTAGAGGAAATCGGACACAAAGTTCGTTAAAAGATCATTTGGATGTCATTGAGTGGACTTACTGGCGTGGAAAACATCACAGATATGGACCACTTGGAATGCTTTTGCATGACATTAGAAAAAAATATAAAGTGTGAAGCCTGTGAAAGATAGCAGATGTTGCAGATAGCAAATTAACACTGTCAGTCAAAAGCGATTGAATGATTAAGGTCTTTGTACAGTTGTATGCTATTTGTTCTGAGCCTTAAAGACACTTTAAATGTTTTGTGATGTGTCTGAACCTCTCTTAAGTGGTTACATTTGAATAAAACAGATATTTCAACGTGGGCCTACTTTGTTCATGTACTGTTGAGGTTAATTTTAGTAGTTGTGTGCTATAATGTATTTACAAAGTGTGAAGAGGAGGCAACTTTAGAATAGGGAACCTGTTCAGGTCAATTAGAGTCAAACTACTAGCTTATTCGTTATGAACAAGACTTCACTTTAAAATAGGGAACATATTCTTAGATAGAAATACCTAATTAGAGTCAAACTACTAGCTTATTCGTTATGAACAAGACTTCACTTTAAAATAGGGAACATGTTCTTAGATAGAAATACCTAATTAGAGTCAAAGTACTAGCTTATTCGTTATGAACAAGACTTCACTTTAAAATAGGGAACATGTTCTTAGATAGAAATACCTAATTAGAGTCAAACTACTAGCTTATTGGTTATGAATAAGACTTCACTTTAAAATAGGGAACATGTTTAGATATCAATACCTAATTTTGAGTTAATTAGACACAATTAACACTTGTAGTTTCATGTGTTGTTACATAAGAATAGATCATATTTGTTAAGTGTTATTATGGGAGAATTACTATTCTTGTGGTACTGCTGCCTTATTAGGCCCATATTGAGCAGCGCATATTAAGACCCAAACTCATGTACAACAACTTCCTTACTTGCAATAAATAAGCACTAATTAGAGGGTTATTGAGGAAAAACTCTCAACTAATGGCTTATTACTTTGTTCTGTTTGGCTCCAAATACCAAACAGATCATGCAGTGCAGCATCCAATAATCCCCTCTGTTTCAGCCCTGTTTCAAAAGTGCTGATTCTGTGTCTGTTACTTTAGATGAAAATAAGGAGCCACTCCCCACTCCCCTCTGAGAGATATTTGGTTACAAAGAACCCAATGGTGCTCTAGGAGGAGATTCAGGTGATAAGGTGGGGGGGCTTACCTTGGTTGGTGATTGGCTAATGGTTACACAATCAAAAAAAATCGTTATGATCATAAAGTGGCCAAAATCTGATCAGCTCATTTTCAGACAGGTTTTTATATAAATGGATCAGGACAAAAAGAGAGAATCTTTTTTCCTGAAACTTTCAGAATCTCTTTACACAGAGGGGACACATGTTTATGTATAAAAGACGAAAAAGTGGATTTTGCATGATAGGTCCCAAAAATAGGTCAATGTATTGCTTGTTATAATGAATTGAGAAGGTTGTGGACATAGTGGTGTTTTGATTTACTCATAACAGTTTTAAGAACCAAAAAGTTAGGGGGGCAGCTGGGGGTTGCAAAGCTCTTTAGTGGGGGGTCAGCTGCCCCCCCTTGCCCTCCCGTAGATCCGCCCCTGAGTGGAGGGCATTTTTTTCTCACTAGTCAGGTTCTGTTATAAACATGTTAGACTTTGACTGTACAGGTTACACATTTTTCTTACATGTAAGGCCTTTCCTTCAACTAGTTTGGCTTTTTTTTGCACTAGTCAGCAACTGTAAGCAAAGTAACGCGTTATTTTTTATTTTTCGGTAACGGAGTAATGTAACGCGTTACTGTTAAAAATTCAGTAATCATCACACTACAGTTACTAACATTGCGCGAAATGCGTTACTGTTATAAATTCAGTAATCACTACTAACATTGCGCGAAAAAAATGACTAGATTCTCCCTTTGACAGACTGGACTCTAGTAGTTACTACATTATTCAGAAGTTTACAGTAACTTTGGATAATAACAAGGGAATAATAAGCGGAGCCTCTCTTTTCCTCTCTCCTTTCTCCCTCTCTCCCTCTCCTGACAGCCCGTCTGTGTCTCATGCAGCTCGCTGATCCAGTGAATGAGTTACCCGACACGACAGTAAATATTAAACATATTTATAACTAGTTTAGCTAGTTCCAGGGGTAGATATGATTGGTAAATGTGATAGGTCTAACTTTTAACAATTTTAAATATTTCTAGTCACTAGAGGGATTTCCGCCGCAGGTTTATATTTTCCTAACATTTGCGCGACATGCAACTGTCACAGATGTGCTGCAGAGACATGGCTGAGTCATTAACAGCTATAACTTTTGAGGGGTGGAGGTATGCCCATTATTTTTAATTTGTAAGAAGAAAGGACAGGAATGTGACGATAAGGTGCACTGCTGCAAACCCAACATCAAACCTCTCCAAGCACCTGCAGAGGCAACATGCTAACACAAAGCTAGTAGCTAAAGACCCCCAAACCAACAGTGATGATGTTCAGTGTGTGCCGACTCCGAACAAGCAGCAAAAACTAGAATTTTCACCGTTATTAACTTGTGTTATGTCTTCCTTATTGCAATAGTAATTGTTGTGTGCACATGTAGGCCTACATTTTAAGTTTTGGCTATATAGGCTGTTGCTGAGTAACGCAAAAGTAATGTAAAGAGTAATGTAACGAGTTACTTTATGTAGAGAGTAGCGAAGTAAAGTAATATATTACTTTTTTTTTTTTAAAGTAATGAGTAATATGTAATATATTACTTTTTTTTTTTAAAGTAATGAGTAATATATTACTTTTTTTGAGTAACGACCCCATCACTGTTAGCTATTGATTCAACATGTATGGCTTTTTCTTAAACTAGTTCATATTTTCAGCCAACTATTGTGGATTTCTTCTCTCTATTACAGCAAAACTACTAACTAGTTGACATGTACGTGCAACTAGTTTACTATAGTGAATTGCTTCAACAGTCATACATGTTGACTAGTACATTTTTGATACATCTTACAAGTTGGGACTTTGGTGCTACTAGTGACGCCAGTGTAACTGGTCACAACCGTAAGCGACCTGTTATCATTCAGGAAACGACAGCGAAGCATCTGGGGTGTTTTCTGGCATTTATTCTGAGAATGAACACAACATTCTCTTTACATCCGCGCTGCATGTCACATCTCCACATAACTGCTCATGTCACTGTCACTAGTATATATTTATACATACTAGCTTATTTATACAATGAGAAATTTAATTAAATGACCAAGAAAATCTTATTTATAAATACAAACACAAACATACCTGAGAATGAACACAACATTCTCTTTACATCCGCGTTGCATGTCACATCTCTACAAAAACAGAAGACAGGAAACTCAGAAAAAGTGTTGCCATGGTAACAAACAAAATGGCGTGATCGCGTCTAAATCGCGCCAAAACTATGGTGATAATATAGTAATAAAGTGCTATTTCCTACGGTTAAAACTTAACAAAAACATATTAATATTGCACCCACAGTGTTACTAAACAATATATAATCACTGTCATTAACTTAAATAGCACATTTAACATAGACAATTATAATACATTGCAACACAGTTTCTAGCGCAACTCACCCACATAACTGCTCACTAGAGATGGGCGAGTCCTGATTCATCCGGATCATTAACCCGGATCCTAGAAATGAGCTGGTCGTGACGAGTCTCCCCTCTCCATTAACCCGAGTCCTTTGAGTCCTACACCTGGTGTGACGTACAAATTAAAACTATAAATTGCGTCACTCGCTACTCTCTTGATAACATGTAAAATCACATTACAACGTACCCCAGTCCATCTGCCTAGCCTTTAGCAAGTAGGATAGCTGCCAGAAGTTATCGTTTGGCTCAGGGGAGGGGACTCGGATCAGTGAAACTTCCTGCAGACTCGTGGGGACTCAGGGGAGGCGTAAATTACGGCTCCTAACCGTAATAGCATAGCAGATCCAGAGATCCATCCATACTCGTCATATTGTGCACGAGCATAGCCGCGGCCGGGAAGACATTTTACTTAGGGGGTGTGGCCAAAAGTGGGGATAGATTAACAGTAACATGTTGCAGCCCCTCCTCCAGCACCCGGCTCCCGGCTCCCGGCTCCCGCGGCTATACCCTGCACGAGTCAACAGCAGACTCAGAGATTCGCAAATCCTGACTCACTGTGCAAAACATAGCAGACTCGTGCGGACTCAGAGCCGTAACCGTATAGCAGCAGATCCAGAGATCCAGCAGACTCGTCGTCATGCACGAGTCAACAGCAGACTCAGATTCGCAAAATGACCCTTTTTTTGTGATCAACATGTTTTATTAAAGCAAAAGACACCACTTTACACAAATTTAACACATAGGGCCTACAAACACCAGTATTGCAATGATTACGCAGTCCATGAGAAAATAGGGGGGGGGGGCATATGATTAGATCTACATACACACTGTTTTCATGACCCAAATATGTATATATGTTCATTTTAATTATTTTTTTATTTTTCATAGTTATTTTATCATGGGTGGAGATACTGGGTGAAGTTGTTGCAGTGGTGATTTGTTGACCAGCCCCCTTGACCCAATAACAATAATAATTGTATAATTAAGACATTTTATATATTCTAACTGTTTGCAATTTTCTATCATTTGTCATTGTTTCTTTCTTTTTGTGTGCTATGTTCAAAATAAACGTTTTGCCAAGTAAGATCCTTATTGGAAATGCAGCTATTACACGCAGGAGACTGTTGCACAACATGACAATTTTGTTAGAAGTCTACACTGAAACTTCATTTAGAGCCGGAAACATAATGGACTTAATCAAAATCGCGGGATCCGTGGATCCAGGTCAATGATCGAGAGAGACCAGTAGCCTACGAGTTAGTCAGCGGAACTTCACAGACTCAGATTCGCAAATCCTGACTCACTGTGCAAAACACAGCAGACTTGTGCGGACTCAGAGCCGTAACCATATAGCAGCAGATCCAGAGATCCAGCAGACTCGTAGTCATGCACGAGTCAACAGCAGACTCAGATTCGCAAATCCTGACTCACTGTGCAAAGCACAGCAGAGCAGACTCGTGCGGACTCAGAGCCGTAACCGTATAGCAGCAGATCCAGAGATCCAGCAGACTCGTCCTCCTCATGCACGAGTCAACAGCAGACTCAGATTCGCCAAATCGCAAAATAACCCTTTTTTTTTGTGATCAACATTTTTTATTAAAGCAAAAGACACTGTAGCGGAGGTTAATGTAACGTCAGTTTAATATGCTCGTGAAATGCAACAAGTTTTCGGTTTCACCGATAGGATTTCTACAGTCTTGGTGCTGCTGACTCATATGACTCAAATGACTTGTATGATCCGGATCTCTTCAATGACTGACTCAGAAGACCCTGAGTCCGTAAAAGGATCCGGATTTGCCATCTCTACTGCTCACCTCACTGTGAGGGGAGGGCGGAAGTTACATACAGTAAGTAGAAAATTATGTGCAACGGGAAAGTGTTCCCACTAGAAACATTACTCAAAATATTAAAAGGAAACATCTCATAAAAATAAAATTCACAACCTATTATAAATCGTAATTTATAAACTAATAATTATTTATACGGATGTTTAACTCCGTTACACCAGGAGCGGCACTAGTAAGACTTATGTTGTAACTAGTCGGACAAAAGTGCCACTAGTTGCAGAAAAAGAGTGAGTAGTAAAATGTTTTATTGAACTAGTAAAGCAGAGTGCCAAACTAGTGTGACCATATATCTAACAAGTGCAATCAAAGAGCCAACTAGTGTCGGCAACTGCCCTCTGATATCCAGGATATGGAATAAATATGTGGGACCCATAGTAAAAGTGGGCTTGGTGATTAACATGAAACTGTATGTAAAAGCACTTTATTTATGTTGTATGTTTTTGTATTTAAAGTGGACCTATTATGCTATATTGGAAAAATATATTGTAGGGCCATGAACATGTCTGTGAAGTGTTTTGCTTAAAGGGGACCTATCATGCAAAATGCACTTTTTTATGTCTTTTATACATAAATATGTGTCCCCGGTGTGTCAGGGAACTCACGCAGCATCAAAAAATAAAACTCTCTCTTTTCCTCCGTACCCAAATCTCTAAAAACGGGGGTACAACGGAGCTGATCCAGATTTGCGTCTGATATGATGTAATATCGGAAATGTGGACCCACGGCACTATCAGAAAGTTGCTATCAGAAACAATGCCCGACTGTTTTGGATGTAATATGGTCGGTGTTTACATTAGCATCGCTAACACTCAGAGCTAACGTGTACTGGAGAGCATGTGTGTGAAGAAGCAGGAAATAAAAAGGAACTCACCTTGTGGTATAACCGGCAAGAGAGAAAGCCTTTGAGCTCCATACTATTTCAGAAATAATCCTTGATAATCCATGATATGGCGTTTCATCACGGCAGTATTTAGTTTAGACAGTAGCTGCCGGGTCCCACATGATGTCAGCATCCTCCTTCTTTTTTTAAATCAATTTTGTTTTTTAAAGCTTTATACCCAAAATCAGCACTTTTGAAACAGGAAGTGAAATAGAGGGATATGAGGCATGGCTAGAATGGGTGATCTGTTTGGTCTTTTGAGCAAAACACTTCATAGACATGTTTTTAATATATTTTTATATATCTGAGACCTATGCTATTGCCTAAAAATAGCATGATAGGTGCACTTTAAAATACCAAACAGATTACCCATTGTAGCCATACCAAACAGATCACCCATTGTAGCCATGCCTCATACTGCAGAGAGTGATTAGGATGGCAGATAAAACTGTCGGCTGCCCCCTGCCCTCTCTGGAACACATCTCCACCTCCCGCTGCCTCAGCAGAGCAAATAAAATAATAAAGGACAGCTCTCACCCAGGTCAAAGACTGTTCTCTCTCCTGCCTTCTGGGAGGAGATACAGGAGCTTCAAGTCACGGACAAACAGACTAAAAAACAGTTTCTACCCCTGGACCGTCAGGCTGCTTAACCACCACACTTAATGCAATAACCGTAATCATCTCCACACATATACACACTTTGAATGCACTTATAAACAATTTTTATATCAATATTTTTAACTATTTATTCCCCCCGTATGATTGCTTATGTTGTCTGTCCTACTGCCGTGTTTTTAATGTTATGTATGTTTAGTTTTTGCACACTGGGACAGAGTTGCACTCTGAATCTCGTTGTACTTTTTGTATCATGACAATAAAAGGCTTTACTGTTAGACCCCAAGCCTGTTTTTCAGATTTCAGGCTCGAAAATGACATTTCCAGAACAAATGACCATAACTACACTTTTAAAAGGGGTAAATTAATCATCTTTTTTCTCAAAGTAATGATAAACCTTTGAGTTGGATGTAGAAAAGTCAGAATCAATATAGATGTTTTTTATTTTAAAGAAAATTCAGATTGAACATGGTAAATAACTGTAAATTATAGTGTCCGTCCGAAAATTATTTTTTACTTATAGTGAAAACTACCCTTGGATGATGGGTTAGTAGACTAAAAGCTTTAGGAATCCAAAGTACAACATATAATAAGTACCCTGTATCAAGATGTATGCAAAACAAGTGACATTTGACCTTTTTAGAGAGATTTAGCAAAAAAAACCCCACTTCTGGGGTCATTTGGGTGGATTTTCCATATCTCTGGCCCCCCTTGGTCGATTTTGATGATTGACATCTCTTTCTAACCGTCAGAGCCAATGGAATCGAGGAAAAGTTCCACATACACACACGGGTTACCAAATAAAAATGGTTTTATGGATTATCATTAATTTTTTCAAAGTGACAGATACATTGGATTAACCTATGGATTAACCTTCAGCCGCGTTTTTTCTTGTTTTAATTCCATTGAACACGACTTTTGAACAGAATAACAGCTAAGGTGAGCATATCTCCGGTTTTTGCTACCTAAAGCTACGTCGTGTATTGTCTGTATTTGCTTCCCCTGTCACGAGTTCTGATCGCTCAGAGATGATCCTTATATTTCTATAATCTGTGGAATCTCAGGATGTTAGCTAAGCTTGTTTGTTCAGATCCAATAAGTATATCGATCGGTATAGCTAGAGTTCTGTGCTAACGGCCTTAAGATTTTTTTGCCCGTGGCTAATTCACAGGCTCAGCGTTAGCTTTGAGGGTTTTTTTGAAAAAAAAGATCAGCTAGCTGAGTTTCTTCCCGTTACATAGATATGAAACATTCATAGTTTATTAAATCTTAAGAAGCCCTGAGACACTTTTGCTTGCAGATGTTGTGATTTCGGCCCCTTCGGTGGGTCCGTGGGGCTAAAGAGGTTTTAACTTTAACTCATACCCCTCTTTTCCTTGGGATTGTCACATTCTTTAGAGGAGCAACTCGTGCCTTTCCTAGAACGAAAGTTACATGGATCTTCTCATCATAACTCTGCAGCAGTGGCGTAGCCAGGAATTATTGTGTGGGTGGGCCTGGAGAAATGTAGGTGGGCCAGGGGGAGACTTATTAAGCGTGGGGTCTGAGCTGTAACTTCATTCATGATTCTAATGATTTTTTAATGCACTAATTGAACATAAGCATAAACTAGCAGTGAAAACAAAAACATAGGCACGGCGGCCTCAGAATGTGTGTAAAACTGACATCCACATGACTAGGGATGGGTATCGTTAAGGTTTTAACGGTAGGCCTACAATTACTTTTCTCGATACCGCTTATCGATCCGGTGCTTTAACGGTACTTTTATCGTTTTTTTTGGAGAAAAAAATAAGGTAAACTAACTAAACAAATTGTGAACAAAACTAACATTGCTTTTTATTTTAATTAAATACATAATATTTCACATCAAAAGAAACAACAATGTTTTAACAAATCGTATTAAATAATCTGATGAGTCATCAGATTATTTAATACGATTTGTTAAAACATTGTTGTCAGTGATGACAGAACTGTAAACAGAATAGCTGAAACTTTAACAAACTAAATAACTCAGTTACCTCTAATCATTAGCCCATATTTGTATAATTGAGTTAACTCTGTGTGTTTCTGCTAGCATACATAATACCTGACGTGGAAAAGTTACTCGTGGACGGGGCTACAGAGCTACTAGAAAGACAGTCGAACCCGGTGCATTTCTCCGTCTGAATGTGGTGCACTTTTACTAAATGTTTAGACAAATTGCTCGTGTTACCGCCCTTACGTGCTAAACTCTTATTGCACTTTTGGTAACGAGCATTGTCCACATCGAACAGGTAAAGTTTAACCACACCTCGGAGCGCGTTCTCTCCGCCATCTCCTCCGTGTGTGTGTGTTGCTGCATGTAGCAGCTGCGTGTGTGTAAGGGAGCTGCCCCGCCCCTCTCACACACACAGGGGAGAGAGATCTCTCGTCTGGATTGGAAAGATCTAAAATACTAAAAATAATCATAGACGCATTTTGCAGTCTTTTTGCATATTAGAAACGGAGTTGGCGACACTAAAACTGCAATATAATGTTTGTGTAGCAATAATACATATGAGATATATTTTTTACATGTCTCCTCCAGTACCAATAAAAAGACCGATAACGTCGGAGCTTAATGGTACCATGGTCTTTAATAATTCAGTCCCGGGGCCCGTTTAATACCGGGGCTCGGTACCCATCCCTACACATGACTGGCTCGGCGGCCACAGGTTGTTTATCCTCGACAGTCGCACTGTGGGCACACACTGAGAGTCTTTAGCAAATGTGTACACGCTTCACTGCAGACCTCAAGAAGAAATAAGACTTTCATTCACTCACGGCAAAACTTACTTTACTTACTAATTTACTCACGGTAAAAAAATGCACTCCCTATTCCATTGTCATGAAGGTGGAATCTAACTATATCCAGAATAAGTTTGATTGGATCCAGGCTAGAAACATGTTTATTTCTGCTGTAAAGTTGGGCATTTTAACATGGGGGTCTATGGGAATTGCTCCTTTCTGCATCCATCCCCTGTTGGCCACTAGAGGAACTGCAGTTTGTGGCACTTCCTTCTGGGCTTCCTGGCTCTGCGCTATAACGCGCTGATTGGCTGTGGGTGGGCCAGACGTGCATGTGGGTGGGCCCAGGCCCACCCGGGCCCACCCACAGCTACGCCACTGCTCTGCAGCCTCAAGTATGAAACTGTGCCATAGCCGTTCTCGCTGGCGTCAGAGAAATGATGTAGTTGGGCACTTGTGAGCTGTCCAAATCCTTTGGGTTTAAACATCTCGGCACACTGAAAGTGCTGAGTCTTCTTAGATCTTCTAGCCACCCCACCCACTGCAACTGGTAGTTTTGAGGAATGTGCTCATCCCAACTGTAGCTCATCTTACAGAGGTTTTGCAGCATTATCTTGACAGGTAAGGTGAAGGGTGCTAAAAATCCAATGGGGTTGTAGACCGAGCTCACCACCGACAGGATACCTCTTCTTGTGAATGGTCTTTCTTGGACTGCCATCTTGAACCTAAAGGTGTCAGTTTCTGCGCACCACTGCAGTCCCAGGGTTCTTTCGACAGGAAGGCTGTCTCTGTCGAAATCCTGTTCTTTCACTTCCTTGGGTCTTTTCTCCACATCAATGGCTTCCAACACTGACCTGCTGTTGCTGATCCATTTCAGCAGTTGGAATCCTCCCAACTGGCATAGAGCGGTCAGGTCTGTAACCAAAGACATGGCTTCTGCCTCTGAAGACAAGGATTTCAAGCAATCGTCCACATAAAAGTTCTGCTTGATGGTGTCTGTTACATGAACTTGGAAGTCTGCTTTGTGGTCTTCAGCTGTTTTTCTAAGGGCAAAACTGGCACAGCTGGGCGATGATATTGCACCAAACAGATGAACAGTCATTCTGTCTCAGTGAGCGGCTGTGTCAGATCACCTCTTGGCCACACATAGGAAGCGAAGAAAGTCTACATCCTGTTTTGCCACTTGGACTTGATGATACATAGCTTTTATGTCAGCCATAACTGCTATAGAGTTTAGGCGAAACCTTGTGAGAACTCCGAGCAAGGAATTTGTAAGTCCGGTCCCTGGAGTAGTTTAGTGTTGAGTGACACACCTTTGTAGCTTGCCGCACAGTCAAATACCACTCTCAGGGTTTTCTTTTTAGAATGGTACACCCCATGATGCGGGATGTACCACACCTTTCCTTCTTTTCCTTTCACCTGATGCTCTGGCACACTCTCTGCATAGCCGTTGTTTATGACATCACCAAGAAAGTTGGTGTATTCCTCTTTGAATGTTGGATTTCTCTCCAATTTCCTTTTTAGGCAGAGGACCCTTTGCTCAGCAAGATGGCGGTTGTTGGGCATGACAACATTGTCCTCTTCTCTAAAAGGCAACTTCAAGCAGTAATGTCCATTGTTGAGTTCAGCTGAAGTGTTGGCAATTTGCATGAACTTAAGATCTTCTATGGACATTTCTGGCTTGTCTTCTGCTGATTTCTCATTGAAGTCATGGTTGTACTGCTTCACCAGCATTCCTCTATGTGAGCAATGGATATGCGGTTGGCTGTGACTGTGGGGCAGCTACTCCCACTCTCATTGCCTCCTCTCAATGGTCCGTTGACAACCCATCCCAATAGGGTTCTAACAGCGTAAGGTCCTTTACCCCTGCTGTTTATCACTTCCCATGGCTCCATTACTTCTGGAGAGTTAGTTCCAATTAACAGCTCCACATCAGCATCGATAGCAGGAATTTCCACAGAGTCCAAGTATGGCCAAGCATACAAGTCTTCCTGTTGTGGGATGTTATTACGAGTCACAGGCATCTTGCGTTGGGTGTACACATCAGGCAACTCAATATAGATGTTACCATTGAATGCAGCTACCTCTAGTCCTGAGATGACGTGACTGTTGACAAAGCTTTCTTTATTCATTGTTTTCATCAGGAATTTAGTGTTCCTTCCTCTCACCTTTAGCTTCCTCATCAGTTGCTCAGAGCAGAAAGTAGATGAGCTGCCGGGATCTAGAAATGCATAGGTCTTTAGAATTGTGCTGACTTTCTTTGCCTTGATCTTTACAGGCACAATTGACAAGACGCAATCCTGTGCTCCGGCTCCTATATGGCCACATGTCTTGGGAGTAGTGGCTTGACTCATCCATGTTGTTTCTTGCTGTGTGTCCTTTGATTTGATTTCTTTCCATTCCTTTGCATGGATATGGAGAATGCTAGGATGTTTCAGGTTACACAACTTACAAGACAGCCGACTGTGACAATCTTTACTCATGTGTCCAACTGATAGACATCCAAAACAAGCACCTTTCTTTTTTAGGAAATCAATTTTACCCCGATGCTGCTTCTTTTCCATCTTGGGGCACACTTCCAATCTGTGGCCCTCTTCACACAGCAGACAAGGTCCCTTTGTTGACTTATCAGGTAAGTATTTCTCCTTTTCTCCTTCAGAGTTAACAGCTGCCACAGATGTAGCGAAACTGCTTCCTTTCTCCTTTATGCGTCCTGTGACACTTTATTTCCAACTTTGAATTTTGAGAATGAGACAACTGTGTCTTGAATGTCTCCATACAGTGGGTCAGATGCAATAGACACTTGTCTCTCAATAAAATTGACCAAGTCACTGAAACCTGCTTGACTATGGCGTCTCTCCTGATGTTCAAAAGCAATGTTTCTCCATTTTTCCCTCAGTTTGTATGGTAACTTCATGATTATAGCACGTATGTTTGATGGCATATTCATTTCTGACATGTAGCTTATGTCCTCCATAGCGTTACAGCAGACGCGTAGGAATAGTGAAAATGCTTGTAAGGCTTTGATGTCCTCTGACTTCAGTGGTGCCCATCCAAGTGCTTTTTCCATATATGCAGTGGCTATTTTTTGCTCATTTCCAAAGCGTTCTTCTAAAAGCATTCTTGCTCTTTGATACCCCCTGTCAGATGGCATGTGTTGACAGCTCTTGACCAGCTCTCTAGGTTGCCCTCGAGTGTACTGCTCCAGGTAGTATAAGCAGTCTACACTGCTAGCAGCTTTTCCTTCCACTCCATTTTCAAAAGCTCTGACAAATAAGTTGTACTCAAGAGGGTTTCCATCAAACACTGGTATGTCCCTTGGGGGTAATGATAATGAAGACTGCTGTTGCACTAGTAATGCTGTGATGTCGTTTTGCTTTTGCATGATGGTGAAAATATTGCCTTGGTCCGGTTCCTCACTGTTTTGGTTTGATTGCTGTGATGGCTGTGCAGTTTGATATGACTGACGAGATCTTTGAGGCATGCTGCCTTGGTCCTCATCGACTTGGATACATTGCTGTTGTGTATATGCACTGGGATATGACTGCAAAGACCTTTGAGGCATGCTTGGGATGTGATTTGAAGCATACGTTTTTGATCTGGTTCCTTGTGAAATGGTTTCTTTGCGCCGTGCCCCTGTTCCACTTGGCATTGTAGCTGCAGTATTGAACTGGTTGTATGGATCCTGTAGCTGCTGAGACTGTAATGGCATTGCAGCTTTAGCAGCTCCTGTTGGTGGATTGTACTGGTTGTATGGATTTTGATGTGATTGAGTGGGTTTTGCAGTTTTACTGCCTCCTGTTGGTGGATGATTGTATTGACAGTTTGGCTCCAATAATTGTGCTTTCATTGACATAGCAGTTTTACTGCCTCCTGTTGGTGGATGATTGACGGTACAACTTGAAGTTGGTGGAACAAATGGCACAGCAGAGGGTTTGAGAGCAGACTTGTGTTTTGACACATATGAATTTGTTCCATTTGTGACTCCTATGTCAGACCCTCTGTTTCTGAGTACTGTGACTTTTGCTGTCTGCGCAGCAATCTGACTTTGCACTTCAAGCAATTCCCTTTTCTTCCTAATTTGAGCCTCTTGAGCTTCCAGCTCATGCTTTTCCTTGAGAGCAGCCTCCAAAGCCAGGAGTGCAGCCCTTTCAGCCTCTGCCTTGATACGTGCAGAGCACGTTGTTGACCTTGAGGACCTTGAATGGCCAGAGCTTCCACCTGACACACTTGTTTTGTCACCAATGTTAGAAATACTGTCATTTGGCCCAATATTATCCAGCTCCTCATTTGCATGTAACACATCATTTTCATTTGAGCCACTGTTATCCACAACCTCATTTGCATTATTTGTCACATCATCGATTTCATCATCCACAACCTGTATGCATTTCTCCCTGTTTGCATGGACCCATTTTTCCATTTTGTGTATTACTCCTTTAACATTGTGCATTTGATTTTGAAACCATTCCGTTTGTTTAAACATTTCATCCTCAGGCAACAAAGGTTTTAATGACTCATGCAACCTTGTAGTTTCCCCAGACAGTTTCCACAACATTTCATGTTTGATTTGCATGTCAGAAACATTTCCATTTGAAATCATCATTTGTTCCAATTCCTTTGCCATTTTACACAATTGCTTTATCCCAGAATTCCTGTCCTTTTGCATAGATAACATCTTTGCTTCCGCTGCTTTATATGTGAGGTTAGCTGTCCTTTTACCAAGCCCATCCTCCTTTTCAGTTTGATTGACAGCAGCGTTCATTTCTGCGTTCATTTCCTGATTTTCCTCGTTACTCATGGCCATTATTTAGCAATCCACGGAGGCTTTGTTTAGAATTACTTTATGGGATTTGCCTGTATCCCGTTGCGTGAAGGCCACTCTCCTCCGCAACCTTTTATTCATTCATAAATACTCCTACCGTGACTTTGATGTTTGGTCCGTCCCCGTTCCTCTTGCGGGTGCGTAACGTGGATTTAAGTTGGGAAAAGTCAATGAATACAGCGCTGTCCTCCTGTGTCCATCCGTCTTTGGAAGCAAGTTTTTCAACAAATATAAAGGCAACCGAAAAACAAATATTTGCCAGTGAGGGATATGGTGTGAAGCTTTTCCAGACGCGTGGTGTTGACAGCAAATCAGGTCTTCTCTTTGAGTGCATTTAAGATGTTTATTTGGATTGCAGGATGATGACAGCAAAACAAGAGAGTGTTTAACTGATAACTAAACAACTAACTGTGATAAAGAAATAAACCGAAATTAACTCAAAACAAACAGAAAATAAGCGAAAACACGCACGGTTGAAAAACTGTGTGGCTTCCCTCTGGTGATTCCCAATCCCTAATGCTGTGCACCTGTGTCCTCCCCAAATAGTAGGCTGTACCCTGACATTGGCTGAGTCCCTAGTATCACAGCACCTTCATATACAAATATTAAAATACATCAAATTGGCTGCAACAGTTATGTTCTAATCCTCTGGTTTGTTTCAGCTTTGGCCCTTGTAAAAAAAGGCGCCAGTTACAAAAGCGCCAACTTCGCACGGTGACGAAATGGGGTCAGGCAACTCCTCTTCATCCTCCACCTCCTCGTCCTCCTCCAGTTCTTCCAGTTCCTCCCGCTCCTTATCCTCTTCGTCAGACAGAGGGAAGAAGAGGAAGAGGAAGAAGAACAACAAAGACGGCGAGGAAAAAAGGGGAAGAAGAGCAAACGAAAAAACGGCAAGAATGCAAAGAGAAGTACGTTGGCAACCTACACAGTGTCTGACTTGGGAAGTAAGGAGGTAGGACTACAGTGAATTATGTGACAGACTGACCATTGCCCAGTGTAGAAGGAACAGCTAGTAAACTATGGAATGCCGTTTATATGGAGCTAATTTCCTGCCATAACTCCACAAACAAACTGAACAGGTTTTACAAATGCCTCATGATTCACTAACAAACACAATGTGGTTTGCAAATACAAAACACCATCTACAAACTAATGCATTTAGTTTTGCAAAGAAAAAACGTATCTATCAAACAAACACATAACATTTTTCTAATAAATCATGTTTCAGAGACAAATTCAGCATAGGTTTTACAAGTACACAACTTTTTTTTACAAGTACAATACTTTTTTTACAAGTACAACACTTTTTTTACAAGTACAAAACTTTTTTTACAAGTACAAAACTTTTTCTTCTCACGGCGGAATATTACTGCCAAAAGTCACGTGACTCACTCACGTGACTTTTGGGGGTTGCACATAACTTTTTTTGTGAGTTACTCAGATGAGTACCAGGAGACAGCGTTTGGTACTCACCCCACACGAAGCGTGGTCCTCCTCAGTGTCTCCTTCACTGTCCTCTATTTACACTTCTTGCATGCTAGATGATGAAGATGATGAAGATGCACCTCCCTGTCTCTTTTTAAGCCTCCGATTTGCTTTCTCCAAAACTTGTTGCCAAAACTGTGAAGTCCTTGCATTTCCTGAGGCCAAGTTGAAGGATCAATACTAAGAAATGATCACATGACTTGAAGTCATATCTGATTTCAGATGTGGGAAGTTACTAAGTACACTAATTCAAGTATACTTAAGTACAATTTTGAGATATTTGTACTTTACTTGACTTTGATGCTACTTTGTACTTCTACTCCACTACAGTTCAGAGGTAAATGTGTACTTTTAGTCCATTACATGTATTTAATACCTTTAGTTACTTTACAGATCTGGATTAATGATGTGAAATATAACCAAGTGTTAAATCAGACCTTAGTTCCACCTGGAGTAAATTCACAAGCTACCCTGCAGTATACAAAGTCATTCAAACTAGCTGCACCTTTACCAGCTTTGAGAACACTTTAATGATCAATCATTATAAAACATATCATATATATTATTCTGAAATGGACCAATCTACTTTTACTTTTGGTACTTTAACTATATTTTGATAATACTTTTCTAATTTTACTAACGTAACATTTTGAGTGCAGGACTTTTACTGTAACAGAGTATTCCTACACAAGATCTGAGTACTTCTTCCACCTCTGTCTGATTTCAAACTCTTCCATTAACACCCTGAGTAAGTTTGCAACTGTGTGTTTTACTCCACTTTGTTGTAAATCAAACTGCAGCAGCTTGACCACAGAGCGTGAACGTTGTGATCAGCTGATTTTCTGCAGTTCTCCAGTGTGTGCGCGGGGCACAGAATGTGCACAGGGGAGTCTCCCACTGCAGCGAGTTGGCGGAGTTTTGGCACAATTCTGTTGTTCATACAGACGTTAACCCTGTCTGTGCACACGGTGAACAACTCTGTCGTCCAGTGATCTGCCTCCTGTAAAGCTTCACAGGTCCGTCGGTTATGTCCTGCGCGGCTCGCCCAGCACCCAGTTCAATCAGTCATAGAAAGTCCGAAGATCTTTTGCAGGGAGCGAAATGGCAACGTAGCTGCTTAATGTCTTTGGGTTTTTTTGACATGTCTAGTAGTTTACTCCATTGAGTGTTGACAAGAAACACGTGTAGACGAAATATGTGTTTTGTTTTTGATGTTTTGAGGTACGCAAAGGCGCGTAGTGACACAAGTGACGTTACGCAATTCAGATTTGTGCCGCGCATGCGTACCTGCGTACCAGTTATGTGCACCCCTGTTTATACACACTCACACATGCTCACTCACACATGCTCCACGGCAGCAGGGGACGCTACTGAGTCCATTGGGAAGGCGGGAGGTTGAGCAGAGTATGG
Source organism: Dissostichus eleginoides (assembly GCA_031216635.1). Classification (NCBI taxonomy): domain Eukaryota; kingdom Metazoa; phylum Chordata; class Actinopteri; order Perciformes; family Nototheniidae; genus Dissostichus; species Dissostichus eleginoides. Next base: position 2,598,585 of record CM062278.1, on the reverse strand, counting down.
AACGGTGACATCCGTAGCAAAATCTTTTGCCCTGTTGACACTTTTTTGGGTTGTCTGCTAAGTTTGGCTGAGCTGAAGTCCCAGTTATTGTCACAGTATGCCACTGATCAAGTTGGCAACCACCTTTTAAATGAGATGTCAAAGTTATATCATTCAAATGTTTGTTATTAACTGACATATTTAATCATAGAACAACATTTAAAAATGATCTCTATTTTAAACTAAAACTTTAAGGACTTTAAGAAGAAGGACTAAGATGTGTGAAAGAAATCAACAGATTTATGGATTTTAGGAGTCATGCCTATGGAGGTTTGTAGGCTAGTGTAATATCTGCAGGGCTGATGAGGAAGGTAAGACAGTAGGTGGAATAAAATCCAGGTAACTGTAAAGCTGATAAGGGAAGTGGCTTGCCAGTCTGTTCACAATTCCAAAATATGGTGAGAGCCTGTATATATTTATTTTTAAGTTAATTTTAATATCACTTAACCCTAATATTGAAGATTCCAAGATAGCAGATCATTCATAACATTATACATACAAATGATCAAAATCAAATGTATTATTACATTTACAGGTTTCTGTAGATCAGATTTTTCACTTTTGTCTTGTGCAGGATACGTAGGAGAAGGGAAAAGAGGTGTCATTAGTGCAATGTCCTCCGAGCAGCCTCACCCTGGGTTCTGCAGCCATTTTTGCTCAACGGACTCTGGGATTTTTGAGTAGGAGGTACCTGGTGTTAAGGCCCCGATATTCAAAACACAGCATTGTTTTTTGCATTCAAAATGAAAAACGGGCTTTAACCCTCTGAGACCCACATAGGACATTTCCGTTTTTGTATATTTTTGTGTTTTGCCATATAAATTGTCATTTCTTTGCAGTATAATCAAGTTTTACACATCCCAGAAATCAGCACAACCTCAGCTAATGATATAGATGTCACTCATTAGAGACTTATATACACTATAATAGGGGATATTTGCCCATAAATAAAAAAAATAAAAAACGGAGCTTGAATTTTTTACTTATTTCATTAAAAAGAACTGCTAACCATAACATTGAAAGAAACATTCAACACAGAAAATTGCACACATTTATTATCATTGTATGAGAACTGATTAGAAGATTCTAACTTATTCTGTTCATTAGTTATGCCCATTCTTTTGGGCAGTGTCCATGGGCGTTTCTTTGCGAGGAATTGTCATTTTTTGTCCTGCCAATTTTGAAGAGTACACATGATATATATCATGTCCACAATCACACATGGCATGCTGAGCAGATTCGTCTGAATTTTCATTAACATCTTTCCCTTGAAAAATCAGCTCCAAAGCCTCAGCTGAAGTAAACTTCCTCGCCATACACACTCTGGTACAGAGTTCTTGAATTGCTCCAAGACTACCAGGTTACAAAGGTCTTCAAATGGGTCTACTCTGGATGATGTGCACCAGCGATTAAATTGGGAGATCAAGTCACGGGCAAACTCAGTATAGGTTTGACTTTCAGTTTTTTTTTCCTCAACCGAAACCGCTGGCGGTATGCCTCTGGAACAAGCTCATACACTCTCAAAATGGCTGACTTTACCTTCTGATAATCTTTACAATCAGCAACACTTAAAGCTGAATAAGCCTCTTGTGCCTTCCCTGTTAGAACACACTGCAATAACAATGTTCTTTATGAGTCTGGCCAGTCTCTGGCATCTGCAATTCTCTCAAACAAAGAAAGTGTCTGGATCAGTCTCACTAAACTTTGGAAGCAGCCAAAGATTATTAACAAAATCTGAGTTCCTTTCCACTGTAGTTTCTTGACCATCAGCACTGACCCGTGAAAACTTACCCTCCTTTACCAACTCCAACCGATTAATTTCAACATCCAACTTTGCACACTCAGTTTTATGCCTAATGGCTTCAATTTCTACCTCCTTGTTGTACTTCAGCCTCTCCAACTCTACTTGTTGCCTTAATTGCAACTGTAACAACCAACAGTCTCACTCCCTGAACGTCCAGGAGCGACGCTTGGTCAGGGTCCTATGGCGTGCAGTTGTGACGCGCCGAGTCTCCTTCAGCTTCATAAACGGACGCAAAGAGCTTTCAACTGATTGCAATGTATTCCCATCGGCGGCGGTATTTGACGCTCAGGGAAGCACCGCATCGGTCCATGTCGGCGGTAGTTAAAGGCAATGTGAGCGTCCATTCCCATTGGATAACGGAGGATTTTACACCCGGAAGTAAGTATTCTCTTTACTGTCGATTGATTTTACAGTGATATCTGCACTACTCATCAACTCAAAAACACCAGATTATCCTTGTTAATTACACAACATTGATTGGTTTAAATTGTGTACAATGCTTTTGTATTTTTCCCCTTCGATTCGGAGAAACAAATATTTTTTCGGAGTTTAGGATGGCAGAAGACACTACACTACCCAGAATCCTCAGCTTTCGTTTGGGACTACAACATGTGCTTTGCTTGACAAACCCCGTGATTAGTCCTCAAGCTCTGTGATTGGATGTTGGAGTGGCAGTGCGCAAAGTTTACACGGAGCCAAACAGCACTTTGAAATGGAATGAATCCCATCGACGGCCCACTAACCAAAACAGGAATAGAACGTGTCCTACCCCTGGTGGTTTTATACACAACTACGGTGTAGTTATGCAATGATGACAAACTTGGGTCATAGGTTCCTCAACAAGACATCTATCAATATGTGTGTACCTCCACCATTAAACTGTCATATTCTGCACATTTCTTATTCTATCTACATTCATCTTATAAGAGTATAATAAATATGTATAATATCGGTTAAAATAAGTGCTTCAACATAGTTAACATTGCAGGAATGTTGATTGTCAAGTCCCAAAACAAACCATGCAATATTGTCAGGGTTGAGTGAAGCAGGCAGGACCCAAAGGCAGATTTCAAAGAAAAAACCTTTATTACAAGGCAAAGCTGGCAAAAACCAGAACACTACCCCGTGACACAGTCCAAGACAAACAATGAACCGACAGGGGAACACAGGGAAAGACAAGACTAAATACAGAGAGGGGTAATCACGAGACGAGAAACAGCCGGGCAGGGGAGGAGAAACACAAGGGCAACAGGTGAACACAATCAGACAATCAGACACACCAGGGAAACTAACGACAGGGAGGAAAACACAGGGGGAAGGACCAGACAAGAGACAGGGAGGAAAACACAGGGAGAAGGACCAGACAAGAGACAGGGAGGAACACACAGGGAGAAGGACCAGACAAGAGACAGGGAGGAAAACACAGGGAGAAGGACCAGACAAGAGACAGGGAGGAAAACACAGGGAGAAGGACCAGACAAGAGACAGGGAGGAACACACAGGGAGAAGGACCAGACAAGAGACAGGGAGAACGGAACAGCAAAATAAACCCCAAAACTGAACACACAAAAACTCAAATCATAACATAACCCCCCCTCAAGGGACGGATTCCAGACGTCCCTACTGAAAGTCCAACATTTCCAAAAAGGGTGGGTGGAGGGGGTCCGGAGGACGGGTTTGGGCTGACAGCCCGGAGGCACGGCAGAGGACCAGGAAGGGGTCTCGGGTGGACGACCCGGGGGCAAGGCAGAGGAACAGGAGGTGGTCTCGGGCGGACGACCCGGGGGCAAGGCAGAGGAACAGGAGCTGGTCTCGGGCGGACGGCCCGGGGGCAAGGCAGAGGACCAGGAGGTGGTCTCGGGCGGACGGCCCGGGGGCAAGGCAGAGGAACAGGAGGTGGTCTCGGGCGGACGGCCCGGCGCAAGGCAGAGTTCAAAAAGGGGCGAAGGCCACAGCGGACGAACTCAGGGGGCCGGGCATGAGGGGGAAGGCCGCGGCTGGAAGAGTCAGGAGGCCGGGCCCGAGGGCGGAGGCCATGGCTGGGGGAGTCAGGGGGCCGGGCCCGAGGGTGAAGGCCGCGGCTGGGGGACTCAGGGGGCCGGGCTCGAGGGCGAACAAGAAGGTGGTGACGGGACAGCTCCGGAGGACGGGCAGGAAGGCGCTGCCGGGACAGCTCAGGAGGCCGGGCAGGACCCGGTGTCGGCCGGACAGGAACTGGAGCCGACGGGACAGGCGTAGACGGGATCCTGGACATGACATGGGCTGGTGTCAATGGGACCCCGGATGGAGCAAGGGCTGGTGTCGACTGGACCCCCAACGGAACAGGACACAGAGTTGGCAGGACCCCCGGTAGAACAGGTGTCAGAGGGACCTCCAACAGGACAGGACACAGAGTTGGGAGGACCCCCGGTGGAACAGGTGCTGGCGGAACCTCCAACATGACAGGACATGGTGTTGGCAGGAAAGCCGGCGGAGCAGGTGTCGGCGGGACCCCCAACAGGACAGGATCAGGTGTTGGCAGGAAATCCGGTAGAACCCCCAACGAAACTGGACGTGGAGTCGGCAGGACCCTCAGCGGAACCCCCGACGCCACAGGACATGGAGTTGGTAGGACCCTCAGCGGAACCCCCAACAACACAGGACAAGGAGTTGGCAGGACCCCCAACGATACTGGACGTGGAGTCGGCAGGACCCTCAGCGGAACCCCCGACGCCACAGGACATGGAGTTGGCAGGACCCCCGGCAGAACAGTAGTCGGCGGGACCTCCAACGGCACAGGACATAGGGTCGGCAGGACCCCCGGCAGAAGAGTAGTCGGCTGGACCCCCAACGGTACAGGACATAGGGTTGGCAGGACCCCCGGCAGAAGAGTAGTCGGCGGGGCCCCCAACGGGACAGGACATGGAGTTGGCAGGACCCCCAGCGGAACCTCCAACGGACCAGGACATTGGGTAGGGACTTGAGAGGGGACTCGAGAGGTGACTTGAAAGGGGACTTGAGACGGAACTCGAGAGGAAACTCGAGAGGGAACTCAAGAGGAGACTTGAAAGGTGACTTGAGAGGGAACTCGAGAGGAGACTCGAGAGGGGCCTGGAGAAGGAACTTGAGAGGGAACTCGAGAAGGGACTCGAGAAGGGACTTGGAAAGGGACTCGAGAGGGGACTTGAGAGAGGGCTTGAGAGGGGACTCGAGAGGGGACTTGAGAGGGGACTTGAGAGGGAACTTGAGAGGGGACTCGAGAGGGAACTCGAGAGGTGACTTGAAAGGGGACTCGAGAGGGAACTCGAGAGGTGACTTGAGAGGGAACTCGAGAGGGAACTCGAGAGGGAACTTGAGAGGGGACTCGAGAAGGGACTTGAGAAGGGACTCGAGAGGTGACTTGAAAGGGGACTCGAGAGGGAACTTTCCACGGGGTTTGTGAAGCAAAGCACATGTTGTAGTCCCAAACGAAAGCTGAGGATTCTGGGTAGTGTAGTGTCTTCTGCCATCCTAAACTCCGAAAAAATATTTGTTTCTCTGAATCGAAGGGGAAAAATACAAAAGCATTGTACACAATTTAAACCAATCAATGTTGTGTAATTAACAAGGATAATCTGGTGTTTTTGAGTTGATGAGTAGTGCAGATATCACTGTAAAATCAATCGACAGTAAAGAGAATACTTACTTCCGGGTGTAAAATCCTCCGTTATCCAATGGGAATGGACGCTCACATTGCCTTTAAGTGCCGCCGACATGGACCGATGCGGTGCTTCCCTGAGCATCAAATACCGCCGCCGATGGGAATACATTGCAATCAGTTGAAAGCTCTTTGCGTCCGTTTATGAAGCTGAAGGAGACTCGTCGCGTCACAACTGCACGCCATAGGACCCTGACCAAGCGTCGCTCCTGGACGTTCAGGGAGTGAGACTGTGTTGTAACAACTCCTTCTGTTGCTCAAACGTTAATGCCCCAGGATTAGCTGGAGATAAACTGGGCACTGAACCTCCAACAGTCTGTGCACCCAAAATGCCAGCTTTAGTCAAACCCTCAATCAAATAACTCTTCACACTTTCTTTAAAAATGTTGTCCGGAAAATCAACATTATACTGCTCTGCAATCCTTGAAAGCTGCTCTTTGGTGCACTGATCCAATAACAATTTAGAAGGATTCTGACAAAAACGCCGGGTTACGTATTGTAACCCTTGTTATATTAACACAGGCGGAGCCCTCTACTGGACTCTATGGGTACTACCTTATCATGCAAGCATTCACCTACTGAGATTTCTATAGACGTAGCCGGCCCCGGGGCGGGCCTACCTGAATGAGCGCGCATCTCACTTCCGTATAAAAGGAGGCCCCGCCTCCTGAACATCATCCTACACCACTCTTCAGCGAGCGGTATAGGACAGACAGTGCCCCAGGGTAGAGGGCTCCGCCTGTGTTAATATAACAAGGGTTACAATACGTAACCCGGCGTTATATCACTCACAGGAGCCCCGATGTATGCACGAACTGTCGTCCGACACACCGTTCCACCTCACCGTTCCACCTCAGCGTTCCACCTCACCGTCCCTGACCGGCTTTAGCAGCCGCTGCGCCTCACTCACCTCTCCTTCGGTTGTAACCGTGGAGAAGTCTGGGCTGCGGCCGATAGAGCACACCCTGACGCGCTTGCCACGCAAAAAAAGTGTGCTCAAAAATAGTGCTGAGGGCTCCCCTGCGTCCGCCTATAGGCAGACAGGGAAAGTCCGCAGCCCTGTATGGGTTCACTATGCACTCTCTCTCCTGAGTCCCTAAAGAGCACGGGGAGAACGCAAGTGCCCCCTATGTCCCCACACTCAGACACTGACCCCTTGCAGAGTGTGTAGGGACTATAGTATGGAGGGCTCTCCCCCTCCTGCCCCCAGGCAGGCGAGGGGAGCCCTTCAGCCCTGTAAGGGCCCAGAGCGCATTACGTCACCCCGCGACCCTCCAGGGGTCCGGAGAAATGTAAACGCATTTACGCCCGGGGAGGGGGATCAGATGCCCACTGACCAACATGCCCCCCCCCTCCTCACCAGTCCTGTGTTGCCCCAGCAAGCACAGACGCTGAGAAAGAGCCAGACATATCCAAGAGATAAAACTTTATGAAGGGGCCTGGCGTTGACCAAGACGCCGCACCTGCCTCTTGAGACAGAGACACAGATGAAGGTGGGCCAGCTACTAGAATGACTGCCAGATGTTCTCCCCTCACTCTCCCCAGGAGAGGGAGAATGAGACGCAGCGGTGGAAAGGCGTATATCAGCTTCCTTATCCATGGCTCGTGTGCAAACGTGTCCACCCCCAAGGGCGGGTCGTCGCTCAGAGCCATGGAAAACCACAGGGCACAGTGGCTGTTGTGCCGGCTGGCGAACAGATCCACTTCCACTCTCCCGAACTGGGCCCAGATCTGCTTCACCACCTCCGGGTGAAGCATCCATTCGCCTGGCAGGGGGCCGCCCCTCGACATGAGGTCGGCCCCCTTGTTCTCCAGTCCTGTGATATGGAGGGCTCTCAGAGATAACACCACCTCTGATGCCCATAACCACAGCCTCTCCACTGTGGCCAACAAGGCGGCGGAGCGGACTCCGCCCTGCATGTTGATATAAGCCATTGTGGTGCTGTTGTCGCTCCTGACCATTACATGTCTCCCTTGAATTAGGGGCATGAAATGCTGGAGGACTAACACTACCGCCCGTAGCTCTAGGAGGTTGCTGTGTCGTGTTTCTGTTAGAGACCAGCGCCCACCTATAGCCCTCTTCAGGCAGGTCCCTCCCCATCCTGTTCTGGATGCGTCCGTGAACACTGTGATGTAGGTTACCTGTCCCAGTGGAGACCCCCTCCGGAGGCGCCTGGGAGACCCCCAGAACCGGAGGTTGCCCTCCACTGAGGGGGGGATGGTCACCAGCCGCCGTTTGTGCCTCTTGGGATCCAAACGCAGGCTGGAGAACCACCTCTGCAGGCGGCGCATATGCAGTAACCCCAGCGGGACCACAACGTGAGCAGCCGCCATGAGACCCAAAGTCTGCATGACAGTTAAAGCTGTCACTGTCGCCCCCTGTCGCAGCCTGTGAACCGCCCGGAGAAGGGACGCACTTCTGCTCTCTGACAGGGTGGCGCGTAGCGCGCCTGCATCGAGCACCACTCCCAAATACAACGCCTGTTGGTGAGGTATGGGGGTGCTCTTTTTCCAATTGATTGCAAAGCCTAACTTGGTCAGGTGTAGGATCAATTGGGCTGTGCAAAGCATTGCCTGTTCCCTGGACCCGGCCATGACTATGAGGTCGTCTAGGTAAAAGAAAACTCTCATGCCGTGGGCGTGCAGCGGTTGCAGCGCAGTGGCCACACATTTGCTGAACGTGCATGGGGATAGGGAGTAGCCGAACGGTAGTCTGTTGTACTCGTAGGCTATCCCCCGGAAGGCAAAACGCAGATACTTTCTGTGCTCTGGCACAATTTCCACATGAAAGTATGCGTCTTTCAGGTCGATGGTGGTGAACCAGTGTGCGAAATACAGGAGGGTTCGGGGGAGCTCGACCCCCCTGATTAACACCTGAGCCCCCCTGAAAGCCTCAACAGCTACATTTGAGGGGGGTCTCAAATTATAATATTTATTTGTCACTTGCAATGGTCACTAAAATGTTTTTAAGCTTACTATGTCCAGTATTCATAATTCAAAACATTTATTCACAAATATCTTCTATTTTGGCTGGCAAAAGCATTTCCTCACATAGAATCGAAAACAGACGGCTCTTTAACGGTCGCGTATTAATTCATTCATATGAACATCAGAATTATTTGATGGCACCCCTGAAGACGCCAGACGGCGCCCCGGTTGAGAAACGCGGCTATAGACTACTGATTGTCTTGGCTTGCATCCATGAAATATTGTATAGGCCTACTGCATATTGAGAAATCTTCGACCGGTATGTTGCGCAATAAACGGGAGATGGGGACCCCCCCGATTATTGACGGGTATTTCGCACACTGTGGTGAACCAATCGCCCGGTTGCACCAGCCCCATTAACTGTTTCATAGTTAACATGCGAAATTTCCTGCGGCAAATGTGACGATTCAGGCTGCGCAAATCTAGAATAGGTCTGAATTCCCCTGTCTTCTTGAGAACCAGGAAGTACATGGAATAAAAACCCTTTTCTCTGTGCTGAGGGTGCACAACAGACACTGCCTGTTTCTGCACCAGAGCCTGAATCTCTGCTGAGAGGAAACCCATCTCCTCCTGAGATGACAGATTTACCTCTCGCATGCCTCTGAATGGAGGTGGGATGCTGCAAAACTGGAGTGAATAATCCCGTTTCAGCGTCCTGTCCATCCATTTCGTTAACACACAGCTGAGGCTCCATTCCCCATAACATTGTGTTAATGGACAAGCCCTCAGCTGTGGGGCCGCAGCTATGAAGCTGTGATACTCTCTGGCGACCTGTTCCGCCGCAAAACCCCCCGTGAAGGGAAGATTTGCCCATGGAGGGTCGACACAGAAAGGGCCGATTATATATTGAGGTCCCTGAACGCACCGTCGCGCGCTCATGTGTGAGCACACGCTCCACCATAATGCTGTTCTCACCACTACGGTAAACAGCATTAATCGGAGTTTTTATAGACGTAGTGTGTTCAACTGAGGTACCTGAACGCACCGCCATGCGCTCCTGAGAGAGTGCGGGCTCCGCCATAATGCAGCCCTTACCACTACAGTAAACTGTATTAATTGTAGCTTTTATTCTAGGCGTAGTGTGTTCCCTAACAGTAATACGCCGACCAAAATGCCCCTGTACCCGCATAGCGCTTTGATAGCACTTCCTGCGGTTTATCTCTCTCATCTGCGCACTAGCTATCTCCTTTACAGGAGTGACAACTGGGGTAGCGAGTGGGGAATATGTACAGTCAACAATGTGTGTGAATGCAGGATTGTGAAAACAAATGACACTCAGACTTGGATACAGATCAACCTTTTCTTTATTAGTTTTCCTAATAACAGGGACCTGAGCATTGAATAGGGAGGAGGTGGGATTCACCCTAGCATCCTGGGTGGAGAGACCCGTTGAGACGCTTCCTCCCCCCGCCAGTCAGCTGCGTGATAGTGGAGCGCCGCACCCGGCGGTTCTCTGCTGCTGCTGAGTCTGCCGAGGTCGGGCAGCCCGACCCCGTGAGTGCCGGTAGGCCGGTCCCGCGGGTAGGGCCGAAGAAGTGGAGGGCGCTACAGGTACGGGATTCCCTCTCCCTCAGTCTCGCCGTTGCGCTGCGCTCCGCCGTCCGCGGAAGAGCGCGCTGCGATGTCTGAGGAGAAGCTAGCGGTAGCATACGGCTAAGCTGCACCCTCTCCTCCTCCAGACGGCTAAAACGTTGAGTGACTGAGGCCATCGACCCAAAGAGCCCTTCCGTGGAAACGGGGGCTCCAAGGAGATCTACTCGGTCCTTTCTCGACAGCGCGGTGAGTCCCAGCCACACAGGACATGACGCCACTGTGGCTAAGGACATCACCCGCCCGGCTGTGGCGGCCACTCCATGGATCAGATTGTTCATCTGACCTATGCAGCGTTCTGGATAATCATTCCCGTCCTGAGACGGGAGAGCGGGGGCGTCTGCTTGAGGAGTAATCAAGGAGACGCCCAACACACCTAGATTATTGGCCGCAGCCGCCATCTGTGCACCGAGCCTGAACATTTTGTCTAAATATTCCAGGGCCTCTCGGTCCCGCGGCAGCGGGGGCAGAGGTTTCTTCCCCTCCACCCAACCGGCTGTTCGCTGCAACAGATGGGCCGCCAGGCTCTCATCGAGGGGGGGCACGCCAGGACACACCGTGTCTGATCGGCCCTGCACCCTGATAATGCCCGACAAGGATGCAATGGAGGCCTTCGCCTTCAATGGACGCCGCCATGTCGCCTCCACACACTGCCAGATGTCTGGCAACGGGGGCGAGACGAAGGCCGGCTGCGCCGGAAGCACCGGGCCGTAAAACCCCTGCCTAAGGTGGCTTATAGGCCTCGGTGGCAGCGGTGGGGGGAGCGGTCGGCCTACACGCTCCGCCGCCTGGGTCATCACCGCTGGGAAGTCCAGTCGCGCAGACCTGAGTGCTGGGCCCTCCTGGCCGTCGGAACCTGGGGTATCGAACAAGGAGATGTCGTCATCTTCCCCCTCCGCGAAGTCGACTACACGGTCCCTCGGCAGAGCAAATTCGAATGGCACGTCTTGCAGATCGTCCATTTCCACCACCTCGAGGTCCGGATCATCAACCTCCACGTGCACCTGCGGGCCAAGCCTCCAGAAGTGCTCCGCACGATGCCGGCGATTCAGCAACGGGATCGAGCGATAGGCAACGCAGCCCGGTGTCTGGCCCATTCCCTGCTCGGCATGGTCCTGCCCCAGGCACTGGAAGCACTGGCGGTGCAGATCCGCTCCCGCAATCAGGCCAGGGCACGACGGGCAGCTACGATGCTCCAGGAGTGGCTCCATTTATAATTCTTTCTTTCTTTCGCTTTCTCTTTCTCACAACGTCTCAGACTCAGTGCTAGTGTTTCACCTCCGCTCGCTGAAGAGTAAAGGATGATGGTCAGGAGGCGGGACCTCCTTTTATACGGAAGTGAGATGCGCGCGCATTCAGGTAGGCCCGCCCCGGGGCCGGCTACGTCTATAGAAATCTCAGTAACTGAATGCTTGCATGATAAGATAGTACCCATAGAGTCCAATAGTGGGCGGAGCCTGTGAGTGATATAATTGTCTACAATGAAAGCCATCTTCACAGCGCAACACTACCAACTTTAAACTGCCATATCTGTAAACAAGACCTGACATTTCCCCTCACTGAATCATGACCACACCACCAACCAGCTGAGAAATGGACGAGTCCCCACTTGTCACAAACCGGCTCAGGGAATGTGACAAAAGAGGGAAGACAACTCAGGTAATTAGTGCGAATGCTGTTTACAGCATTCCACTATAGTTCTTCTTTTCTTTAATCATCTTCCTCTTCTTCTTATTATTTCACCCAATATTTTGCCGTCGACTAACTTTAGCCTACTTTCAGCTACAGAAACCATTCAAATATCGAAATATTCAGCCTTTTCCGCACATGATGGGAAACTTTCAACTTTTTAAAAATATTTTATACTTTTAAAAATATTCAACTCAATGGGAGGAACCTACAAATCCTCTTTTACCTACACCGTGCGCCAAATGCTACTCCTTCCACATACTTTCAGCTAGAGACTTCATTCCAACTTTAAAATGATCACAAGACATTCAGTTATAAAACTTGTTATTCAGATTTTTGATATTTCTTACACTTTTTGAGATATTTAACTTAGTTTGGAGCTTGGTAAAGAGGACTTCTTCAGATTTTAACATTAGTGTGTATTGCACAGCTCGTTAAGGCTTAGAGGTCGTGATGTCATAGCTAGAGTCAGAGGCGCGGGAAGGTAATTTGGGTGGGGGTGTTGAGGTGCTGTCCGATGTGCTAATTACGCACCAACGGGGGGGGGTGGCAAAACCACACACACACAGCATAACAATGGACTCCAGTGAACACTATTACAGGCACAGAGCACGCACAAATGCACTAGCACACACACTACAAAGATGTAAAATATTATTTTACCAACAATGTGGAATTTATTGGCTACATATTACCAGTGGCGGCTCCAGAGTATTTTTGTTGGGTAATCTATGGTAGGGCTAACCCATACAGTGGTGGGGCTCAAGTCAGTATTTGCAATGTAATTACATACACGCTATATCGCCCCCATTGACAGTGAAACGCCACGCGTGAGGTTTAGATTATTTCCCTGTCTCAATCCAAATTGAACTGTATGAAATAAAACGGCACATTTGTCTTGTAGTAAATAAAAAGGGCGACCTGGAGCCAATCCTGCAATTTCCCCACAGGTGAAAGAGTTGACATGCTGAAAACCCAACCCCTGCAGGGGGGTCTGGGGGGATTCTCCCCCAGGAGATTTTTTGAAATACTAACATAAAATACACATTCTGGTACTCTCTTGAGAAGAAAAATAAATAAATCTATTACTACACATTTAAAAAAATGAATGCCATTTTTGTTTTTTGTTACTTTGTTCTGAAAGCTGAACCTGCTGCTCCTCACAGAGAGAAGAGGGAAGAGGCTGTGTGAATTACTTTACATTGTGGATAAGGGTGGATAGCCCCCATTGTTCTGTGTGTCAAATGAAAGACAGCCCACACACCTATCAATCATCAAACCGTGGGGTCTTATTTCATTACGTGTTGATTTCTATCAACACGTAATGTTGTATCGATGTATATAGAGATGTACTACCGCAAAAGTATTCTCCGTCGGGGCTTCTGCAACAACAACACGCCGTTATCGTGATTCTGATTGGCCAGAAGACATTATCAAAGATGTTTTTTTGAGAAGACGATCACTACGTGACAAAAGTTTTCAAAACCGTTTCTAGTCTTCGGTATTTCCAGACAAGTGGCTACTGAAATCAATCTTACTAACTGCTGTCTGTGCAATTTACTCCGCGCGAGTTGGCGGACTTTATTTTGCTTACTTTAACATCATTTTTCATGGTGGTGGGGGCTAAGCCATTTCTTGGTATGGCTGTAGCCTACCCCAGCCATACCCTGGCGCCGCCACTGCATATTACACAGATTATGCACGGCTGCAGCAGCAATAACCATAAAATAATAATTAAAATACCACAAACATGATATTGACCAGTATACAGATTATGCACATGATTTTGCAGATTTAGCGTTTTTAGAGAGAAAAAATTCCGAGATACGTTTTTGCGCCATGTCAGTGACTTGTGTTGTTGTGCGTCACGTTAAAAGTAGCCGACTAAAAACTAACAAAAAACTTTTTTTCCACATCTTTTTTATTTTTCTTCCCTGAAGCAAAATCATTTATTATATAGTTTTAAATTATCATTTGAATAATATAAAATATAATATAAAATATAATCTCAGGCACAATGAAATTAAATACATATATATAAAATAAAAATAAAATATATTTCCTGACAGGGGAGCTCCGCACCGCCTGCCTGCCGCTAGGGGGTGCTGCAGCGCCCTCAGCACCCCCCTTCCCGCGCCCCCCTTTTATTTTTTTAAACCTGCCATAATTCCCAAACCCTACACTCCTTGGACATCATTTTTCATGAAAAACGTAGGAAAACTTCTCCACGTTGAAAAAATAATAATAATTAAGCAAAAAAATTAAACTAAATGCCACTTGAGGGCATGAAGTGACAAAAAGTTGAAAGTTTCTCCATTAAGGCCCATTGTAAATTCAGCCTGATCTTTCCTCAGAGCAGCAGCTGCACACCTTTAGTAAATCTGCCAAAAATGCCACATTATTGATCCGAAAGTACACAAAAAGCACAGTGAGACGCTCCTCAGGGTCCTGACATGCTCCACGCGTTGAAATGTTACCGATAGCTGCTACGGTTTTCAACAAAAGTTAGAAATGTAAGAGGTTTATTTCTCATTCAGAACAATAGAAAGGCTCTCCTTTCACTGATTACTGCACATCTCCATGGTAACCTTTGATCTCTGGGCTCACACACTCAGGTGTTTGATAACGTCGTCAACATGGAAACCTTTGATCTCTGGGCTCACACACAGGTGTTTGATAACGTTGTCACCATGGTAACCTTCGATCTCTGGGCTCACACACAGGTGTTTGATAACGTTGTCACCTCAAACACAAACACACAGACTGGAGTTTAACAGACTGTCTCAGCCTATTCTTTTCTGTCTGATGGAGACTTCATACTGACTTCAACACGTTCCACATATTTTATACATTATTGGTGACGTATGGTTTTAGTTAAAACGTTTGCAGCTAAAATATTCTGCTGCTTTTCAAAGCCTTTTTACTTTCTTCTCTCTTCTTAATACACATTCATTCACTACTACTTACATTTAATACCTAACTCCTTCAGCCTACTTTCAGCAACAGAAACCATTCAACTATTAACTTATTCAGCTATTTCAGGACATTGAGGCTATACATTTTGGTGTTTATACCTTTTTTAAACCTTTTCTTTTAAATATTAAGCTTCTTCACTATTTTTCCTCCTCTTCCAGTTTAACATTTCACTTTCAAGTTTTCAACAAAGTCATTGCAATGCATTTGAGCTGTAACAATTTGATTCAAATCATTTCACTTTTCTGCATTTCTCCGCTAAGTTCAACAACACACTTACTTGGTTTCTGTAGCTAAAAGCAGCTACAGAGACCATTCAATTAATACAATATTCAGCTTTTTCTGCATTTTCAGCTAAATTCAGCAACAAATGTTCACATTTTACAGCATTTGCACGCATTTTTTCAAGTGTCAACAAAGTATTCGTGTTCAGTGTGTGTGTTCAGTGTGTTTGTTCAGTGTGTGTGTACAGAGTGTGTGTGTGTGTGTGTCAGGCGAGTGACAAACCAAACTGGGAACAGAGAGAACAAATGAGGTTTGAGGCCTGTGGAGACACTCACAGGTGTCTCCACTCTCCACTAACGACCCTCCCTGACTGCTGCTGGCAGAGAGCAGCAGACACACAGAGCAGAGAGGGAGGGGTCGTGACAAATTGTATAATACTAACATTACTAATACTAATACTAAAATGCTCTTACATATATAAAAACAGGATGATATAATAACCATATTAAACTTTATATTAATCTGAAATGGTCCATTGTGCATTATGAGTACTTTTACTTTTTGTCCTTAATTATATTTTGATGCAAATACTTTTACTTTTAATTGAGTACAATTTTGAAATAAGGCTTTCACTTGTAGTGGAGTACTTTACTTTTACTTTACTTTTTTGGTATAGGATCGGAGTACTTCTTCCAACAGTGCACTCTGATGATGAATGATGTTGGTGTTCTGAGCCTTTACCCTCAGGAGTGTTACCGTCGATGGCCACACGAGGGCGTCAGAGGATTAGTAGTGACACATCTCCGCTGATACACAACACAACAGCATCTGTGTGTCCCACAACCTTCTAATATTGAATGTTGCCTGGCACAGGAACCCTGCCTTCATATGCAAATGTATGACTGACATGTTTTCCAGCATCATCATTTATACTGCTGAATTGGCCTTTTGATTATGGGCTGGAAGAGTAACCAATCAGAATATAATTTCATCAAAAGTTGGTTCATTCATTGTACGTATGGGATTGGATAGAGTAACAAATACATTGTAATATGATGTTTGTCTAATTTTGTGATCAGTGAGTTAAGATTGTGAATGTCTGGGGAAATGCTTGGTGACTCAGGGTGAGTTAGTGTCAGCGACATAGCTACAACTGAGAACACAGATTTCACTGTCTGGGCGAATTTGGGTTTTTTTGAAACCCTGAAGGGGCTGATTTAAACATTTTCTTTAGACAGCGTATCTTAAAATGTTATTGTTTTCAATTTAAATCCATATAATAAAGTCATTTAGTATTACTCCCAGCTGACTTCACATCCCGGCAGTGTCCTGAAGTCTTTGACAGGATTTAGGGAAGTGTTTAAAAAGTGACAATTAAACAGCTTTTATTCTGGACAGACTGTTCTGGTCACCTATAATCCATAAACAGTAACACAATGGATATAATGTAGAGGATGATTATGTACATGTCTGAGTTATACACATATTTACAGCAGTTTAGTTTAATGGAGGTACTTTGGCTTTATACAAACTTCACATCCGCAAAAAAAAAAAAATCTGAAAGTTAATGAAGCACCAAGAACATCTTTTATACGGCAAAATGAAATAAAAAGGATGTTTTGATACAGCGGTAATTAGACATTACCAGAGTGAATCACTTTCCTTTGTTCAGCATGTATGAGAATGCTTTTACCTTTAGGTAAAGATGCACTGCTCTAAAGCATCATAACAATGTTTCAGTCTCACAGTCAACGCTTGTATCTGACTGCGACTCTGGCTCCTTCTCATCTCTCTAAAGCTATTCCACTTTGTCCTGAGAAACCTGACGTAAATACAGGTCTCAAAGCCTGCTGAGGGACTGATGAAAGCCGTGTGGCAAAAAAAACAAACGGGCAGAGGTGGGAGAAGTAGATCTTGAACTTAGTAGTAGTACCAGCGTGTATGAATACTCTGTTACAAGTAAAAGTCTGGCATTCAAAATGTTACTCAAGTAAAAGTAGAAAGTATTATCATAAAAATATAGTTACACACACACACACACCAGTTTATTTTTAATTGAACATTTAACTGCTTTAAAAATAGGTCCCAAAAAATGCACTCCCTCGCCTTTAAAAGGAAGGTAAATATTCATGGGACATATTTAAAGATATATAAATCAGTAGGAGCCCACCTGTTTGGAGCTGAGAGCCACAGCCAGAGTCAAGAAGAAATACAGTTAGAGAAACACTAAACACATGGTTGGTGTCTTTTTATGAGAATTGTTGACAAAAGCAAAACAAAAATTTGAATTGCGAGTTTAGCATCTCACGACCTCCACACTTTTCCACTGATTAAACAGGTTTAAATGCAAATAATTTGGCCCAAATGACACACTATTTGTAATTCCTTTCTGCAGACATGCTGCTTTCTTAGTTTACTGTTCAACAGCTGTATGCAGCTTAATCACTCCAGCTCCCAGCAGGACTAATCTGCTGTAATTCTGCATCAGCCAATACAAATAAGATGAGGTTAAACGGAGAGTCGCGCAGCGTCACAGTCAGGCCTGCCATGTTTCCAAACACTCCCAAAAGATTTGCCCTGATAAAGAAAGAAAATCCATCTGCTCTGACAAATATTGGGCTGAGTGCTGAGAGAGGGGAAGAAAAAACGTGATTTATTTTCAAAGCTTTTATGATGCTTTCCATTGTTCCCCTCACGTTTTAGTCTCGATGCACACTATGACTGCCAATGGGGATGTAACTGTTGCAGAGGCACAAAGGAACTGCTCAAATTACACCTGTGACAATTACTACAGCAAGGCGCTGTCTGCGGGACAAAAGAGTGTTATCTAAAACTACTCACAGAGAATGTACAGAAAAAATCTATTACTGCAGAGGCTTTGTTGCAGGTTTTAGGCTGTCTGGTATGTCACACTTGAAATGTATTGCCGACAACAGATTAGTGTGTCATTACTGCTATATTTTCTGTCTTTAAAATGACATAATTACATTTAGTACCGTAAACACAAGTGACCTCTGAGCTTAACGGCATTTTTTCTATGTACATACATAAAATGTCTTTAGTCCAAATCATAGTAATAATTATAATAATAATAATAATAATAATAATAACAGGGTAGGACAATTTGCCAAGGCCTGATTGAGTTTCAGAAACATAATGAAAGCAGGGACTTACAGAAAGCTGGGCGATGAGGTAGAATCCTCACACTTCAGAACCTTGATCCCCTCTATGTTAGGCATTACAAACAAGGTGAACACTGCAGGTCCTGTCATGAGAGAAGTACATTTCTGGAAAAGCTAAACAGTTCAGGGAATGGTATCAGGGAGGCAGACATCTTGAAAATAACGTGTTGCAGAATGCATTGTGGGTAGTGGTCCTTAAACTGAATTTATTGACAATAATGCGATGAAAAAAACACCGGATGTAATCCTAAAGGCCTTTCACTTGCACTTTATTGTTCTTTTCAACATTGACATATTGTCTGTTAGCTCCAGTCTCTGCAGCCCTGATACAGCGTGTTGCTGCTGCAGCGTACTACCTGAGCAGATCATCTGGAAACCCTCAGTGCCTACCAACACTGGCCTGAGAGCATTAGGCTTTTACACCAGGAACCAACTCACATAGCAATTAATTCCAATTATTAGCTTAGTTGTTTAAAAAATGTGTAAAGTTCAACGGCCCAGATGTAGGTTAATTTGTATGATAGTTTGTTCACTAACACCATCAGTAACTACAACGGCCCCTTTTATCAGGCACCAAGGATTTTGAACTAAATGAGAATAAAGCAGGATAATATTCCGCGCTGTGAAAACCGTCACACTTTTTTCAGCTCAGCTGCCAGTGGAGCCCTCGGCATAGATGGAAAGAAGCTCTTTATCTAGAGGGTTCAAGAACAGCTTGCTCTCTTACTGTGGAACATAATCACACCATTTGTAAACGTAAAGCAGGGCTTTGAATGCAACCATTCATCTTCAGTTAGCATGTTGTCGTTCAGACATCAAGGCTCTCCAAGGCCTGCGCTCAACCTACCTTCTGTTAGAGAACCCAAAAGGCTCTGCCACAAAGTGCCAAGTAGCTCTGGGTCCTGATGACAGGGCAACAAAGAGCAGGCTTACAGTTGGCATTAAAGTGTCGAGGCATAGCAACAGTTGTTACTTCAGTTTGCCTTGACTGTGTTAACAGACTGCGTGCCACAGTCATAGCAGCAGAGAAGGCGTAATAAACAAACAAAAAATCCCATTTCCTCCTTTGAAAATTCAATCCCTTCATTTTGATTGTGTATCTTGAGCATATTTATTGCTAACCAGACATCAAACGGGTTCAGAGAACATCTGTAATTTCGATGTTGAAATAACCCGGTCAGAGCGGGGTCACGTTACAGCGCAGCGTTCAGCTCTGTGGAGACTGACACTGAGGACGAGTGTAAATATGACCAGTGTATTAGTGATGATAATGCTGGTGAGTAAACTTCAGGTTGTGTGTGTGTGTGTGTGTGTGTGTGTGTGTGTGTGTGTGTGTGTGTGAGTTGTGTGTGTGTGTATTAGTCTTTTAAGACTGTAAGTAAGCAAACGCGTGAGTTTCATATAGATGTTGACTTCATTCAGGTGATTTAATAAAGTGGAAGGTTTGCTTCCTGCTGGCCGCAGCAGTCAGCTGACAGTGTGCTACAGATTCTGCACAGCTCTTCCCTGTATTTCATACATTTCTCAGTCTGACTTGTCTAACAACATTAATTGTACGAAAACAAAACACACCGTATCATCAACCTAATTTGCATTTTCTGAACTCAGCGTTTCTATGGTTTCTCCAAAGACAGCTACTGAACACAATAAACAAGGACACACACGCCTTATCTCGGAAACCTTTACAGCAGGTAATGCACGTTCAGCATAATTGCTGCTTATGGTGTTATCCAACAAATACGATGAGAGGAATTTCTACCTTTCAAATTACTAAATTAACATTAAAGGAAACCTGTATCTACCAGTACAAACTCAGGAGAGTCTGTGTACAGTATCAATGTTTTTTTTCTTGTATTTCATGTTTCTCACAATTTGTACAGGATTTGCACTACACTGAAACGTTGACTTTAATTAAATGTATTACAGTAGGTTAGTTGAAAGCAATAATATCAAGTTTAAATAATAATATTAGGTCTATCTTAATATTATTGTTTTCAACTAACCTAATACAGTTATGGGAAATCTGTTGACATACATTTGATTAAAGTCAAGGTTTCAGTTTTTCCAGTGTGCAATGTCTCTGTTGGTCTGCCTTGTTTACAAAGCTGATATCAGTAGGAATGGGCTCTTAGATGTATACAGATCTATCAATTGAAATTCCATAAAGCAATTTACCATTGGAAGATGATTTAAAATAGATAACATGCTGTAAACTATAGGCAATATTCTTCACACGTTGCGGCACTGAGTGTGTGATGTTTTTTGGGAATGTGGACACGGAACACATCAGTCTTTTCTCCTGCTCAGCCATTGTGTGTAGCTGAGAGGCCAAGACGCTGCGTCCTTGTTCTATTTAGGCTGGGCTCTGCGCGCAGCCTGAAAAGCCCGGGTTCCCTTTAGTCGCTCCCTTTTTAGCCTCTTTTTTACCTTTCTCAAACAATGGATCCTGCCTCTCTTCAAGCAGCAGCCCCCAAACACTCAGTGAATAAAGTTAGTCCAACATGCGCCCTTAAACCCACCCCGAGACTGCTGCTGGGCAGCCACACTCGCAGAATTGTTTGTTAATAGTCCAATTAGATAATTGCCATCTTTCACTCCTTTTCCTCTCTGTTTCCCATAAAGGCATGAATGGCACTCGGGGAGGGGGGCAGATTGAAGAGGGCTTCTGGCCAGCTAAGGTGACAAGAAGGGCTAGAGAATGCTCCTTGCACTGGGCCACCGGTTTGAATTGAATCATTGTGGCCTAATCAATGGTCTTATTGGATTACTGGCCACTGCTGTGTTCAGAGATATTGTTGCACTGACAATAAAAATAGCTAAGAGTTGGTGGTTGGATGGGTGGGTGGGTAGTGGGCTGGAAGCGAGTGGTGGAGAGAGGTAGGGGCCATTCCAGAGGTATGCGTGTGAGAGAGAGAGTGTAGGCAGCCTAAACACTAATGACAAGCTTTGTTCCCCTTTTTGTCTTTTCCAAATGTGCAGGTTAAGATTATGAGAGCTGAGGATGGCCTCCGGGGTGCAATCATTTGAATACTGAAGGATGTGGCGTTAGCGGCCAGGACCTCCATAGGTAGGCGCGTAGTATCTGAATGAACACGGAAACTTTAACACAATCAGTGTTTTAACTGGCCGGGTCGTGGACGCCTTGATACTTTCTGATCGGCGAGGATTTGTTGGTTATCCTTTTCCGCTGTCTCTCTCTCTCCGAATCTCTGGCTCGCTCCCAGTGTCTCCTGCCTACAAGAGCATAGTGGTGAGATCCACACATTGCAGAATTCCATTGATTAGTGAGAGAGTCAAAGGGAAAAACAGGATTAAAGTTTCCTGACATGCTGTGGCAATCAGGTGCGCTGTGAAAAGTCGGGGGAAAAATGTCTGGCTATGTTCAGTGGAAGGAAGAACGAAGCGCCCGGGAACTTTCTTTAGGTACGGAAGAGTCGTACCTCTGTGATTGTGTGCCTTCATGTTGGGTTCACTGAGGCTTGGTTGCGAGGCAAGACCAATCATTTGTCTTTATTCTCTGGGCTGAGAGCAGGCAAACTGTAGGGGGACGGGACAAGCGAACTCCTCTATCAAGACCTGATCTATTTCCACAAACAATTTAGTGTATTCATGAGGTTATGCAAATTTTGATCCAGCAAAATTACCGTAATCAATTGAAACAGCGAGTGCGCATCCATGGCTCTGATTATTTGGCGATCATCTATCAGCCTGATGTCTATGTAACGAGGAAAGGGGCTCATTGAATAACTGTTGAGTTTCGCTGAGAAGTCCATGATCATTGGGCAAGGGACTTTGCTCAGTGATAATAGGGCTCCTTGGTCGACAGACGGAAGTATTTCACCAGACATTAGATAGCTGTCTCTGCCCTGCTGAAAGGTGCTCTTTTGAAACTAAACCCCACACTGTCCAGACGATCTGGTGCACCGTGTTCTCCGTAATCTCCTATTTTTCACCTGACAAAAGGGAAAAAAGAGCCACAGGTCCAAGAGGATAAACTGAGCATGGAGGTCAGGTACAACCAAGAGACAGAAGGGAAGGGGCTGAAGAATGGACTACAGAAGGGGAAAGACGACAAGGACTCCCAAGGAAGCCTGTCCAAAAGCTTCCTGAAGGAGCAGCAGGACTCCTTTTCTCCCTCTGGGACCGTGGACAACTGCGAGAAGAGCAGGGGGAGCACGGGGGACCCGGACTACTGCCGGAGGATACTGGTCCGAGGTAAGGCTGGGGCTTTTCCTTTTTTTTAACTTGCAGTGTCGTACTTCAGAGATCATAAAGATTCCTCTGAAACATTGTTTAAACTTCTCTTACAATAGATGCCTTTAAGAACCAGGAAATAAGAGAGTAGCTTCAGGGACTACATGATGAGGAGGAAGCATTTGTAGTTTCATTGTGGGAAAGTTGAGACTAAGGAGGATTTCTCTTAATTTAAAGTTGATAGCAAAATAACCCCTTACACATAAGCAGTTTACAATGGAGACTTTTTTACAATGGAGATTTGTTGTATTACAATTATATAAACATACTGTAAGAAAACACAATGATTTGTTATGAAAAAGAGCTTTTACATTTTTATTTAAGATATATATCTTAAATTATAGGCCAAATAAACATCATGACCAAAAATTCTGCGCCTTCATTTTGGTCACGAGACTTTTTTTCTAGTACCATGACGGTTTCATTTTTTCTTTAGATTTCATACTTTGATAATACGTTTTAAAATCATGTTTATTGATAATTATTACGAATTTATTATTATTATGATAAATGAACAATTCACATTTATTTTCCTGGGTACATTTAAATGTGTGAAAGGTCAGGCTTACAACAGAAACATTCCTACAGGGTTTATTTTGTATGTGCTGCATTACACTTTGTAGTTGATAAATAATAAGACTCAAAATGCACCAAACAAAAGAAGCAGGCGAGTTTGTCTTTACAGATATTTGAGGTTATAAATAATGTGCAGCATTTGCCCCCACAAAGCGATTTATGTCATTTCTCATGCAGGATCAAAATCAACTATAAATATAATTTATAAAACACCAAAAACTGTGGATTCGCATGACAAAATAAATGTAAACATAGCAGCTCACTACTTAAAATACAGAGAAAGAGGTTTTTGGAAAAGAAAATAATTTGAATTGATTGATTTCCGCCACATTTATTCAGCACATATTTAAAATTATAGTCAATTTAATAATATATTTGAAAGGAAATAACACATACTTTTTGCTTTCATCTTAAAGCTACCTCTTTTGTTGTCATTTCTCTCAGGTTGTAACGTGAGTATTCTACATCAGTGAACCGACGTGAAACACATTTCTGTCATTCTGATTCAATGACTGTAATCTTTACTTCTTATGTCTTCAAATTGGTAAACACTTTAATACATATAAATGTATATTTAGAAAGTCATCTTAATTAAATTGATGTCAGATGTTGGAGTTTTCCCTATAAGATTTAATTTAGATTTTCCATAATAATTACAAACATAGGATGATGTTAACTCATAGATGTAAAGGATAATTCATCAATATGAATGATATATTCTCTATAAGTACATCATGTTACATTAACTCCAAATGCACTTTATTTTACAATCAAATCTGAATTTGAGTCATAACTATACATTCTCCGGACCTCCACTATGCTCCTACTATTACTTCAATATCTACTACTACTACTACTACAGCTTACTACAACAACAATAATAATAATAATAATAATAATAATAATAATAATATAACTATAATAATAATAATAATAATAAAGCACATGACCAGTGTGCACCCTGAATGAAAGGCATGTCTCTGTTGTAATTGTCCCCTCTCTTTATTGCAGATGCTAAAGGCTCTATCCGAGAGATCATCCTTCCGAAGGGTCTGGATCTGGACCGGCCCAAGCGGACCCGCACCTCCTTCACAGCGGAGCAGCTGTACCGGCTGGAGATGGAGTTCCAGAGGTGTCAGTACGTGGTCGGGAGGGAGCGCACAGAGCTGGCCCGGCAGCTCAACCTGTCTGAAACTCAGGTATGAAAGCTGTTCACACTGGATGAAAAAAATTTGAATGATTCAGTTGAATCTCAAATGCATGAGCCATAACAGGTGCCTTTCTTTTAATTAATATAGTAATAATGCAAAGTGTAAATATATATATTTTTATAACAAAATACAATCATCTATTTTCAATTCAGATAATCCTATTACGATCACTTATTTGTCACAGAGAAAGGTGAATTTACACAAACAATTATTTTCACTTCACGTGTAATCAGTGACGAAAATACATAATTAAATCAATTTTAGAAGATTGTTTGTATTATATTGTATTTTAAAGGTGCCATCATTTACCGTCCATATACCAAGCGGTATTCTCACAAACATAATTCCAGTTTGAGCAGAGATGGAAAAGGCCTGTTCTACCGGCACTACAGATTTAAACAATAATGGCACCAATAATCAATACAAATCTGAAGTGTTGTTGTTGAGTGTTAGTATTCGAAGACATGTCTATTAATTAAGTAGTGTTTGCTGTTTCCTATTCAGTGTTTTGAATACGCGATGCTGGATGCATTTAAAGATTTCACGCAGAATTATTTCTTATTGTATGTACACTGAAACTGAAACATTGACTTTAATTAAATGTATTATGTTAACAGATTTCACATAACTGTATTAGGTTAGTTGAAAGCAATTAAATCATGTTTAAATAAAAAGAGTATTAGGTTTACCTTAATATTATTGCTTCCAACTCACCTCATAGTTATGTGAAATCTTTTGACATAATACATTTATTTAAAGTCAACGCTTCAGTTTTTTCAGTGTATACATTTAAAGTAAATGCATTGGCGTTTTAAATAAAGCTAGTGCGTGTCAGTATAGATTATGGAGTGTTTGACATTGTAACCTAAATCTGCTAAAATAACAGATAAAAGGCCGTAGAAGGCTGTCTCCTAATGTCCTGTCAGGGGTCAGCGATGGGTCGTAGGGTGCGTGTCGGCAGGTCAGTGTGTGTGATTCTGACTCTAGAAGACGTCAGCGTCTGTTTGTGGTCAGCTCGAGTCTCATTCATCTTTTTTGTTTTTAAATGTGCAAAGCGCCATGGGTTGGTGTGTGGTGCTAACTGTCGTAGCGCGGCGGCAGAGCTTGACCTTGAGTCTGCGAGAGGTCAACCTTTCTCACAAAGCCACAACTCTGATCTGTGTGATGATGTACAACACGCTCAAAGTTCATTTGATTTATTTTACTTACTTATTCCTTTTTTATATTTAAAATATTTACCTTTTTTATTGGACCAAAACAGCTGCTGATATTTCTTTTTATTCAATACAAGGTAACTAAGTGCCTGAAGATTGTATTTGCTCACATAAAGGTAATATAGAAAATTACCTTCGCTCCCTACTTATGCAGGACAAAGGCATATCTCCCAGAGTCTGACTCATGTCCTTATGAAATGACTTTTAATGACAACATGGTGAAATTAACATTTTGTTCCCTGGTACTCACGGGGTGCTGCATTAAAGAGTGACAGCCATTTGCCGTGTGCACAGCTAATCATCTTTGTTTGGGCGACCAGCTTCACCTTGTTTTCTTTGCACTGAATGTCACCTCTGAAATGAGCAAGATGTTTCTTGTGGGCAGTCTGTAGCAGCAAACACAAATGTTGGATCTTTTTTATGTGTGATGGTGTTTATCAGCTAGTGAAGAGTTCATCCGCCCACTGAAGTGAAGGGAACAATCCGATGTGATCACACTGTCGCTGGGATTAAGATGGTGGCTTGCTGCTGATGGCTTTCTACAGAACACATTTAGTTCAATGTTAAAACAATCAGGTGTGATAACAGAAATCATACAAATGCTATGTTTTTTTATTTCGACATGTATTCAATGAAGATTATGTGAAACTGAATAATTAATCAATTAGAATAA
The DNA here is from genome assembly GCA_031216635.1 of Dissostichus eleginoides. Lineage (NCBI taxonomy): Eukaryota > Metazoa > Chordata > Actinopteri > Perciformes > Nototheniidae > Dissostichus > Dissostichus eleginoides. Next base: position 2,572,491 of record CM062278.1, on the reverse strand, counting down.
TTGAATGGATCAGTTGAGTGTGATGGATGAATTTAGCCTAATTGATAAATTATCACTAAGAGTGCATTCCTTTTTTAATTCTTCGATTGAGCTATAAGTATTTTTGACTCCTTTGCCCTTATTCAATATACTGTACGTACTTCGTGCAAAATCTCAAAAATGGGAAAAACATTTGCAACATTTCTCGAACAGATGGATTAGATCAAATCCTTCTCCAAAGAAGACATTTAGGATTTCTTAATTTCTTAAATCATTTTTTTCATGTAAAAAAATGCAAACAATTGTTTAGTCTTTAAAAAAGATTCTTCAAAAAAAATGAATTAAAACAAATTATACTCAATGTTCAATAAACTGAAATGTTAAACACAGAAAGTCGTAAAGCTTACACTTATTGTTTGGAGGGTTTGGATTCTTTAGCTTTAGAACTGACCCAAACAACACACTTATTATAACTTCAGCGCTAAATAGATTCACCATACACAATTCAGCCACACGATCACAACATCAAGCAATAAACACATCCACCATAAAATATTTCAATCTCTTCTTTAATTGGCAAATCTACGGAAGAGTATTAGTGCCACATGTGATTTTTTTTAGTTCTGACCAAAGTTGAGAAAAAAATGCGTTCTGCGATTTAAGTCAAAAGTCAGAGGTTTTTTTGCCAAAATTCTGACTTTAATCTCATATCTCAAAGATTTGTTTCACTTGTAGTCAGATCTCAAAAAAGATTCAGATGTGGCATTGATCCCGTTCCGTATTTTTCATGTTTGTTTCAAAGACAGAAGGACACATGAGAGCTGAGATCTGGATCTGAACTGTTTTTAGTGTAAAAGGATCAGAGTTTAGCAGTGCTGAAGAATATCACCGAGAAACTTTTGATTCAATTAAATTCCTGCTGACAGTGAGCCGTCTCCTCTGCAAATTCAATCACTGCAGCTTCTGATCACTCACTGTGTGTGTGTGTGTGTGTGTGTGTGTGTGTGTGTGTGTGTGTGTGTGTGTGTGTGTACTGAAACATTGACATTAATTCAATGTATTATGTCAACAGAATTCACATAACTGTATTAGGTTCGAGCAGTAAGTAAAGTTTAACCTAATATTTCTTTACTTAATATTATTGTTTCCGATTAACTTAATACAGTTATGTGTAATATATCAGTTGATATATTACACTTAACATTTAGTTAAAGTAAATGTTTCAGTTTTTTCAGAGTGTTGTGTTGTGATTGAGTCGGGGAAGGACAGGCATTTGCTTTATTTGTTTTAAATTGTGAACAAACTGTTTGTGCAACAGCACATCATGCTCTGTGCAGTAACACATTATCAAAGCTCGCTGGAGATTACCTTCAACCTGTGAGATTTTTAGACAATAGTCCCCGTAAGGATTGCACCGAGACTGTTGAAATGATCGGGCATTTGTTGTGAACACATAGCTACCAAGGCGCTATGGTTACTATAGTATCAGTGAATATGACTTGGTGCAAACTACACCACCAACAGACATGTTTTGTTTTCAGTTTATCCGTATTATTGTGGAGACAAAGTTGAAACAGGGAGACCGATAGAATGACAGGCAGCAAATGGTCCCGAGCCGAATTGGAACCCGGTCCCTGGGCGTGGGGACCAGACCCCAGAACACGGGCTCCCGCTCTGTGGCCCCAGAGACATGTTTTTTAATGCTGTATTTATGTTGATATTGAAATATTTTGTATCTTTTAAAGGCAATAACTTATAAAGATGACCTGCAGTATGGTAACCTACATAGAACAAACACTCTCATCTGTGCTCCTTCCAGGTGAAGGTCTGGTTCCAGAACCGGCGCACTAAGCAGAAGAAGGACCAGGGGAAGGACTTGGAGCTGCGCTCGGTGGTCTCAGAGACCGCGGCCACCTGCAGTGTGCTCAGACTGCTGGAGCAGGGCCGGCTGCTGACCCCCCCGGGCCTGACGGGCATCCTGCCCCACTGCGGCTCCGCCCTGCGCCCCCCCTCCATGGCCCTGGCCAGCAACAGCAGCAGCAGCAGCAGCAGTGGGGGCAGCACGGGCACGGCGGGGGGCAGCCCCCCCCTGCCCGCCATCAGCAGTTCAGGGACAGTGGCCGGCCTCTTCTCCTTCCCCATGCCCTCCTTACTCAGCGGCGTGGCCAACCGCATGTCCTCCAACCCCCTGTCCATGGCCGGCTCGCTGGCGGGTAACCTGCAGGAACTTTCCGCCCGCTACCTGAGCTCCTCTGCTTTTGAGCCTTACTCGCGGACCAATGGCAAAGAATCCATGGACAAGAAGATTCTGGAATGATGCTTTGTTTTCACACAGACAGATTCCTGTTTCCTCTGGACACATTTTGGGTTTTTTCTGGCTTTCACTGTCTTTGTTTGGTTTTGCTCATTCTCTTTCATCTGTGTCTGTAGCAGTTAATGTATTCCAGTTGCACATCTGGCGTCTTACAAGCACAAGCTCATCTAACAAAGACAGGGGGGCGATGGAAAGATTTTGCACAAAATGTTAGTGTAGGTCTGTGTTACAGAGGTTTAGAATGACTCTGACACTCTGGGGGATCTTTCAGGTTGCTGGCAAACATGTTTAGTCCTATCTATGAATCCCAAAATAAGAATATACACAGGCAGAGAATATGGCTGCTTCCTATACCACAAATGCTCTATCGCTGAAAAAGAAGTGGTAAATACTGTAAAGCAGGAAGTATAGGATTGGTGACAGAAAGTGTAAAGCAACGATACCTTTCTGATCGTGTTTCAATCATTGAATTTGTTGGATAGATATGTCACTAAAGTGAGTAGAAAGCGAGTTGTCAAACACTTGAGCAGCGGTTTGTTGGATCTAATCAGCAAATTAAAAGAAAGTTAATTTAAAATGCAGCATTATGAATAAACTAGCAAGGCCAATTTTTCATCACAGAATTGTGGGATAAAAAAAAGACCCTCTTAATAAGGTCACTGCAAGGCCAGCGTAAGCACAGACCCAATGCATCTGACCTGTCAATGCAAAATGCTTACGAAGATAACTCGCAAAAATGAATCTTACAAAAATATCTTTTATATATCCATCTGTATTTGGACCAAACTAAAACGTAATCTAGAGAAGGTGTTGTCATGCAGTTTGATGGTTTAATTGTCCAGTGTTGTTTTCTCTATGGTTTGGTAAGGATTTTAACATTTTCCAACTCAATTCTTCACTTTGTGGCATTTTCGTCTTCAAGATGCAGTACCTGACTATTTTTGTGTGTGATTTTAATACCACTGTGAGTTTCAGAGTATTGGTGTACAGTTTCAATTCCATGCAGAAGCTCGGCAAGGGAATGAGTTTCTGAAAGGGAGCAGCTTTTCAGCATTAGTAAGCTGCTTGCTTTGTTCAACACTACAAGGTAACAGGATATTCAAACATTAGGACAATTCAATAACCGTTCCTTCCTGTGTGAACATTTCAAAATCCACAGCCTTCAACACTTTGGGCAGGCTGATGCATGTGGAGACGGAATGGAATTATTGTAGTATAAAAGTACTGGAAATGAGAAATGTACCTTAAAATTGTTATTTTATTGTAAATTATTAACTTCTGTATCTAATAGATTATTAGTATATCTGGAAAATAATGGATGAATGAATGTATTGGCGGGGTTGAGAAATCAATCAAAAGCTCTTTGGTGCTGTTGTTGTGAAATATCTTGAAATGTGTGAACCGTGTGGTACAATGTGCATATATATTATGTATGGCTACAGACACAGACAAGTGTTTTTCATTTTCTTTCATACATGTTGCTGTGAATCAAGTTATGATAAAATTCATGACAGTTATACCTCATACACCAGGGCCTGATGTGTCTGAAGTCTTTTCTCCTATTTTTGGTACCGTTAACTACGATCAGAACAACAGGGGAACATTATGTAGACCTTTTGGTTAAATGCCACACTTAAAAACAACAGCTTTACACATTGGATGTTAAAAGAAAACGATTTTAGCAGTTATTCCATTTCGAGGTAGCGAAGGTCTTATTATTTGCATTCACCAATCCTCAAATATCTTTTTTTCCTCAGAAGTTTTTAATATACAAATATCTCTGTTTTTAATATACAAATTTACAAATATCCGCAGACCTTCAAATGGAGTAAGTTGGAATCAGAGAACACTTTAAGATGACCCTGGATGAATCAATGACCAAAAATCTTTCCTAATCATTCTTTTTGATGATGGACCAATGAATTCATTATTATTTATATCACCTCCAGGTCTGATATTTGCCTGAAATGGCAAAGCCACTTGCGGAGGGTCAATATGTGACACAGTCATGGCAGGATTCCCATGGGAACCAGAACCTTGATTTCGCATGTTTTATTGTAAAAAAATTATGTCATCTTTATTTCTCCAAGGAAAAAAACACTTTAATGTTAGAAAGGTTTTTTCTTATCAATATCAGGTCTCTGTCAATCAATCCAAAAGCGATTTTAATATGAAAAGAACCAATTTCATCATAAAGTGTAATTGAATTGATAACAATTCATATACCGTAAATGCCAAAAACATTATTAACGAAGTTTGGCCAAAAAAAGAAAATCATAACTCTAGGTTCACCAATAGTTTAAATCCGCTGATAAAAAAACTAAAACTAATGTTAATAGGTCAGTATACTGATCCTTATCCTTCAGCATCAGTTTGCACTGCACACGTTATCATGGAGCGGAGCTGAGCTGATGGAATGAGAGGGGACGTGTCGGATGAGGGGTGCAGAGGCCGAGGTGTGCAGCAGGACAACTACTGCTCCCCTCTAAAAACACCCCGTCTGAAGGAGAATTTCACACATATAACATACTGAATCTAAGGCCCCGTCCACACGGAGACGATATCACTTGAATCCGCTGACGTTCTCTATCGTAAAGACGGTTCCTCCACACGAGGCCGACACGGAAACGCGGATTCGGAGCCCGAATCCGATACATGTTGATAAATACACAAAGTGGGTAGGTCTGGGGACGAAACGCTTGCGGCTCCGTGTGTACACCCTATACGATCATTCCCTGAAAACCTCTCCTGCTCACCCCCGCGTCATTGCTGATGCGTTTCGCCAACAACAACAACAACCATGGCGGATCACTGGGTTGCGTCAGTGCTCCAGATGCTACTGACCATGATACAGATTTTAGTGCAAAATGTACAGCTCCTCTACCACAACCATCAGCAACAATAATAATATAATATAATAATAATCGTCATTGGTCTTATTCGCTGCTTTTGGTGTATTTTGTGGCGGAAGTACAGCGACACTTACAGGCCCGGCATATGTACTACAGTGTCTCCAGCGGGTCGAGCGGTGTGTGGACGGACACGTTTCTTGAGCCGATTCCGTGTGGACGGAAGACTTTTTTGATATCGAATTCGGTTCGTTTTCGTCTCCGTTTCGTCTCCGTTTCGTCTCCGTGTGGACGGGGCCTTAAAGCCACTGGCTTTATTATGAATGTAGAGTAATTGAATCATTTACAGGAATACATTAGGAGCAACAGTCCTCCTGGGGGGGTGAGGATGTAGACCAGGATAAACTGGAGTGTGTACCATGGTGTGTATCTGCTGTGAGGAGTGCTGGAAGAACAAGAGTTAAGCATCACTCTGAGGGACTTCATATTTAATTTATGTTACTTTACTTTAATTCCACAACATTTTTGTTCAACTTAATATTATTGCTTTCAACTAGATTCAAGATTCAAAGGTTTTAATGTCATATGCACATAAGTTACAGTGTAGAAATGGCATATGAATTGGTTCTTTTCATATTCAAATCTCATTTGGATTGATTGACAGAGACATGATACTGATAAGAAGAACCCTTTCTAACATTAAAGTGTTTTTTCTTTGGATAAATAAAGATGACATAATTTATTGTAAATTAAACATGCAAAATCAAGGTTTGTGTTCCCATGGGAATCCTGCCATGACTGTGTCACATATTGACCCTCCACAATTGGCTTTGCCATTTCAGGCAAATATCAGACCTTGAGGTGATATAAATAATAATGAATTCATTGGTCCATCATCAAAAAGAATGATTAGGAAATATTTTGGTCATTGATTCATCATTAAGGTCATCTTAAAGTGTTCTCTGATTCCAACTTATCCCATTTGAAGGTCTGCGGCTTTAACCTAATACAATTATTTGAAATGTGTTGAAGTCAACCTATCAGTTTTTCAGTGTACTTTTACTTAGTGTAAGTACATCAAATCACTGCTCCCCCTCTGGCTGTTGCTGAGGAAGAGAAAATGCATTTGCATTGTGGCACACAATGTTTTGCAAATATTTTTAGCAAATATTCTAAGTTGAATCCTGTTTATATTTTCCTTTATTAGTTTAGTTGTGCTTCTTCCGGCAGAGAAATGTCTGTAGAAAATCAGGGACCGTCCAGTTGTTCCTTGAAAACTGAAGCTCTTTTGTGAGCAGACCCAAAGAAACCAATCCTCCCCACTGTGTCTTGGGAATCTCCCGGAGAAAAAAAAGGTCACATTTATGCCGCCTCCCCCCTCTACACCCCCAGCAGCCACCCCAACCCATTCTCTCCCTTCACCCAAGTCCAATTAGAAGGAAGGTCAGGAGGTTTTGTAAGCGGGGGGTTTCGGGGGGAGTGTGTGTATGTCTGTGTGTGTATGCACACGCAGGGCCGTCAGAGCAGCAGACCACCAACACATTTGCTTCCATCACATGATCCGGTTTTAAGCTCAGGTCTTAGCGGGTGAATGAAAGGCTACATCCTGTCTTGTTTTTAGTATCTGTTTTTTTGGCCTTTTGTTTGTGCGTACTGTGGATTAACACGCTAACAAATCTCAGTGAAGACGCGACCATCTTTAAACAGACTAATCCAGCAGGTTGAAGCTCTACAGTTACGGATCTACAGGTTGTGAAAAACCTGCATAGTTTAGTCATTGTGCTTCTTCATAAAAAATAATGAATCCCATTAAGTAATCAAAGAGTGAGGGGAGCGGAAACCCCTCCCAAGCAAGGGTTCCACTTGTGTTTTCGGTAAAACACCTTGCATAAAGCCATGAAATAACTGTAATTACCATATGTGTTGAAATACGACAATTTGTAATTACATCTGCAGCACCCTTGCAACTGTATTGTATTGGCATGTAGTTAGCGGTTAAGAATACCAAGATATTTTCATGTCGCTTTTACAATTACAACAATCCTCTCAATGGCTACAGTGAACGATGCACACATCCTGATATATGAAATAAACACTAATATATTTATCAGTGGAAGTAAGAAAGTAGAATGAACAAAGTTATTATCAATTAGCCTTTTATATTCTAGTTACTTATTTATTGACTGCTTAAAGATTGACCTATAGTGATGTATATAACTAGCGAACTAACTATGTAATTTAAAATATGAAACAAAAGTGAATTATAATACGGATGCAGTTCTCCCAAGCTCTATGGAGCATTTTAAGTCGTTTTTGCTCTTTGGTTTATTCTCACAATTTGGATTTCTAATATCAGGTTAAGGCTTCAATTAAAAAAAATAATACAGAAAATAACAAGGGAAATGTTCTAACAAGGGAGGATAGCCTAACATTTACTTAAACACTAGCTTTGGTAAAGGCTCTGTCGCCAAGTCCAGGACTTTGGAAGATGTGCCATAAAAAATGATGTAGATTATATTGTGGATGTAACGAAAAGATGGTTTAACATTGGGGGCAGCAGAGAAGGACTGTGATGGACGGAGGCTAAATGTGTAAAGTGGAAAAAGACAACTTGATGCTCCATGTCAAAAAATAAATGTTATCTAACATATATGGAATTAACCGGTTCTTGGAAAAAACACATGAATTAACTCAATTTAAAAAAGTGAGCTGAGGATGCTAATGTAAAGTCAACGCTGGCTAGCGCTCTTGTTGCTACTATATAAATAAATAAATCATTGCCAGCGATAAAACCATATTACTGGATGTTTAGTTTCTCATCAAAAGATAAGCTCAGAGTTAACTGTATTTTTAGTGAACACATGATTCCAGCATCTGGATGGTTCTCTGCTCTACCATTGAGAGAGCATGTGGCTGTGCTAATGCTAGGTGATCTGAAGCAACAGTGTGAGCAGTAATGCTCAGACCATAGACTGTATATATAAAGGTTCAGACACAGTTTGGAATTGACAACTTCTTACTGAGGTCAGTCTGCTGTATTTCTGCAGAGCAGAGAAACATGGCCAGTGTGTGTGTGTGAACACAACAACAGTGTCTTTAGCAGTGATGTTTAGACGACTATAACTAACAAAAAGTTATACGGTATATCACTATTTGTACAGAGACCAGATGTAAATCGTTGCTGATAAATGTATATGTATAACTAGACTGCCTATACAGTATGAACAATGAAGTCACTGCTTTATTTATGCAGATGACTTTATGTTGAGTATTCATGGAGCAGCTACAATGTTAGCTGATCCTAGGCCTAATTGTTCTGACTCCATTTAGAAAACAGGAATGTATTTATTTTGTTATTTCTGCATCCTTTTGACATGTTTATTCCAATATAATGAAAGCTAAATCTGTTTATAGTGAATTCATACCAACCTCGTGCACCAGATTATTACCAGAAGCAGATGTGTGATTTGCTGAACTGTGAACAGTTTGGTGAAATTCACTGAATTTCCTTCTCGATACTTTTCATATGCACCAAACACAAAGGAATCATAGAAAAGAAAAACCTCTGGTAATGAACCCTTTCTACTTGATTTCTGGGTGTATGCATCAGTGAGCCCTTTAATAGCTCAACAGCCGACATAGGCCTACTGTACAAAATGAATGCATGTGATGGGTGTATCTAAAGAGTTTGAGGGAAATCATATACTTTGAACTCATCAGAAAAGACTCAGGGGAAAAATTGTATTTTGAAAATGAGGGCACTGATCCTGTAGGCAGAAGCCCTTCAGTTGCATTAATTTGCTATTTTTTGCATGTGGCCTGAAACGTTTGGATGAGCTCTCTAGAGGTTGTCGTCAGCCTCACTATGGCAGTGCCTACCACTTCAGTCTGTAGTGCTTTTCCACCATCAGAGAGCTCTGCATGTCTGTATGTGTGACTGCCAGTGTGTTGGATGTGCAGGGAGCATGGTTCAAAATCATCTTCAAACAGTCGCTTACACGCTATTGTGCAGAACATGCAGCGTCAAATGAGAATGGATCAGAGCTTCAAAAGCATGAAAGTAAGGGAAAATATGGGCAATCATGTCATTTGACCTGTCAATCAACAGTTTACCTTAACCTCTACAGAGGACTATCTGTAACTTTTGCACTTACATTTTTTAAACATGGTTGGGAGGCATGCTTTTATGTCACTGGCTGTAACATCCACTCCTATGACCGACAAACAAAACAAAAAAAAGGACCATGGGAATACATTTTATTAATCTAAACTAACAGGGACACGAGCAAACAAAGAGACGCTAAATGTGTTGGATGAACAAGAGTAACACAAACGACTACACTGGGAATATGATTTAAAACAGGAACTATCGCAGTATAAATACATATACTGGGAGATTAGTGAAGCATGACATGCCGATGTTGTGTTAGCACTCAGTTAGCATAGCATTAGCTGTCTAACCTTTGTCTGGTTGGCTCTATAGTCATTAACACCTGTAGATCTGTAAATCCTGCTGATATAAGCTGATAAAGAGTGCCACAGTGACGCGTCCTAAATCCCGGAAGTAAGTTAGCATTTTACCACCAATGTTCGAATCATAAATCTATCGATCATAAATCTATCGATTAGATTTATGATTTGAAAATTATAAAAGTAGGGTAGACATGTGGATATTATCCGGCTGAACAAAACGCGATCTGTCTCTTAAATTTATGTCAACCACAGACCTTATTTCCAGCTATTTTCCAAAATCCTATGGAAATTGCATTGGTTTTTGTCGAAGGAACCGGAAGGAGTTTACTTCCGGGTTTTAGGACGCGTCACTGTGGCACTCTATAGACGAGAAGGGTCTAGCTGCGGCCGCGGCCAGTACACGACACTACACGACACGCCCCCCTACACGACACGCGCACCTGACACGACACTACGGTGGCTGAGAGACCGTACATGGCAGATTAAAAACGAATTGCAAATGTTATTGTAGCATTTTAAGCAACTATTAGGCAAATAAATTAATAACCTAGTCTATCCGTTTGAGACACAACAGTATAACTTTCAACCCAAATCATTATGTCAACAAAACGGTGGTTTAGTAAACTTTTTTTAATATATAAAATAGGTATTAATGAGATAATCTATTAATTATGTTTGTCTAACTGCTACACATGTATTTATACATAAATGTAGATATTTGTGAACATCTAAATATAGTTGTTAAAGGTTTTAAGATATACATAATCACATCATGGGGTCATTAAGGACCAAATTAGGAGGGCCAGTCAGGCCACTAATGAGCTCAATCATTCACATGTATTATTATTGCGCTATAAATTAAGAGTACTAGGGGTCTATTACAAAACCTTTGAAGGAATCGCATCAATTAAAAAATAAATGTATGGCAAGTTTGATCAAAGTAACATAATGTCAAGATATAGCCAATAGACAATCAACATGCTTGAATATAAAGGAAGAAGAACAATAAACAGATGAACATTTAGGTTTTATGTGTAAATTGTGATAGAGCAAACCATCTTAATACATCTGGCAGTCTAAGACAGCAAACTAAGCTTCTTTAACTGCTGCTAGAACACAGTTTTACCATGGGGTATTTCTAACAAGACCAAAAAGATATACAAGCCTTCCAAAACAGAAGAAACCAACTCAATACAGTATTTTAATTTCCTTCAAAACGACAAAAGCACTAATAAAAACCAAATAACAATAACATAAAGGAAAAATACTTGAAGTGGTTGCCTGTTGTAAATACCTTGGTATCTGGCTTGATGATTGTCTCTCTTTTAAACTTCAGGTCAATAATCTGCTTAGAAAGCTGAGGGTTAGGCTAGGTTTCTTTTTCAGAAACAAGTCCTGTTTCTCGCTTGAAGCCAGGAAAAGGCTCTGTGACCTTTTGACCTGTGCTGGACTATGGTGATCTGATCTATATGAATGCACCTGCCCATTACCTGATCAAGTTAGATGCCGCCTATCACAGTGCGCTGAGATTTGTTACTAACTGTAAAGTACTTACTCATCACTGTACCCTGTATGCCAGGGCAGGTTTGCCTTCTCTAACTGTACGGAGGCTCAGTCACTGGTACATGTTCATATATAAAGCCATGTTGGGTAAACTCCCATCTTATATCTGCTCTCTGATCACACGGAGAGTTGCAAGTAGCTATTGCCTGAGATCTCATGATGTGTTTTTGTTACATGTGCCAAGTGCAAGGACTTGAAAGTCCTTCAGCCTTTGTTGTGCTTCCTCACTCATGTTCTTGGCGAGGTCATGGGCCCAAAGTTCCATCTCACTGATAAGACAAGATGGTATAAAGAAGTCATATATGTAATATTATAAATTCATATGCATCAGGGGTTGTACACTTTAATGGAAATTGTATTAGCATTCTCCTCATGTTTCCAGCTTACCTCCAGTCATACGGTCTCTCAGCCACCGTAGGGTCGTATCAGGTGGGCGTGTCGTGTAGGGGGCGTGTCGTGTAGTGTCGTCAATTCGCTTTTAATCTGCCATGTACGGTAATGTCTCTCAGCCACCGTAGTGTCGTGTCGGGTGGGCGTGTCGTGTAGTGTCGTGTACTGGCGTGTACTGGCCGCGGCCGCAGCTAGACCATATTGCTATAGACAGCTGTTGCTATTATCCTCCAAAGATGGCCACGATGTCCCAGAATGCACCGCTGTTCCCATAGAGAGGCGAAGTCCCGCCCATCTACTTCCGACCCATGGGACCTTATTTCGGAAAAATTATGTATTGAAGTCAATGGGGAGAGAAAGATTATCTTTCGATCCCGTTTGAATTGTGCCACGAATTAAACATATGATGTTTGTCAATCATAAAAAAAAATTCCATGTCAAAAAAGTCACAGTTTGTCGTAAAACTGTTGAAATATAAGACTATGAAAAATACGCAACTAGAAAGACTACAAATCCCAGAATCCCGGTCCCGCATGCTGGCTCTTACGGAACCGACTAACTCCCCTTTTGTGTATGTACAGCTCTCAACATGCCCAGACTTGTAGTGATTTTCACCTCTTTTAATACTTTTCGCCTCATTCTGAAAGAAAGAAGTGAAATGTGCCAACGTGACGGCCGTCTTGGTGTGTGGTGCGAGACGGGAGATGTAGTTCATTGAGCGGTTACAGAAAAAAAAGTGTTACTTCACAGTTTTACGAAACATTTTAATTTTTTTGACTTGCAAAATTATCTTTTAAATTGACAAACATCATATGTGTAATTCGTGGCACAATTCAAACGGGATCGAAAGATAATCTTTCTCTCCCCATTGACTTCAATACATACTTTTTCCGAAATAAGGTCCCATGGAGGTCCCCCGGAAAGGGAGGGACATAGGGCCTAAGCCATTGTTTGCTGACAGAACATAATGAATGGAAAAGTCAAAAATGTTCACTGGGAAAAGGCCCGTCACCTTTGAAATGCAGCCAGCAAAGTAAATAAACTAGGAAAGAAACTAAATAATACCTCATCATATTTCCCCAACCCCATGCTTTCATTTTTAACGCAGCAGATCTAATATTGTACATCTATGCAAATGCTTATTATCTTATGTATTGGTATAATGTCAAATGTTGTACCAACACAGTTAGCTTTGGCAACGTAACGTGTAATAATTCAGAGAATGCCTAAAAACCTCTTCAACCATTTTTGCGCATGCGCGTCAGTCGGTCGGATCTATCTTCACTCCATCACACATCCGGGTCCTCAGTGTCATATGACCAGTGCTGTCATTTAAGTCATTCAGCTGCAGCTAAAAAAGCACATCGACCAACGTTAGCTTTCTGAGGTTTCCTGTTCTTTATCCAACGATGGCAACATTGGTCGCAAACAGAGCGATGGACATCAACGGCTTGTCAGCAGCTGCAAGGACACACACCCAGGCTGTGACGAGAAATTACATCTCCCAACCTCGGCTAAGTATGTAACGTTAGCAGGCTGCGGGAGCTAGCTGCAGCTGTAGCTAGTAGCAAGCAAGGTTGTTGTGCTGCATTCAAAGACAGGGGAACGGTGAAGAATGTAAACTCCTCAGTATACTCAGTGTATCTCAAGCTTTTATTTGTAAACTACACCAACAAACCTAATTCCTTTGACATTTTGCATGAAAACATTTTAGCTTTCATTCAGGACAGTAATGGGTTGTATTAATATGTAGTTATTAGGGTCGTGGAAAAGGGAAATAGTAGTTGGAGGACCCAATTTGATTTCAATCAATTCCTGAATTGTAAATCTTGGAATAATCTGTTTCCAGAAATAAAACCGTTTAATCTCTCTCACGGGACTGTTGGTTTCGAAATGTAGCCTAAATATGAACTTGGTGTAATAATAATGATGAAGATGATGCCTTTTCATTGAAGTATTCACTGTGTATTCCCAGTAAACTTGATGCAGCATATGTTGGTTAGCTATAAATTGTGGATCACGACTGCAAACAAGCTGATGTTTGCTATTGTTACGATGGCAATTCAATCCGTATTAATGTTGCTTATAGTAGTATAGCCGATTTCACAATTGGCTATACATGCCGTTTTTCTTTTTATGTGCTACATGTACGTCAGTCAGTCGTGTGAAATGGCAAACCAGCTTAGCTAGCATGCTAGCTGTAGAGTGGCTAGTCATGCGCAGAGACTTCGTTAACCAATGTCGCACATTTAAAACTGTGCTCATTTATTTTACCAAGCATAGTATGATTAAAATCGTACGTTACAACATAACGGGAAAATCCCATTATTGTCACTAGTGATTACTGTGTACAAGCTCAGCGTTTCTACAACCCGATACCGCTAACGTTAGCTTAATGTCACTACACAGGATTGGCAAACACTGCAGTCAGCTGACTGATGGTAGCCACAAGAATAAATGACCCAGCGTGCTGTGTGTTTTAATCTATTGACTTGTTATTGAAACATGTAGTGCAAGCTAAACTGCCTTACTGTTACTGTGTGGTGCTATAAAAATTCGTTTTTAACATTTGTGTAGATGTGTTAAGAGCTGACTGATGACAGATTGGATGATCTGTCATGTGACATGATCACATGAGCGTGCAGCCCTGCAGTGGTGTTTACGCAACAAAACCTTCAGTTTCGGGCCTGATGGAAAGAAAATGCTTTTTTATTAATTATAGCTACAGTTGTTTAAAAGGTTTAGTAAAGCTCACATATTGAATAATAAAGCAACAACAATTAAGCCACACCTATTGGTTTACTGTACAGTGACCCATAGTTGAATATTTGGAAGATTGCTTCAAATATTTATCCGTGGGGCATTGTAGCCATCTTTTGAGGATAGCGTCAATAGCAATGGCAGGAGACTTAATCCCTATTGGCTTTCACCAGTCATCTTTCAGCTTTTTTCATTCGATACGAGTAAAATACAAGTTAAATACAATTGCCTTCACCAACAGAAGCTTATGGCAGATGAGTGTTGTTTTACTGAGTTAAAGTTAATAAATGACATTATTCCTTTTATATTAAAGGTCCCCTATTATACTGTTTTACATCAATATATATTATAGTTCTCAGATATACAAAACATGTCTCTGAAGTGTTTGGCTCGAAAGACCAAACCGATCATTGTAGCATCCCATAAACCCCTCTGTTTCAGCCCTGTTTCAAAAGTGCTGATTCTCTGTCTGTTACTTTACAGCAGGGGTGTCAAACTCAAGGCCCGGGGGCCAAATCCGGCCTGTGACTTCATTTTCTGTGGTCCCAGAAGAGCTTGCAAAGAATATAATATGTTTATTATACGGTTACAGGTCGATTTAGAGAACCACGTTGCCAAAAAACTACATGTCCCACAATTTTTCTCAGAATTTGATTTTTTTTTCTACAAAATGTCTTTTTTCTTAGTAGTTGCCTTTTTCTCAGAATTTGACTTTTTTTCAAAATGTTACTCTTTTTTTTCAAAATGTCACTTCCTTTTTTTTCCAGAATTTGGCTTTTCTTTTTAAATCATTTTGTGACATTCTCACTGAAAAGACTTGCAATTATTTGCCCTAGACTTCTTCTTTCAGACGTAGTTAATTATGAAGTTATTACCCTCTCCGAAAATAATCAAATGCAGAGGCAATAATGTAATATAATACGTTATTTTATATTTATATATGTATTTTTATATAGTCTTAAAGTTACAACCGGTCCTTTGAATGCAACCATAATGTTAATGTGGCCTGCGATGAAATTGAGTTTGACACCCCTGCTTTACAGGGATGCAAACGTGTCACCTTTCTGAATCCAAAATAGGTCGTTAGTGTGATTCATGCAGATCTGCAATAAAAATATTTTTGGGGTATGGGACCCGGAGTAATCTGCGGCCGCGAGCTGTTACTTATTTGCCATCATGACGCGCATGGTGTTATTTTTTTATATATTATAATGAAGCGCGAGCTGTATGCTCGAGTCTTCCTGTCTGTCGGCTGAACTCTGCTGCTCCGCGATGAGGGTCTAACTTCAGCAGCTACATTACCTACGGGTGCGTTCGTTAATAGTAACTGTGCGGTCCGGAGTCAGCTGTTAGAACGGGCCGTTCAGGTGTTCAGAGCAGAGCTCCCTGTTGGAGCGGCAGAGCGTGATGTGAACTGAAAAGTTTTTCTGTCGCAATATTATTTAAGGAATCGTTGAGCTAGCTAACTTGCATACATTGTCACTATCTGCTAACGTTAGCTTTAGCCTTCGTTTTCTAATAGTTTTTTTCATAGGCTATAAACAGAGAGGTGGTATAAATATAGATCTTGTACTAGATTAAAAGTAGAAGTACTCAGATCTGGTACTTGAGTAAAAGTCGAAGTACTCAGATCTTGTACTTGATAGGGATGCTCCGATCGATCGGATGCCGATCGATATTGGCCGATACTCACTCTCTACCGATCGATCGGTGCGCTCTAAAAATGCCGATCGCGAGACCCGATCGCATTATGTGAAATGATGACGTAAAATACATGACACTTTTCTCAGTGCGCGGCAAAACAAGCTCGCCAAAATGGCTTCACCAGTCTGGCAGTATTTTAAGGTGTCCGAAAAAGACAATAAAATAGTGGTATGTGTGTAAAGCAGAAATCCTGCAGCTCCACCCGCTGTGACGGACCGGTGGGCGGAGCAACACACACACTAAGAGTTAGACCTAACACACTTAGCTCTTTGATCTACCTCTGGAACAAGCTAAACTAGTTATAAATATATTTATTCTTCACTGTCGGGTCACTCATTACTGGATCAGTGAGCTGCATGAGATGATACTGACAGGCTGTCAGAAGAGAGAGAGGAAAAGAGAGCGCTTCCGCTCATTTCTCCCGTGTTATTATCCAAAGTGAATGTAAACTTAGCATGCCTATTGGCATTTGTAATCTTTGAAATTCATTCTTAGATATTATATTTATGAGTACACTGTGCCGGGTTTATGGAGGCTTCAATTTTTCAGGGACCAGCAAAGTCCTCATACGTGATCTGAGCTAAATCTATTCCTAGTAGGGCTAACTGGCCGAAGTAGCCTTTATTTCCCGTCTCCAGTGTGTCGGAAGAGAAAGCACTCTCTCTAGTAACACAATTCCGTCGGCGACATTTTTGGATTAGGTTAGTGAATTTATCACCTAGGTTTTGATGATGTCATATGAATGTCCTGCTTAAGGTCTGGTTTTCAATCTATTATGGTTGCCGATGTGATTAGTTGTGGTCTTGTTGATCTTTTATCGCCGTGCTGATTGCATCACTTCAACTACAGTGAGTCTCGTGTTGTTTGACACTTTGCTCTGTGAGCCTGATGTTGAGCCTCTGACTTTAATGATGCTGTTGAGCACGGCTCAAATCAAGAAGTCAGCAAGGTGATGTTTTTTTCCTTTTGTGTATGTGTCAGACAGCCAAGCATGGACTGAATGCCTCGTGGCAAACTAGAAGGAAATGACCTAATGGAGCTGGGTCCATCCGGAAAATACCTGATATGTCATGGATGTGAACGGCGGCACACTGGCAATCGTCTCGCTCAGCGACACCTGTAGAGGCACAACTACATAACTTTAACATGTCATTATTAGCCAAGATAGTGCGCCATGCTTGTGTAAAACATGGTGGATGAGAGCAAATTGAATTTTTTTTTCTGCATCCTATTGGCTTTTTACTCTTGAAGGTGTTATTGCACTTAAAGAAGAGGGGAGTCCACTCCAGTGATCTCCATTTTATCTGTATGTCTCCCCTCCACCTAGAAAATGTGTTTCCTATACAGCAGGAGGGCTGAGAGACATTTCAGATAAACAGTGTATGGTTCAGATAAGATGAGGCACAGTGTTCCTGTCAAGAAGAGGGACACTTGTTTTTCTTTTTGACAGCAGATAATACACATCAGTAGGTTTTAGTACTCTTAATCAGTTGACAGTGCATCATTGAATTACAGCATAATATTTAGGGCTGTTGTAACTTGAGAATGTTTTTGGTTCCTGTTGTGAGGTTGTTGGTTCCTGTTGTAACTCCCCCATTTGTATGTTTTTTAAATCCCATTTTGTGCCCAACCATATGAAGAGACAAACATTAAATAAATGTTTACTTATGCAACCATTTTCAAATAAATCATACATTTTCAAGTAAATGTATTGAAATAACTTGGTACACACACATTACAGTAAAAAAAGTGTGTAAAAAAAAAAAATGACCTTTTACAGAATGGCTCAACTTGTGTCTCCTCGCTTCCTTCACTACTTCTTCCGTCTTAGCTGAGAAGAATCCGACTAGAGATACTTTTTTGAGGATCCTCGCTCATTTAATCATGTTAAATCCAGTTAGCTCCTTGACTCTGAAGTAGAGCATGGTGAGGGACAGAAGGAGGGTAATAGTCTAAATGTGTTTATCCTTGCTGAATAATAAATACCGAAAATGTGATTGTTTGCCCCGACTCCAGGCATGTTATGTTATTAGAGAGTGGTAATGCCTTTTTCCATCATTGGGGTTTACATGGCAGTGATTACAGCCAGCTATGTTGGTTTTAGTGATGGTCCAATTGGTCAACACTATAATTAAGGTTTATAAAGAGCCTGCCAGCTAAGTAGTAGTACCTTTAGTTATTTTTCCTAAAGCTATCTTGCTGGATTTACTGACTTAAGCATTGTCATTATTAAAGTAATATCTCAGGATAGAATATATCTTCATGATTGCTACAATTTAGTTTGAATGTCTCAGAATAAAGGCCTGAAAGGCAGCTACAATTGATCCATACCCTCAGAATGAGCTCTCTCCCTGTTAAGTGAACGCTACTTCTGACATCAGGGTGTAGTCTAGGTTAAATCTACAGTACCTGTACTTGACTTGTAGTGTAGGAAATCAAAGACATGTTGTTCAGTATAGCCAGTCGTTTCCAGGCATAAAACAGTCTATAAGATCACAATGTGTATATGGGTTTTCACTAGCTTATTGACTTGACAGAGCTCTAAGAGAGGCAGCTATTGAAAAGCCACTCTGACGGAGCAAGAAAATAAACAAATAAAGAGATTTCTCATCAGACCAAGTCTTTTCTTTAAAGAGGCCTTTGTCTCTCTCATGTCAAATGCGACAAAAGCTATTAGCCCACGGAATGGCTGGTCTTTGTTTTAGTAGTGCATTCTGTCATTTAGTGCTATGAAAAGACATGGAGCGCGGCACTATACTTCTTTGTGAAGATTTAATTAATGGTAATAATGTAGTCACGATAAACAAATGTCTCATCTGTCACCTTGAAAGTAATTTCTATAAAATCAATGTTATTTTTATAACCGTTCTATAATCCACATTCTAATTAGGCTTAAGCAGCTAGCTTGTCAGTAGAAAAAAAGATTTTCGCGTGGGCGTTTGCCATTCTTTTCATGAAAGAACATTCAAATGTATGCGAAGGATTTGACACCATTTCAGTCTGTTGCATGAACACAAACCAATCCACTGTTGTTTTGCTGACCACTCATCATTCATTTCCTGTCATTCTTCTGCTTAAGAATCGGAGGGGTCATTTAGGGAAGAAAGAGCGCATTTAATAAAAAACATTTTTACAACATGATAAACATGGGCCACTGCGATCGGCGAATGTCATCATATGCTGATAGGCCACCCGACTATTTCTGTAAGCTGACTTGCAACACACTGTAGGGCTGTACGGGTCTCATCTACCTCATCTATCTCATCTATCATCTACCCCTTTCTACTTTTTTTGTGACAATGTGTCTATTACAATTTGTCATGCTTTTGATTTTTCTGGCACAAAATGACGTCTCTGTTCTTAATTCCAACTACAAACCTCTTGTGGTAGTCTTTCTCTGCCTTAAACACATTCCACTGCTTCAGAGGCACATACAGAAAGTGTTGATCTACAGTAGACATCACCATTAGATTAGAAAAATAGTTAGAGCGGTGCTCCAGCTAGCTGATTAGCTTAGCCCCATGACTTTTATCTATGTGTTTGGGCTACTTTATATATTTTTGTGACTTAATTTTTTCACCATGAGCCTGTAAGATGTTTGCTCTCAGCCTGAATGAGCTTCACCGCTCAGTCTGACAGCTGTAGTTCAGGGAGGACAGTCCGTGTGTGGCGATTAAAAATACAACAACTAATGGCAGCAACATCCAGTGTTTGCCTGGCTGATCTGCTCCAACAAATGGGCTTATCAGTCTTTGACATTATAGTTTTCTGTCTGGAAGACGAGGCCAAAAACAAGCTTCTTCTCAAATATCAACAGTGACATCAGTCACCGGCACTTCTCTGATGAGTTGGGAAATTCCCAACTCTAAGCGCTCAGAGCGGCGGCACAAAAACTTGGGTGCAACAACAACAAAAAACTGGCTATTAGAATAATGTTCTAGTTTGATTTTTAAATCCTATGCCGACATTACCAAAGAGCCAGAGTTATGACCTGTACCACAACAGTGTGTACTGTCTTTGTGCCTGTAGACCTATCTTGTCATCTGACAATTTTTGCACAAAAATGTATTCTGTAAGCAACAAAGCCCCCCTTCCTACCTTTAAATACCGGCACTCTAACGCTCATTGTAATACACCTCCTGCTCCAGGTTACAATGTGAAGCTAGTGCCAGTGACTACAGTAGTTTGAAGTATTAATACTAAATCAAAAAATGTTTCATTATAAAGATTGTTATGTTTTAAAACATAATGGTTGTGCAAACAAAGCCTATAACTTTGAAGAAATATAATATCTGTTTAGTGAGCACAGTACGTGGACATATGCCTCCACTACTGCAAATGGCTGTAAACTGTGTCTTTTATCAAAGCATGTGCATCCAACTATTGTACCCTCAGCACTCCGCCACCTTTGTAATGAAGCTGTAGTGTTAACCAGCTGCCTTCCTGTATAGACGGCTTTGTTCCTCTACTATACTGCCCGCCTGCAAGACGTCCATGCAGACAAGAGGCCCTGCTCTGCTCCCACATTGGAACATTTCCTCACAATCAGAGCAGTGAGGTACGGAGTCCTCTTTATGTAGAGTACATTATGGGGTTTAAAGAAATGGTTGGCGATTGGTTAACAGAACTTGATATTAAATTCCAAACACAATCCCCCGACGTATGGTGCTGTTGTATAACAAAGGAAACAGTATATAGACTATAGAAGAAGGAGGAGAAGCAGGAAACTCATGCTGACCACCAAAGTGGGCATTATGCTACATATATCGTCTTTTAATTAAATTCTAACAATAACATCTTAGTTCTAATACAATCCGACTGAACTTTTGGAAAAGTGACAGCCTACGTTACATTTTGTCCCCCACCTGTTACATTTTGCTTTTTGAAGGGGTATCTCCGGGCCTGTCCGACAGGGGAGGCTACAAAGACCAACAACTCTCTTAACATGCAAATGGTGAATTTGGAAGAAAGTTGAAACCTTTCCTTCAAATCATGTTATCTGGCCTTGCTTCTTACCCCAGACAATGTTCTGATATTTGTGCTTCAAAGTTTGTTTTATTGAACCACTGGAAGTGTAGAGAGCAGCCTGATCCTGACCTGCAGACTTTGCCGGAACATTTTGGGGCAAGTACAGCTTTTTTAATGCTTCGCTAAACCTTCAACTGTTGATGAAAAAGTGACCATGACAACTGTAGAATGAATGCAAGGATAAGAAGTCATTTTATCGTGTTGGTTTATTGTCCCTCTGTTGCATGATGTGTGTGTGTGTCTGTGAGGTGCGTGAAGGCTGGTTTAAGGCAATTAGCATTCCCATGTCCAGTGGGGCTGTGGGAATCCCTTGAAGTACACGCTAAGACGTGATTGTCAGGCTGCTCATCACAGCAGCCACTGCTTTGTAGCGCTAATTTATTATCAGAACGATGATGCGCCCCATCTTCATCCCAGCTCTGACCCGCCTCCCCTTGAGTTCCCCCCTCTTTCAGCTTGGAAATTGAATTGTGTTGGAATGCTCTGTGCCTCTTTTCTCTGGCACTTGAATGGGCTCTTTAGTATTTCACACCAAGGTGTCCTTCAGGGTGCGAGGTCAGGCTACCAAAACAGCTTCTAGTGGCGGATTAGGACCAATTAACATCTTTGTACACAAAGGGCTCTGGCAGCTGAACAGGCTGCAGGGTGACCCACACTGCCGTTGCATGCCAAGCCAGGGGGCTGCGGCACTTGAGCTGAAGTAGCAAAAGAGGGGTGGAGAAAGTTTTCCAAACCTAATGGGAAATGTTGCTACTTCACACCTCATGGCCGTAAAGCCCATTGAGCTATCGTTATCTTGTGAAATGAGAAAGCAAACTACTTTTTTTTTTTTATCATCACAGTTCTACATAAGAGGGCACCATGGAAAACATTTTCTTTGATATAACCGTGGGCTAACATATAGGTCCAGGGTTAGATCTTTAATCCTTCTAAAACCACCCATTCAATTTACACACTTCAGACTTTGTGCAAGTAAATACATTTGGCTGTTAAATTTAGGAAACAAAAATACTTGTTGTTTTGAAAGTGATTATTAATAACGATCATGCAGTGTTATCACCGTGTCTCAAAATGCAATGTTGCTGCCATTTATAACAAAACACAATGTTGTAAAAAATAATATGGAATTTCTATAATAGCAGTTTTTTCTAATTAGCACGTTGGTTTTGGAAATATGTCTCTGCCTTTTTAAACTGCAATTCCTTTTTCTGAATTTGCCAACCTATGCACTCATACATCTGTAGTCGCAGTTTGTAATATTTCCTGTCTCGTTTCTGTATGCATTTCTCTGAAGTGTCTCTTTATGGTTGTCAAATGTTGGTTGATGATTATGGATTTCTGAGAGGTTCCTGTATAAAAATGTGGCCCAAAATCTCCCTGCATCATTATTATTATTATTATTATTATTATTATTATCACCCTTCAGTCGGTAGCCAATAATATATATGTTCTGACAGTTAGTGACAGAAAAGGTTATGTGAAAATTTGATGGAATTTCAGAAAAAATAGTTTTGTAAATGGCATCTTTGGTTCTGGTGAGATGTCTTGGCCTGAGAAATCTAGCATCTGTCTTGTCTGTAAGCACGGGGACAATCAGTCACAGCATTTAAAAAGAGGTTTGTATGGGCTATTCATTAGTATGCAATGCAAACGAAAAATTACAATTGTATTCTTTATCAAGATGTTTGATTATTTTTGGTTTGTGGTGCGGTTGGAATAGTGCAGAAAGTGCAGGAAAGAAGCCACAGACGTTATATATTTTATATCCATACTGATAAAAACGGATCATTTGAGTAAAGCTGTATATGCTATTGTAACCTAATACAATGTTAGTACAATTTATTAAAGCATGTTCTCCTTGAATAACTTGCTTCCTGCAAGGTCTTGTGAAACAAACAGGAACATGTGTATAAGAACTTGAGTCATTCACCAGAACGAGGGCCCTGAGATAAAGGAAGGCTGTTTAGAGTAAAACCAATTTTATTTTTTACTATAACATTTATTTGTGGTGCCCTTGGTTTTCACACTTGAACCTTTTTTCAATACTCTCCTATAGTCTGTAGGACACACACACACACACACACACACACACACACACACGGTAAATTGGCCTGCATGTCAGCAGAGTGAATGTTGCTGCTTGATTCAGAGAGAAACATGTAAGGTCTTCGCTCCTCTTTGTCTCTACCAAGGATCTTCTGTTATCACTCCGATAATCATTAGAGCTGTCTTTTTGTTCTACACTGAACCTGAACGTAGCTCTACACTTAACCACGGAGTGGACCTGTAGCCATGACATGGTAGCACACTTTCATTATTGAGATCCGATTAGCTGCTCTTTCATATCAGTTCCACTCAACAAGGGCTGCTACAGGTGTGCTGCAGTCTGCTGCAGAATTTAAAAACATTGTTTGTGTGGAGTATGGTTTAATATTAGCTGACTTGAGTGTGGCTGAGAACGATTCGGGACCATATTGGGAAAAAGGAAAAGCAGAGAACGGTTCATGTGGGGTGGAATCGTCATCAAATATATAAAAGCTTCATGATATTGGATTTATTTTAATCAAAACCCAATATACAAAATAACATCAGTCGATAGCATTATTTTATTTGAAAAAGAAAGACGACAACGAATTTTGATTTAAAAAAATAAAATAAAAACCTTTTACAGAAATAAGACCTAGATATGAGCAGGACATAAAACGCTTAAACTGGTCAGTGCTCTCGGGACTAACTCTAACACCGTCTCATCATTCTGCTATGTGAAATGTCAGTGTGTGTGCACAACTAGGGACTAACATAAAACACATTTAATACAAGATATAATAAGGAAAATAATGCTTTCAAGTTTACCCTGTACCTCCAATCTCACTGTACAGTGGATCTGGATGTGGCAAATGTACTATTTTAATGTCATTCAAAGAGGAGTAACAAATAAATAGTTTGCTGTGAATTGTTTTGGATTCTTGCAGGATGTTGAGAAAGCAGTTTTCTCGAATGTATGAACAACCTATTGAATTTAGCTGAAAATGATTTCCGATACTGCTAAACTTCCTAATAATGGACCAATCACTGAGCGCTATGCAATTGTTGACAAATGACCTCTACGTCCAGTGATGTGTGTGTGCTGGAGCTTTAATCACAAATGGAGTATCAAATTGCTGTTTCATCTTATTGATGATGAAATAAATACACAGCAGCTGAAGTTCAGGTCCATGTGTGATGTTTTCGTGACATATTTCTGTAAGTGAACGTCCTTTCAGTTCTTTTTGCTGCCGTTATTGTGGGTTAATGTTGGGTAAGGCCACAGGTTATTTCCACCTCCCCTGATCAATAATGACCCTTCAATTAGTCTTCTATTATTGTGAGGCTCAGAACTAACCACATGTCTGTGTAGTTGTTCTTTCCATATGTGAATTTCATGCATTTTTCCTGACATTTGCCTGCCTTTGACATTTGGGTCTGAAAGTGCATGAAGCTGTTTAAATCTCACCGTGAAAGGTCAGCTTGTGATTGTTAACACGTGCCGGTTGTAACCACGTCTACTTATTCTTAAGTGGATCGTGGCTTTCAGCTGCTCAAAGGCGTGAATAATGTCAGTATTACCTGTCTTGTGGCCTCTCGAAAAGAATGAATAATGAACTCTGTTGTCTCCTCTCCTTCAGCCTACTCCACTGTGTCCGGTGTGAACGGACCGCTGGTGATCCTGGATAATGTGAAGGTGAGGCTTTTATTCAACTTTATAGCCTCCTGGGACCCAGCCCACTGTAGTGGACATTTTAACATGCATCTCCTTTTACTCTTTTGAGCTACTCTATCAGTCTCTGATGTACTGTACAGAGGACACCCTGGTCTTTCCAGTGACATGTCATTGGCTAAAATTGCATGCTGGGAAGTTCCTCTTTCTTTTCATCCAAAATGGCTGGCATACCAAAAAAAACATTTTATAGAAGCAGGAGGAGAAGTCAAATATTGTTGAATAATTGTAGTTTTTACCATGAAAATCCTATATGTTGTTTATTAACATGTGAGGAACTATATAATTAGTTCTGAAAGCAATTACATAATTCAAGTTTTGAAATAACAGCTATTTTCTAAATGTCCATCCTAGTGGACGTCAGGACCGTCTTCATGGACTTAATGACTCATATTGTTGCAGGAGACGGAACTGAAGCAGACATTTTCTGTACAGATAGTTAAGGGAGATTCAGATGTTGAGCTCTCAGATGATGAGAGAGATGAGGCTTTCACACCTGGGATAGAAGAGGGTCAAGAAGAAGGGGGGGGGGGGGAGATGCAGGAGGCTTCATGAGCGCACAGATACAGACAGAGAGACAGATAGGGAGTTGGAAAGACATGGCCCTCTGTGGGCCAAGAGTAGCACGTATGTCTTATTGTTGTTTTTATTTTAAGTGGAGCCATGAAAAATGAGAATTGCCTCAGGAATGCCAAGTTTGTTTCTATGAACACATGGTCACATAGAGACCACATCCATAAAAATTGATATTATATATATATATATGTATGTGTATGTATATGTATGTATATGTATATATATATATATGTATATGTATATGTATATATGTGTGTGTGTATATATTATCATGATGTATTTGCAGATGTACTCTTGTCTTAAGTATATTAGGGTAGTTTTCAGGCAGTTGTGGTGCAATACTCTGACTTGGCACATTCCATGTATATTACATTTAATTTGGCTGATGCTTTTATCCAAAGCGACTTATAATAAGTGCAAAAACCATAGAGATTCAAACACTGAACAACAGGGGAAGTGCACATATATTCACTTTAAGCTAGTCATACCATTGTAAGTGCTGGTGAATCAGTTACGAGGCTAACTCTGGCAGTGATGGAGTAACAAGCCGATGGGTACAGTGCACATGCTGGAGGGTATGCTTTAACCAAGACCTGGATGGGGAGGGGCTGTATTTTTGCACATTTCTGCACAAAGCTACCAGTTTAAACTGCACAGCTCTTTCACTTCAAATTCTGTTATACTTCAAAAAAATGTTCTTCAGAGTAACTTGTCATGTTCTTTTTCTTACTTTTTACTTTGTATATTTATATTTCTTTAAACATTTTATTTATTTAACACTATTTTTTAAAATATTTTTTACAATGGTTCTATGTTAATATTTGCTGCTTTCTTTTTTACAAATGAATTATTCTTCCAGTGCTTATGTGTTCTGACTCTGCTGATCTCCGGACTAGTTCCCCAGGTACGCTGAGATCGTTCACCTGACACTGCCGGACGGCACCAAGAGGAGCGGGCAGGTTCTGGAGGTGATTGGGAGCAAGGCCGTGGTCCAGGTGAGGAACACAATCCAGATGTGCCGGCTGGTGTTTGAATGAATCCACAGCTGGAAATAGTCCACATCAAATTCAAACTTCATTTGTCCTGGGGGAAGGTCCATTGCAACAGTTGCAATACAAAGTGGAAGGAGAACAACAATAATGAGCAAATTCTAAATGCATTATATACCAGATAACAGGATGCATCACAAAATATAAACAGGCCAGTTTTGAGTAATAATGTGTGTCTTATAGGATTTTTCCACAAGAACATGAATTTTAAACAAATAATTAGCAATAATTTCTCAAATTGCCCTTTCGTCTGGCTGCTTGGCTGTACCTTGCATTACTGCGTGACTACATCTTATCAGCCCAGAGAACTCTCTGTTGTCTTATGGCTCATTTCCACCGCAGGCCTCACTCGACTTAGTACGGTTTTGTTAGGCCTTGTTAGGCCCGGCTCACTTTAATGCTGCGCTTCCATTACAGTTTAGGAACTGGGGTAGTATCTACACCAGGGGTGCCCAACCTTTTTTGAACCAAGAGCTACTTTTAAAGTTGCCAGTCTGCCGAGATCTACCAGTCCAAATAGAGGGGGGTGCTAGCGAACTGTCAACTGAGGGGAGCCTCGCTGCGGGGAAACAGCGGACCTCTGTCGGTGCAACTTCAATGATGCCTTTTAAAAACATAAAAAATGAAGGGCGGTGACGGCCGTCAGCGAATCGAGCCGGCCCTTGACGACCGGCCGTTCTGTGATTCTCCAGATTCTACAGATGGCCAGTCCGCGGAGGGTGGAAAATACATACCGGAAGTAAAAAAGACGTGCAACGGGACGGTGTTCCCACAGGAAACAAAACTTAAAATATTAAATGAAACAATCTCATCTCTTAAAATTCACAACTTATTATGAATGAAACATTCACAAACTTATACTTATGTATTCACATGTTTAACTCTGTTACATGTGCACGCAACGAACAGAAGAGCGTAGGGCAGAATTAGGAGGGAATTCGGTCTCGTAGCGTGTGTGCACTGTTTTGAAATGCCGCTCCAAATTACCCTTCTTCGGTAAAGCCACGCTCGCATTGCCGATGAGACAGATGGACTTTGAATTGGAATAAACAAAAAAATAATCATCCTCCCACTCGGAGTGAAAATTATATATTTTGGGCTTTTTTGCTTCTGCCATAATTGCGGTCTTGTGTGGTGCAGACTGTCACTCCTGTTGACACGGACAACGTCAGCTAACAAGTGCCCACTGTCCACCGGCCACGCCCCCATACATGGGGTCACGCCAATCACAAAGCTTTGATGCGTTCCAAGTGCATTATTCTGGCACAGGAAGATTATCTTATAGGACATTAACGATAAAACTGAATATTGTTGTTCTATTTTTAGAAACATCTCGCGATCGACTGGGAATCTCCCCACGATCGATTGACAGGTTGGGCACCCCTGATCTATGGTAACGCGGTGTAGGCGGAGCCGTGACGTCATCTTCAATGCGAACCACAGAAAAACAACATCAGCCGTTAGCTGTTAGCACTCAGAGCTCACAGCTCCTCATATCTGTTCAGAAACTAGACAAAAGTTAAACAAGTACAAACCACAGACTGTCTGTGTCATGGCGAATACAGTCGCTGGTTTATTTATGTCTGTATAAATGGACGGTCGGAGCATATACTGCGTTAGTTTCAAGTTAAGCAACAATCGGCAAACACATTTCTCAGGGCAGGAGGACTGTGTCTTCACTCAGACTCAATGTGTACATTAGGTCAGAAATGATTCAAGAAATCACAAAGTTATTGTTTTGGCTCTACTAAAGTAACTGAATTGTTCAACCTAATCTGAGGACATAAAAAAAGGACGTTTCATCAAATAATTGGATTTGTCTTCAACTAAAACTTTAAAGGATAGAAATGACACTAAAACTAACTTTGTATTTTGTGTGTATATATATATATATATATATATATATATATATATATATATATATATATATATATATATATATATATATATATATATATATATATATAGATAGTGAAGTATTTTAGTTGAACAGTTTTGTATCTGAACCGTGCGTTTGTTTGTTCAGGTGTTTGAGGGAACATCAGGTATCGATGCCAAGAAGACGGCCTGTGAGTTCACTGGTGACATCCTGCGCACCCCTGTGTCAGAGGACATGCTCGGTATGATCAACCTGATTTCTCTTTGCATATTTATTCCTTATTCAGAAATAACATTCTAAGAATTAAAGTAAATAATGATGTGATCAGCTGCACAGTACCCTTTCATTCTTCTGTGTTTGCACCACAAAGATGTGGAGTGTACTTTAAAGTGTTATGCTGCACTTTTCCCTCAATATGCTTATTTTTACTTATGTTTTCATTGTACCCATATTTCTGAATATTCTTGAACGCTCAATCAGTGTGATTATCTCAGTACAGAGCAAGGTTAAATGTATTTCAACAGCAGTAGAAAGTAAACCTGCTTTTGTTTCTGAAGTATCATTAATCATGTCCATGAAATTATAATTACTTGTACTTGTTACTTGTAGACTCAACAAGAGCCATCAGAGCCACTCTGATGTGTTTTAGAGTTTGATACAAAGCAGAATAGATCAGATGTGGATGGAAGCGTCATCTAATGAATTTCATTCTATCCGTTTCTCAGTAATTATGCTTGAATTCAGCCCTACTGATAAACCAAATAGTCTTTTATTCGATAAATAACTACTATCTACTTGGCTCAAAAAGACTCTTCCTCTTTCAGGGCGTGTGTTCAACGGCTCAGGCAAACCCATCGACCGCGGGCCCACCGTCCTGGCTGAGGACTACCTGGACATCATGGGTACGACCCCACCCGTCTTCACAATGCTCTGAGCTGGACGGATGTCTTAACAAGAGAGCTGCACCTTCATACACAAATGAAATAAAAAGAATGAGCAAATTCACCATAGAGTATGAAATGGGCAAATCACTATTTTCACATATAGATAATAGAATATAGATTTCAGGTAACTTCCCATGAGAATAAGGTCAAATCAAAATTCCTGACTACTTGTGTTCGTTCTCCTGTCAAATCTGTTTTGGTACACGGCGAAATGTGACAGTAACACTGAACCATGAAAAGTGACAAGTAGGGGAATTTGGCTACACATTTCTGGCTACATTATTAATCCTGTTTACTGAATAATATACAATGTTTGCCAAATTTAGACTATTTTATTCAGGCTGTTTTTGTGTAGCAAAAGCTTCCACGTTTTGGAACTTTTAAAAAATAAATAAAACTACTTAAAGTATTGAAATATGAATTTGGTAACTGAACTAAAACTCGGGTATCGTAAATCTTCAAACACACATTTGGGACCTTGCTAGCCACAGGGAGCCTGCGAACACTACAGAGTATTTTTTTTTATATATATTACAAAAAAAAAAAAAAGATTGGCCACTGTAGAGCAATGTGTCTTATAGCATTTGAGTTGTCTACTTTTAGTCTGATTTGGTCTTTATATTAGAATTTTAGAGTTTCATTCTTATTCATTTCACAGTTGCTCTACACCTACTCCGATTCTACCTGCCACCTCCAAAGCTTCCTCCCAGGACCTTTCCAACTGTTTTCTTTCAGCACAAGTTGCAGTTAACAACGATTTGTTATAAATATTGTATTCATTGAACTGAAATCTCCTAATTATGAACAGGATTCCTCAGAGTGATTGGTGTAATTGATCCGTTTCTGTGTTTTCCAGGTCAGCCCATCAACCCTCAGTGCCGTATCTACCCCGAGGAGATGATCCAGACGGGCATCTCGGCCATCGATGGCATGAACAGCATCGCCCGAGGACAGAAGATCCCCATCTTCTCTGCTGCTGGGCTGCCCCACAACGAGGTGAGACCACAGCTTTATTTCATCAGCTTCAGGATCACACCCACCAGTGCCTTATTACCAGCTTCCTGGGAATATTTTCTGCATGACTTTAAGTACTATCAGAAGTACAGCAGTTCAGCTTTTATTTAATACGTGATTTGTCCATTCATGTATTTAGTTCAAATTACAAATGTATGTTTTTACATAGAGTAAAAATATAACAAGAAAAACTAAATCCTTCATCAAATGCCTTTTTTAATAAAAGCACATATTTTTTAGGTAATGTAAAAAATACATATAGTAATACAAGTAATACATATATAATATTATAAACATAATGGAATATGAAGTGGCTCGGCTTCCCTCTGGAGCTCTTTGTGCTGCAGGCTGCATTATCCGCTGTAAGCATTTCACACCTGATCCTATATATATCCAGGCGGCCAGGTTATGACAAAGAAGAATGCGTGGGGGATAAAATAGACGATTCTGCAGCATCGATGTGGACTCTTTTCTTTTTTGACTGTCAATCACAGATCCAACATTTTCACAAGAGTGCAATACTATGAGAAGAGTAATAATGCAATCTTTACCTGGAGTTACTGTGTGATTTGTTGTTAGCTATTTCTATTCATACTGTGGATAACTGGCCAAATGTAGCTGTATGTCGTTATCGCTCTGCCACTATGGAATCAAATCCCAGGAAATGTCAAAGTGCAGTGGCTTTCAACAGTCTAACAACTACAAGCAGCAATCCATCGATCAGCAGCCCCCTCTCCACTGCTCTGAGCATGCATTATAGTTGACATGAAGACAGCATAAACCGCAGTAGATTGTCACAAAATAACCCCTCAACTAACTCAATGCCTCATTTGCTCAAATGTAAATACAATCCTTTTTTTATTTGTTCACTTCATAATCATTTATTAAGCTACTGGCTAACTGACAGTAAACTAAGCTTCTTCTAATATTCCTGGAACTGTGCATGCATACATGTTCCCAAGGTCAACAATGAACCTCCATGCTCAAATGGAAATACATTTTTCAATGTTTCCACTTGGAGTGCCAAAATCTAAAGATAAAAGCTTTCATATCATTTAGTTTGTATTTCTGTGGCTGTCTCAGTGGAAATGCTTAACATTGATGACTCGGCTCCTTCACGTGGGTCAGCTGTCTCCCAGTGTCACATGACAACAATTGGACTTCTGCTTCCTCCTTAGGGTTTTCATGCCTCACAATGGAAATATATTACTCAGTTTTACCATAAAGTATATGATAGTTTTTTTTACAAACTACAATATCATGTTGTTTGAAAGCGTTTCAGGTAAAGTCAGAATGCCCTAGTGAGTGGCCATATTTAAAGAAGTGAAACATTAATTACACAAAGAAGAAATAAGCTGTGTTTATGGGATTTGTGCTTTCAAAGCAGCTGTGCCTGTATTT
The DNA here is from genome assembly GCA_031216635.1 of Dissostichus eleginoides. Classification (NCBI taxonomy): domain Eukaryota; kingdom Metazoa; phylum Chordata; class Actinopteri; order Perciformes; family Nototheniidae; genus Dissostichus; species Dissostichus eleginoides. Next base: position 2,540,811 of record CM062278.1, on the reverse strand, counting down.
CTCTGGCTTCTGCTCCAGCATCTGTTTCCATCTTGGTGACGTAGTTTGCTGCACAAAGCTTTATTGTGGTCCAGCAGAAAGCCAACGAGATCAGGTCATACTTTCCAGATAAACACTTTTTTTTTGGCACAATACGCTAGTTTAAGTAGGACAGCTTTGGACATCTTTTCAAGGCAAAAAAACAAATAAACAATGGCCCAAAAAAACCAATATTGATTGAATCTACTGAAGCACGCCTTCACAAAGGAGGTTTCTTGAGTTGTGGACCATTGGCGGGCTAGATGCTCTTCAGATAAAGTAAGGGGCTGTAGAAGTGTTGACCTCTGTATTTCTGTTTCACTCGTTCAGTCCTGTACACATCAATGCTCAGGGACTACATGTAATGCTGAGCGACTGTCCGTATGGTATTTCTTTCAGGTTTTTTTGTAGTTGTTTTGATACGCACTATTTTTGAGTTATGACAGCTTTTATTTGAAATCCCAATGTTATTCTAAGTTAAATAAATAAGCATTTATTAGCTCATTGGATGTTTGTTTTTTAATAAGTATATTTGGGGTTTGACTGTTTTCTCCTCTGAGACAAATGTATTGTTAAAATGTAGCGAAGCCTGAAAACACTGTTTAAGCTTTTAAGAAGTAAAGAGAAAAGTATATTTAAAAAATGTTTAAACGGTTGTTCTTCAGGACTTGGCTGAATTGGACAATTTTGGAGTGGTTATTGAGAATGCTGAATCCATTTCTGATTTATTCACGATCAAAGTTTTCACCAGAAAGTGGACATATCTGTACCCTCTGTGGGCGGTTTTCGAGTAGGTTTGTGACCATTGGATATAGAGAGCACAGGATCAACCTTTGTATCTCTACTGTGAGACTGTACTGTACTCTAAATAAGCAATCTGTCCAATCCAAATGATCCAGAGTCCCCTAAATCTTCCAAATCGACCAAAAATGTGTCAAAATCCGCCCACAGGGAGAACAAGTATGGCCACTATCTGGTGTCTGGTTAAAACCAGATATGTTCTGATTCTGAAAATGTCTGAAATGGACTCGGAATAACCCCCATTCAGGCCAAGCCATTTTTTTGTACAATTGTCCACATAGGCTATTATGGTAATTAATGGTAATTGATGTAACTTGTGCTAATTGTGAAAATTGCCCAAAGTATGCAAGTGAGCATCCGGCAGTTTCTATGTGCTGGTGACCCTACTATACATTTCTAACATAAAACGTTGGTGTACTCAAAATGTCCCGGCTTCACAATAGGACTCTGAGCTTGCAACTACACTTTTACAAGTTGTTGTGTTATGAGCGGCAGTCAATCCCACTTAAAAAACCCAAAGTTTCCTACTGCGGGGCCGTGTGGTGTCCCGCTAATGATGAGCCGCTTGCATGCCATGGGATGGTGTGAAAACTTGTCTCATTGTTTCATTAAGCACATGTCAGAGAGGTCATGCATGCTGCTCTCCTCTATGGGCCAGGTGCTGGACTCAGGGTGCATGCAGAGGTCAGGCAGAGGTCAGGCAGATCAACCCCGCAGCCATGACTTCATGTGATGAGCGTGAAATTCCTCTTTCATTCCACAAATTCATCAAGTATAACACCAGCTCTTCACTATGCACCAGTTATTAGTTTCACTAAAGCATTGGGTTGTGGTCAGAGATGTCAGAAGGACCCAGATCTTGTACTTAAGTGAAAGTAGAGTATAATACTCTGTTTCAAGTAAAAGTCCTGCTAAAGCATCCAAGTACACTTAAAGTATCAAAAGTAAAAGTAGTCATTGTGCAGCTTGGTCCATTTCAGAATAATATATATGATATGTTTTATAATGATTGATCATTAAAGTGTTCTCAAAGCTGGTAAAGGTGCAGCTAGTTTGAATGACTTTGTATACTGCAGGGTAGCTTGTGGATTTACTCCAGGTGGAACTACAGTCTGATTTAACACTTGATTATATTTCACATCATTAATCCAGATCTGTAAAGTAACTAAAGGGATTCAATACATGTAGTGGAGTAGAAGCAGACTATTAACCCTGAATTGTAGTGGAGTAGGAGTACAAAGTAGCTCAAGTAAAGTACAAGTATCTCAAAATTGTGCAATGTGCATGGGTACAGTACTTCAGTACATCTAATCAGTGGTTTGGTATTTATAGAATACTTTAATCATCTACTGATAATGTAAATGTGTTTCATTGTTAACTTATTATAATACATTGGAATAGTAAACTGACTCCAAGCCCATTGGTTGGTAATGAAGATAATGCCTTCAATATTTATTCCTAAAATAAAATGAAAATATGCAAGGCAAGAAGGCAAACGTATTATTCACATTCCCCCACACATGCATGTTTGCTCTTTGAGTTGACATCCAACATGTACCTAAAGTCTTGACTGTGTGTTTTCTCAGATCGCTGCTCAGATCTGTCGTCAGGCCGGCCTGGTGCAGAAGTCCAAGGATGTGATGGACTACAGCTCTGACAACTTTGCAATTGTCTTTGCAGCCATGGGGGTAAGCAGACAAACTGCAGCGTTCAGTTGACACTTGTTCAGAGCCCCCCCCCCCCCTCCCATTTGGGACTAATCCTCCTTTAAACCCTGGCAGACACCCTGTCCCTTCTCTCCCCCGCCCTGCTTTCTGTCTTTTATTCACCAGGTGATTTAACCTTTAAGTCCCTCTTGTTACTTCTGCACCTCTGAGCATATCCCCGGCCATGGACACAGGTTACTAATTCAACAGGTCCTTTAACGCTGCCAGACGAGTATCAGGTTCTCTGCTCCTCAGCTGCCCCTCACTCTGCTATAATTCCCTCAATTGTGACAGGTTGACCTCTACCACACACACACTCACACACAGATTTGCTTCACTTGCTTAGTAATAATCCCCCCTCTTCCTCTACTTCACCAGTTCACATCTGGTTGTGGAGAGTCTGTGTTAATAGGGATTCACACATGGATATACATTTATAAAAAAGACAAATTGAAGGACACAGTGTAACCAGTAACTTCAATGTATCTGTTTATTGGTAAAAAAAAATGTTTCTCTAGACTCCTGATAGTTTTATTCCTACAGTAGGAGCTGTGTGTTGTTCTTTTTCTTATTTTTAGACAGTTTATGACAACAAATCTCAGAGTCAAGACATTTGTCAAGAAGTGTAACTATTTTAAAATCATTGCTGGCTATTTTAATAATTATAAGAGCTTTCCATCAAATGTAAAAAAGGATCCAAAGGGAGCTTTTGATTGAGGTTTTGGGTGAACCTTTTAATGTATGTAGTCTTATTTTATGGCATGCTGATTTCCCCCCCAAAAATTGGACGGATTTATTTAATTTTTGTCATATGAATGTTATTTATGGTGCGGTTTGTTAAAGTTTAACTTGCAAAAGATCAATGTCACTAATGACACCTGTGGCATCCCTAGGATTAATCGAATATTCATTTGCAACAGAAAGCTTGACGATTTAGCAGCCAGATCAGCCCGGGGTCCCTGGATAAACTTAAATTATTTGAAAGCACAGAATCACAATAAAATAAGATTTGACTGAATTATGAATCCCAAAAAGGAGTAGGACTTCACAGTTGGGTCAATTCCCTTCACTCCCTCCGTGAACTATTACACTCTCCTGCAGCTTCATCCTGAAACTGGTCACATCAACACTGCCAACTACAATTATTAACATCAAGGTATTTTCAGAGCATCGAATGCACCTGCCCCTGTCACCTTCCAGTCTCTTTACCTCGGTGTTGTTGCATATGTGACGTCTGAAAAAGTCTTCTGATTAGTGAAAGATCTTTCACTCACGGTGACTCTGTATCATTAACTTGTATCATTTGTGTGTCAGGTCAACATGGAAACTGCCCGCTTCTTCAAGTCTGATTTTGAGGAGAATGGTTCCATGGACAACGTCTGCCTTTTCCTCAACCTGGCCAACGACCCCACGTAAGATCCAATCAGAAAGGATCTCAATGAGACAGTGTTTAGCTTACTTATTGATTCTGAATGATGTTCTTTACGTTATGTTTATCGTCTTAAAATTCTTAAATGTATCGCTAGTCTTTAAAAGACAAGTTGGAAATACATTTAATTCCTCAAGTTGTTGTGAACAATAGAATAACTGATCTTTTTCTGTAACCAATCAGCATCGAGCGTATCATCACCCCTCGTCTGGCGCTCACCTCAGCAGAGTACCTGGCCTATCAGTGTGAGAAGCACGTGCTGGTCATCCTCACCGACATGAGCTCCTACGCTGAGGCTCTCAGAGAGGTAACCACTCATCTGTCTGTATCTGTGTGTGTTTGGTGTAGGCCCTGCTGGAAACTAACAGGAAGGTACCCAATGTGTTTCAGTATTTGTATGTAGTCACAGCTGAACATTTTGTTATGTACCTAAAACTGCATTTAATATCCCAGGCTTGATGTGCTTCAATCCTTAAACATAGAATGTTTAGGACAGGCCTTTTTTTTTACTAGATATACAAATCTCTGACTGTATCTGGCTATGGAAAAACCATATTCATATAAATTACAAACCATTCATATGATCCATCTCAGAGATAGTTAACAAGCTCATTTGAACCCCCGGTCAAACTGACACAACTCTCTTTATTCTCCATCAGCAGAAAGGCTCTTTGGCATAAGGAAAGGTTTTATAAAACTAAATGGAGAAAGGTGGGGACAGTTTTATCTTGTAGCCATCAAGGTAACCAAAGCAAGCGGTACATCTGAATGAATTATACATGGTGTCAAAGATTGATTCATCATGTCTATATTGATTATTTTCAATATTTATCTTCCTGTCAAGAAATCTCTAAAAAGTGAGTCCGTCTTACATTCTGAGTTCTCTGACATGTCTGGTCTCTCAAGTATAGCCCAATTAAACACACTTAAATGTCACAGTTACTTTAAATATTTCTCAGTAAATATTGAAGTCCACATAAACCAATCTTCATGTTGGCTTTTATTAGATCCACTGTGCAGCATTTACTTCAAAATAAAAGCTGTCTAAGCTGGCCTCTTTACCCCAGTTATTCTGCTCTCCCATAACTGAATTATGCCAGAAGTTTAGTTTTCAATAATAAAAATGATGACTAGTGTGTCAACTGCACAGTGCCCGTTCACATTAAAGGCTGTATGATCCCTACAGCAAACTACAGAGAACAATAAAGACAAAACGGCGTCACCCATCTGAATGAACTGAAAATGGTCTTGTCTAGCTCAGCTATAAACACAGAGTTGGTTAGCACGCTAGCATGTTCTCGTACAGACACTTCAATGGCCTCTCCTCTGCTCCACTCTGTGTCGAGAGGAGGCACTGTTTTCTGTCTCTTAATGAACAAAGCCCACATGTCCAGAATATCCAGTATGATGTTCAGGAATGGCAGCATGTGAACATAACACACCAGTGTGAATTCTCTGCAGCAGCATTAGCATAAAGGTGATGGACTAACTAAAGTCTTGTGCTCTCTGCTGAAGGGAAGATAATGTGTCCTTTATTCATACCTTCATTTTTGTCCTGTTGGCTTCTAAAGGAAATGCCCCCTGCCAATGTCCTCCTCTCACCTTGTGGTGAGGAGTCAGAACGCCCCCCCCTCACTCCTTTGTGTCTCTGTAATAACCCTTTTATGTTGTACAGTTGGCTGTCTCAAGGCGCTGGCAGCACAATGCATGTTTTAAATGGTTCATGTGCCTACGTCCCTTCTTGCTTTCGCTCTTCATAACCTTGGCAGATGTAAACAGCAGCAACATTCAGCTAAGACTTCTTCAGCTTGATGGGTGTTTGAGCAGCTACAAAGAGCCAGGAGGACATTAACTTTTATCTTCTGTTCCATTCATGCATGTAAAGGTTGAGTTTTGCGTTGATTGTGCAGTTCACAAGTATTTAGCCTGCACATCAACCTTTGGATCCCAGCAGGAATGGGACACATTTTCTTTCCCTCTGTTCCTATTTCACTTGACTTTGGGAACAAGGAATTGCTTTGGTCATTTTTGTAGAACACCTGAAAACAGAAGGAATCTTTTCCTCTTGTGAAACCTACTAAAAGAGTCACTTGACTCCTACAGTAAATGCTTTTAGTTTATTATCTATTCAGCAAGATTATGTTTTACTTTAGATTTAAAAATTAAATATCTATTATCATGACTGGAAATGAATCAACCTCCCCTTTTTGTACAGCCGGTCTACCCAATAGGTCTGGACGGCTAGACTTGTATTTCTATAAAGCAAAGTTTACTGTGGGAAATGTGCAAGGTGTTCCTTTAGTGAATATCTCTCATAGATCAGACCAAAGTGTCTATTCTATTATGGCATTTGAGCAGTTTACAGTGATTGCATGGAGTATTTACCATTCAAGATCCGTTTTTAAATAGTGCATACTTGATTTCAGACAACAAAATAAATCTTGGTTTACTGGCAGCCACCATTTTTCTTTTTTAGAAACAACTGTCCCCTGCTGTTTTCATTAACCCATGATAGGTTAGCTGACTCAGTTGATAAGCCTACTGCAGTTCTCTCACCTACTAGCTGGTGAACAGAGTGCAGCATTTAGCAGCTAAAGAGCCACATATTCTCCTGAAGACTTGATGCAGAGCTAAAAGAGTGAATCTTGGCAAATCATTCATCATTTTGTAGTGGGACAATAGTTTGCCAACATGTTTGCCACAGTACATGATCATGACTCCCCTTTTATTGTCAGCTTGTTCTTGTGTTCTCAAGTAGTCACAGGTGAATTGATGAAAACGTACATGCAACAGTGTTCCCTTAGCTTTTGTTCTTGCAGCTCTCACTCACCACCCTCTCCTCCCCTTCAGGTTTCTGCTGCCCGAGAGGAAGTGCCCGGCCGTAGAGGTTTCCCCGGCTACATGTACACTGATCTGGCTACCATCTACGAGCGTGCCGGCCGGGTGGAGGGCAGAAACGGCTCCATCACACAGATCCCTATTCTGACCATGCCCAATGACGGTGAGAGGAGATGAGCTTTCTACTTTGAGTTGGACCAAGATCACATCTTCACAGCTGTCAGCCTTGTAGATGACATGGATATTAATTATGAACATGTTACATGAACTCAAAGCAGTGTATGTATAGATAGATATATCTATCTATCTATCTATCTATCTATCTATCTATCTATCTATCTATATATATATGACATGGATATTAATTATGAACATGTTACATGAACTCAAAGCAGTGTTTATTTATATATATAAAATATAATATATATATTTTTTTTTTATATAATATATAGGTTTTTTTTCAGTATGGTCTTGCAGATTTTACTTTTTATATTGTTTTTCCCTAAATCTCTTTGCAAGTCATTGATTTAATTACTGTAGTGGGCTTCTCAAATAGACTGAGGAGACATTTTTGATGCTTGCAGTAACCATGGCAACACGTATGAAGAGCCTACTTTTATTTAGTTGAACAGGAGTCCCCCATTCGAGCATTACAGGGAGGTGATTGTCGGCTTTTACTAAACACTGCCACGGTTCCCAAGAGCTCTTTGCTCTTGATTTAGAGTTGAGGTGTTTAAAAGGGGAAGCTGACAGACATTCTGTCTATTTCTGTCCCATGTGTGTGTCACATCATTTTATATCAGTGAATGATTTGAATTGTCTCAAAAGAAGGTTCTTCACTGTAAATGTAAACTTAACTGAGGCTTTATAAAAGTGTTGACAGTATGAACTGCAGGGATAAATGCACAGTTATATGGGGTATACGTTGTGAGTTAATACATTTGTTTGCCTCTAACAGATATCACCCATCCTATTCCTGATCTGACTGGATACATCACAGAGGGGCAGGTGTACGTTGACAGGCAGCTGCACAACAGACAGGTGCTCACCAGCTCTTTGTAAAACTGTCTCTTTAAAACAACATTCATCCCACATCCATCTCGATTCCAGGTTGGATGCTTTCAGTGTTAGCTTATTTTCAGTATGCCCATGATGTACTGCTCATTCAGCTGTAAATGGACATATATACATGGAGTGATTACTAGTCACTACCTATAGTGGGGTCAGTTAACGAGGGGAGAATCAATCTTTGGGACTTGAGCATCAACTAATGCAACACCAATTCCATTCTTAGCCATTTTCCAAACCTTTTAATAAAGCAAACAATGGATAGAGGACCATAGCCAAGGAATTCATAATGTTCATATATTCTGAGCTTTTTAATGTCAAGATATTTAGATTTTACAACACAAAGCAATCTGAAACTAATAATAATAATATCCACTTCCCCCATAGGTCTTTTGTTTTACTTCAATTAGTGGACAGTTGTTCTCTTTAGTTTGGGAACAGAACCCGTAATGCTTTAGAGTTATAAACGGGAAGAATAAAGTTGCAGAGGAGTCAGTCATTTAGCTGTGGGCTACAACTTGAGAAGTTTTTCTGCATTAACAATACATTAATCACAAAATGTCCTACTGATTTTCAGATCTACCCACCCATTAATGTGTTGCCCTCACTGTCCCGTCTGATGAAGTCAGCCATCGGGGAGGGGATGACCAGGAAGGACCACGCTGACGTTTCAAACCAGCTGGTAACACATCTCCCTTGTTGTACATAAATAATGCATCCTGTGACCCGGAGTCAAGGTTTTTCCTTTTAACAGAAATCTGATTTAAACTAAAAGCCGATGATAATATATGGAGGAGAAATTATGTTTAACAAGATTCCTTTTTTCGCCATCGTTTGAAGTGATTTTCACTATAAAAAAATGTATCTTCCTGTCTACAGTATGCCTGTTATGCCATTGGTAAGGACGTCCAGGCCATGAAGGCTGTGGTGGGAGAAGAAGCCCTCACCTCGGATGATCTGCTCTACCTGGAGTTCCTGCAGAAGTTTGAGAAGAACTTCATTGCTCAGGGTAGGAACAAGCTTAGGGAACCACTCGCATATTTTCAACCTAATTTCCATGTCTTAGTTACAGAGGTAGTTCATCTAGATCAGGGGTCTCCAACACGTCGATCAATAAATAGCTCGCCAAGCAAATGTAAAAAATACACACAAAAAAAGGGAATGTAATTAAAAGAATCTACCCTATGCATAAACGAAACCCCAATCATAGCGAACTCTATCTACAACTCTATATCTATCTAACACCCCTCCTCCCCCCACAATGAATATCGACCAATCACGTTGTTGTTTGATTTGCGGGACCAGTGTTGCAGTCGGGAAGAAACGCAATGTGGAGCGGCAGCTCACCACTTCATAAGGAGAGAGAGAGAGAGAGAGAGAGAGAGAGAGAAGAGAGAGAGAGAGAGAGAGAGAGAGAGAGAGATTTGGATTATTGAAAAGTATACAGCTCCCTTTCATCTGAGTGTTGAGAGCTGTATCCATAAATTCATGTTGTGCTCAAAGTGCACCAGATTGATGCATTTCACTTCAACATTTAAAAACAAATCTTCCTGGGGGAGCATGCCCCCGGACCCCCCCTAGAGGAGGTGAGGTCCACCCCCAAATAAAGCAGGTTAGAATAATTAAATTGAATACATTTCCTTTTAGTAAACACTGAGAATGGGTCCCACAGACCCAAACAGCACACAAAGGTTAAAGGTAAGCATATAATAATGTTAAAATGTGCTAAATATATACACTGCAAAAAACAAAAGAAAGAGGAGTAAAAGTAGTTCATAACTTGTTGTTTTTTTTAAAGTAGCTCTCATCCTAAAAAAGGTTGGAGACCCCTGATCTAGATAAAGAAAATAGTAGATAATAATAAATAGTTATATAATATTAAGAGGGTTACCCGGCAACCACTGTCTCTTTACAAAGGCAGCCTTCACTCACTCGCTGTATATAAGCTGATTATTCAATTGACAGAACATTTATCACCAACCATTTCTGTAGTTAAGAAATCAGTCGAGGCATAATTCAAGTACAAATATTGAATATTTTCTGGTTCCCGCTTCTCAAATTTGAGTTTGTAATTTTAGTTTTGTTCTGTTGGTCAGACAAAGCTTAATTTGAATAAAAACATGACCTTTGGCTTTACGTCAGACTTTACAGGTCAGGGAGGCATGGCGGAAGTGACGTGAGGGTCGGGTTCTTTTTATACACCTAATATTACGAGAGCCAATCCGCATGGCCAAACCTGCAAATGATGCGCCAAAAAAAATGAATAAACCCGACCAGTAAATATGCATTTGAGTATACAATTGTTAAGACTGAGACAAGGACAGACTGAGTGTCTCTGTCCCACATCACTACAGGGGGAAAACCAAAAGGCAGATGGCAGGGCATCTAGACCACCATAAGGACTTTGGTTTCAAGACTCAGACAGGGGCCACTGTGGCCCCCGGGACATTCCTTCTCTTTAATAGACAACCTTTACCTAAAATGAGTTTGCACTATAGTCACTACATTTCTAACACTTTTCTCTAAAGTATTCAACATTATTAACCTTTTATAAATGTTGGAATGATTTCGTATTCAACTAAACACCAAGCACAACTGAGACTTTACATTGGAAACCAAAGTATTATTTTGACTGGATGATGGTGCTAGTCACATGATCGCACAAGTTCTTAAAATTCTTCCTGAGGAACTGTGAATGTCTGAAACAAGACATTAGTGTTGTCACAATACCAACATTTTTGTTTCGATACCAAGTCAAGAATTGCGATTTCTGTCTTAAATGTCATTAATGTGCTTTATTTCAAACCTGGACAAATGTTTCAGTCATAACACAAACTTTTGAACAATAAATAAAATAAATTTAAAGCAATGGCATTCAAGGTAAAATGACAAGTGTGATGATATTAGGGCAGGGGTGGGGAACCTCCGGCCTCCGGGCCGTATACGGTCCGCGAGACCATTTGATACGGCCCTCGAGGTCATTTATAAACACACTCAAAACATTTTTCTTTTATAATTCTAGACCGCAAAAGAATTAAACAAGCGAGTACATGCTTTTCCTGGCCAAGGTCAGGGTCCTTGAACACAACACGAGCCTAATGTGTCATCACGTGGTATATATCTCGTCTGACAGGGTGTAGTGCTGACAATTGCTGTATCCATAAGGAGCCGTCCACATGCTGCAGTTTCTGCGTGGCTGTGTCTTTAGCTGAAAGCCCAGTGGCGATCTGTTCATCTGTCATACTGATCATACAGTCAATAACTTTGTTGTTATTAGCATCTGGTTAGCTAGCTATGCTAACGAACATAAGAAGCTTTTTCTCCAACCAGTGAAGTAAAGGCACATCTTTATATGATCATTATAGTTATAAAAAAACAAGAGAATAAAGTAAACAGGTATAAAGTGTTTTGTGAGTGATTTGTAAAATATCCATAAAGAAAAATAAAATCTGCTTCCAGTTCTGTTTCATATGGGTGTTGAGAGAGGTATCCATAGATCTCCTAATGTTGCTCTCAGTGCACCAGATTGATGCTTTTAACTTCAACATTTAAAAAAAATCTAGAGGATGTGATGTCCCCCCCCCCCCACTTAAATTATGTCCACATGGTTGGGAAACTAAATACATTTGCACACATCTTGTGTCCATATCTTTCTGTTTGGTGGTCATGCCACAACCGTGCACATGAATGCATGCGCGAGTCATGGTAAGATATCTGGATTAAGAGGTAGCTCTTTCTTTGCACAGCATGAAAGAAAGGCAAAAAGAATGGGCTGTGATTTTAGTATTTTTAAGCAGAGGTCAATAATTTGTACGGCCCTCGGAGGATGTTGTAAAAATTGAGATGGCCCTTGAGAGGAAAAAGGTTCCCCACCCCTGTATTAGGGTCATGCCGAGTCATATCGCTATCCCTTTAAGAGAGAGAGTGAGTGAGCGGTGGTATGTGTTTTGAAGCAGCAGCAAAATATACGGTGGCCCTGAAGTGCAAAACACAACAGCATTTCACAAAACGCCACAGCATTTCAGAAAACACAACAGCATTTCAGAAAACACAACAGCATTTCAGAAAACACAACAGCATTTCACCAGAAAACACCACAGCATTTCAGAAAACACAACAGCATTTCAGAAAACACAACAGCATTTCACAAAACACCACAGCATTTCACAAAACACCACAGCATTTCAGAAAACGCACAGCATTTCAGAAACACAGCATTTCAGAAAACGCCACAGCATTTCACAAAACCCAGCATTTCACATTGGACGGAAAGGGTATTCCTTTAGGGAGAACACTTCTTGTTTGTGATTGGACAGAGCCAGCCAGAGAAGCACTGCTGTGATTGGTTGTTTTTGCTGCCAGTCAAGAAATGACGCTTCGTGATTGGTCAGCACCCGACAGCGCAATATGTCCCAACAACATCAGCCGTTAGCTGTTAGCACACACTCAGAGCTCACAGCTCCTCATATCCGTTAAGAAACTGGTCAAAAGTTAAACATGTACAAAACACAGACTGTCTATGTCATGGCGAATACAGTCGCTGCTTTATTTATGTCTGTATGGCGTTGTTGTGAGTGTGGACGGAGCAGCTACAGGATAGTTTAGCCTGATCGATCCGATTCCATTCAGAAAACACGCATTTTAAAAGCTTTTCGCCTGCCGTCTGTCTGCACACTTGTCAAAGCATTAATTCATGGTTTTTACTAACCGGTATCAGTATGTAGTTACTTCGGCATCACTTTGAAACGTGTATTACAATTAAATCACGGTCAAATATGTTCATTTTGTTGTAGTTGGTATCTCCCATAGGATTTACATAGAGATACGCCCCGCCCCCTCTCCAGCGCGTCTTGTTTGAATGACAGGAGCAAACAGCTGACAGCCGCGGTGAAACTCGAGCGATTAGAGCGATGCGAATATTGGGTAGTCTACCGTAGTATTTACATGGAGATAAGTCCCTTAAAAACCATGAATTAATAAAGCATTAATTCATGGTTTTTTCGCATCGCTCGAGTTTCACCGCGGCTGTCAGCTGTGTCATTCAAACAAGACGCGCTGGAGAGGGGGCGGCGCGTATCTCCATGTAAATCCTATCGGAATCGGATCGATCAGGCTAAACTAACCTGTAGCTGCTCCGTCCACACTCACAACAACGTCATACAGACGTAAATAAAGCGGCGACTGTATTCGCCATGACATAGACAGTCTGTGTTTTGTACTTGTTTAACTTTTGTCCAGTTTCTGAACAGATATGAGGAGCTGTGAGCTCTGAGTGTGTGCTAACAGCTAACGGCTGATGTGTTGGGACATGTTGCGCTGTCGGGTGACCAATCAAAAGCGTCATTTCTTGACTGGCAGCAAAAACAACCAATCACAGCAGTGCTTCTCTGGCTGGCTCCGTCCAATCACAAACAAGAAGTGTTCTCCCTAAAGGAATACCCTTTCCGTCCAATGTGAAATGCTGTGGTGTTTCCTGAAATGCTGTGGTGTTTCCTGAAATGCTGTGGCGTTTTGTGAAATGCTGTGGCGTTTTGTGAAATGCTGTGGCGTTTTCTGAAATGCTGTGGTGTTTTCTGAAATGCTGTGGTGTTTTTTGAAATGCTGTGGCGTTTTCTGAAATGCTGTAGTGTTTTCTGAAATGCTGTAGTGTTTTCTGAAATGCTGTGGTGTTTTCTGAAATGCTGCAGCGTTTTGTGAAATGCTGTGGTGTTTTCTGAAATGCTGTAGTGTTTTCTGAAATGCTGTTGTGTTTTCTGAAATGCTGTTGTGTTTTCTGAAATGCTGTGGCGTTTTCTGAAATGCTGTGGTGTTTTCTGAAATGCTGCAGCGTTTTGTGAAATGCTGTGGTGTCTTGCACTTCAGGGCCACCGTAAAAATAGGTCTGTCGAGTGTCTTCAAAGTTAGATCTGTAACAAAGACCTTAATAAATGCAACGGCCTAGCTCCCCTGTCTGCCTTATTGAAAAGTGGGTTATTGAACCCGAAGTTTGTTGCTTTGACCCTGGAAGACTGCAGAGAGTCATCCCCTGTTTTCCTCGACTACGGTCTGGGAGCCGACAGGAAAGTTTAACACAAGAATCCAGATTAACTAAAACAGCAGCATCATCTCAAACAACAAACACAGTCTCTTAGAGGAGCTGACAGGCTGCAGGGAGTGGAAGCAGAGCGCTGAACACACACAGGAAATACGCCTCTTATTAAAACAATGTCATTCTTAAAGTACCGATACTAATGAAATGGAGGAATCGTAACGGTTTTAACGGCAGGGTATCGCGATACCTTTCTAGTATCGGTGCACCGTGAAACACTACAAGACATTCTTTGTACAGATTCCACCTAATGAAAGTTACTGAGGAGTTGTTGCTACACAGATGGTAATCTGAACATGACAAAGGAAGAGAAAAGATACAAGTTTTAAAATCTCATACAAAGTCCTTGATAAAGAATTGTTGATGTCATGCCACAAACAATTTGTGAGGTTGCTGTGGTCACAATAAAAGCTCTTGGTATGTTGCCCTTGAAAAACAAATTGAATTATGTTGTTATAATTTCTCAGTATTTTGAAAACTACAGCATGATATGACATATTTCTATTGTTGATGATTAATCAAAAGTAAGCATAAGATTACCCTTCTATCAGACAGTATTCTAACCACTTGTAGGCAGATTGTACTTTCTATTTGTTATAAACAAAGGTTTAAAAGAATACTTGTAATGTGAAAGCAGTCTAGGTTTGACCTTTTAAAGTGTCCCTGCAGTAACTATTTTCAATATTTACTTGACTCTCTGTATAACTTACAGTCTACATCTCAATCGTAACATTGTTATCTATTTAGAAGATTTTACACACCACACAAAATAAAACCCCTTCCTCCCGGCCTCCTCTGCCCCCCCATCCCTTCAATGCCCAGCCCATCAGTTTGTCGTGTGTCTGGACTTTATCGAAGTAGAGTTTTGTAAACACTGTGACCGCATGCCAGCTTTTGGTTCATCACTTATGCAACTTTAACTAAATGAGGGGGGGAAATATGGTCTCGTTCTCTGCTAGTGCTGTTCTGCTGGCTGAGGATCATACTCTTTCAGATACCCACACACGATACCACAATTAAACCTCTGACGAGCTTTTTAGCCCTTATTTACCTCACTTGCAGTCGCCGGCAGCTGTTTTTATTGCTTAAATAAATTCTCTGTGCACTTCCTGCTCAGCACACGCTAGACGGAGACTGTTTGCAAACAAAGTGGAAAATAGTACCTGATATCAGTAGGTGGTGGAGACCAAACTAGAGCTACCAGTAGAGCAAATATTAGACTTAATTAAAAAAAAAAAGATTTGCTCCAATGTTGCTCTGTGTCTGCTGCTTATAGAAATTAGCCAGATATGAAACGATTCTAATCCTGCAGCTTTAACACTAAATGTTTTGATATCTCTTTCTTCACGGACAATTTTCAGGAACATCTCAGCTGGATGAGATGTTCAGTAGAGACAGTAGAGTGCATCCAGCCGCAGTTGATTGTGTTTGCTTACCAGCAGTGTTGTGCTCTTGCTCCTCAGGCCCGTACGACAACAGGACCGTGTATGAAACCCTGGACATCGGCTGGCAGCTGCTGCGAATCTTCCCCAAGGAGATGCTCAAGAGGATTCCTCAGAGCACCCTGGCTGAGTTTTACCCCAGGGAGTCTGCGGCCCGTCACTGAGGCACAGTGGAGGGTTCCCTGCTCCCTCAGTTCCTTTCTTTCTTCTCACCCTACAGCCCAAACCTCACCCCTTCTCCACTGTTCTTATCACCTCCAGTTTATCTTCTTCTTAATCAACTCACCCCCACTTCCCTACCCTGAGGGTACCCGGGGAAATAATACCCCCTTTCTGTAGATGTTCTGTAATGTAAGTGTCCAGAAGTTGTGTATGGAGTGTCTGTGGTTGTAATGTCTACCCCATTGATTTCAAAAATATGAACATATCCTTAAAATCATAAATGAGTTCTTATTTATTGGGGTGTGGTCCTGCTGCACCCTCTCTTCTTTTCTTCTTTAAATACATGCTATGTAATATCGATCTGCCACTTAAAGCAAGAGGTTTCCTACTGAGGAAAGGTGTCTGAGCAGTCCGTATCAGTAGGTGAAGCTCATACAGTTCTAATTTCATTGAGACTGCCAGAGATGGTGATTCAAGCCTGCAAGCATCACAACATATAACTATAAATGACATCATATTAGTATTTACCTGAGGGTGGATATATAGTGGACTACTTATTTTCACCACGCCCTTTCAGTGGCATCAAATTGGCATAAACTCAGATTTTGAATAAGTTGAGCGTCCATAGTGACCAGACAAACCTAGAGTTGAGATGTTTACTGTGTGTTGCCCCAACCCTTTCTTCCCTCTTGCTCCCTCTACCTACTCTGGAAGGAATACAGTGGATGTTACTAAAGAAATTCTGTGTTTTGATTTGTTACAAATATGAGTGTATGAAAAGTATATTAAACATTCCCATCTGTCTGAAAAAACAAATGCTTTGTTGTGCAAAAATAATGGTTTTGTGAGGTAACGTGTCCAAGAATAAATTAAATTATATGAGTATGCAGTCTCATCTCGTAATTTTTTGAAAGGACTGACACACAACCTTGTACCACACGGTAAGGAAGCGGGTTCCTCTCTTGCACATGTAACCCACCTTTACAATCTTAACATCCATGTGTAAAATGTTTCATTTTATACATATGACTACATAGTGATTCAATCATGCTTTATTTTATTTGTTTCCTCTTAACCATATGTAGCAAACATAAATTGCTCAATTATTTTATGTAACTTAAAGGTCCCATGACATGCTTTTCCGGTTATTACCCGTCCCCTTGTGTTATGAAGGTTTTTCTGCATGTAAACGGTCTGCAAAGTCACAAACCCTCAAAGTACACCCTGTAGCGAGTAAAACTCTAACACAGAAAAGACCTGTCTATGCTGCCCCAGAACGCCTCGTTGGACATGTCTCTTTTTACATTTTTTTCCTCTTGCGTATAGTGACGTATTGGGTATAGTGACTCCAACAAGGCGTTTAGGACAGAGAGTGAATACACATATATACAGAGATGCTGTATGAGAAACCAATGTGATTTTGGAACATTGAACAATGTAAATCTATTCTTGTAGACCTCAACAATGGAATTATGATCAGTAGAAATGGCCATGTCA
Source organism: Dissostichus eleginoides (assembly GCA_031216635.1). NCBI lineage: Eukaryota > Metazoa > Chordata > Actinopteri > Perciformes > Nototheniidae > Dissostichus > Dissostichus eleginoides. The sequence continues at coordinate 2,523,762 of CM062278.1, read as the reverse complement.
TGGGACCTTTAATGAAGCGTCAAATTACATTAGTCATGTTCTTTATTTAAATGTTACTTTTCTCCAAAACAAAAGTCAACCTTATGAATAAATATATTAAAAATAAATAATAAATACACAACTATCTAATCAATTATTTACAATGCTCATTCCTGTACTCATATCATATTTGACTTTTGCAAATTTGATTGTGTATCTTTATTTAATCGTATAAAGTGTAACATACTTAAGCGGAAACGGCACCCAAACTGTTACAGTAATTGGTGTTACAGGATGGTCAGGTCATAGATTTGTCTCATTTGTGTGAACATAAAAATAATTTGTGTGTAAATATGAGATTTGTAAATGTAAAACACCATCCACAAATGCATTTAAAAGATTTGCAAACTCACAAATAAATTTGCAAATGTAAAACGGATCTGCAAATACGCAAAATATTATAAGATATATATATCTTATATCAGATAATATAAGATCTGTGAATATCTCTTTAACATTGACAACTTTCGATCAGGCATCTGTGAATCCATTTTGTATTTGTCAACCAAAAATGCGCTCGTGGATCTCAGATCTCTGTTCGTGGATCTCAGATCTCTGCTCGTGGATCTCAAATCTCTGCTCGTGGATCTCAAATCTCTGCTCGTGGATCTCAAATCTCTGCTCGTGGATCTCAAATCTCTGCTTGTGGATCGTCTTTTTACACACACCGAGTTTTGAGACAAACTTTCCGCCGGTCTCGGCTCAAATCTACTCGTGTCACTCGGTTATTTTCGGAAACCACGTGATGGCCTGCTGATGACGACATTTCCGCATGGTTTTCAAAGTAAGAGCATGATGGTTTGTTTAACGCACTGTTTTTGTATTATAATGAACAGCGGAACGTTAGATGCATTCTTTATCCCCATCATCATCATGTTATAGTGATACCGTTAGTTTGTGTTAGTTTATTGGTTCAATACAGCATATATCGAGCACTTTCGTATGCATTGATGTTGAAGTAGGCTACAGGCTACGCCACTTTCGGGTCCCGGGGGGAGCTACAGCAGTGAAGCAGCCCAGAGATAACTCTTTCTTCATTGTTTTTTGTGTATTCAGTCAAGCGGGTCAAAGTTACAAAGCACTTCACATCTTATTAATCGGCCTAGTTTTACCTTACCAGTGCAGTGGTAAAGTAATCTGTAGAAAAGCACCGTATTTAGGTTAGCCTTCACAGTAAGGCTACATTAAATGTTATAATATTCATCGTGTCCTTTCTAATGTATATGCATATATTCCTGTCTATTGCTTGTATTCGTATTTAATGTTATTATGTTTATACTTGTTTCCACACATTTCACAATTTGGGATGAATGAAGTATCTATCTATCTATATATATATATATATATATATATATATCTATATATCTATATATATATATCTATCTATCTATCTATCTATCTATCTATCTATCTATCTATCTATCTATCTATCTATCTATCTATCTATCTGGATTCTAGAAGATCACAATTTGTGGATGGTGTTTTACATTTACAAATCACATATTTACACACAAATTATTTTTATGTTCACACAAATAATTATGAGACAAATCTATGCCCATAGTCAGGGCTTGTGCAGGTGCTCTCCCTTTGAATCCTTCTGTAGGTGTGTAGCTCGCGCACGAGGAGTCTACCTTACAGGTGCGTCGCGAGGAAGCACTTCCTGTTGGACTTTGGTTACAGAATTCCTCACTATGGCTGCTGAAGAGCTGGATAAAATTAATGTTATTACAAAGTTGTCAGACCAAGGTGAGTTAGCTTCCCGCCGTCACATCCTAACCATTTACTGTATAGTCTATGGTTAACATGCTAACACGTTATTCAGTATGAGACACAGAGTCAGTAAGCAGTCACCGCTCTCTGTGGGAGAAAACAGCGCTATTAAGAAATGTGAAAGGTTCAGTTGTTCAGCGGTAGTTTGTTAAAGTAGCCTACACTGCTCTTTGAAAGTGTGTTTGATAAACGAAGCGTCTTTTACACCAGTAAGATATGAAGCTGATATTATTATTCGGGGTCAGGTGCATTTGGGAGGAACGCCCAGCGGGGGACCATTGGGAGCGGGATATAAATGAAGCAGCATCTCGTGGTCCATGTTCACTAACTTCTGGTGATTTCCAATTGTGTTTGTTTTCATGTTTAAAGTCCATGTAATCTATGGCAGGAGTATTTTTACTCCTTGTAATCCCCGGGCAGGGCTGCTGCCCCCCCTGCTTGATAATACTACAATATAGATAAGAATCGCCAGAAAAATGTGTTACATTGGAAAAGTATGAGCAGAAATTATGCTGGCAGAATGGCCCCTGTCAGTATAACATAAGTTAAAGTGTAACATTAATTCTCATTTCACCTGTGTTTCTGCAAAACCAGAGGACAAAAGTGATTTAACAGAAGTGTAAAGATAGAAGCATCGAGACAGAAAAAAAGAAAGATATAAAGTGTATCAGGGCATGGAACCCTGTAAATATATTATAATGTGTCATTGTTATTATGTTATCGTATGTGAATGAATGATTTACATTACTCATGCATTAATGTGAGCAGAATGTCAAAGTCTTTGTCTGTCAAGCTAGTACTGAAGTGCAATTAGATTTCACAGTTGAGTAAATGTTTTTAACCTCTTAATTCCATTATAAGCTGTAATACAGCTTGTTCTATGGTTATACGTAATGAAAAATACTGTAGCATTCACACCAAAAGTATTATTTTCCATGTTGCACCTGGAACAGTATATCATTAGGTTAGCTGTAAGGACATTGTTCATCTTGTGAAGTATTCTAGGTAAATGGGTTGGGTGGCAGGTCTGCCACTGTTATAACTCTGCTTTCAGAACAACATTTTTTGATGTTTTCAGTTATTTCTTGTATGTAATGAGGTAAAGTATGTTCTGATCTATCTCAGGTACGCTTTGTGCTGTACATCCCAAAATGGCAGACTCTACCTTTACATTGAGTTTAACTCACTGCAAAAAAACCTAATCCTTAGTCAGCTTCCTGTTCTGTGTTTCCTGAATGTCTTAAGTAGAGACTGAAGTCGGTTACTGATTAACACGTGTTGTTCCATGGGAAAATAACTTCACCTCTTTGCAGAAGTGTGTTCTAACTGCCTGGTACAGTATGCTTCATGACAGCTGAACATCAGCAGTGTGTGTCTGGTGTGAGGGTCATATATGCTAGATCAAACAAAGGTCAGTTACAATAGAACCCTTGTGATAGAAGAACAGGAAAAACCCTATACCTCTATTGGTACAGTCTAACAAATAAAAAGGAAAACAATATTTTACTTATAAGACACATGTATCGTAGAAATACACAATTGTTTTTTCTGATGTTGGCAGCGACCATGATCTGTGATTGCAAATGTTTGAGAGAAGGCAGTTCCCTTTACTATTGTAGTTACACCCAAGGCTCACTCAGCCCGTGTTTCTATATTCTACATCCTTGCTATAAGTCACTGAATGAGAAGTTATCACATGATGGAGAAGTCCCCATGTGTTGTCCTATTTTAAACTGCAGGATGTGAGTGTGTGTGGTCTTCACTGACATTTGCTTTATAGTGAGTTACTGGTGAACATGGCTTACTGGTATCCTCTCCTCCCTACAGCCCTGCAGGAGTATGAGGGTCTGCAGAGGAAGCACGAGACAGCCTCCATGGAGGTAAGTGCTAACATCACTCTGGGTGTACGTCGGACCATCTCTATCAGGATGAATATCATGGTTCAGCTGCAGCAGTAACAGTAGTAGAAGCAGCAGTACTGCAGCATCACTACACAGTAATAGTTGAAAGAAGTTGGGCCTAGAAGTAGTAGAAGAAGCTTAACTCATTAAAGAAGCAGCACAGGCAGCAGAAATAGTGTAACAGTGCCAGTGAAAAAAAAGAAGTCTAATAAATGGTTGTTGTCTTTAGAGAGTGTGGGATCAGAAGATGTTGATACATGTCTGGTTTCTTCTGCCACGCCATGATAAAAGAGGTATCAGCAGGGAGATCATTTAAGTGGTGTTGACTTGGTATCAGCTTTCAGAATCAATTGTTACGTAGCCTAGGGGCTAAGTGTTGAAAGGTCAAAGCTTATGATAACAATAAACACATTCTCAATGTATGTAGGACATATTAAAAAGCCTTTATTCTTAGTGGATTATCATAACACACTGATAAAAACGTGCAGTTCTTCCAAGCAAATCAAAGGCTTCTATATACTGCCTGTCTTGCCCTTGTGTTGAAGGTTATTTTGAATGATAACTATAATTATACAGTGCTACAGTACAAGCAAATGATAATGTAGTCACAATATCACAATAGTGATATGAGTTTGTCAGGAAGAGAGACTATTGGCTATTAAATTGTATTATTTAAGTTATTTAAGGTCCTGATGATGACATACTCACATGGTTCGTAATGCATTTGTATCCAGAATGGTTCAAATCTGTGCTCATTATTCCATTGAATAGTGTAATTTAAGGATCATACACAGTGAAATTGGGCATTTTAGTTAAAACATTGTTTTAGAGTTCTAGTTCCTAGTGTGTATACAAGGAAACATCAGTAGGTAACTTTATGGTTGGTTGGTTGGTTGGTTGGTAGTAAGGAGCCCCACAGGGGACTGTGCCGTCTCCTTTCCTGTTCACGTTATAACCACTGACTTTAAATACAACTCAGAGTCATGCCAGCTGCAGAAGTTTTCGGATGACTCTGCATTGGTAGGGTCTTTCAGGGATGAACGGGAGGAGGAGTACAGAGCATGGTGGGTGATTTTGTGGAGAGGACTGGAATACATAATCTGCTTCTGAATGTGGCCAAGACCAGAGAGATGGTAATAGAGAGGCGAAGTCCCTCCCTTTCCGGTGGACCTCATGGAACCTTGTTTCGGAAAAATGATGTATTGAAGTCAATGGCGAGAGAAAACGTATCTTTTGATCCGGTTTGAATTGTGCCACGAATTACACATATGTTTGTCAATCTTAAAAAATAATTTCCATGTCAAAAAAGTCACAGTTTGTCGTAAAACTGTTGAAATATAAGACTATGAAAAATACCCTACTAGAAAGAGTACAAATCCTAGAGTCGCGTAAGTGATGTCATAACTGATGTCATAATTGTTTTCCTCCACTAAATATAAGAGATAGCTAAGATAAGATAACTTTAACAAGATGCCTGTGTGCTTAGTACCAAGTTATAATCATACCAGCAATGGGTCTTGCTCGTTCTTTCGCTTCCCGTCTGATGAAAGGACCAGGAGTGGCTGGATCAAGTTAGCTACCTAGCTAATAGCAAGCACGTTAGTTAGCATTACAGCCTTAGCCTTGTCATTTTTATTAGCCTTAACATGAAGTAACATGAAGTAACTCAAAATGTTAAACAGTAAGAGTAGTAGTCATATTCCCGAACCCTTTGAAGAGTACTGTCACACCGGTGTGATCATTCTATAGTACACCGTTTAAGCCCGGATGCCCCCGGGGGAGAAATGCTAACGCTACATTAGCATCTGCAATCTTTTCTACTTCATGCCATCTACACAAATGGTTAACATTGAACATTAAAAAGATCAGGCAGTTCAGGGAGAATCGAAGGAAGGCAGGCAGGCAGCTTTGCATGACATTCTTCTGGACGTGTTTCATTGTGGTGATAGTGAGGGTAGTCAATCCCTTTTTTGGCAAGACAGTAGTGACGGCCATCTTGGTGACGTGTAGGGATGGGTATCGTTTGAAATGTATCGATTCCGATTATCGATTCCGGTTCTTATCGATTCCCCTGTTCGATTCCAAAATTGTAAAAGAAAGAGGTCAAACGTTTAGATAACAAAAACATCTTTATTCTTTTAAGCTTTAACTGACATTTTTACAAATAAAAAATATACATGTATTATGACCTGGCTCAAAAGGCCACAACAAAGAGGAGACACACCATGTCAACAGTTAACAAAATATGTTTATTTACACAAACAATTCAAATCAACCAAATTAATGAAGTGCAAAGTAAGTAAAGTATGAGGTGTGGACGTCAGTGGTATCAGTAGTGTAACTGCAGGGTGAGGGTTGCATGGACATGTAAGTGTGAGGGTGTTGAGGTGCACAAAGTAAAACAACTGAAACAACCAATAACATACTCAACCGAACCGGGTGCCTGTATGAGAAAGCAGAGAGAGAAGACAGAGAGGAGCAGAGGCTTTAACTAGCTGCAGGGCACCAGACCCAGGTGTCCTGAGTTACTGCAATCAAGGCGGCTGGATGCAGCACAGCCACACCCTCTCAAGATGAACCCACAGGGGCATCAAACCCACCCCCCCCCCCCTTAAGACCCCAAAGGGGTTCCCAAAAAAAACCAACAACAAAAGGTACCATAACATCAATGCAAATAAAAATCCGACAGTCCCCTAGTTAGCGAGAACCAGGAGACTTACTACCCCACCTGGGCACGAGAGAGAGCATCCGCCAACTCGGCTCTCTTCATCTGGCGCCTTAACGTCACACTCATCAGCCAACCCCAACGCTGGACTTAGCTTGGAATGGTGAGACCTGCAGTGGCATTAGAGCTAAAACCTGATCCCCTGGGCTGAATTCACAATACTCTGCTTTATGGTCATAGAGTCTCTTCATATTTGCCTGAGCACCAGCTACATTTTTCCTTGCCATTTCCACCGCTACATACAGGCGATGACAAAAACCATGTACATAGTCCACTAAGTTCTTAGGTGGCTCACTCTCAACCAACCCATCCTGGAGAACAGCTAACGGACCACGCACCGTATGCCCAAAGACCAAATCACCAGGGCTGAACCCTGTACATTCCTTTACGACTTCCCTGGACGCCAACATGAGCCCTGGAAGTCCCTCCTGAACAAAGTAACCCTGGGCTATGTCTCTGACCTTCTCTTCCGGCAACAACTCAGTCCACAGAGCAGAAAGAGATGAATCGTCCTTCTGACTCCTCACCCAGTCCCCCTTTGTTACAGACGAAGGGAGATCAGGCAGTGAGACCACATGTTCACCATTGCTACACTCCGAAACAGGCGGGTCAGCAGACATTTCACCGGTCTGCGCACGCGTCACAGCACAAACTGGAAACACACTTGGAAACTGCAAACCGCTCTCATCTGGCTCCCCAGATGCCACCGGCCTGGAAACCACCACAGGCGGTGGCACACCAGCCCACACAGCACTACCAGCGAGATCGTTGCCCAAAATCATATGTACCCCATCAAGTGGCAACGCGGGACGCACCCGATAGACACAACTCCCCGCACCAGCTCACAATCCAGCACTATTGTATGCCGTGGCACAGGGATCAAGCCCATCTCCATGCCACTCAGCACAAAATCCCCTGTCTCTGACGAAAAAGGCAACACTGACTCAACAATAAATGAGTATCTAGCCGCTGTGTCACGCAACACCTTAATCGGAACATACTTGTCACTACCGACTACTGATACAACAGCTTCCGTGATGAACGGCTCAAAACCAGAACCCACATCCGGGTCGGCACAGACCGGCTTCTTATCAGGCACCATGCCCGATCCTACACCCAACGGCTTTTTAACCAAAATGGCAGAACAACACATGGCTGGAGCATGTGATGAAAAACGAGGCTTCCCCTCAGGTTCCAGCAACGGACACTGATCCTTCCAATGACCCTCTCCTCGGCAATAATTACATTGGCCCACTCTGGCGCCCTCGGGTCGCCCCGGACCTGCAAATCTACGGGAGGAGCCTGGTGAAAACTTTGCACCACCGCGGGAATAGCCACCATCTTCTCCACGTCTCCAATCACCCCTTTAAAACTGCCCTTATGCGTCAACACAAAATCATCCGCTAATTCGGCAGCTCTAAGCGCGGTGGAAGGCTTCTGCTCATTTACATAAGTGGCCACACGCTGAGGGATAACATCTTTAAACTGTTCCAATACAATCAGTTCACAAAGACCGTCAAAACTGGCAACCTTTGCTGCCGCGCACCACCGCTGAAAATGAGAAGTCAAATCACGGATAAACTCCACATTTGTCTGCTTATCCCCCTTGACCCAACTTCTGAACTTTTGACGATACGCTTCAGGAACCAGTTCGTATGATTTTAACACCGCTGATTTTACCCTAGCATAGTCCAAAGCATTTTCGCCACAAATAGCTGAATATGCCTCTTGTGCTCGCCCAGTGAGTACACACTGAAGTAACAGCACTCTGTCCGAATCTGACCAGTTTCTTGCCGCAGCTACGCGTTCAAATAGGGTGAAAAAAATGTCAGGGTCACGCTCATTAAACTTTGGCACCAACCGCAAGTTAGAAATAACATCGCCACTACCTGATGCCGAACCATCAGAAGAAAGCTTGCCCTCTCCAATCAGCCGTAATCTAGCATGTTCCACCTCACATTTCATCTTTTCCACCTCCAGCACCTTCTCCACCTCTAAACGCTTCTCTACCTCCTGCTGCTGACCCTCAACTCCAACTGCAACCTGTCCTCCTCCAACCTCAACTTCTCCTGCTCAAACTGCATGGCCAAAAGCTCTTTTTCCTGCTCGAACGTCAAACCAGCTGTCTGAACCACTACCGGCACGACCCCTGCCGCACCAAACTCACTCTTCTGCAACACCCCCCTGCTCAAACAAAGATGACACGATGACAGCCTTAATCTCATCTTTCCGCTTGCTCCCTACAACAGCAATTTTATAATGCTCTGCTATTTCAACCAACTGCGCCTTCTTGCAATCATCTAAGAAAGACACCGAGGGCGCATCCACAAACGCCGACAAAGAAGCCATAATATATTACCTATAACCAATCAGAAAGCAAAATGTAAAACTGCCAACATGCATGGGCAAAAGACAAACCCAACAGAGAATTTCCCCCTAACTGCCTAAAACAAAATCTTACTAATCTCACCTAGTCTTCATGTGGCTTGCGGCGAGTAATTACGCACTGGAACCCAGCGGAGTTGTGGAGCGACCTGCACGCAGGCAACACCACAAAATCACGCGGACGTGCCCCCGAGACAGCTGTCGAAAACAGCTGACACTAACCACCACAACACTTGAAAAAAAACAAACAGACGCAACCCAAGGGGAAACGCCACTTAAGCCTAGCGGGGAAATCCCTTTACAAAAGCGTAACAAACAGCAAACATCTTACCTTCTGATTGGCACACAAAACCTGACGCCATGTCAAACACTAAATATTCCTGAAACACAAAAGACATGATGTATCCCCCAAATAGCAGCGCCAAGCCAGCACAGAGCTGGACCACAACAACTGATCAGCTGCTCAATGACACCATGTGCTCTGAGCACTACACAAACTTTTAACCAAACTTTCCACAAATAACCCGTAGGACGAGCCCCCATTTGTTATGACCCGGCTCAAAAGGCCACAACAAAGAGGAGACACACCATGTCAACAGTTAACAAAAGATGTTTATTTACACAAACAATTCAAATCGACCAAATTAATGAAGTGCAAAGTAAGTAAAGTATGAGGTGTGGACGTCAGTGGTATCAGTAGTGTAAATGCAGGGTGAGGGTTGCATGGACATGCATGTGTGAGGGTGTTGAGGTGCACAAAGTAAAACAACTGAAATAACTAATAACATACTCAACCGAACCGGGTGCCTGTATGAGAAAGCAGAGCGGGAAGACAGAGAGGAGCAGAGGCTTTAAAGACCCACTGAAGTGTGCGACGGTGCATGATCTTTTATGCTAATACGTATAGTAATGACCAAAATTGTCCATTGGAACCCATATCAAAGATGTTGGAATAGCAACGAATTTGACGAGTTTGAATTTTCCGCTGGGAAATTCGCAGTCGACCTCCGCCTTCGTGGGCGTGGCTTGCGATCTACTGCGTGACGTCACAAGATGGGCCAAGCCGAAGTGTTTACATTCACCACCATTCATTTTGTCTCTATTTCAAAGTGGAATTTACCAACGTTTTTGAGCGAGTATTTTATTGGAAAGTGTTTCGCAGTCGACTGGAAGTGATTGCCAATCGAGAAAAGCTGACAATGGAGGCGACAGTGACGAAAAAGGGAGGAAAAACACACGGGAAGCGATGCATTGCCGCTGGCTGTGGTAATGTGAAGTCTGCCGAAGTGGCGATGTTTCTGTTCCCAAAAGATGAAGGTGAGTGGCTGGTGTCATTGTTTCGTAGATTCGTAGATTGTTTATGAAAAATAAACGCCACTGTGTTGATGTTTCTGTTCCCAAAAGATGAAGGTGAGTGGCTGGTGTCATTGTTTCGTAGATTCGTAGATTGTTTATGAAAAATAAACGCCACTGTGTTTGTGTTAACTAACAAGACTGTTATGGCGGCGGCAGAGCTCAAGTCGAGTTTCTCCGCCTGGAGATATTCTCACTATTTCACTTTTGTCGAGCACAAAGAAAAGAACGTTTTAGTTAAATGTAAGTTGTGTCTTGGCGGGTCAAAGATCCTATCGACTGCCCAAAACAGCAATTAAAATCTGTTGAAACATCTGCAGAAAAAACATGCTGGGACGAAGCTAGTAGCGAAGCTAGTAGCTAAGACCACAGACCCAGACTCATCCGACGCCATTCCACCTCCACCTAAGCAACAGCGGCTGGATTGGCACTTTGAAACATATCTTTGTGTTTGTGTTTGTATAGACCACATTGCTTAGCAGAGTTCAGTGATGCAAATGCATGTCAAGTTGATCAACAGGTTGTATTATTCTCCGATGCAATAACAGTACTGAAATGAAGGCTACAGTATAAGGGCATTAATGGGTGCCCTTTTCTAAGTAACTAAGAAGTTACTTTTCACAGTAACGCATTACTTTTTGGTGTAAGTAGTGAAGTAACTAGTAATTGTAACTAGTTACTGGTTTTCAGTAACTAGCACAACACTGCATGTGAACATGAATGTTGCATCATGCTATGAACAGATGAATGTATGATCAGGTGACGGCCAATCCTGTGTGTAGATCTACTCTAGATCTATGACAAAATATTGTCCTCAACTAAATTGACTTCCATGGCCACTTTCCTCATCTATCCTGTCCGAAAAGCTGTCAAAATCACTCATTTCTCTCGCACCAGTATCACTTTCCGAAGGCTCCGCCATGTTAACAATCACAACTGGGCCCATCTTGTGACGTCACAGCCGCTATCGTCTGCAGCAGCGGTAGGCTCAGACTCTGAAAAATGTGCGATGTTTATCTCGTCCCTCGCACTTCCTAAAAAATTATTTTAGCCATGAACAGGTACAATTATATGTAAGAAATGAAACTGCCATTTCACTTTGGCGCAAAAAAATGCACTTCACTGGCACTTTAACTAGCTGCAGGACACCAGACCCAGGTGCCCTGAGTTACTGCAATCAAGGCGGCTGGATGCAGCACAGCCACACCCTCTCAAGATGAACCCACAGGGGCATCACAACATGCAATACAAATGTATTGCACAATAGCTGTGCTTTATTTTAACTGAGCTATGCCTGTGGCAAGCTATTAACAGGCATTACACTGTGCCTTGTCTTTTTCTTTTTTAGTGTAGTGGAGCCTCACTTTAGAGCATTTACCGCGATCCATCTTCTGTGATTCTCCAGAACACACAGATGGCCAGTCCGCCCTTACCCTGTATTCCACCGGGTCACCGCGGCGCAGACGGACCCGGTGGAATACAGGGTCTACCGCGTTTAGGAACCGTTAAGCAGAACCGAAATTGTGTATTTTGTATGGGTACCCGCCGGTACCCGGCATTTTCTTATCGGTTCTCATCTGGAACCGAGTTTCGGTTCCCAACCCTAGTGACGTGTGTTGTTGTGCGAGACCAGAGATGTAGTTCATTGAGCGGTTTCACACACAAAAAGTCTTACTTCACAGTTTTACGGCAAAACATTTTTTTTTAAACTTGCAAAATTATCTTTTAAATTGACAAACATCATATGTGTAATTCGTGGCACAATTCAAACGGGATCGAAAAATAACTTTTCTCTCGCCATTGACTTCAATACATAATTTTTCCGAAATAAGGTCCCATGAGGTCGACCGGAAAGGGAGGGACTTCGCCTCTCTATTGACTTCAGGAGGAAGAGGACGTCTCCATTGCCCCTGTGCATTCTGGGAGAGGGTGTTGTTTTGGTGGAGGACTACAAGTACCTGGGAGTGCACTTAGATAACGGACTGAACTGGAGGATCAACACTGACGCTGTACAAGAAGGGGATGAGCAGACTCTATTTTCTGAGGAAGCTGAGATCCTTGAACGTGTGCAGCAAGATGTTGGAGATCTTCTACCAGTCTGCTGTTGGAGATCTTCTACCAGTCTGTTGTTGGAGATCTTCTACCAGTCTGTGGTTAGAGATCTTCTACCAGTCTGTGGTTAGAGATCTTCTACCAGTCTGTTGTTGGAGATCTTCTACCAGTCTGCTGTTGGAGATCTTCTACCAGTCTGTTGTTGGAGATCTTCTACCAGTCTGTGGTTAGAGATCTTCTACCAGTCTGTTGTTGGAGATCTTCTACCAGTCTGTGGTTGGTGATCTGATCTTCTACCAGTCTGTGGTTGGAGATCTTCTACCAGTCTGTGGTTGGAGATCTTTTACCAGTCTGTGGTTGGAGATCTTCTACCAGTCTGTGGTTGGAGATCTTCTACCAGTCTGTTGTTGGAGATCTTTTACCAGTCTGCTGTTGGAGATCTTCTACCAGTCTGTTGTTGGAGATCTTCAGTCTGTTGTTAGAGATCTTTTACCAGTCTGTTGTTGGAGATCTTCTACCAGTCTGTGGTTGGAGATCTTCAGTCTGTTGTTAGAGATCTTCTACCAGTCTGTTGTTGGAGATCTTCAGTCTGTTGTTAGAGATCTTCTACCAGTCTGTTGTTGGAGATCTTCAGTCTGTTGTTAGAGATCTTCTACCAGTCTGTTGTTGGAGATCTTCTACAAGTCTGCTGTTAGAGATCTTCTACCAGTCTGTGGTTGGAGATCTTCTACCAGTCTGTGGTTGGAGATCTTCTACCAGTCTGTTGTTGGAGATCTTCTACCAGTCTGTGGTTGGAGATCTTCTACCAGTCTGCTGTTGGAGATCTTCTACCAGTCTGCTGTTGGAGATCTTCTACAAGTCTGCTGTTGGAGGTCTTCTACCAGTCTGCTGTTGGAGATCTTCTACCAGTCTGCTGTTGGAGATCTTCTTCAACTTTAACTTCACACTGTACATTTTACATTTACATTTAATGTAATATTCCATTCCTTGCACACTTAATGTAAATACTATCCTGGGTTAGGGTTAGGGTTATATGGTGTCTACTAAAAATGGGCCCTTTTTTATCTTCAAGATCAATTATTTTCTACTCTCTAATGCCGTTTTTTAAAAATGTTGAGATGTTTCTATTTTAGAATTGTTTATTTCTACTCCTTTAATTTCTAACACCTTGTTTTTTTATCCTGCTGCAAAAACAAAAATATCCCACTTTGAGATCAATAAAGTACATCTTATCTTATCTTTAGGGGCAGGTATTGTATTTCCTCATTTCCCCATCAGCAGAATATTTCATTTATTTCTTCAGCCTCTGAGTTGCTGTTGCTCAGGCAAACAGAGAAAGGATGATTCAAACAGCAGGGGGCCTGAGATTCAGTTTTTCTGTCTTTGTCTCTAAAGTGCAAGAAGCTGGCGGAGGAGAGAGACGAGGCCATGAAGAAGCTTAATGAGTTCCAGCAAGGTAAGCTCTTCACTCCTGGCTCCATACGTCCTCAAATGTGTTCATATACCTACAAGCTTTAAATGTGTAGACACATAATATAGAAGCAGGCCTGGCGCCAGAGCAATCTACAGAGAGGGCATTTGATTTTCATTGGGGGGGGGGGAGCACAAAACCGTCATGTGCGGCTGCTCAAGGTAAATACAATTAAAACAGTATGGCCAACAGCATTGGATAAAGAACTGGGTGTGTGGAGTTTTAAAGATGAGGGAGGATAACTAGTGGTAACAGTGTTAAACAAATCATTTTTGTGTTCAACTATATATGTTTTTGTTTGTCAGATTATCTTGGCCTCTGTTGCTTCTGTTTTGATCATTCTTGAACATTGTCTGAAGGCCTTCATTGTTATGCTAGTTCAGGGGTCTGCAACCCGCGGCTCCGGAGCCGCATGCGGCTCTTTAAGCCCTCTGCTCTGGCTCCCTTGAGCTTAGACAAAAATAAGAAGGAAATCAAATACAAATATTTGTAGGACTATTTATATTTTGTTGCACGGTTGAAAATGTTTCGTATCTTGCATTTTGAGGTGATACTGTGACACATAAAAAGAAAAAACGGTTTTAATTAGGTTAACTAAAATATGCGTCACATCCTGCTACGGTCCCACACCAGCGCCTTTTCTTGCAGGTGAATAACCTGACCCCCGGCTCGATGAGCGAACTATGGATAAATCAAAGAATAGAAAAGTATCGGAGGAACACAGAGGGTTTAATTCTGCGTGGTTAGAGTTATATGCTTTCACAGCAAACGATGCTGGCTTACCGGTATGTTTGATATGTGGAGAGAAGTTGTCAAAGGTGCTGCAGCCTTTACGTATTGGAGGAAAAACACGGAAGAGATAGACAGCTGACGATCTTCAGTCATAATGACATTTGTTAACTATGTCTAGGGTTCAGCTATATGTTTTATTTATTTTAAAGTGGGCCCATTTTAATTTTATTTATTTTCTTCAAATGTACAGAGGACTCCCCAAGTGCTGTGTCTAATTTATTTTAAGTATGCCTGTGTATTTTTTATAAGAGTAATTTGTTTATTATTAGAGGTAAACAGTTTGTAATAAATAATACATGCAAAAAAACTAGTTTTCGTCTATGATATAACAATATATACAGCTTTATAAGCTATCAACCTATCAAATATGTTTTGCGGCTCCAGACAAAAAAAATTGTTGGGAAAGGGGGAAAAATGGCTCTTTTAGTCACAAAGGTTGCAGACCCCTGTGCTAGTGCAATGCTAAGTCCCTGGAGCAGTCAAAAGCTCAAGAAACACAGCCGTCTTATGACATCATGTATAACTTATTGTATGACGTTTATTAAGTCAAATTGACAATGTTAGGTATTTGTAGTATAATGTAAAAGGCTTGTGGTCCAACTGGTTCATGACAATGGTTGCTTTAATATTTAAATAGTAGAACTTAGACTTAGTGGCATTTAGTCTAAATAAATAAAGTATTACTTTTGTATAAATATACTTAATGTGTTTAAGGGGATGACATGAGGATATTCGTTGCATACTTAATAAATAAACTAAATGCTTTCATATCGACTCAACCATTAAGATCATTTATGTCTCCTGAGTTCGAAGACCTCATGAAAGACGAACTAAGAAGTGAGGATACCCGGCCCGGAGGAAGCCCAGGGTCCCCTTCTGGAGCCAGGCCCAGAAGGAAGACTCGTCGGCGAGCGTCTGGTGGCTGGGCTTGCCACGGAGCCAGGCCGGGCACAGCCCGAAAAGGCAACGTGGGCAACACCTCCGCTTCTCCGTCCCGCGGGCCCACCACCTACGGGAAACAGCGATGGGGTCGGGTGCACTGCCAGTAGGGTGGCAGTGAAAGCAGAGGGTCTCGACGGACCAGACCTGGGCGACAGAAGCTGGCTTTGGGGACGTGGAACATCACCTCTCTGGGGGGGAAGGAGCCGGAGCTTGTGCGGGAGGTGGAGCGTTACCAGTTGGATCTGGTTGGGCTCACCTCTACGCACAGCGTCGGCTCTGGAACCTTACTTCTGGATAGGGGTTGGACTCTATTCTTCTCCGGAGTTGCCCAAGGTGTGAGGCGGGTGTGGGGATACTCACAAGCCCCCGGTTGGGTGCTTCTTTGTTGGAGTTTACCCCAGTGGACGAGAGGGTCGCCTCCCTACGCCTGCGGGTTATGGGGGGGAAAACTCTGACTGTTGTGTGTGCTTATGCACCAAACAGCAGTTCAGAGTATTCGGCCTTCTTGGAGACCCTGGAAAGAGTCCTGTATGGGGCTCCTGAAGGGGACTCTTTAATCTTGCTGGGAGACTTCAACGCACATGTGGGCAATGATGGAGACACTTGGAGGGGCGTGATTGGGAGGAACGGCCCCCCTGATCTGAACCGGAGTGGTGGTTTGTTACTGGACTTCTGTGCTAGTCATGGATTGGCCATAACAAACACCATGTTCGAACATAAGGATGCTCATAAGTGTACGTGGTACCAGAGCACCCTAGGCAGAAGGTCCATGATCGATTTCGTTATCGTATCATCGGACCTGAGGCCGTATGTTTTGGACACTCGGGTAAAGAGAGGGGCGGAGCTGTCAACTGATCACCATCTGGTGGTGAGTTTGGTCGAGTGGCGGGGGAAGCCTCTGGACAGACCTGGTAAGCCCAAACGTGTAGTGTGGGTGCACTGGGAACGTCTGGAGGAGGCCCAAGTTCAGGAGGCCTTCAACTCACACCTCTGGCGGAGCTTTTCGGGCATCCCTGTGGAGGCTGTGGACATTGAACCAGAGTGGGCGGTGTTCAAAGCCTCTATTGCCGAAGCCGCGGCGGGGAGCTGTGGTCTCAAGGTCTTAGGTGCCTCAAGGGGGCGGTAACCCTCGATCCTCCTGGTGGACACCGGTGGTCAGGGAAGCCGTCCAACTGAAGAAGGAGGCCTTCAGGGATTTGACGGGCCCGGGGGATCAACACCAATCTCCCGGGGGGAGGTCACTGAGGTAGTCAAACAACTCCACAGTGGCAAAGCCCAAGTAGGGAATGAGGGAACAATGGAGCGTGAGATGGGCCGGAGAATCAGAGCAGCGGGAGCTGTACTGCAGTCGCTTTACCGCACCGTTGTGACGAAAAGAGAGCTGAGCCAGAAGGCAAAGCTCTCTGTCTACCGGGCCATTTTCGTTCCTACCCTCACCTATGGTCATGAAGGATGGGTCATGACCGAAAGAACGAGATCGTGGATACAAGCGGCCAAGATGGGTTTTCTCCGCAGGGTGGCTGGCGTCTCCCTTAGGGATAAGGTGAGAAGTTCAGTCATCCGGGAGGTACTCAGAGTTGAACCGCTCCTCCTTCGCGTCGAAAGGAGCCGTTTGAGGTGGTTCGGGCACCTAGTAAGGATGCCACCTGGGCGCCTCCCTACGGAGGTGTTCCAGGCACGTCCAGCTGGGAAGAGACCGAGGGGTAGACCTAGGACCAGGTGGAGGGATTATATCTCTTCGCTGGCCTGGGAGCGCCTTGGGATCCCCCAGTCAGAGCTGGTTGATGTGGCGAGGGAAAGGAAAGTTTGGGGCTCTCTGCTGGAACTGCTACCTCCGCGACCCGGCCACGGATAAGCGGGAGAAGATGGATGGATGGATGTCTCCTGAGTGGAAATATTTGTAAGGATTACAGATTCCAGCTTCCTCTCAAATAAAACATAAACACACACAGTCACTGTAATACTGCTACTTTATTGTTGCTATTATTTTGGCTCTACAATTAAGTAAGTAAGTATTAGTAAGTGTTTTTAATCCAATCATTTAAACATTTTTATCTTTAAGTTCTTATCAAATGTTAAGAAAAAAACATTCATAGAGATATGTTGAGCTGTGTGAGAGATGTGGTCTTGATTTCTTTCTTTTTTTGTACTTGATAAAAAATTAACACATCTACTAACTTATCAGTGGCCCCATATGTATGGTATGAGAAAGTGATTTATGTTTTAATAAACATAATGTTGTTTTGAAAATGGTCCCAGCTGGACAAATGTGTGAACCCGGACACAGCAAGCGGCAGTGGAATAGCCATGTTGCTGCTTCAGCTCCTATCACAAACCTGTTTCCAAACACCACAAATACAAACACAAATGTTTTGGCCCACCATTCAATTTTCCCAAATTATTTTGCTCACAGGTTGAATCCTTTGCTATGACCACTTCAGTGAAGACAGAATTTAAAATAGGTCTCCGCATGTCAAAAAATGGAGTAAATAGTTTATCTTTGTAAGAGTGACAGTTGTGTGGATTTCATCTGAATAAATCTGGCCCATGCTCGTGTTTTCAGCAATTCTCCAGCCAAAACTCATATTGTGTTTGACTTCCGCGTTAATAGAGGCTGCCTCACTGTGCCAAGCAGCTGCATATTAGGACCTATTACGTGATTTCATAGCTCTTAGAAAATTGCTCCTATTCACAACGAAACGGCTGGGGGTGGGGCAGCATGGTTGATGGTGGTGGTGGGGGGAGGACGGGAGAAAGGCTCCCAACACACAATCATGTCTTTTCAATTGCCGATGGCAAGGTTGATGACAACATGACCATTGTGTTATAATGATAACACCACAAAGGCATCTGCCCCCCTCATCAAGGCTTCACAGCGGCTGCAGATACAATTTAATTCACTGCTCCGTTGGCGGCGCTGATACCATTATGCAGCTCGTGGGCACAGGGGTAATCACTGTCTTTCCTGAGAGGATGAGGGAAAAAGACAGGCACAAAAAAGATGGGAGAAAAAAGATGGAGTGATGATGATGGGGAGGCCGAAACTTACAATTAAGACTGCCAATTCTGACGTGTCGGAGCCCCCCGTTGACTCGTGCTCATACACTTTCAACACTTCCACCTCTGTTTATTTACCATGGCTACCAGTAATTATAATTAACATGTCATTTAGTTCAAGGCGTCCTTTGGTAGGTTGCTGAATGTGGCCGCAGCATTATGTAGACAAGCAGAGAGTAACGAATAAGAGGCCGAGGATGAAGGCTGGCAGCTAAGTGCTGTTGAATGACTGATGGAGGGTGCTGGAGGAACGTGGGTCTCGCCCGGCATTCATCAACTTCTTAATTAGGTGTCACTGGGGGAATGAATTGCCCACAGCAATGGCACTAATACTTCATTTCTTCCTCGCTCAACCACAATGTTTAATTAGCTAAGTGGTAGGGCATTCTTCAGGGGCGTTTTCTTGTACTGAGGTGTGATTGCAGCTTTAACAACATTGTGATATTTGATTTGGCATTTTAACAGATTTTTTTTTGCAAATACCCGGATTTAGTTAAAGCTGCACTAATCAATATTTTACATACCGAAAATGTCTTATATGAATTTCTGTATTTGGAAAGGAGTCACTCATAATGAGTCCAGTGACATTAATAACCAACTCTGTAGTTTAACCTGGCTCTGTAAATAATATAACCTCTTTTACTTCATCCCTTTAGATTTTGCACAGGCATATGCTTTGAATATCCAGGCTGTACATTTTGTCTGCTCTCATAGCAATGGGCAATTCACAATCTTTGGCCACAGGAGCCCTCGTTGAGCCCTATGCAGCGGTGATGTATTTTGAGCCTGGGCGGACGGACGGATGGACGGACCGACGGACGGATGGATGGACTTACGTAGGACTTCAGATGTTCAAACGTTCCATTGTTTTGTGAGCACTGTTGATAAGACCGTGTGATGTGGTCAAAGACTCCATGTCGTGGGTGGGTGTAAATGTTAACTGTTGTACGTTTGGAAGTTGTGCAATGTTGGCAAGCATTTTTCAATTAACTTATCTTTATTATTCTTTCATCCGTTTGTTTACTTACCCCCATTTATTTGGCTTACAAACAATTATATAAACAATGGGTTGGTCATGTGTTTCACTCCAGTTTTAATTCAAAATCCCGCGGGACTGCTATAATAATTTAAAAAATATACCTTTTGAATTTACTGAGGTTATCTCAGACCCAAATGGTAGCTACAAGTTCAAGTTCAAGGCTTTTATTAGTCATACGTACATATCTACATTGTATTTATGGCGATGAAAATCTAGGTCACAGGCTCCACCAACAGTGCAACACAATAAAAAAGTAAATTAAAAAAAGAAATTTGTGAAATAGTGCAATAAGAGTCTATATACAAGTGATTGGAATATGATATATTAGATAAATAATTTGTAAATTGCAGCCAGATTAATGTTATGTTATCATAGTAACTGGGGAAATGTAAAGTACCCCAGTAACCTTGGTAAATATTTACGCCCCAACTTTGATGAAGAGAAGTTTGTGACTCTCAGTACTGACTCTGCTGCCAAAATCTTCACACTCATATCCTAATTCTCGCTGGCGATTTCAACCTAGTGATGGACCCAGTACTAGACAGGTCGTCAAGTAAATGTCACTCTTTGTCTAAATCGGCTATATCACTGCAAAATGTTTTTAATACAGCAAGTTTCAGTGAGCGTGCTGAATGTAGATAACAAAATCTTAGCTACTCCCACCAATAATTCATGAGGACCAAACAGATTCATTAACAATAGACAAATGGTTCACAACACTTTGAGACTATTTGATATTATATATACATCAAACTCCAACTCTAACTCAGAGGTATTAATCTCACTAGATGCAGAAAAGGCCTATGACAGGGTTGAATGGGATTTCCTATTTAAGGCCCTGTCAAGGTTTGGCTTTGGCCCAAAATACATTTCATGGATAAAACTTCTCTATGCTTCCCCTAAAGCATCAGTGCAAACAAATAGATTGAGATCTGAGTATTTTGACTTGACAAGATCTACGATATAGGGTTGTCCGTTTTCCCAAATGTTGTTTGCCTTCGCAATTGAGCCGCTTGCAATGGCTTTACGATCATCATGTGAATACAGTGGAATTTTTAGAGCGGGGTTAGGGGGAGCATAACGTTTCGCTGTTTTCCGATACTTGTTCATGTATGTTTCCAACCCTTCTAAATTAATCCCGATAATAATTCCCATTTTGAACAGTTTTGGACAAATATCAGGATATAAGCTCAACGTGAATAAAAGTAAATTATTTCCAATAAAGCTCCTAGGAGGTCATCAGAAGATGACCTGCAAAGACGGAGCAATATTCCCCTATCATTGGCTCTAATTAATATAATTAAGATGACCATCCTTCCTTAATTTCTATTTTTATATCAATGCATTCCTATTTATATCACAAAAATCTCCTTCAACATCATAGATAAAGTTAACTCAGAATTTATCTGGAATGAAAAGAAGATATATATAATTATTATTCTTATTAATTTTCTCTCTGTGCTTTTATTTAAGGAATTGTAATCTATGCTGAGATATACATATCTTACTACATTTGTATTAAGGTGATGTTATTGTCACCCATGGAGAGATGAACGTTATATGTGCAGTAACTGAAGTTACCTACTGTAACTCCAGCTTCTATGAGTATTGGCGTAGCCCATGGCTATCGCTATTGGGTAATCCCCTGCGCGCCCGCGCAGCACTGAAACACTTGTAGTCCACGCCCACCCGCAAGGTGGGCCCCACCCTCGGGCTCCCTTCCGGTATAAATAGGAAGGAGGCCCGACAATCTGCTCCCACACAAACAACTTTTCTTCAGCTATTCGTGGAGCCAGTGGGGCCCAGAACTTAGAGGGCTACGCCAATACTCATAGAAGCTGGAGTTACAGTAGGTAACTTCAGTTCTATTTCGTATATGGCTTCGCCCTCTAAGGCTATCGCTATTGGGTTAAGGGCGAAGCAAGATGTAGTCTGCGCCCCACTGGGTCCCCCCGGTACTGGAAGCACAGACACACCCGCTCAGATAATAACCCATGCCTATTGCGCAATGCGAGTGGCGCATCACAGTCCCTGGAATATAGCATAACATGAATATTTACCATGAAGGAAGAAGGCTGGGAACAATACATACCCGCCGCTGTGATAAGTAGAGACGAAGGTCACACTTTGCCCAGCGACAAAAAGAGGGGGAACACGGGCAACTCTCTGCGTGTAGACAGGCAGGAGAGCGCACAGCTGGATCCCTGACGTCACTCACTCTGACAGGACACTCAGCACAGGGTGTGTCAGAGAGGAAAGGGAGACATCCCTCAAATAAAATTGAATAAATGAACAGGGGGTAGACCAAGATGCAGCAGTGCAAATGTCTTCCACTGACATTCCTCCGTGCAAAGCCGTGGAGGAGGAAATTCCTCTGGTGGAGTGCGCACTGATGTTCTCCGGGGGATCCGCCCCAGAGGAGACATATGCCTGTGACACAGCCTCACACAGCCAGTGTGACAGCCGTTGTGCAGACAGAGGCTGCCCGATCGAGCGCTCTCTGTAATGCACAAACAGGCGCTGAGAACGGCGCAAGGCAGCCGTGCGCACCACATAGCAGGCCAGCGCGCGCACCGGACAGAGGAGATGAGACGTGGCTTCTTCCTCCGACCTGTGAGGAGGGGGAAAGAAGCCATCCAGGGTGATAACTCTTGACCTAAAAGAGCTTTTGATGACCTTTGGCATAAAAGCCGGGTTAGGGCGTAAAACAGCTGAACTGCCATCTCCTTGGATCCGGAGGCATGACGGAGCCACAGAGAGAGCAGACAAATCACTCACCCTTTTCGCTGATGTTAGAGCCAAAAGTAGTACTACTTTGGCTGATAACAGTTTAAGGGGAACCTGATCTAGCGGTTCAAATGGGGCTTTGCTTAGTGCGCGTAACACTAAAGCCAAATCCCACTGAGGCGCCAGTGCGCGTGACACAGGTCTGAGTCTCCGTACTCCTCGCAGAAAACGTTTCGTTAGGGGCTGACTAAACACCGTCCCGACCCCGAAACCTACATGACAAGATGATATGGCAGCAGCATATACCTTGATTGTGCTGAAGGCCAAATTCCTGTCCAGCAACAGCTAGAGGAATGACAGCACGTGAGGCAGGGGGCACGTAATGGGGTCGAGGCTTTTCGCCACACACCAACGCTGGAAAGCTGTCCACTTGGCTGTGTAGGACGCTCTGGTAGACGCTGCCCTGGCTCCCTGAATGGTACGTACAACATCTTGAGAGAGGCCCAGCCCCTCTAAATGTTCCCGTTCAGGGGCCATGCCCATAGGTGCTGGCCTATCACAGGGTGACTGCTGATCGCTCCCTCCACCTGCGAGAGAGCGTCCCCGCGCCACGGAATTTTCCACGGTTTGCCTGACAGCGTACGCTGTAGGCATGGAAACCAGGAAGCGCCCGTGCGCTCCGGGGCAATTAGGATCATTGACAGTCGCTCCTCCTGCACTCGGTCCAGGCACCGAGGAATCAGCGGGACTGGTGGGAACGCGTACAACAGTCCCCTGGGCCACGGTCGATGTGCGAACGCGTCCACCCCCAGGGGGGGTGGTCCTGCGCTTTCAGGGATAACCAGAGGGCGCATTGCGCGTTCCCGCGTGTGGCGAACAGATCCACCTCTGCTCTCCCGAACCGGCTCCATACCTGGGAGACCAGCTCGGGATGGAGGCTCCAGTCCCCCTGGCGAGGACCTCCTCTGGACATGAGGTCTGCCCCTTTGTTCAGTTCGCCGGGAACATACATTGCTCTGATGGAGAGCAAGTGTGCGCGCGCCAGATCAACAGCGGCCTGGCTGTGTTCAAAGCTGCGCTGAGCGTACTCCGCCCTGGCGATTGATGTAGGCTGCCGCGGCTTTGTTGTCTGTGCGAATCAACACATGCTGATTCCGCAGCAACGGGGCAAAATGCTGGATTACTCTCCGTACGGAGAGCAATTCCAGCACGTTTATGTGGAGGGACATGTGAGCCGGCCACTGTCCCCCCACTGCCTGCGACATACACGTTCCTCCCCACCCTGAGAGAGATGCGTCTGTGAACACCGAGATGTGTGACGTAACTCTGCCCAGGGGCACACCCGCTGACAGCACGTGGGGACTTTTCCAATAGGTTAAGTCTGAACCCACGGAAGGAGGGATGGCCACCATGCGCCTCTTCTGTCGCACGGGGTCGATGCGCAGGCGAATAAACCACCTCTGGAGTATCCTCATGTGAAGGAGACCCAGGGGGATCACCACGTGACCAGCTGCCATCATGCCCAGCAGCTGCATCACGGAGAGGGCTGTCACCACGCTGCGAGGTGTGACGCGTCGGAGAAGAGCTGTCAGTGCCTCCACTCTCTGCTGTGAGAGTCGCGCTCTCATGCGGGCTGAGTTCAATTCCACACCCAGGTAAACAATACTCTGGGAGGGAAGAGGGCGGCTCTTCTTCCAGTTTATTACGAAACCCAGCTTTGACAGATGTGATACGAGCTGTACCGTCTGTAAAGCAACTTCCTCCCTGGAGCGAGCCAGCAACAGCAGGTCGTCCAGGTAAAATAGTACTCTCATCCCTCCTCTGTGTAGCGGCTGCAGCGCCGTCTCTACACACTTTGAAAAGGTGCGAGGAGCCAGGGAATAACCGAACGGCAGACGGTTGTACTGGTACGATATTCCCTGGAATGAGAAACGCAGGAATTTCCTGTGTTTCGGGATGATGGGTACGTGGAAGTAAGCATCCTTCAGGTCTATAGAGGTGAACCAGTCTCCCTGGTGAACACACTCCAGCACCTGTTTGATCGTCAGCATGTGAAAAGGCCTTTTCATTATTGCCTTGTTGAAAACTGACAGATCGAGGATGGGTCTCATTCCCCCTGTCTTCTTCGGGATAAGAAAATAGCGGGAGTAATACCCCTGATTTTCTTCCCCTTGAGGAACCCTGGAAATAGCCTCTTTCAACAGGAGTTCCCGCAGCTCTGACTGGAGCGCAAGACACTGTTCCTGGGATGACAGGAGTGTTTCCTGTATCCCATTGAACTGTGGGGGGAGAGGCGAACTGCAGGGTGTACCCTCTGCTGATCAACCTGCTCATCCATCTGTCCATCAGACACACGCGCTGCCACTCTGAGAAACACTCTGAGAGCGGGCGCACGTGCTCGAGATGTGTTGTGGTCGTCATGGTGACGAGCCACGTCAGAGCCCTCGCCGCCGCTGCCCGTGAGGCAACCCAAGGTGGGCCTGGAGCGAAAGGGCTGTGAGGGAGCCTCCACACGCTGCGTTTCACTCCGGCTCTCATCATGAGGCGTACACGCTCAGGGGATGAGTGGAGATGTGTGCAGTGACGTCCACATGAGGCGTCATAACTGCTCTCATGGGCTTATTATGACCGTGTGTAGGAGGCGTATCTCGGACAGAGGAATGCCGCGAGCTCTGCGGTTTATTAACCGATAGGTTAAAACCAGCAGACTTCTGCAGCGAGCCCTGCTGCCTACTAATCAACAGATTGGTGGCAGCTGGCTTAGTTAGCGAACTCCGCAGTTTATTAACCGATAGATTAAAAACTGCAGGTTTTTTCAACGAGCCCTGCTGGCTACTAACCGATAGGTTATAGGCAGCTGGCAGAGTGGGGGATATGTGAGAAACACTTGATACTGATGCCTCAGACACAAAGTTGGAAAATAAACTCATTTTATTTTTCTCACAACCCCCCCCAACACGTCAGAAGCGGCTTTGCTTCCTCGGAGGCTCTCGCGGAGCAGACCAGGAGGGAGTGCCTCCCTCCCCGTTGGCTCACCGCCGGAAGACCCCTCTGCCTCTGGGGTGGGGGAGCGGCGACGCGGGGCGGGGCCCCTGCCGCCGACGGGCGAGCCTGACGCCGCGGCTGCTGTTGCCTCTCTTGTGTGCGTCTCTCCGCCTGCCGCTGTGGCCGGGTTGGACGCTGCGGCTGCTGCGGCTGCTGCGGGCGTTGGTGCCGCTGTGGCCGCCCCGCAGGCTGGAGCCAGCTAACGTGCTGGCGGATGTCGTCCGCCTGTTCTGCAGCCGCCTTCATGGACTCCACCATGGCGTGGAACTGGGGTCCGAACAGCCCGTCCGGGCTGATTGGAGCGTCCAGCAGCACCTTCCTGGCCGTCTCCGTAACAGACGCCTGCTGCAGCCAGAGGTGGCGCTGAATCTGCGTCACCCACGCGGCGATTCTTGCCTGGGAGACAGCAACGGACGCGCACAGTGTGAGCGCCGTGCTGGCCGCCTTGCTGATCTCCACCGCGGCCAAGATGGTGGACCGCTCCACCAGCGTCACCACCGAGTTGGAGAGCAGCGCGATGTTGTTCGCCGCCGCCGACACCTGAAAGGCACACTGGTGCACCCGGTCGGCCTGGCGGGCGACATACTTACCTCCTGATGGCGGGAAAGCGTGGCCAGATCGGATCACTCCTGAACGTCTGCACCCCCTGAGCTAGGGGAACGGGGAGACCTCTGCAGGCGGCCGCCTTGCATATGATCTCCGGCAGTTCCCCAGGATGCCACCTATCGCCGTCAGCGTGATGACGGAGAAGGGGGCCGCGTGCTCGGCCGTCAAGCCGGCACCCTGCTCCGACTCTGTCTCCCCCGTCCGGGGGAGAAGAGGGAGGGGAGAACCGCACGGTGAACCGTGGAGGGAGGTGGGGTAGGAGTCGTCCGACTCCTGCCCGGCACTCGGCTCCAGGGACATGAGGCTGCCGCCCACAGGCTCGAAAGCCTGGACGGGCCAATCGTCCTCCTCGGCCGCAGCAGCGAGAGCGTCCGCTCTGCGCTTCCTGTCGTCCGAGGGGAGACGGGCACAGTGGGTGCATGCGACCTGCTGGCTGAGAGCCTCGTACGCGTGCTCTGACCCCAGGCAGGATTCGCATGACGTGTGCTGGTCGTAGCTCATGATATACCAAAGCCACATGAGGGACAATCTCTCACACAGTTGGTACTCATGTTTGCTAATCGAAGTGTCTCTTGTGCTTCAGTATTTTACGGGGTGCTGAAGAAAAAGAGGGAGCAGATTGTCGGGCCTCCTTCCTATTTATACCGGAAGGGAGCCCGAGGGTGGGGCCCACCTTGCGGGTGGGCGTGGACTACAAGTGTTTCAGTGCTGCGCGGGCGCACAGGGGATTACCCAATAGCGATAGCCTTAGAGGGCGAAGCCATATACGAAATAGAACAAGTAAGTGTATTGCTGAACTTAGCGGAGAAATGCAGAAAAGTGAAATGATTTGAATCAAATTGTTACAGCTCAAATGCATTGCAATGACTTTGTTGAAACCTTGAAAGTGAAATGTTAAACTGGAAGAGTAGGAAAAATAGTGAAGAAGCTTAATATTTAGTTTTTGTGTGTAAAATGTGGAGATGGGAGCAGTTTGTTTAAAGTGTACTTCTTTGTGGTCTGAAAAAAGATCCGGAGAAATTTAACATGGGAGGCTATTGGGAGCTAGGTGGACTTTTTGACAAGTTTTTGTCTCTTCATGCCCTCAAGAGGCATTTTGTTTAATATTTTTTCTTTATTTTTTTTTCTTTTTCAACGTAGGAGAGGTTTTCCTACGTTTTTCATGAAAAATTATGTCCAAGGAGTGTAGGGTTTGGGAATTATGGCAGGTTTAAAACATTTCTTTGGGCAAATTTCAAGCACTCCTCCACTCTGTTTTGAGATCAAAGCACTCTAGACTTAACGAGCTGCCCAATACACACTAATGTTAAAATCTGAAGAAAGCCTCTTTACCAAGCTCCAAACTAAGTTAAATATCTCAAAAAGTGTAAAAGATATGAAAAATCTGAAGAACAAGTTTTATAGCTGAATGTCTTGTGATCATTTTAAAGTTGGAATGAAGTCTCTAGCTGAAAGTATGTGGAAGGAGTGGCATTTGGCGCAAGGTGTAGTTAAAAGAGGATTTGAAGGTTCCTCCCATTGAGTTCCATGTTAAAAAAAGAGTTTAAAAAGCTGAATATTTCAAAAAGTATAACATATTTTGAAAAAGTTGAAAGTTTCCCATCATGTGCTGGAAAGGCTGAATATTTTGATATTTGAATGGTTTCTGTAGCTGAAAGTATGCTGAAGTTATTGAGAGCCAAAGTATTGGTTGAAATAAGAAGAAGAAAGTTTCGAAGAACTAGAAAATGCATTTCCTGCTGAAAATGCGTGCGAATGCTGTAATCTGTGAACATTTGTGGCTGAATTTAGCTGAATATGCAGAAAAAGCTGAATATTGTATTAGTTGAATGGTCTCTGTAGCTGCTTTTAGCTACAGAAACCAAGTAAGTGTGTTGCTGAACTTAGCGGAGAAATGCAGAACAGTGAAATGATTTGAATCAAAATTGTTACAGCTCAAATGCATTGCAATGACTTTGTTGAAAACTTGTAAGTGAAATGTTAAACTGGAAGAGTAGGACAAATAGTGAAGTAGCTTAATATTCAAAAGTAAATGTTTAAAAAAGGTATAAACAACCAAATGTATAGCCTCAATGTCCTGAAATAGCTGAATAAGTTAATAGTTGAATGGTTTCTGTAGCTGAAAGTAGGCTGAAGGAGTTAGATATTAAATGTAAGTAGTAGTGAATGAATGTGTATTAAGAAGAGAAAAGAAAGTAAAAACGCTTTGAAAAGCAGCAGAATATTTTAACTGCAAACTTTTGAACTAACTTGATGGCGAGTGATCTGTCACCATGGCAACGACATTTGATGAAACCCCATAATACGCTAGATGTGTTGATGGCTGCATCGTTACCAAACCTGTGAAGTTTTGGGCCGTTTGGAGCATTTTCACTGAAGTTATGAGAAAACCGTGTTTCATGGTGAGCATTGTGTTGCCATGGCAACGGCATTTGAAGAAATCTCAAAACTGTCACATAGATGTCTTCACGGCTGGACTGTTAGCACACATGTGAGGTTTGAGCACTTTTTGACAATTTTCATAGGAGTTATAGCAATATCGTGTTTTATGGCGAGTGATGCGTTGCCATGGCAACAGCTTTTGAGGAAAACTCACTATTGGCACATAGACATGTTTAGGGCTGGACCATTAACCATTATCTGAAGTCTGGTGCTATTTTGACCCTTTTCATAGGCGTTACGACAACATCGTGTTTTTTGGCGAGGTGTCAGATTTGACGTAGAGCTGTTGAGGCATGGACCGGTGATATACAAGTGAAGATTGGGGGACAATCGGACCGTGTCAATTGGAGTTACAGCGACATCGTGTTTTATGGCGAGCGATGCGTTGCCATGGTAAAACCACATTATGTAACATCAAATTGACGGGGAGCTGTTTAGGGCCACAGTGTTAACCATCATGTGATGTTTGGTGGCGTTCTGAGCTCGTCAGTTGGAGTTATGACATCATCACACAGGTGTTTGAGCTAACGACGTTATGAAACACCTGTGCTTGAGCCCAGAGATCAAAGGTTTCCATGGTGATGTGCAGTAATCAGTGAGAGGAAAGCCTTTCCATTGATCTGAATGAGAGATAAACCTCTTACATGTGAACATTTTGTTGAAGAACCGTAGCAGATATCGGTGAAATTTCAACGCGTGAAGCGTCTCAGGACCCCGACGAGCGCCTGAGTCTGCTTTTTATGTACTTTCGGGTCAATAATGTGGCCTTTTTGGTAGATTAACTAAAGTAGTGCGGCTGCTGCTGTGAGGAAAGATCAGGCTGTATTTACAATGGGCCTTAATGGAGACATGTTGAAAGTTTTTGTCACTTCATGCCCTCAAGACGCATTTTGTTTAATTATTTTGCTACGTTTTTCATGAAAAATTATGTCCACGGAGTGTAGGGTTTGGGAATTATGGCAAGTTTAAAAAAAAAATTGGGGCGAATTTCAAGCTGTCCTCCACTCTGTTTTGAGATCAAAGCACGCTAGCCTTAACGAGCTGCGCAATACACACTAATGTTAAAATCTGAAGAAGGCCTCTTTACCTAAGCAATCGCAAAACAGTTGTGTGATTACTTAAAAAACAATGATTTATTTGAAGATTTTCAGTCTGGCTTTAGAACACATCATAGCACAGAGACAGCTCTGGTTAAAGTCACAAATGACCTTCTAATAGCCTCAGACAAAGAACTTGTCTCTATTCTTGTCTTGCTCGATATCAGTGCTGCATTTGATACTATCGACCATGATATCCTATTGCAAAGACTAGAGCACTTAGTTGGCATAAAGGGAACTGCTTTAGGCTGGTTTAGGTCCTATCTATCTGAACGCTCTCAGTTTGTATGTGTCAACGATGAATGCAAACCAATGCAAACCAAAGTGAGCCATGGAGTGCCACAGGCAGGCATGTGCACACATAGACCTCAAAGTGGGCTTGAGCCCCTGCCCTTTTTCTTCCTCCAGAGAAAGTGCCCTTTTTATGGGGTGCTTCTTCTTTTTTTTTTTTAATAAATGAATATGTATCTACGGCTGTTTGCGCACACTTTCCAAAAATATATTGATTGAATAAAAAATAAAAATATCAGGTCGGGAGATTAGACTGTGAAGTTCCGCTGCTCTATAGCAAACCTCCCACTTTACTGTCCCACATTATGCCGGCTTTTCTTGGCTTATTTTGAAGGTGAGAGGTGATGAACAAATGACTAAGCTGCCAGTGTGTGAAAGACACACTCAGAAGCCAATGTACAGAAGAGAGGCTTTCTGATCTCCTCCTCCTCGCTATTGAGAAGGACATTCCTGTTATCCACAGTGAAGTAATAAACATCTACACAGGGACATGGCCCCCAGAAGGTTGCTGCTGTAAGGGAGGAAGGAGAGACAACAAGTGAAGACATGAAAACATATTTAACAACTTCCAAGTGCAAAGAAAGATACAAGATACAAAGAAAGTTAGTAACAAAAGAAGTTATTAACAAAATATTTAATTTCAGATTTCAAGACATTTTTAAATAATTTCAGTAAAGTTGCAGTATTTTTGCATGTTCTTGATAAATATTTTTGCACCGTTTTTTCAGCATTTTTGATGTGTTTTGTCCAATCAATTAAGTAAATGAGTAGGAGAGGAGAGCAGAATGCACAAAGTGTAATTGTTGCAACTAAACGTAGGCCTACTTGTAGGGTGGAGTGTTGGTTGGTTTGTGTATTTATGTAGAGAACAGCCTTTTTCAGTTTTGTGTGAAGATTTTTGTTGATTTTGAAGTGTTATTTATTTTAATACCACAAAAATAATTCAAAGGACTTAATGTTGTGCTAAAATAAACTAATTATTATAGCAATTTTAACTAGTAGCATAGCAAACATGCACATTGTGGCATAGTTTCCTTTGTTGTTGTCTGCTCTTGTGCATAGTGAATACTAAAGAAGACCATTGTCTCTGTCATGATTTGAGTTTTGTGTGTTAGGTTTTGGGGTTTATTTTGCTGTTCTGTTCTCCCTGTCTCTTGTCTGGTCCTTCTCCCTGTGTATTCTCCCTGTCTCTTGTCTGGTCCTTCTCCCTGTGTGTTCCTCCCTGTCTCTTGTCTGGTCCTTCTCCCTGTGTATTCTCCCTGTCTCTTGTCTGGTCCTTCTCCCTGTGTTTTCCTCCCTGTCTCTTGTCTGGTCCTTCTCCCTGTGTTTTCCTCCCTGTCTCTTGTCTGGTCCTTCTCCCTGTGTTTTCCTCCCTGTCTCTTGTCTGGTCCTTCTCCCTGTGTTTTCCTCCCTGTCTCTTGTCTGGTCCTTCTCCCTGTGTTTTCCTCCCTGTCTCTTGTCTGGTCCTTCTTCCTGTGTTTTCCTCCCTGTCTCTTGTCTGGTCCTTCTCCCTGTGTTTTCCTCCCTGTCTCTTGTCTGGTCCTTCTCCCTGTGTTTTCCTCCCTGTCGTCAGTTTCCCTGGTGTGTCTGATTGTCTGATTGTGTTCACCTGTTGCCCTTGTGTTTCTCCTCCCCTGCCCGGCTGTTTCTCGTCTTGTGATTACCCCTCTCTGTATTTAGTCTTGTCTTTCCCTGTGTTCCCCTGTCGGTTCATTGTTTGTCTTTCCTGTCTCCCTCCATGTTGGTCACGGTCAGTTTTTGTGTGGTTGCTACCTTGTGCTACCTGTGGGTTTCATGCCATGTTTTTGTTCGTCAGCTTTTAAAATAAAGCTCGCTTTTTGTTCATAGACCTTTTTACCTTTTTTGTATTCTGCATTTGGGTCCTACCTTTTCCGAATCGTAACAGTCTCTGTGTTAACTGATTATTTTGTAGATTTATGTTGAGTATTAAACAATTGCGTGATTGTGAGGGTATTAAAATAAATTGGTCAGTAAGTCAGAGATGTGCAACTATATTTAACTTTTAGTTTTACATTTTTTTTAATAAATGATTATGGGATGTGCCCTTTTTCTCACTTGAGCCCCTGCCCCCCAAAATGTCTGTGCACGTCCCTGGCCACAGGGCTCAGTGCTTGGACCTATTTCGTTCACATTATATATGCTTCCGTTAGGCAATATTATAAGGAATCATTCTGTAAATTCCCATTGTTATGCGGATGATACTCAACTATATTTATCCTTCAAGCCTGATGAATCCAATCTAAATACAATTCAAGACTGCCTTAAGGACTTCAAAACGTGGATGACCTTAAATGTTTTGATGTTAAACACAGCCAAAACTGAAGTTATTGTACTCGGCCCAAAGAATCTACGAAACAAACTATCTAAAGATATATTAACTATGGATGGCATTAATTTGGCCTCCAGTGAGACTGTAAGGAATATTTGTGTTATATTTGATCAGGATTTATCCTTTAATGCCCACATAAAATTAATCTCAAGGACCGCCTTCTTTCATCTACGTAACATTGCAAAAATCAGGCATATCTTGCCTCAAAACGATGCAGAGAAACTAGTCCATGCATTTGTTACTTCTAGGCTGGATTATTGTAACTCTTTATTATCAGGGTGTACCAAAAAGTCAGTTAAGTCGCTTCAGCTGATTCAAAATCCTGCAGCACGCGTACTAACCAGAGCTCGGAAAAGGGATCACATTACTCCTGTTCTGGCTGCCTTACACTGGCTCCCTATAGAACACAGGATAGAATTTAAAATTCTTCTTTTCGCCTACAAAGCCCTTAATGGGCAGGCGCCATCTTACCTTAAAGAACTCATTATATCCTACTGTCCTACTAGGGCATTGCGTTCCAAGAATGCAGGGTTGTTGGTTGTTCCTAGAGTCTCTAAAAGTACAATGGGAGCCAGAGCCTTTTCTTATCAAGCTCCACTTTTGTGGAATCAGCTTCCAGTTTGTGTTCGGGCGGCAGACAGCCTATCCGTTTTTAAGAGTGTGCTTAAGACCTTCCTTTTTGATAAAGCTTATAGTTGATAAAATAATCTAATAAGAGTGCATTGACGTAGACACGTTGTGCCTCTTCACCTATACATCTTAGTTCTTACTCTTTTTCCTTACTGATGGTACGTCATTTGGTTGTGTGCGTAGACGGTGGAAGCAGGGAGAGGCATATGCATGCCTTGATCCCTGCCGAGTCGACGCACAACTGTTGATTGGTGTCAGTGCCAAAAAAACTTTTTAGGAGCAATGCGCTCATGGTATAGATGTGGCGCATACATCTTAGTTCCTACTCTTTTCCCTCACCCTATCCTAAGGGAGTGCATGTACGTAGACATGTTGTGCCTCTCCATCTCTGTTCCTTACTTCTTACTTGCTACCCCTTTCCCTCAACCTATCCTAAGGGAGTCAATGTACGTAGACACGTTAGTTTTGCTGCTATAGGCTTAGACTGTCGGGGGACACCTTACTTCTTCCTTCTCTCTGTCTGTACCTGCGTACTCTCATGTTCCGAATAACCCAGCTTCCCCCAAATTTCTTTTTGGTGTCTATCTACGCCGGGATCCTGAGTCGTGGCTGATCCTGTTGCTGTGGTCCTGTGTCCTGGATCCTGAATCATGTGTTCCTGGATCCTGCATCCTGAGTCCTGGATCCGGAGTACTGGATCATGAGTCCTGGATCCTTAGTCCTGAGTCCTGGATCCTGTGTCCTGGATCCTCTATCCTGAGTTCTGGATTTGAGTCCTGGACTTCGAGTCGTGGCTGAACCTGTCTCTGCAGTCCTGCCTGACTCTCATCATACTACTTCCCTGAGGGCTCCCACAGGATTGTTGACATCCTCGTGGATTCATCTTCTTATTATAGACACATGCATTTCCAAACATTTGGTCTACCTATGCTGTAAAATGTATCATCTCTTCGATTTACACACGGCATCTATTGCACGTCTGTCCGTCCTGGGAGAGGGATCCCTCCTCTGTTGCTCTCCCTGAGGTTTCTCCCATGTTCCCCTTTAAACTGTGGGTTTTTCCTCTGGAAGTTATTCCTTGTACGATGTGAGGGTCTAAGGACAGAGGGTGTCGTATTGTCATACTGATTTTCTGTACAAACTGTGAAGTCCACTGAGACAAATGTAACATTTGTGATATTGGGCTATATAAATAAACATTGATTGATTGATTGATTTATCAAGCTCCAAACTAAGTTAAATATCTCAAAAAGTGTAAAAGATATGAAAAATCTGAAGAACAAGTTTTATAGTTGACATCTTTTCTTTGTCGTTAATTCTCTTTTTTTCGTAGTTTCTCAGATGGTCATTGAAGAGGTCGGTGCCATTCAGGAGCACCTGGAGATCGAGAGGACGTGTAGAGAAAGTGCTGAAGCACTGGCCTCTAAGGTAAGATTTGTATTTAGACAAATTACTGCTCAAAGACAGAGACAGCTGTCTGTGCTGCTTCTATAATGCCTAACCTGGTTTCACAAACTCTTGTTAAATTAAAACAAGGGAATTAAAATTAAGGGGAATTGTGGGATCTGTTTAATGAAAGCATCAAATCAGTTAGAGACATCAAAGTCAACTTTAATGTCAATCTTTCAGTTTGTGTGTACAGACAGAGAGATCGAAATAATGTTTCCAACAATCCCGAATACAAAAATACAATAATACAAATATACAATTATATATACAAATATGTATAAAATATGTATATCCTATACACAATGTCAGTGTTTTCAGACACCTTCACTTTGGCATATTCAATTTGTGTGTAGCAATCAAAAGCACTCTGTAGTCCTCCATTTCTGCTTCTGTCACCATATTTTAGTGTCTCAAATTGCATTGCATTCTTTTGATTCAGAGCAGACTTCTTCGGAGTCCTTGCCAAAATGTGAGTTGTGATTTAGAGTGGGGGAGCCTGGCACATAGTGATTTTGCAGCCCACTGATGCTGAGCCTATCACTGTAATCATTTCTCATTCAATTTCTGGACAAAAGCCCCCATAGTCCACCTGGTTGGACCAGATTTGGGGCGATGGGAGTTTGAGGGAGAATTATGGTGAAGGTCGACTTTTCTGGCTTTTTTCTAACCGTTTCTCGCCACCAGCCTTTCTCTTTTTTTCTAGTATTTGTCATCCTTGCCTTATTAGGATGGAAAGAAAGATTTGTACCCCTCAGATGACCACACGGTATCAGGGTTTCATACCTGATGGTTAACCTTTTGTTAATCTATGCTAAGTCCGTCAGTGGCTCAGTCAGTAGGGGCTTGGACTGTGAGCTGTAGGATTGCCGGTTCAAGTCCCTGAACAGCG
Organism: Dissostichus eleginoides; assembly: GCA_031216635.1. Lineage (NCBI taxonomy): Eukaryota > Metazoa > Chordata > Actinopteri > Perciformes > Nototheniidae > Dissostichus > Dissostichus eleginoides. The sequence continues at coordinate 2,488,707 of CM062278.1, read as the reverse complement.
GGGGTGGTGCCTTTCAGCCGTCCACCACGGCAATGCCCAGGAGGTGAACTGAGATATCTTCAAGTACCAGTCCACACTCCATATTTATGTCTGTACATTTGGCATATGTTACACAGTGAGACTTTAGGAATCAATAGAGGGAAGGGGAGTGGGTCAGGGTTGTAGCAGATGTAGATCAATCGGACTATTCTTGTACATGCTGCATTTGGAGCATTTCTTTCAAAGTAAATATTCAAATACTAATCATAAACACACACCTTCTTTTCAAACAAAAACAGGAGCCTTACAAAGCCGTCCAAATATGCAACACATTTTTGTCATAGTACTCTTTACAAATATGAATATTTGTAACATTCATGGTTTGCAAATAAAATATTTAGAAACCTATCACATAGAATCAAATGTGATTATTTGCCTTAGAACATGGGAGTTAAACCCACATACCTTGTTTCACATTTATTTTCCCACCCAACTCAAATTGGCTTCAGAAATGATATTATATGTTTGGGGCGATGTCCACTGGACCTGGGGGGGGGCAGGAATAAAGCAGCCCCCTGGTCTGACAGCAGGATTCATCTTTATCTTCTTAAGAGTATGCTGGCTGAATGCTCGCTTCATGGCAGTCTAAGTGACTGCTCTTGTTCCAGCTGTATTTGTTGTCTTCTGCTCAATGCTTCTTTGCTCCTCTGCCTCGAAATAAAACTGTTTCTATAACTAGACCCTTCTCTGCCTTCCTTTCTAATACAGCCGAGTGTATGAGCTCTTGCTGGGGGGGGCACTGGCAACATATCCATACATTAACTATTCACTCACTTTAGTTAAAAGCAATACATTTATTCACCATTAATCCAAGTACTGTGAATAGAATAGGGTTAGATAAGTGACATCAGCTTTCACTGCTCACCATTCAATAGTATTTCAGCAAAATTGTAAAATAACCACAGATGCACTCTGACGGTTTGTTACTCATTTACATTTAAATCAAACCCAAGATACATAAGGGGGTTTTTCCAGAGGAGGACTGACAAAATTAAAGTCTGTATTAATTTCTTTCTACCTTATGATGGTAATTGCGCATATCAAATGTTCCCAAGACAAATCTTCAAAGAAGCAATATCTTAACTCCTCAACATTTACATTTAAAAGGCAATTGGAGGGAGTTAGCAATTTGCAACCAGTCAAATCAGACGGTGTTTTCTGTTGATGTGCGATCAGTGCTACGATGAAGGGGCTGTGACTTTTTAACAGTGACCTCCTGAAAGTTCTAGCCTGATGCTATGTCATCCTTGATTTGTCTGAGTATGTAATTTTTTATGTACATCTCTTGCGAATTGTAGATTATTACCAAAATAATGTGATTCCATGTTATGTATTGTTGATTGCATTTCCGAAAAAAAGATGCAGTCTGAAGGGCATCATCAAAAGATGGAATTGCTGCAATCTGCTCCCACCAGGATGCCATTAATAAATGTTTCTTTTATGGCGCGCCTTTTCCATCTCTCTTTTTGTCTCCTCTCCAGGCACTTTTCTTTCTCTTCTCTTCTTCTGCATAATTGGCACCCATCTCCTTCCTCAGGCTTCATTCAGGTTTTGCTTAGTGATGCTCTCCTTATGGCCATCCGATGATTGAACTTTAAGAAATGGATTGGCCATCATGGAAGTTAAGTGTGTATGCTTCATGTAAAAATGATCAATCTGCAAATCATTTCCAAGGCAACACCACATAAGAATACGTGTTAGAAGTGATAATGACACAGAAAAACATGATGCACAGAAATGCTAGATGCAAATACCTGTAGCATCAAAAAACTGATTACATCGAAAAGAGAGATATTTGCTGCCTTATTTGGGGTCTGCTTGTGCGCCTTTTTTTCACACCTTATCATTGCTTTGCATACGTCCTGTCATTTTGCCTGATTGCAGGGCCAAAGAAAAGAGGAAATCAACAACATCTCATCTGTCTGTCGCTCCGCTACCTTATTTCTTTGCCTGTTTTCCACCAGCTAAATACAAAGCACACTTGTCGCTTTATGCAGATTTGAGAAATGAAAGCGCTGTAAGATGCAGACTCTGTCAGTTTTCATAGGACTCATGTCATCTATTAGGGACAATGTGCGGGATATGCCATACGTTGTTCATGTGGCTGCACAATGTAATCTGTGCTGAGGTATGCTGAGTGTATTCATCCTCTTCACTCAAACTATTTATACTAATGGTCCGCGTAATATCTATGCAATTATTTTCCATTCAAAGGAGTCTAATCTTTGAACAGTTTAATGTTACCATGTGAGTGTTTGTACTACCTTTGCAAATGTATCATGTCCAACACATTCAGAAAGCTGTTATTTGCTTTCAAATGATCAGTTGTTTACATCTGTCTTTTCAAAATGTCATTATACAATATTAAATACTATATATTAAATAGTAACTAATGAATAACATGAATTTTACAAGCACTACTTTATACTAGGCTTTTTATTTAAAGTTCTAGTTGGCTCAGGGCTCAAATTGAAAAAAAAGATGGTTGAACTTTAAACCCTGAGGAGAACGCTGAGATGTCAGATCTTTTCCAGCAGCTAGATAACAAAGTGCACCTGCACTGCGGCACACTGTCACTCTACACATGTGCAGGACGAAACACAACCATGTGTATCTGCATGTATTAGAAAAGTGGCTTTTGTAAGATACAGTATGTTGGATTACTACTCAGTCAGGCATGAGTGAATGTGCACACACCTAAAACCCTTAAGACTCAGAAATCTATTTTGTTTTGTTGTTGCACTTTTATTGTCATTACACAGTACAGGTACTATGTAATGAAATGGTTTCTCTGTATTTGACCCATCCTAGTGTTAGGAGCAGTGGGCTGCCATTATGAACGGCGCCCGGGGAGCAGTGTAGGGAACAGTGCCTTGCTCAGGGACACCTCGGTAGCACTTGGTCTTGCCGGGACTTGAACTGGTGACTTTCCAGTTGCCAAGCCAAGTCCCTATGGACCGCCCAATTGAGGGAGACTTTCATATTCTATGATGCCAAGCATGAACCAACAATAAGTAAACATGTTAAGATATAAATACAAACATACAGAACAACAAACTGTTAGTTAAAACTGTTTTAGGTCAAGTCGAAAGCGGTTCCATAGGTCAGCTGATCAAACACTAAAGTTGTCTCTCCAAAATCATTCCTTCTTCCTTCCAAGACAGTTTCTGCAGACAGTTCAGAATCAGAATCAGAATCAGCTTCATTACCTGTAGGTTTACACATACAAGGAATTTGCTTTGGTATAAGGGGTGCACGTGCTGGAGTGTATGGTTTAACCAAGGCCTGGATGAAGGAAGGGGCTGATCCCTTCACAGCACGGTAGGCCAGCACCAGGGTCTTGAAGCAGATTCTTGCATCCACTGACAGCCAGTGGAGGGAGCGAAGGGGTGGTTTAGTGTTGGAGAACTGGGGGAGGTTGAAGACCAGCTGTCTGATGGCGTTTGCAGGTAGACCAGCCGGGAGGGCGTTGCAGTAGTCCAGGCGCGAGATGACCAGAGCCTGGACCAGGACCTGCGTTGCCTCCTGGGACAGTAGGGGACAGTAGGGGACGTATCCTCCTGATGTTGTAGAGTGTGTATCTGCAGGATCGGGATGTAGCAGCAATGTTAGCAGTGAAGTTCAGCTGGTGGTCCAGGGCCACGCCCAGGTTCCTTGCAGTCTGAGTCGGGGAAACAACAGAGGTGCCAATGTTGATGGACAGCTCATGGATGGGAGAGTCCTTACCTGGGATGAAGAGCAGTTAGGTGTTGTTTAGGTTGAGCTTCAGGTGGTGAGCAAACATCCACTGAGAGATGTCAGGCAGACAAGCAGAGATGCGTGCGACCACCTGTTTTTCAGACCGGGGTAAAGACAGAATCAGTTGTGTGCCATCTGTATAGCTATGATAGGAGAAGCCATGAGAGCGAATGAGAGAGCCAAGACAGTTTGTGTCCAGAGAGAAGAGGAGGGGACCCAGGAAAGACCCCTGTGGGACCTCAGTGAGGAGATGACGAGAAACTGACACAGACCCTCACCAAGTTACCCTGTAGCTCGGATGAATAGCTGGCATGATACAAGTCTCCAACAACCTTATCACAGAGGATACACAGGGAATGCTGCTATGACCGGTAATATGGTGATATATGACCTAAGGCATGAGTGGAAAAAAGTTTGGAAACTACATCCATATATTTCTAAAATTGATTTAACAATTCAAAAATCGGGATTTGTTTCCAAGTAAAAAATATGTTTATTGTAATTTGCTGACAGGATTACTGATGTTGTATTTAAATTTGAATGGTCCAGAGTGTGATCCAGGTGAAGTACGGGGGCAGGAATCCAGAGAGTTTTCCAGGAGGGGACAGAAGAAGGAGTCAGGCAGGATGACTGCAGAAACATGGAACAGGTATTAGAGACCTGGATAACAACTGGAGTATCAAAAAATACACAAGAACATGACCAACTAGCTGTGTAGCAGAGTCTACGACCTGACGGCTCGGGGGAGTTGGAGCCCAGTATTTAAAGCCCAGCTGATTGGGATTGACAACCGCATGGCACCAGCAAACCAAATCCCACTCCTGTAATCAAGCACAGACACAGAGGGGGGAGGGATAAGAAAGATTCCTGGCCAGGAAGAAGCAGAGGGACTGACATCTAAAGCAGGGTGGGGAAACCCTGGGCCGTATACGGCCCGCGAGACCATTTTATACGGCCCTCGAGGTAATTTATAAACACACGCAAAAAATTAAAGAAATCTAGTCCGCAAAATAATTAAACAAGCGAGTGCCTGTTTTTCCTGGTCAAGGTCCTTGAACACAACACGCGTAACGTGTCATCACGTGGTATATGTCTCGTCTGACGGGTGTAGTTCTGACGGAGAGCACCAGAACGTTGCTCCGGGACTTCAGAAACTGCAGTACCCATAAGGAGCCGTCCACATGCCGCAGTTTCTGCGTGGCTGTGTCTTTAGTTGAAAGCCCAGTGGCGATCTGTTCATCTGTCATACTGATCATACAGTCAATAACTTTGTTGTTATTAGCATCTGGTTAGCTAGCTATGCTAACGAACATAAGAAGCTTTTTCTACAACCAGTGAGGTAAAGGCACATCTTTATATGATCATTATAGTTATAAAAAAATAAGAGAATAAAGTAAAAACAGGTATAAAATACTATATGACAGTAAAAAGTTGTTATTAATAAACAAGAATACAGTTTGAAAGGGGAGTGATTTGTAAAATATCCATAAATAAAAAGAAAATCTGCTTCCAGTTCTGTTTCATATGTGTGTTGAGAGATGTATCCATAGATCTCTTCATGTTGCTCTCAAAGTGTACCAGATTGATGCTTTTAACTTCAACATTTAAAAAAAAAAATCTTCCCGGAGGAGCATGCCCCCCGGACCCCCCTAGAGGAGGTTAGGTCCCCCCTCCCCACTTAAATATGTTCACATGGATAGGAAACTAAATACATTTGCACACATCTTGTGTGTCCATCTTTCTGTTTTGGTGGTCATGCCACAACCGTGCACGTGCATGCATGCACGAGTCATGGTAAGATATCCGGATTAAGAGGTTGCTTTTTCTTTGCACAGCATGAAAGAAAGGTGAAATGAATGGGCTGTGATTTTAGTATTTTTAAGCAGAGGTCAATCATTTGTACGGCCCTCGGAGGATGTTGTAAAAATTGAAATGGCCCTTGAGAGGAAAAAGGTTCCCCACCCCTGATCTAAAGAGTTAACACTTTTCTAAAGTGCTTTATACAGCAATGGAACACTATTTGACTGATATTAAACATATCATGTAGCTCTTTAAATAGTTTGCCATATAATGCCTCTGAGAATCACAGGTGTTTGTTTCTCTTTGTGCTTCCACACTGCAGTTGAAGCGTCAGAACCGCTCTCTGAAGAGGAAGAGCATGATGATGCTGCCCCACCTCAGCCCAAAGACCATCACTGAGATCAACCTCATGGACCAAGAGGAGGAGGAGCAGGAGGAGGGACATGCAGACAGCCTTCTCTGCCCCTCCCCCAGTGCCAGAGCAACATCTCAGGTATGAACTGTATATAAAAACACATTTACCAGCAAGTCAGACCCAAGCCACAAACAGCCAAAAGATGTGCGCTGTTGTGTGCGTTGTTGAAGTAGTTCAAGGTTTTAGAGGGTACTTTAGAAGTCCTGCAAGGCACATTTATTTATATAGAACCTTTCAACACAAGGCAATTCAAAGTGCTTTACAATAATGAAAAACATTAAGAGCATTAAGAAATAGTGCAGCGGAATCACTTTATAAATGACATTTAAAAACAGTCATTAAAAAGCGAAGAATACAATAAACATAAAACAAGCTAATGTAGAATAACACAGGTATAAAATACATGAATAAAAGTTACAGAGCAGTGTAAGATATGAATAGTTAAATTACAAGAAATGGCAAAAATGCCCCCCCCAGAAATGGCATATACAGTCACTTGTATATGTTTATCAGCTTACAGTTTGGGCCTTAAAATCTTCATCTGATTAAATGAATATTCCACAATGAAGTTCTAACAATCATTGGTAAATAAGTCCATCAATGATCATCAGCTTGAAGGATTATTTGATCATTTGGATTGAAGGGCAATACTCCTCATTATACTGTATTCAGTAGCCTCTATTCATACATTACTCAAAGCAAATGCCAAATCTCCCACAGTGCATTACATTAAAAGTATGCAGTGCTTGCATGTGCATAGAGTACGTTAGCAGTAACTTTGAACAGTATGTTCAGTGAGTCTGAAGTACAGGATACTTCTCCTCCAGCCGTCTCTTGGAAATGTCATGGTTAGTTCCTGTAGTCAATCAGTAATTATACCTCTGGTGATAATGGATTCATTCTGCATGATGCTTTTCCCATCATGTTGTTCAAGGCTGTTGGCATTATAAGTGAGAGATAATCATGCCATTTGCAAATGATATACTCTGATTCAGAAGATGATTACATTCAGAAATAAGATTGTGGGCTTATTATGTTGAACATTCATCATTTCATGTTAATGGACAGCTAGTCAAATCCATTTCCTGTCTGGCAACACATAGGACACTCTTATTGTACAAATGTACACTTAAACTATATAAAGGTTTAAAGGGAGAATAATTCAGGAACAGCTGTTTTTTTATCATCAAAGGTGGGGTCAATAAAAGTCCCAGCATGTGAAAACTGCTCGTCTGCTCAGACTTGCTTTAACATTTTCTTTTAATATGAGACTTTTATCCATCAGAATACATGTTATTCTCAGCAAAGTGCACTCTACCCCTCGCCAAAAACAATTGTAGGTGTCAGCAACCTTTTTCTGCTTAAGTACTCTCATAAATGTCTCAGCCTGGTCCTGCTGTGTAGTAACAGATTTAATCTACGTGTCATTTCAGAAAGGATTTCAGACAGTGGTTTTACTAAACTCTCATGGGCACAGCAATCCTTGCATTTTATGCAGTTAACACAATAAGTGAATTACCAGCATTATAACACAGCAATACAGTCTGTTGGTGCTGCTTATTTTTTATTTTACAGTATATTAATATCCATTACTTTTAGTATTACTAACGCATATCACAAATCAATGAATGCATGACTCCTGTAGTATATTTTGTGTTCAACATCTTTTTACCACTGTTCTGGAGTACATATTCAAATATTTAAAATACAAAAGCATCACAAATCTTGTACTTTAATCCCAGCTGTGTATTTTGTTTTCATTATATAACTAGTAATCCCAACATTACATTAAAGCCAGTCACACTCACCTTGGCAGTAACAACAGATTGATAAAGCTAAAGGCTGACCCTTTCATTGATTGATTTGGTTTTGGGGACAGTGATGGCATCCAAAAGAGTGCTGTCAGTGTCCTCTACAAGAGGAACCATGATGAGAAGAAGGCTCAGGAAACAACCAGTAGTGTGTGCATGACATGTGTGCACATTGCTTTGGTTTTCTTTGTTTCAGAGCTTCAACAGGAGTTGGAGTTAACACGTGAGGAGAAACAACAACCCGTCACTGATCTGGAGTCAGTAACAGAACAACTGAGGGAAACCAGGGAAGAAGTCAGTTTTTTTGTTTTGTTTTGCCTTTTTCTGTCCTAACACTATACATTTTTCTTCATAATAAATGTATGTCAATGGCAAGACTACAACAAGAGAAAGCGTCTCCTCTTCCTTTGCTGTGGTTTTCAGTCTATCACATGTCCAAACTCAGTGCACACTGTCCATCTCTTTACTAAGCCAGCAGCAGCATTCAGATGAATTGAAATGATGTGTGGTATCTTCAACATTTCATCACCACGGCATGACTTCAGCCTTGTATCCCTGTGTCTCGGTAGTATCAACAGCTGATTGACAGAAGGGCACTACAGTGTATCAGTGCAGCCGCAGATTGTCCTGGCAAAGTGACATCTCTCTGAAGGGCAGTAAGGTTTTTGCATTACCCATCAAAATAAGGACCTTTTTGTGCTACAGTATCTTCCTCCCTTTAGCTTGCAGAATGTCAGTTTTGTCACATCAAAAGGCAGTAATATAGAAATGATGAGTTGTTAGCTCTACGGGAGTTAATTATGTCTAAGCCTTTCAGCTATACCAGCCATTAAAAGGCCATAACATATGCTGAAGGGCAATGCCAAATGCCAGGAAGGACAGGGGCCCCTCGGACCCCTCGGAGCTTCACACTGATCGGCTCCTACTATGTCGGCTTCTTTGTGTCTTCTTGTGTTGCTACCTACTCACTGACGGCTCACAGCTCTGCTTAGTTTCAGTTTATTTGGGTTCAAAAATAGATGCAGACACAAACTAAACCAAAATACTTGTTCTCTTCCTCCCTCCTCCACCTCTCTCCTCCTTCTTCCTTTCCTTCCATCTTGACAAATAAGCAATTTATTTTCAGGACTTTGTCTGAACTTCAGTGCCAGGCTTTCATTGTGTTAGTTTGGCAGAGCACCATTCACTCTTCCTCTTCATTTTGCTTTTTGTCCAGCTTTCTTAAAAAGACCACACCAGTGTTTTTATCCCATACTTAGCTGCTAGCCATTTTCCTCCCCTGCTTATTTGTCTTGTTCTTGTTTATTTAAACGATATCATTCTCACTATAAAACAGAACTCACAACATCTCTCTGTTTTGTTTCTCTACTCTGTCCCTTTTTATATATGCAGTTGCTGAAAGAGAAACATGATAACACCATTTTAATTGCTGAGGCAGTGCGGCAAAAGAAGCTCCTGGGGAAATATAACAGAGGTTGGTGGGGGGGGGCATTGCACATTCAGTATATCATTCGGAAACATTTGAAGAAACATTATCACTAATAACATAAACACATGGATCCTAATCATGAGCATCGTCTCACTTGGTTATACCAGGGTATAACGATAACATAATAGACTGATATGGACTTCATGTAGCTTTACTGATATAAGGCATAACCGACCCAATGAGGAACTCTTTGTGCAGTGTCTCAGTTTGCTGTGGAGGAATACGAGGCCCTACAGGACACTCTGGACCTGGAAAGGGACCTGAGGACAGAGGCAGAGGGCTTTGCCAGAGCGGTAACACATCATGTTTCAGTTTGTCTGTCTGTCCCTGCCTCTAATGTCTAAAGGGATCAATTAAAAATGATGAAGTTTTGGACCAACTTAGATTCAAATTGCAGTTTTACTGGTTAAGGTAAAATTCAATTTGACAGTAGCTGTCTATATTCCTCTCTTATTCTTCCTATGAAGAGTTCATATGCTGTTTTGTCCCCAACAATGTGTCCTGTCTATCCTCTTGTGGTCCCCCTTCAGATGTTGGTGGAGCAGAGGAAGCTGAAGAGACAGAGTCAGATCCTGATGCAGAGCTCCTCCCCCAGTGAGGCTCTGCAGGAGGCCCTCAGCCAGGTCGGCAAACTGAGCAAGGAGCTGGAGACACAGAGGCTGGAGCTGCAGCAGCAGGTCTGAGAGAGAACCCTGCATACACTGTGGAACACACACCCTGTGGAACACACACCCTGTGGAACACACACACACACATCCTGTGGAACACACACACTGTGGAACACACACCCTGTGGAACACACACCCTGTGGAACACACACACTGTGGAACACACACACACACACCCTGCACACACTGTGCAACACACACACTGTGGAAAACACCCTGTGGAACACACACACACTGTGGAACACACACACTGTGGAACACACACACACACCCTGCACACACTGTGGAACACACACACACTGTGGAACACACACACACACTGTGGAACACACACCCTGTGGAACACACATACTGTGGAACACACACCCTGCACACACTGTGGAACACACACACTGTAAACACACCCTGTGGAACACACACACTGTGGAACACACACACACACCCTGTGGAACACACACACACTGTGGAACACACACACTGTGGAACACACACACACACCCTGCACACACTGTGGAACACACACACACACCCTGCACACACTGTGGAACACACACACTGTGGAACACACACCCTGTGGAACACACACACTGTGGAACACACACACACACGCACACACCCTGCACACACTGTGGAACACACACACTGTGGAAAACACACACTGTGGAACACACACACTTTGGAAAACACCCTGTGGAACACACACACACCCTGTGGGACACACACACTGTGGAACACACCCTGTGGAACACACACCCTGTGGAACACACACACTGTGGAACACACACACACACCCTGCACACACTGTGGAACACACACCCTATGGAACACACCCTGTGGAACACACACACTGTGGAACACACACACTGTGGAAAACACACACTGTGGAACACACACACTGTGGAAAACACCCTGTGGAACACACATACACTGGGGAACACACACACTGTGGAAAACACCCTGTGGAACACACACACACACACCCTGTGGAACAAACACACTGTGGAACACACACCCTGTGGAACACACACACTGTGGAACACACACACTGTGGAACACACAACCTGTGGAACACACACACTGTGGAACACACACACTGTGGAACACACACACACACCCTGCACACACTGTGGAACACACACACTGTGGAAAACACCCTGTGGAACACACACACCCTGTGGAACACACACACACTGTGGAACACACACACTGTGGAAAACACACTGTGGAACACACACACACACACCCTTTGGAACACACACACTGTGGAACACACACCCTGTGGAACACACACACTGTGGAACACACACACATACCCTGCACACACTGTGGAACACACACACTGTGGAACACACACACCCTGCACACACTGTGGAACACACACACTGTGGAACACACACACACACCCTGCACACACTGTGGAACACACACTGTGGAAAACACCCTGTGGAACACACACACTGTGGAACACAAACACTGTGGAACACACACACACACCCTGCACACACTGTAGAACACACACACTGTGGAAAACACCCTGTGGAACACACACACACTGTGGAATACACACACACTGTGGAACACACCCTGTGGAATACACACACTGTGGAACACACACACACACCCTGCACACACCGTGGAACACACACACTGTGGAAAACACCCTGTGGAACACACACACACTGTGGAACACACACCCTGTGGAACACACACACTGTGGAACACACACCCTGCACACACTGTGGAACACACACACTGTAAACACACCCTGTGGAACACACACACTGTGGAACACACACACACACCCTGTGGAACACACACACTGTGGAACACACACACTGTGGAACACACACACACACCCTGCACACACTGTGGAACACACACACACACCCTGCACACACTGTGGAACACACACCCTGTGGAACACACACACTGTGGAACACACACACACACGCACACACCCTGCACACACTGTGGAACACACACACTGTGGAAAACACACACTGTGGAACACACACACTGTGGAAAACACCCTGTGGAACACACACACACCCTGTGGAACACACACACTGTGGAACACACCCTGTGGAACACACACCCTGTGGAACACACACACACACCCTGCACACACTGTGGAACACACACCCTATGGAACACACACACTGTGGAACACACACACTGTGGAACACACACACTGTGGAAAACACCCTGTGGAACACACATACACTGGGGAACACACACACTGTGGAAAACACCCTGTGGAACACACACACACACCCTGTGGAACAAACACACTGTGGAACACACCCTGTGGAACACACACACTGTGGAACACACACACTGTGGAACACACACCCTGTGGAACACACACACTGTGGAACACACACACTGTGGAACACACACACACACCTGCACACACTGTGGAACACACACACTGTGGAAAACACCCTGTGGAACACACACACCCTGTGGAACACACACACACTGTGGAACACACACACACACACCCTGTGGAACACACACACACACTGTGGAACACACACACTGTGGAAAACACACTGTGGAACACACACACACACACCCTTTGGAACACACACACTGTGGAACACACACCCTGTGGAACACACACCCTGTGGAACACACACACTGTGGAACACACACACTGTGGAACACACACACATATCCTGCATACACTGTGGAACACACACCCTGTGGAACACAAACACTGTGGAACGAACACACACACACACACACCCTGCACACACTGTGGAACACACACACTGTGGAAAACACCCTGTGGAACACACACACACTGTGGAACACACACACATACCCTGCATACACTGTGGAACACACACCCTGTGGAACACAAACACTGTGGAACACACACACACACACACACACCCTGCACACACTGTGGAACACTCACACACACCCTGCATCAGTGGCGGTTCTACGGGGTGGCAAGGGGTGGCAGCTGCCACCTCAGAAAAATGCCTTGCCACCCTAGTTGCCACCCCAGTTGGCAACTTTGTTTTGAAAGAAAAGTTGTGGCTCATCGGACATGAGAGAAAATCTCTAATGTCCGAGTGCAAGTGAATGCAGCACAAGACGCGAGCCTTGTAACCCCCCCCCGGCCCTGGCGCCAGCGTGGAAATATGATTGGCGGCGATTTCATTTGAACGGGACGGCGCAAAACGAGAAGCATTCGGATCCAAGCAGACGGAAGGAAGGAGATATTTGCGGTCTACAATGACAGAGAAGAGACTGTCAAGTTTGGCTGCACTCAGCATTGAATCAAAACGCACTAAAGCTTTGGATCTTAATACGTTTGTGAGGCGTTTTGCTGAACAAGATGGTAATAGCCGCATTCAGCTGTTATAGGCATGCCAACTTGATGCTCTGCTCACAGATGACTCGATGAGCATAAAAAACTGAAAGATGATGACCTTACGGGTGTAAAACATTTTTTTTCTTTGTGGGGGTCTGCATCCAAAAAACAGTTTCAAGTCCTGAGAAAGTCAAATAAGACGGTGTGTAAAACTACACTGCCCAGCCAAAGAAAAGTAACCACTTTGATTGAACTAGCCAGTAGGTAAGGGCTTTCCACTGGATAATAACTGCAGCGATGTATATGTTTTAGCTGAATACACGTTTTTTAACCCTAACTGATGCAGTTAGTCACTTCTTTAATGTTTGTTCTTTCTGATGTAAAGTCAAGGTTGTAACTGTTCTTTTGATTCTTTTGATATATGATCGTAATTAATTGTCTTTCAAATTTGAAGGAGGGTGAGCAAGCATCTTGAGGAACATTCATCATTAACTCCTCCAAAAAATATAGTTTATTTAATAATAACACTGAATATGTGAATCATAACAGTGATTGACAGCTGATAGGAATAATATGATTGTTAATATTATCATATTAATTCAGACAAACATCGACGAGACAGTTAATTAATGTACTTATTGCAGCAGTCTGCATCAGAGTCCTGCATCGGGTCGGGTACCCGACGGGTGACCCGCAAAAATAGTGATTCGCGGGTGGTATTTTTTCAACAAAAGAAATTCGGGTTCGGGTCTGGGTAAAACAAAGAAGATGCGGGTCGGATCGCGGGTGTTGCATAATAAATATATAAAAATGATAATAATGTAATGTAATGTTTAAATCCTATGACCTCTCCCCCGCGGGCCGGCGCATAACCTCTGACCACTCTCCCCGGCGGGCCCGCGCATAATCATAACATCTGCACCGCCAATCTGCTGCTGAGCGCGCCACATTCAAAATGACTGAGCCGGTGAAGGCGAAGCTCTCTAGCGGAGAATACAGTATTGCCGAAAACTCTTCATCAAGAGCGAAATCCATTGTCTGGGAGGCTTTTGGACTCATCCTAGATGGAGAACATAATCAGGTCGCTGGGTTCGCTGCTTTAATCGTGCTCTGTGAATTCTGTACATTCTTTCACTGCTCATATATATGTGGGTTCGGGTCGGGTTGCGGATCTTGTGCCGACGGGTCGGGTCGGGTTGTGGAACTAATTGGCAATATGTGCGGGTAGCGGGGCGGGTTCGGTATTGCACGTCGCGGGTGCGGGGCGGGAGCGGGTCTTGAAAATCAGACCCGTGCAGGACTCTGGTCTGCATAGATTTGGTACCCCTGCTGGTCTAAGAGTGAAACAAACTCATTCAGTTATTGTTCAGTTAAAATGCATTAAATGATGTCTGCCATCTTATATATTTATATGTAAGGCTTTACTGATGTGCCACAATAATGTCACCTAATGTTATTGAGTTAAAATATTAATATTGTGGCTTTCCAAGTTAACATTGATTGATATGACTGCGATTAAATCAGCATATTCTTCTGCCAGGGGATGCCACCCCTCAAAATCTCCTGCCACCCTCTTGCCACCCCATGAATATTTTTCTAGATCCGCCCCTGCCCTGCATACACTGTGGAACAAACACACACACCCTGCACACACTGTGGAACACACACCCTGTGGAACACACACACACACCCTGCATACACTGTGGAACACACACACACACACCCTGCACACACTGTGGAACACACACACCCTGCACACACTGTGGAACACACACACACACACATACCCTGCACACACTGTGGAACACACACACTCACACACACCCTGCACACACTGTGGAACACACACACACACATACAGCTTGACTTCTTTGGTTCTGGGATGACCTGGTGAGGAAATGGTGAAGAAAACATTTTCTCTTCGTGCATTTTGACTTATAATTTGTGAGACAAATGTGGACGTGTCATAGTGAGGCTTAACTTCCACATTACAGCAGGTATTTGCAACACTTTGCAACTCACAGTAAACCAAACTTGATGAGGTTCAAAAAAACTGAAACAGTTAAATAGAAGAGAATTATGTCTGTGCTTAAATTCTCTGTATAGGCATCAGAACAAGAGTTATTTAGCTGCTTTAATACAATGGGTAGAAAGGCCTGGTGAATGATCACAGGCCGCAGCAGTAAATACTAGAGGATGTGAACTGCCAGATTAACAATTAAAGCAGCGGCATCCCTCCTCTGGCACTGATGGAAGACAATTAGAGCTGAGTGGGATCACTGCTCTCTGCGGTGCAGGGTGGAGGTGAGCCATACCCTTCATTTGAGGAACAATTCAAACCCTGGTTAAGGAACTGGGGTTAGGAGGCAGATGACTGAAAGTCACCTGGCAGCTTCCCAATGCTCCTCATCAGAAACCACAGATCTCCTCTTTACTAGAATAGAAACATTTAGCCAGAAAAACCCAGTTTAAATGCCCTCTTAAGACTAAACACAAGTTACATTTCCTTTAAAATAAAGTGTGCGAGGGCTGCAAATGGTTAGGCTCCTCAGAAAGTTGAGGGTTTGGTGCCTTGCTTAGGGGCACCTCAGCAGTGCCGAGGAGCAAACCTGGCATCATTACCATTCCATATTTACAGTTTCTTGCTGAATAGTGTAATGTTGATGATCCTTTAAAGACAAGATGCTTTTGAACATGGGTGGTTTTGGTTTTCAGAGAGTGATTATATTGTTATGTTGGGGGGGGTTATATATATACATGTACGTGTATTAGTGTACGTTTGTTGTGTTAACACTAACGTGTGTGTTGTGGTGTTAACTGTCAGGTGCAGCAGGCGGAGGACAGGCTGCGGAGCTGTGAGGCTCAGAGGGAGCTGACGGCACTGAGGCGGACACTGGAGCTTGTGGAGGAGGAGAAGAGAGGGAGTACAGTGAGAAATGCTCCAAGGCTGAAGTAGAGGTCAAGGATCTGCGCTCTACAGGTGAATGCCTATTTGGAAGTTTAAGGACGGGATGCACTGTGGGGCGTTACACTGTAGATTTAGAGGACAAGGCAGAATAGAGAGTGAAGAGGGAGCTCATTGTGTGGGTGCAGTTCAGTTAGAGAATGACCATGAGAAGCAGGAAGAGCAGCAGTTGTTCTTCACAGTTTCCTTTTCTCTTCTCGGGGCTGCTGCTGTGTGTCCAGTCGAGGAGCTCCAGAAGAAGCTGCAGGCTGCTACCAACCCCCACCCAGCTCCACCCCCACCCCCACCACCTCCTCCTCCTCCTGCCCCTGCCCCTGCTCCAACCTCTAACCCACTCAGGTTTGATCACCATCAGCTCTGAGCATCATCAGTCAGGGACATCCTGTTTACTTTGATGCATTGTTTGATGCACCTTTCGTACTATGAAAGCATGTATAAAGTAGTGTGATAGCAGCCAGGTAACAGTAGGAAGAGTGGAAGTTTATATTGCAGTTATTAACAGATGTGTTACAGTAGTTGAATGTTCTAACTTAGAGATAGATCCAGTAATAATAACAATTATAAACGGTGTATATACCCTGCCTGTCCAAAAAAAAGTCACCACCTGGATTTAACTGAGCCAATCTGGAAGAGCCTTCCATTGGATAATTACTGCAGGGGTTCATATGTTTCAGCTGGCAACAAGTTATTTAACCCCAGCTGATGTGGTGTTTAGCTTCTCATTTCTTAAACATCCTGTGGTCCTGGAAAGGATGTTAATCAGTTTCAGAAGAGTCAAATGATTGGCCTGCATCAAGCAAAGAAAAAATCGGGGGAAAAAACTGTCCAACGCATTATTACATATTCCAAAAGGACAATGCCAGGGGGGCTCACATAGTGAATGAGGGGTTCAGGGAGCAGGAGCCCTCCCTTCCTCACATGGACTGGCCCCCACAGAGTCCACACCTCAGCCCTGTGGAGAATCTTTGGGATGTGCTGGAGAAGACTTTGAGCAGCGGTGCGACTCTCCCATCATCAATAACAGATCTTGGCAGAAAATGAATGCAACTCTGGACAGAAATACATTTTGTGACATTGCAGAAGCTTATCGTGTGAAAACTAGAGCTATATAATATTGTTATGATTAAAACCTGGAAGCCCTACAAGAACATTGGTTCATCAAAATCAATACCTCTTGGCAATTATGGGATCCTGGAAAGCGTCTTGCTAAATAACAACCCTAACCGTTGGTGTCTTTCCTGCAGTTCTCTGCTGTTGTTGATCCAAAAGAGGAGAGACATCAGTACTGACATCCCACTGGTGGGCCAGGACTCTGCTAAGACACCAGGTACACCGGGGGACAGGGACTTTGCTTCTTTGTGTAAGCATGGTGTGTAAGGGCATGTTTTTATTTATAATATTATATGTATTAGATGCATTGGAATACATCTAACCAGTTAAGTCTAACTAGACATGTTCTTTACGGCATCATGGTTCAAACTGTGTTTTGATCTTTCCTTTCTCTGTGTGATGTATGTTCATTTTGTATGTAATTCTCCTGGGGGCTGCTTTCTCTCATGCGTGTCAGTGTAGGACAGCTGGTCTTCAATCCTATTTCAATCAGATTTCCTCCTTTTCAATCTTTCCTTTGCAAATCAAAGTGAATGTTGTGTATAAAGACAAAAGTTGAAGCAGTGGTGCATGGTAAGTCAAACATAAGACTTTGCCTATAAGGTCAACGTGACACATTTTTCAATTTGTGCAAACAAAAGGGAAGCCTTGACTTCCGTACGTACGTAGGAGCGGGTAGGACATGCATGTGAACTGAACAGCTTCACAGTCTTCATTTTGTGACAGGAATATATGAGGCCTCAGTTGGGCGCTCCACACAGGGGTTTGTTGGAATTACACACAGGGCTGAATAGATGCCACCCAAGGATCTTCTACTCTGACACCTGAATAATAGGCTATTTGGAGGAAAATATTTTACTATCAGTTTAACACAAAACTATTTGTGTGTGACATTTTAAAGACATCTTACTGACAATACTTCCATTGTGTATGCCATTGAATGTTCTGCAGTGGAACATTTAATATGAACATTCTTTGCCAATGCATTATGGCAGAAAAATATGTTTTGTCCCCATCTTTTGTGAACTGGAGAAAGCCTCTTATCCTCTCAGAACTTTTGGATGAGAAATTGCTGAATAGTGCTTTTACGCAGGGGTTTGAATTGAATTCCTGAATAGTTTAGATAACCTCATGAACTACAACTCCACAGGTGTACTTTGAGCTCTACAGAATGTTTGTGCACGGCAGTGATTATTATATGTTCTATAAGTACAGCCAAATCAACCCCTAAAGGGGAAAAGCTGTGGGTTTGGCCAAAGAAACTTAATTGATCCTGGTCCCAGAGGTTTGATTCTTTTTCAAGTTTTTACATTCAAATAAGCTATTTTACAAGAGCAGTGCTAATAACGGCTGTACATTACAGAGACCCCTCACAATCATTTCAACTCAATTTGGTTCGTGGCACTGAGGCAGACTGCTGTTGAGTTTTTGAGAAGCCGTTAATAAGAACAACTAAGGACACGTGTTTCTCTCCTGCTTGTGTTTCTCTTTTATTCCAAGAAGTGGATGTCAGGCAGCAGGCCGTGGAGGAAATGATGCACAGGATCAAGAGAGGCGTTCAACTTCGACCTGTCAGCCAATCACCCAACAGAAGCAGGAAACAGGTACTCTCAATAATCCACTTAAATGGTGTATTAGCCAACACTGCCTGCCAGCTGCTGTGTTTGTGACATTAAGAGCCAGTTCAGGAAAGCTTTTAACCTTCAGTCTGAGGCCAGGAAACTGTCAGTGAGGGCAAACAACACCGCAGCGCTGTGTTCTCGCATTTCTCATGAACACACCCCTGCACAGGTGATGACTGTTCTGAATATTCCACGTATCCTCCACTATTTCTATTCAATTAAAAAAAACACATAGATGTAATGTTTCTTTGAACGTATGTAAAGTAGTCCTAAACTATGATTGGGTCTGCCGAGTAAAGCTAACTTAAATCCATCAGTGTGTGGGATTATTTAAGAGCTGCTTGTTTTGATAAAACAT
Source organism: Dissostichus eleginoides (assembly GCA_031216635.1). Taxonomy (NCBI): domain Eukaryota; kingdom Metazoa; phylum Chordata; class Actinopteri; order Perciformes; family Nototheniidae; genus Dissostichus; species Dissostichus eleginoides. Next base: position 2,469,364 of record CM062278.1, on the reverse strand, counting down.
GACATAATGGCCAAGACATATTTTAGTCGGCATGTTCCTCCGCCACAACAACTCCGCCAAATTAGATAGCATTAGGACCCGCTCCACCAGGTAATTATAAATAATGAGGATGGGAAAATTGACGTGACTCAAGATGATTGTGTTGTGCTTCTTGTAGAAAGCATACATCGTGGTGCTTGCCTACAGTGTCTCGGCTCTGTGGTAAGAGGTGCCGTTTAGCCTCTAAGTGCTGAATGAGGAAAAATAAGTATAATGTGTCAGACTGCTGTTTATTTACCAAACCAATCTTTTCCCTCCTATTTTCCTTTTATCAGAGGGAGAGGCTGCCCTCTAATTCTGCCATCCAGGAACTTAAAGGAATCATGGTAATGGCCCTTTAAAACAATCCAATGTCCTCACAGAGCACATGTAACTGCTGGAACTGTGACTGTGTTCACACCTGAATTTAAAGTTGTATTTGATGTTAAAAAATATATTTCAACTAAGAGAAAGTGCTACTGCAACATTTATTGAGCTGCAGTCTATATTTACATACACTACCAAAAGAAAATAAGTAGAACTGCAGTCAGTCAGATATCTGTAAACACTACCAGATCTTTGGACATGATTGTAAGCGGTCATGGTACCTGTGCAGCTCTAGTTGCTGAACTGTCTCTCTGTCTGTGTGTGTTTTTATTGAAACTGTCAAGGAGAATTTCGGTAGAGCCTCCCCCCAACCCAAGGCGGTGCCTCCGTCAGCCGGAGGTGATGAGCAGCTGCAGAAGATCCTGCTGAGGCGGAGGGGCGCGCTGGAGCCCTGAACACACCACGGTGAATCCTCTCCTCACTGTCCGACAGCATTCTGATCCTGGGGGGGGGTTTCCTCATTAGCCCAAAGAAAGACATCCTCTACAGAACATGAAGCACTGTTTCACAGAATGTTAAACTTCTGTGAGAATTCTCTCAAAGGTTTTGGCCTTTGTTGAAAAGGTACTGTTCATGTTATTTTGTGGATTTGTTTGCCAGCGGTTGAAGCAGAGCGCTCTGCTCCTGCTTTCTAAAGATCACACCACACTTTGTCAGAAAGCAACTGACAAATAGGATTCAATATGTTTGAATAAAATCAAATACAGAAGAGGAATGAAATAATATAACAGTATGTTTCAGGGAAATTAAAAAGTAAACAAGGAATCAGTATGACCACAGTCTGTTTGAGAATAATTGAAACAATACACTGTTACATATTACATCTGCAATGCGTGTGTGTTACCGTGCAGTGGGTCATAGATGGTGGACCACCTTTTATTAGGGTTAACTGTTGGAAGAGAACTTGATGTTTATCATTTCAAAATAAATCTCTAATAGACTAAATTCCTCAGGACAAAAGCAGTTTCACTTCCTCTGCCGTACACAGGGTTTTTCGAAATGTTGCTACTTTTTATATTGTAGGAAATGTTCAATTAAAAATAAGTGAATCAATGAGGTTTGCTAGAATAAAGACAACATTACAAGGTCATTCACTATATCTGCACAGACTGGCCGTAGGGCCTTCCATATCGGATTTTTCATGAAAACATAAAGAAAAGTAATATTTATTTGAATAAAGAAACCATGACACACATCCAGCCGTTCATAAAGCCTTCTCTGTAACGTGTTCTGCAGTGTTCTCCTGTCGGAGCCACGTGTTACTTCTTCAGAGTTCCAGCTGTCTTCCTGCTGCAGTGTGAGGAAGAAGTGTGTGTGTGTGTGTGTGTGTGTGTGTGTGTGTGTGTGTGTGTGTGTGTGTGTGTGTGTGTGTGTGTGTCTCCCCTGCGGTGTGACAGAGCCAGGCTGAGCTCGACATCGACATGAGCTTCCAGATATTATCATATGACCCAGAATCAATGTCTCTAATTTCATTGTATTGTGTATGCATAAAGCATATTAAATATTCATTCCAGACGTTATAAGCAGGCGTCAGTAACCGTGGGAGGCCCCGAGTGCAGCTCAGAAAGAGCAGTCACAAGGTTGTGAATCAACACAGAGGTCACGGCCTCTGAAGTGTGTCTCAAACCCCTCATTATGGACTCTAAATGAGACCATCATTAACTAAATGAACATCACGCTGTATTGAAGATGACATAAACTACAGGTTGATACCAGAAACTCAGCAGGAAAATGTTTATTAAGGTTAGAAGTGAGAAAAATACAATCTGTGTTCTTTAAACCAATGGATATTAGAGAGAATTGAGGTTTAAGGCTTCACTTTTCAGACCCGGAGGTTGCCCCCTCTTTACAGATGACAGGAAATATGCGTTCTTGGTTAAATACTGAAAATTTCAACAGTGAATTACTTTCATTAACATTTATACATTTATATAAATCTACAATATCTCCCTTACCTAACCCACAAAGCCTTTTTGCCTCAGCAGTACTCAGTCAGTGTGAAAGTCCTGAACGTTGTAGATCCCCCCCGACCCCTCCTTGTTCATTTCCTTCACTCACAAACTTGTTTGTGACTTTTCAGAACAAAGTCCAGGCAGCAGCTTCCCCTCAAAATGCATTTGGCCAAAACAAATGGTAATATATAAGAAGATGTATTTCTGGGAGACAGGACTGGAATCAGCTATTTCTAACTGCTCTGTAATATGCATGTCCAATAAACTTAAGTTTGTCATTTATTGTATTTGATTTCATTTGAATGCTTTTCTGTAACAAACACATGTCCTATCTGGTTTACTGTACTGATGCATTCTCCCTGTGTGAGTTATTAACCCTACAATCTGATATTTACTAGTTTTAGACAATAGATTATGTTGTAGTCATGTGAGGACAATCATAATAAAGTGATCATTAAATAACACGTATTTTAATGAGTGAAATGTAAAAAGCTTCCCTCTCTGTTTTGTAACAGTGTCCCTCTGTCAGTCCGGTGTGGAGCCGTGCCCTTTGACGATCACAATGACTGTGCTGCTGATTAAACACAATGGTGGGCTGCTGCCGTGGGGTTTTGTTTTTCCTCGACACCTGCCCAAATTTCCCAGACACTTCCTTGAGAGCGGGATTGAAACATGAGAGCTGTGAGCTGCAGGCAATGTCCGTCACCTTTTGTGTGCTGCTGTTAATTAAAGCTCAGGCTTGGTTTAGCACTGAGGTGCAATTTCCAGCTCCAATCCCCCTAACAGAGGGCTGAGGAAATGTCATTGTGGCTCTTCTCTAACTAGATTCCCCAGCAGCAAGCTTCAAACACTCCCATGTCCATTCATCCCTGTGTGCAGGAAGGACATTTTATTTTACTGCACATTTAGTGGAGCTGGAAACAGGAAGGATTGTATAAACTCGTCAGTCGTGCAGAGTATTTTTGGCTGTTTTTCTCACCACACAAGCAGCTTGTGAAGAATCTTGGGTAACTTGTTGGAGGACGGCGTGTGCGAGTGGTCGCCTGCTTGAGTAGGAGTAGGATGAAAAGAAGAGAAGGCCTTTGCATTGATTTACATCCTGCCTCCTCATATCCTCCATATCTAATGAGCCTCTTCTCGTGGAGGCCGTCCATGCACAACTCAATATGCAATATAGTCTTTGATTCTGTTCTCTCCGTCTTCCTTCCCTCAGCAGAGACAAAGTCAATGACCGGCTCGATTCCTTCCTCCGCCATCTGCTCCGCGCTGGCTCCCTGATGGTGATTGACGGACGTACACACTCGCCGCTCGAGGCAAAACATGCAATTATACAAACCACGCTGTGTCCTTTTCTTCTCCCACAGCCCGTTCTCAGTCTGCGTCTCTTCCCTCGTCATCGGCCGATACAATATAATGTTTTGTTGTTTTTGTATTCTTGTCCCTTCAGGGACCAGCAATTAGGGAGGTCTTTTTAGTGTGTCTGGGAAACACTTAATTTGACCTATTTTGTTAGTCATTTCATTTATTTTCCCAAACATTGTAATTGCCTGCTGTGTGTCCGGCCTCAGTCTGCGTCCTCTCACTGATTACAGGTTGTCAGTTACACAAACACCGAGTCTGCACCGCCAGCAAACCAAGAAACCAAAGAATCATAAAAAAGAATTATCATTTTGTGACCATTTGCTATTTATTTTATTTTATAAATGAAGAAATTGTATAACCAGAAATAAGGTATGATTAGAGTTCCCTGTAAAAGCATGAAGACACAAAATAAAAATAAAATGTATAGCGATTCATAAATAAAGTTAAATTAAGCAGGCCTATTTAGTAACAGCTACATTCTGTGCGTTTAATAGAAAATAAATCAGAGAGAACTCACTGGACATGGCCGTTGATATGTTTGTGTGTGTTAGTGTGTTAAAGTACAGAGCTGTCATGGCCAATTGAACACAAAAATATTCATCAAAACTATTTTGTCTCTTGAAACAATTTGTCAGTTGAGTTTTCTGTAGTCATGAAGCTCAGTCATCAAACTGACATGAGATAAAGGTTATTTTTGTATTAATTCCTTTGTGTTACAATGATCTTTTGTCAATATAGAAGACACGTGAATGTGTATGATTGGTGAGCCTGCCTTTTACATTTGGGGCGATTCAAATATTTTCATTCAGTTATTATGGATTAAAACATGTGGAAACATGTTGAGCATCGAGATGCTTACAGAAAAGGAGAGCAGGTAAACTCATTTCTACGTAACATGACTATTTCTGCTGAACATGATTGATGTGGATAATTGGACCTCTGCTATTATTTAAATAAAACAGAGGAGGAGTGAGTTGTTGACCTGGTCACAACCTGCTGACACTTACAGCCTGAGGGGGGGTCCCAGTTAAACAACACTCTGTTTCAAAGGGGCAGTGTGCCGTCAATCACTCATCTCTATACTGTGGGCCATAATTCATCAGATTTTTTTACTTGACACAAATTTGAAACTTAAATGTGTCTTTTTTTTCAAATGAATTCTCTATACCATAAAAAGTGCCTGATATAGTGGTGTGATGAAATAATGACCTTCACAGTAGATCTGTTCTGTTTCATGGTGGTTGTTTCAATATGGCTTGTATATAGCTGAAGTAACGACGAGATGTCTAGGGGTTGAACAAAATGTTTTTATTCAAGGTTATGTTTACCCACTTAGCCT